>CM053584.1:145993322-146122640 GCA_028627135.1 Pseudochirops cupreus | reverse complement strand
AGTCTGGGTGGCATTGGCTGGCAATTTTCTCTCTCTCTCTCTCTCTCTCTCTCTCTCTCTCAGCAACTCTGGCCCCTAGCAATTCTCTCTCTACCTCTCTCTATCTCTCTATCTCTTTCTTTCTGCCTCCACGATGCTGCTCCCAAAAGCTCTTCTGGCCTCTCTCTGCTTGGGCCTCTCTATCCATGGCACCAGCTCCTCCCAGTTCAGCCACCTCTCTTCACATCAACAAGTCCACCCCACAAGTGGAATTCACAAGCTCTGCATTTTAACACTTAACCCAAAAACCAACCAATACAAGGGGATCTTTAAATTCCGTTACCATTACACCAGGTTACCCTGAAACCACCACTCACTTCTTATGGAACAATGATGTTCAGTTAGGTTCAAATAAAAATAATTTGTTCACCTTTCCCCCAACTGATAGCCTCCCTTTTAGTTTCCGGTTCTTTGCCACTATAAAAAAGGGCTGCTATAAGTATTTTTACACATATGGGTCTGTTTCCTTTCTTCGATTTTTTTAGTGTATAAATCTAGTAACAGCATCACAGGGTCAAAGGAAACACACAGTTTGGTAACTTTTGGGGCATAGTTCCCAATTGCTTTCCAGAATATCTAGAATGGTTTTACAACTCTACCAGCAATACATAAATGTGCCTATTTTCCCACAATCACTCCAACAGTTGTCATTTTTTTAAAATCAACTTTGCCAATCTGAGGGGTGTAAGGTTTAACCACAGAGTTGTTCTAGTTTACATATCTCTGGTTATTTATGAGTCGGAGTATTTTTTTTCATTTGACAATTGATAGTTTGAATTTATTCCTTTGAAAACCGTTCATACTGTATGATCATTTATCAATGAGGGAATTGTTCTTATTCTTATAAATTTGAATCAGCTCCTTTATATACCTTGAAAATTTGACCTTTGTCATAGAATTGCCTGCAAAACTTTTTTTCCTTTTCTTTTCTTTTCTAGCTATTTCCCTTCTAATCTTAGCTGGATTCAATCAATATCCTCTTTTTAAAAACTTAATTTTCATTTTATTTCTTCCAGTTGGCAAAAGTTTTCTACCTTCTCTCCTTTTCTTCAATTGAAAAGAAAAAGAAAACACAATAAATATGAAGTCAAGAAAAACAAATTCCTGTATTAACCGTGTCCAAAAACATGTAGAGCTAAATCAAATTATAGCAAATAATCAATCCCATGAAATGGTCTCATTTCATAGGATGTAGATGCGTGTCTCAATCCTGAATCACTGAATCCATCACAGCTCTGAGAGGAAGTAAGTAGCATGTTTTATTATGAGTCTTTTGGGAAAATGGCTGGTCATTGTGTTGATTAGTTTTCCATCTACTCTTTATTTAAAGAAAAACAAAAGGTAGAGAAGAGTGTGTTCAACACTAGTGCTCTAGGTTTCATTAAATCTATTCCTTTATTCTTTTTCCCTTTCCCTTGCCCAAAGCCCAATAACTGGTTCTTCTCCTTTCTTTCCTTTTAAACCTCTCTTCAAGATCTATCCTCCATGGTTGGAGTGTTTTTCTTAGGATGGATCCCTCTCTTATTCTACCCTCTCTTTTATTTTCCCCTCACCTTTCTTTTTCCCTTCTGTCTCCCTGCTGAGTGAAATGTATTTCTACATCCTAAACATGCTATGTTTGTTTGTTCTTTCATCCTTTGACCAGATCAAATGAAAGTAAGGTTTGTGTTGCTTGCTCTCTCCAGCCCTTCCTAAATACTTTCATAGTTTTCTACTTGCTAATCCAAATTATAAGAAATAATTTCCCCTACCTTTCTCTCGTTTCTTCTTTCTTAGTATGGTCCTATTCCCCTCCCTTTCCTTTTTTCTTTTAATATTATAAAATTCTTTTAAAAATCCATTCCTAGGGAGAGCAGAACCAAAAGAACTTTGTACACAATTACAGACACATCATATCTGTAACAACTAACTTTGATAGACTGGGCTCCTCTCAGCAATGCAAGGTTATAAGACAACTCCAAAAGACTCATGATGGAAAGGATATCCACATCCAGAGAAAAGAACTATGGAGTTTGAAGGCAGATTGAAGCAAACTACTTGCTCTCTCTTTTGTATATAGTTTTGTTTTGTTCCTTCTTTCTCATTGTTCACTTCATTGGTTATAATTCTTCTTTACAACCTTACTAATGCTTAATGCAAAGGTATTTGTAGAGCTTGTATTGGATTGCATGCTGCCATGGGGCGTAAGGGGGAGGAGAAGGAGAGAAAGAAAATCTGGAACTCAAGGGATTGTGGAGCTGGATGTTGCAAACTAAAACTAGATAAAACAAATTTAATAAAATAAAATTTTAAAAAAAATCCATTCCCAGGCCCTCTATCTTATTGCACTCTCTATGACCCCTGCTGCTGCTGCTGCTATCTGATTAAGGACATTTATTTTCTCCATTGCTACTTCTTCTAGAAACTGAGAAGTCACTGAGGCAATACCTTCTCAAATTGTTCAACATTAACCTTTACCATCCCTCCAAATTAGAGTATAAATAGTTTGTCCTGTGTATCGCTTATGATTTACTCATGTTCACCTCTTTGTTTCTCTTGCTTCCTGTGTTTGTATTTTAAATTTCTAAACAGCTATGGTCTTTTTATCAGGAATGCTTGGAAGTATTCTATTCCATCAGAGGTCTATTTTTCCCCTGTAGGATTATGCTCAGCTTTGCTGGGTAAGTTATTCTTGGTTACAAGTACATATCTTTTACCTTCTGAAATATCATATACCAATCTCTCCACTTCATTATAGTGGCGACTGCTAAATCATGTATGATCCTGACTGTGCCTCCATGGCATTTGAATTATTTATTTATGAATGCCTGTAGTATTTTTTCTTTCACCTGAAAGCACTGAATTTCGGTTAAAATGTTCCTGGGAGATGTAGAGGGAAAGAATTACAGGCAGAGGGGACAGACAGTGAAAAGGCAGAGTTGGGAGAGAACAGCAAAAAGGTCAGAGTTACTGGATCACAGAGTACATGCAGGAGAATAAGGTACAAGAAGGATGGAAAGGTAGAAGGGGACTAGGTTGTGAAGGGCTTGAAAAGCCAAACAGAGTTCTTAATCCTGGAAGTAATGGGAAACCACTGGAGTTTACTTAAGAGAGGAGTGACATGGTCAGAACTGTCCTTTAACATTTTAACATGATTAGTTTGACAATTGAATGGAGGATGACCTGGAGTGGGAGGAAGCCTGAGACAGGGAGACTAAGCAACAGGCTCTTGCAATAACCCAAGTGACATGTTCTGAGGGCCTGCATCAGGGTGGCAGCAGTGTCAGAGGGCAAAAGGGGATATATAAGAATTGTTACAAAGCTAGAATTGGCAGGATTTAGAAATTTATTGGAAATAGGGGGTGAGAGGAAGTGAAGAGTTAAGTATGATACCTAGGATATTGTGAGCCTTGGTGACTGGGAGATGGGGGTGCCATGTAGAGTAATATGGAGAGTAATAATGTCTATGTCATGTCTACATTTGGAATTTATCTTGCTATATTAAGTGAGATGTTGCTCAGTATCCCATTTTGTCTTTATTGACACTCCGATTGGTGTGAATTAGACAGAATTATTTTACATTTTTATAATTAATAGATATTTTTTCATATGACTATAGACAGCCTGGATTTCTTCCATTGAGAACTGCCTATTATTAATTTATTAATTGTGAAATGGTTCTTATTTTTATGTCTTGGAAATTAGACCTTTATTAGAGAAACTTGCTGTAATTTTTCCCCCAGTTGCTTGCCTTTTAGTCTTAGCTTAATTGGATTTGTTTGTACCAAACTTTTTCAGCTTTATATAACCAAACTCATCTATTTTTTTCTTCTGTGACCCTCTCTGTCCCTTGTTTGGGGATATAGAGGAACTGAGGCACAGACAGGTAAAGTCATAACTGGGGTTATGGGGGCGACCAGAGCTTTGACCTAACCTGTCAAATTTAGAGAGTATCCAATTTAGAGACTACTGACAGTACTCACACTCTATCACCAGGATAGAAACAATAACACAGCACCCAGTTAGCAAGAATAATTACTTAAAAGAAGGTTTTATCAGGCAGCAGACTGAGTTGTGCTCCTCCCCTGCAAAGCTCCGCCTTCCCTCCCCCCCCCATCTCAGTCATCTGAGAGTCCCACTGGCCCTGGACGTGGTTTTTGGTATTTTTCTATCTATAATTGTGCCAAAAATAAAGTGGCTTACCTCCAGTCACATAGAATACCGTCAATGGAACTAGCTGAAGTCCCTTGGTAAGGTAGAAAAATAAGTGATTTCCTCTTGGCAAGACTAAGGAAGTGTTCCTTCTTATATCTCAACGGGACCCCATTAATTCACTTCTCCTATCTCCAACTGGAACACAGAGTCCAAATTTCCTTCTCTTTTATTTAGGCCATGAATCTTATCTGGCAAGTAGTGCCAACTTTGTTTGCTCTGGAAGAAGGCTCATTGGATTGGTATTCTCTCTTCCCCAAGGCATCTTGATATGTGAGGGGGAAAAAAAAAGATTGGATATTGAAGATGTGTGGACCCAGAGGCACAACCTACAGTAACTTCCATTCTCCTTTTTATTAAATCATGTCTGCAATCAGAAACTACTTTAATGATGGGTCCTTCAGGCTGGAAGAAGCATGTGAGAACTGCAGTTATCTTACCTCCCCCGAGCATCAGTTTTATTGGGTTTTATTTCCCATTATGTGTTAAGGCCATTTCAGCTTTATAATCTGTTGTAAAAATGAATCATTTTTACTGACATTACCCTAGAACATATTCCCCCAAAGGATAAACTGAAATAGGACTGAGTGTTTCCAATTTGCCTCAGCTGCTCTTTTTCAGGGCACTGGAGGGGAGAGGTATGTTCTCCTATGTGGGGATGGATCATCTTGGGATACTGTTGAGGTAAGGCTTGTGCCTGGATGCCACCCCTCTGGCATAAATCAAGTGCCAACCTTCACAGAAAAAAACATATAAACAAAAGTTTTCTTTTGTGCCCTTACATTTTCTTTCAAAAGGTCTAGTGGCTAAACATAAACCTAACACATAAAGATAGGATAGCCCCTGTGAGGTGTAGAGGGAAGGTGTCCACTACCTTCATTTGCTATCCAATCTCAATATCAATTAGGGAGGGAAAGTGAAGTATAGATAATAGGGAATATTGAATAATCTGAGTCCTGCGTGTTTTTTTTTAACTTGTAACAGAGAATCAAACAGAATGAACATATGCAGATACGAAACCGTCCAAATCTCCCATCCCAAATCTCCCTGTTTTCTCTATGCTCATCCCTGATCCAAATCCAGACTTAGCCCTACTGTCAATAGTTGAAGTTAGAGAGTCACAATTCTGACGTCAGAGGGCATAACTGAAAACAATGAATAGAAACTATAGTAGCAGATTTAGGTTCCATGTAAAGAAAAACTTTCTAACAATTAGAAGTGTCTAAAAATGCAATGGGCTGCCTTATGGGAGCTTCTTTCTATCAGTGAAGGTTCTGATTTGGAGAAGTTAGGTTATCTGATCACCAAGGTCCCTTCTAACTTTTAGAATCTGTGCATAATCCATTGATGAGTTAGTTGAGCAAAGCTACAAGTTCTCCACATGCTTTCTGCTGCCTTTGAGTTCATATTATACTTACTTTCTGCCATCAAAAAAAGAAAAAAGAAAGAAAAATATTTATGGGAACAGACTGTAGGTCCCCTCATCTGGGTGGATCTATAGAACTTTTGTGCAAATGTATTTCATAGCTTAAAGAAAGGACATCCTGGGTGAGTGGGCACATTTCATTCATACCAAGTCCATCCATCACCTTACTTGTAAAGTACATAACCGTATACACCCAGAGAACAACTATACAGGCTTGTAGACAGTCAAGCACAAGATTCCATATTCCAATAAAACCATTTTATTGTCTAGAAGAAAGCAAAATTTTTCCATGGCCACATGCTGTCTGGTCCGAAGGAAATGCCTGGGAAGGACATTGCTATTCTTGCTATTCCTCAGCAGTCTGACTGTTAAAGTAGTCCTGAAGAAGGGCCTGCACCTCTGTTCGCCGACTGAGTTTGGTGGCCTTGCCCTGAAAGCGGCCTTTCTTCCCAGCTCCTTTGCCTTGCAGCAATTCAGCTACCCTGAAAACCAATGGATAACATCAGAAACAACCCAATGCCCTTAGGAAGAATACTAGGAAGAGCAAAGTTCTTCAGTCGTCCTTTTTTTAAAAATTTATTTTTAGTTTTCAACGTTCACTTCCATAAGTTTTAAATTAAGTCACACTTTACCACTTACGAGGGATACCATAATTATATTCGTAACTGTCCCTTTTACATCTCTCTTTTATAATCAAACACCTGGAAAAAACTGTCTCTACTCATGCTTCTACTGCTTCCTACATAAGATCCCAAGGTGGGGGCTGGTGGCCTATCTAGAACCAGGCTGTGGAGGCTTTTTCTCCTCCTCTTCCTGAGCCTCTACTACCTAGTTCCCAGCAGGTGGAGGATGCTCCCCCCCGGCTGGATACTAACTCTCCAATCCTCTTTCCATCCAGTTTACCCAAAACCTCCATTTCACTCTGATGCTCAAGGCCACTGCCCATTTCCCAACAGTCAGAGATCAGGGATATGGCTAATCATATTACTGGGATAAACAGGGTGTCACCAATTAAGATCCTTCTGACAAAATGGTAGACCACTGCGCCTTGCCACATGTCCTGCCACTGCGCTCTCCAGCCCCCCTAGACAACTGCTATTTGACCTACACCTGCCCCTGAGAATGCCTGGGCCTTGCCACATGCCCTGCTGCTTCCCCATTAAGCACTGCTGTGCCTTTCCACCTGCCCTTGAGCTGACCCATCCTAGATATGGTCTCACATAAGTAGAACAAAACTCAAGAGGAGTGCTTCCTAGCAGTGCTGGCTCATCTAAGTGCAGTAATAAGGTTTTTTTCATTCATTCCCTCAATTCCCAAGTCCCTGCAATCAATCCAATTCTGATCTCCTAATGGCTAAATCCAGTGACCTTTTCCCAGTTGTCTTTCTTCTTGATGTCTCTTCAGCATCTGCCCTTCTGACTGCCCTGTTTTCTTAAATACTCTTTTCTTCCTAGGTTTTCATGCCACTTTCTCTAGATTCTCCTACCTGTCTGACCATTCCTTCTCTTCTGCTGGGTCACCTTCTTCGTCCTGCCCCCACTGCATGAGTGTACCCCAGGGCTCTGTCCTGGGCCCACGACTCTTCTGAGTATAATCTCTCTCCTGGTGATCTCTTCAGCTCCCAATCAGCATCTCTACACCCATAACTTCAAAATCTCAATACCCAGGCCTTGTCTATCTCCTGAACTCACCTGTAACCAACTTTGCCTGAAAAACATCTTCAACTCAATATCGCATAGCAACTTAAACTCAACATGCCCAAAATGGGACCTACTACCTCTCCTTCCAGCTCTACCCCAATTTCCCTCTTTTTGTCAAGGGCATCACCATCCTTTCAGTTGTTCACCCAGGTTCACAAGTTTGGGAGTAAACCTCTACTCCTCCCTCTCCCTCTCCTCAATCAGCTTCCACACACTGTCCTCTCTACCTCCACACCTCTAAAATCTGCTTCTTCTTTCTACTAAAATAATTTGCAGCTTCAGCTGTGTCCTCTCCTTACCACCTAAAATAATTTCACACATATTTTGTATTTACCGATCTGTATACATATTGCTTCCCTTCAGTAGAACGTAAGCTTCTTGGGGTCAGAGACTGTTTTGTTTCTGTCTCAGAATCTAACCCCAGTGCCTGGTACTTATATATCCTCAATAAATGTTTGTTGATCTGAATTAAAGGATTTCTTTTAGACTTACCTGGGTCCCAACATATCCACTGCCTCAAATGGCCCTGCAAGTAAGAAGAGCCCAGCACCTTTCTCATCCCCCACAGTTAAGAAGAGAAGGGTGTCCTAAAAGACAAGATGGAGGAATGAGTCCTAATGCCCAATAATACAAAACTTACCCATTCCCAAAACTATTCCCCCCCACCAAGGGAGGACATTTCCTAAAATTTCAGAATCAAACTCCCTAAGAAAAAAAAATCTCCTTTGTCTGGACATGATGCATAGTACAAGAAGAAATGTTGTGAAAGTAGTTGGAATATATAGGGGAGCTACAACAAGAGCTTGGAGATGGTTGCACTTGACAGATGACTAAGAGTGACACTCTAACATCATTCCAGAGGAGCTGTCTGAAACAGAGGCGGGAAAGAGGAAAGGCCTGGCTATGACTCAAAAACTGGGTCCCACGGACAAACAACACAGGTGTCCCCCTCTAGGCTCCTTCTCTGAAAGGAGAGGCATACAAAGGAATAGCAAAGGCCAGAGGCTCATAAAGATGTCTATCACAATCTGACCTTGGAAGGAGTTAACAGGTTGTGTTTAAACTAGAGAGCCAAATATGAGGAGGAAAGGCCCCTGAGGATGAAGGGGTAAGGGAGGGTACCTCACGCACTCTCACCTCTATCCCAAACTCATTAGCAATGATGTTCATAAACTCAGAGTCGCCATCTTTCCTACAATAAAGGACCACTTAGATTCAGAGTTGGATAGGACCACTGAGACATCTAGAACATTTTACAGATAAAGAAAACTGAGGTCTAGAGAGGCTCAATGACTTTCCCAAAGTTGCACAAATGGTAAGTTGAAAAGACAGGATTTGAATCAAGGTCCTCAGAATTCAGATTCCCCGTTATCTCTGCCACACCTCATGCCTAAAGCTTGCTCGTGCAGGGCATCAGAGCCAGGCTGGGGTCAGGGAGCGGTGAGAGCAAGGTGAGTACTATCTGTTCCCCAAAGATAGCTCTCCACACACAAAACCTCAGACACCCCTAAGAAGGAAAAACATACTAGAGGAGAGGGAGTATATAGTTCCTCCACGGCCTTGGCAGTTAAAGCTCTGGGTTTGGCTTATATTCCTTAAGTGGGGCTCCCTGGGACAACCAGAGCTTTTCCAGATGGTAGTAGAAGTTATAGGACCATGAAGGGAGGGAAGATTCCAGGGACATGCAGATCCACCCTGTCCAAACCAAGAAATCAGGCATTTGACAGCCCTCCCACACTCCTTGGGTTAGACAATATTATAGAGAACTCAAATAAGCACAGACTTGTCCTTCCAATGTCTTTAGGCAAGCCACCTACTGCACAGAGCAGAAATGCAAGGCACCAATGTGACTCCCCACTCCAGCCCTCCTCCTCACCACTGCTGCCAGTTTCTAAATCCTCACCTGTGTAATACAATCACTCCTCCCCTGTCTGGACTGTCTCTAAGACTGTGGGCAGTGAGAATGGCCAGGTCTCTCAGGAGATTCACATTATTCTGAAAATGGTGTAATAACTTAGTGATGTAGGTGGCAGGGAGTAAAGTGACACAAAGGAAGGAGGGGACACACGGCAGATCCTCCCCCCCCATCTCCCCTTGCCACCAATCCATATCTCTAGGGGTCAATTCTGTAAAGCAGCTGCAGAAATCAGTGCCAGGCCTAGATATCGCTTATACTCTCACAACCCAGCCCCAAGGGGAACCCACTGTAGGGCAGTCTATTTCCACTGCAGCCTCCCCTCCTCATGGCTCTAGTGTAAGTCACCTTCTGGAGCAGCTTGGCTGAGTTCTGCAGTTTCTGAACAGCCTCTGCATGTTCTTCTACTCCACACCTTGAGAGACAAAGAAATCTGGAGACCCATCCCCCAATTCTCCATCCCAATTCCTAGAGGATGAGTTGTTGGGAAAGTGATGCCTAGCCTCAAATAGTGGCTCCTCCCAAGACTTAGGACTACCAATTATTGCTGGCATTAGCAGAGGGAGATAGCAGCATCAGGAATAAAGCTTGAGGGTGGAAGGTCACTTATGCACAAGAGAACTGGGAACAAGGACTGGCCATTTGATAACAGCTAGCGTTCATATATTGCATTAAGCTTTGCAAAGAACTTTGCATTCACTGTCTCATTCGATCCTCATAACACCTTTCTGAAGTAGGTACTACTATTAGTGGAAACTCAGGTTCAGAGAGATTATGTCATCTGCCCAGGGCCATACAGTTGTTAAGTGTCTGAGGCATAATTGGAACCCGGGTCTTCCTGACTCTAAGCCCAGCGCTCTTTCCACAAGGCTGTTCTGCCTGGGTGTACATGAGGAACTCCACCTTCAAGAGTACTCACACCTATGAGCTTATCTGATCCTTGTACCGAGAGAGAAAGTAAAGGGATACATTCCTCATCTTGCTGATGGGGAAACCGAGGCACTTCCCTAATATCACTCAAGAAGGAAAAGACAGGCACCTACTTGAGTAATGTGGTCAAAGCCTTTTCTACTCCATGACTTTTCTCCATCCACTTCAGCACCCGGTTCCCTGCTAGAAACACTAGGTTGGTCTTGTTCTTTTTCCCTTTCTCTGTACCTAGGATCTTAATGACCTGGATAGGGTTTGGAAGACATATACACAGAAGTGGCTTCTAAGAGCAAGTTAGACTCACACTCTCTCCAGAATAAGTAAATAAGCTTTTTAGGATGTCCTACAAAGAATCTCTCATATAGGGACTCACTCAATGCACTTTGCTTACAGAGAAGGCGTCTCCAGTAGAAGTGGTGGGACAGACCTAACTAGCTCCTTTCCCCAAAAGATTTCAACATTTTTGAGCTTCTACTCTCCCCTCCCCCTGTCTCAGGCTCATCTTGTTCCTCTACCCCCTGACAGGCCCTTTCCGGAAGCCCAGCCCTTCCCTCTTCCCCCCACCCTACTTACCTGCAGATCACTGAGGTTTCTCACATGGGTTCCACAGCACATAGTGGAGTCGACACCCTCAATGGTGATGACACGGATAGTTCCTGCATGGTCATCTGGCAAACCTAAGCCCCTTACCTGGGATGGGTAGGTGTGTCTCAGCTTCTAAAAGGTCCTTGAAAAGAACCCTTTAGATACCCTGGGGTTGTCACTGGCTAGCTCTTCCCAACAGGTTTTACCTTCTCCACCTCAGGATCATCTGGGCTCAGTTCCATCACAGTTACAGGCAGCCGATTTCGGATCTTCTCGTTGACGCTCTGTTCGATAGCAACTATTTGTTCTGGCAAGACGTTGGGGCTATCTAGCTCTATCGTGCTTCGGAATCGTCCTAACTCCCTAACCAGAGAAAGCGGGATAAGAATGGGATAAGAATGAAATATAAAACTGATAGCTTATGGGAGCAGAGCTTCCGGGGTTCTTAATCTTTGTTGTGTCACTAGACTCACTTTGGCAGTCTGCTGAAGCCTATGGCCTCCACTGCAGAATAATGTTTTTAAACATACAGGCTTGCAAAGGAATCCAATTCTAATGAAGTGCAACTAACAAAATATTGAAAAAAAAAACACCAAAATCACAGATGCCCTGAAAGACAAAGAAGCCTCAAACACCTGGGTTAGAAGAACTCTTTCCCGTCCACCCTTTGGCACAAAGACATTACCCCATCTCCAGAGCTTAAAGAAGAAGACTAAACAAATGCTAGGCAGTATTTCATTCCAGGAAATTTCCCTTCCTCTCATCTCTAACCCTAGGTCTTTGTTAGGAAAAAGCTGGAAAAGGTAGCGGTCTGTATTAAATAGTCTATTATAAAACTGCAAAATGAAGAAAAAAATCAGAACAAGAAAATGGAACACACACTAAAAGTATAACTTTTTTTTTTTTACCTATAATTTCAGCAGTGTAGTGGAACTCTGAGTGAGAAAACTCCCTCCACCAGTGCAAACAGGTAACTGTTCTGAAGCAGACATTTGACTGGGACAATGGGAAGTTAAGTGACTTTCCCAGGGTCATAGAGATAGTATATGTTAGAGGCAGGACATGAATCCTGATCTTCCTGACTCTAAGAATTACCTCTAGCCACTATCCCATGAGGTCTCTCTAATTAGAGACAGGGACTAGACAAGTGGTATAGAGAATTCAAGAATGAGGAAATTCCTTCTATCAGCACAGGTTGGCACATTTTTGCAATTGAGTCCTTGAAGAAATGCCAATAGCTCTGAGTGGTTCAGTGAATTGTTCAGTCATGTTCATGTAGCCAGTATGTATCAAAGGCAAAACCTGAACCCTGGTATTCCTCATTTTGAAGCTATTTCTCTAACCAGTATAACATGCTGCCTCATGATCTCTGTAAAAATTACTACATAAGAACAAAAATGAATGGGAACAAATGGCAAAAAAAATCTGATGAGGATCCCTTTGTAAGACCGAGTGACTGAAAAATATTAAGACATCTTATGTGTTGGAATTAACTTAAATGTAAACATCTGCTAAGGCAGTTTAGTTGCTTGTATTGATGTTCAAAGTTAAGGTTTTAATAAAACATTTAAATTTTTAGTCTCTCTCTAGTCCAATGCCTTTTACTCACCATGATGTTGTCTTCAATCCAAAAAGGTGATCAGCCACAGCTGTGATGAGATGCTGTCCTGGATAACAAGAGAAAGAGATAAGGAGAAAGATGAACATTAGAAGAGCCTAACATGCCAAGGCTTTCAGATTCAGGCACAAGTCTCTCTACACAAGTGCTTAGCTACATGGGTAGCCACGGCATTTCAATCATCTGGACTGAATTCCCAAGAATGAGTCTGAATTTTTTCTTCACTTCCATTCCCTAGATACCTGAATGCTGCTGCATGTGGTCAAACCTCCGATCCCAGTCCAGCTGCACTTGGACCTGGCTCCCTGGTGCCAGGGGAGTAAGCAAGAAATGATCAGCTTCGGATCCCCGGCGGGTCACTCTGAGCACTGGGATGTTATCAATGGAACCTCGGTCATCAGGCTGAGGGGAAAAGGTTTCTACTATGGATTTAGGAAGGGAAGGATAAAGCAGTAATTCACACTCAAAAGGCAGTTTAGGAATTAAGCAGTACACATTGATCTGTAAAGTAGGAGGAAGGATTTGCCTAGGCTACAAGGAAATAAGGAGAGGTGCAGGAATGAACACTACTAGCTCTTCTGTCAGTGGACTGAGTTTGAATGCTGTCTCTGCCACATACTTGTATGACTTTGGATAAGGTCACTTAATATCTCTGGGCCTCAGTTTCCTCCTATGTAAAATGAACAGGTCAAATGAGTTGACCTCTGATCATCCCTCCCACTCTAAATCTATGATTCCTTGAAACTTGGTATGTTTTTTTTGGGGGGGAGGGGAGTGAAATAATGTTACAGTCTGAGGTTCCAAGGGTCAGAGGCCAAATACAGAGGCAGTAATGGGTCTAAGGGGCTTAGGCTAATCTGTTTTAAGCTGCTTCTGATAGCTGGGGAGGGGGGAGGAGGTTTGTCTCTCTATCTTCCTCTTCTGTCAGCTTACTTTATTCTTAAGGACAGGGACAGGAACTGGGCCTATGGTTTCACTGGTACAATGGTATAAGGAATTCCCTTTACCAATCTAAGTCAGCCCCCCCCCCTCTGCAAATTGTAGAAAGTAACCTAAAGCCCAGAGAGGTTAAGCCTGGGATGACACAGTATGTGCCAGAAAGAGGTTCAACTTGGATTCAAGGCTAGCTCTTTAGCTAATAAGAACGTGTCTAAGGAGCTGTAAAGTTGGCAAAAAATGTTTCACACCTAATTCTCTCTACCACACCATGTGTGCCAAAAGGGTTAAGACCCCCTGATCTCGTCCAATCCCCTTCTTTTACAGGTAAGGGTAAGGAAATGTTAGATCCAGAGAAGCGACCCAATGAAGGGGAAGGAGGAGGTTTGTCAGTCTTCAGTAATCAGATCTTGGAGATGAGCCAGAAACTAAGAATTCTAGAACACAAGCTAAAACCTGAGGACCTGGATGTGTAACCTTGGGCAAGTCACTTCCCCCTCGGTAAAAAGAAGTGATCTCTAACATCCCACCCACTATACGCCCTCTCTTCTGCCCTCCAGGGGCTGACCCCAAAATGAAGCTAGACTAGAGTATGGGGACGGGTGCTGGGGCCACTGGGGGTGCAGGGCTGGGCGGGGAAAGAGGTATGTGGTTCTGGGGGTGGGGCCAAGAAGACGGCGTGGTCCGCGTGAAAGGCGGGGCTTCTGGGAGGGTGGCCGGCGAGATGGGGGAAGGGCTGGAGAACGAGGGCGGGCCTCGAACCTGGCCCCCGCCCTCAGGGAAGAGCAGCGTATCTTCCAACACCACGTGGTAGCCGCTAAGCTTCTCCTGGTTCTTGCCATTGCCTTTCCCAACGGTCTGCAGCTCTGCGGGGCGGCAAGAGAGCACGGTGGTGCAGAACTGCATAGAAAAAGGAGGGTCGTAAGGCGGGGCCTCGCTCGGCCCCTCCCCATCCCCTTCGATCTCGAACCCCCAGCCTCAGATCTCACCTCTCGAGCGTAGCTGTCCCGCTGGCACCGGAACATCATGGTTGCTGGCTCCCTGACCAAGGAGAACTCTAAACAGAAGGACCTGGCGAGGGCAAAGCTCAAGCCCTAGGTAGGACTTGCGTTTCTTCCCTCCGCTTGGTAGAGTGTCTGGAAAGGGATAACGGACGGTAGGCGGCGTGGGACAGAATTAGCAAAAACGGAAATCGGGGACTCCTCCCTCCAGGTCGTTTAGTAACCTTTGGCAAAGCTCTCAAAAACCGGAAGTGAAGTGTGGGCACCGGAAGTCATGGAGCCAGGCAAGATGGCGTCCCCCAAGAGCTCTCCGAAAGATGCCCAAGTGATGGCCCAAATTCTGAAGGATATGGGGATCACAGAGTACGAACCAAGGGTCATCAACCAGATGCTGGAGTTTGCCTTCCGCTACGTCACCACGATTTTGGACGACGCCAAGATTTATTCGAGCCACGCCAAGAAGCCTGCAGTGGATGCTGACGACGTGCGGCTGGCCATCCAGTGCAGGGCCGACCAATCGTTCACGGCGCCGCCACCGAGGGACTTCCTGTTAGATATCGCCCGGCAAAAGAACCAGACCCCGCTGCCACTGATCAAGCCGTACTCCGGTCCCCGGCTGCCGCCGGACCGCTACTGTTTAACGGCGCCCAACTACCGGCTGAAGTCCCTGCCCAAAAAGGTGCCCGCCACCGCGGGCAGAATCACGGTGCCGCGGCTCAGCGTGGGCGCAGTCAGCAGCAGGCCCGGCACCCCGACCCTGGGCGCTCCCTCGTCCGCGCCCGCAGTGGCCGTGGCCGCAGATGTGGCCACCCCCCTGTCGCTGGCCGGCCAGAGGTTCACGGTGCAGATCCCTGCCTCGCAGAGCCCGGCGGTCAAGGCCTCGATGCCCGCGGCGCCCGCCGTGCAGAACGTCCTGATCAATCCCTCCCTCATCGGCTCCAAGAACATCCTCATCACCACGAACATGGTCTCGTCGTCATCATCGTCTTCGTCGTCGTCCTCATCCTCGTCGTCGTCTTCCCAGAGCACCCCTGCCGAGTCCTCGAATTCGTTGAAAAGGAAACACGAAGAGGATGACGATTATGACAATTTGTAAAGGACAGAAGTCGGGCCTGGTGTCTGTCAAAGGTAAGATTGGGCAGGAGTGCAGGGTATTGGAGTCTGGGGTTGTGGGGAGTGTCCCAAAAGTACTAGTGCAGCTTGAAGCTGCTAAATAAAGCAGAAACTGCTTAGGCTGTACCAGGTGTCCCAAAAATCTTAACGCAGGTTTAAGCTGCTAAAGCTGGAGGTCTTACACTGTACAGGACGTCTGGGCAAGTCAGCCATAAAAACCTAAATTTGCACTAGGACTTTTGGAACACCGTGTATCATGAAAATAATAGCTGGTTTACAAAGCTCTTCCTCACAGCAATTCTAGGAGGTAGATACTATTATTATCATCTCTGTTTTACAGCTGGGGATATTGAGGCAGACAGGTTAAATAATTTGCCCAAAGTCAGACAGCTAGCAAGCAAGTGTCTGAGGCCGAATCTGAGCCCGGCTCTTGCTGACTCCAGGTCCAGGACTCTGTCTGCTGTGTCACCTAGCTGTCTCTATTATTAAAAAACCAAATGATGAAGGAAAAGTGGTGTGACAGCAATGTTTTTCACTGGAATTATAATTGTTGAATTTCCTTTAGTAGTGCAGTTAGAAAATATAAAGTAAGGCGAAAATGAGGGAAACAGTATCTGTACTTGAGTCTTTAGCCCTTGTGCCCCCTGGGGCCAGTGTCCTTCAAAGAGCTATTCTCAATCCAGGTTTATAGCATTTTAGGATTTAGAGCTGGAAGAAATTTTAGAAATAATCTGGTACTCTCTTGTCTTTTTTAGATGAGGAAACTGGTGAGGATCAGGACTGGCCCATCTTAATAAGTTGAAGGTAGTAAATGGATGAATTAAACCCGATTGAACCCAGCTCTCTTCTAATATAGCTTACCAAGTGATGACAACAAAGCTTGAGAATATTCATTCCCAAATATGAGGAAAATTTCTTATTCCAACAAGTTCACAAAATCAATGTTTCAGTTGTAATTATAGTAATAATAGTGATTAGCATTTACATAGCTTTTTAAGAAAACTGAGACTGACCAAGGTTAAGTGACTTGCTTGGGGTCACACCTAGTTAAGTGTCTGAGGCAGGATTTGAACTCTGGTCTTATAGATTTAGACTCTACAACACCTGGGGCCTGACTTGAAGGAGAGCTCAGTGGCTACCTAGTCTAGCCTATACCCAAAAAGGAATCTTCACTATAACATATCAGAAAAGTGGTCATCCAGCCTCTTAATTGAGGACGCTCCCCTCCCCCACTACCTACTCTGTAACTTCTACCTATTGTTTCTGGTTTTGGCCTCTGGGGCTAAACAGAAAAGTCTAATCTGTCTGTCTTTCACATGTCTGCTCTTCCAAAATTTGAACTCAGCCATCATGTATCATTCCTCCCCCCCTTCTCTTTTTTACCTTCTTTTCTCCAGGCTAAACATCTCCAGTTCATTCAACTATCTTCATATAACATGGACTCAAGACCCTTCACCATCACACTCTTTGGACAACATCTTGCTTATCAGTGTCCTTCCTAACTGTGATGTCATGGTGAAACCCAGCTTCCAGCAGAATTCTTGATATTACTGTTGCTTCCTGAATGTGTTGTTTCCCTTGAAAAAAAGTATCCAGTTTCTTTTGCTTCGTTTCCTACCCTACATATTTTCTCATTTGAAAAAACAAGCATCCCTCTTCTCAGAACTAGATCACCATCTGGCTATGGCCAAAGTCATGAACCTCATCCAAATGAACTTTTTCAAATGCTCCTTTTCATAGGCAACCACATCACGTTCTGGGTGCAGTTAAATTAATATGAACCTTAGCAGAAACCACTACAGCCTAGTTTTGAAAGAGATGCTTCATGGTGGTATGGAGATGACCCTTTGTTTTTTTAAGGCAATGAATAAAAATACATTTTGGCAGGTCCTTCTGATCTGGGAAGGCTTCAAGTATGCCCTCGGAAATAAACTTTACCTGCCAAAGACCAGCCCAGCTAAGTGCAAAAGAGAATCATCATAAAAATATAAAATGACCCTCTGCTCTGTACAGCAGATGTAAATTCCATGGTGACAATGACAGAATGGTGGGAAAGGAACACTTTTAAGACTTGGTTCTTAGACTGTCTAGAAAATTTAACTGTTGTTTTAAGTCTGCAATCTTTGTTTACCAACTGATAATACTGGAGGAACTGAAATATTCCGAGGCACATTGTTATTACAAATGGAAGCCAAAAGATCTGAAGTTGTTGGTTAAATGGGAGGCTGCTTCCCAGCCTCCCTGGGTGGGGTTTGTTTCATCATGTACCCAGAGGCAACAAGGAAGTCATTCTGTGGGATTTGACCTTAAAACTGTGTCTCCTCCTCCCTCAACTCCCTTAGAAAAAAGGAAAGTCACTGCTGGTTGAGAACCTGAATTATAAGCATAGAGAAGTGGATTGTTAAAAGCAAAAGCTATGAAATGGCACATATCTTGTGATCAAATAATTCCGTCTTGGGCAGTATACCCCAAGGAAATAACTTTTAAAAGTTATTTTACAAAAGTGATCATAGCACTGTTTATAAAATTGGAAACAGCCCCAATAATCACCAAAAGGGAAATGACTCAATAGCCCAAGGATATTAATATGCCAGTAATTTGCATTTAGATAGCACTTTATAGGGCACTTTCTTCACAGCCTAGTAACACAGGAAGTGTACTGTTACCCCATTTTACACACAACCAGGCTCACAGATGTTGAATGAGTTGCCTATGGTCATACTGCTAGGTAATGTCAGATCTGAAATTTCAAGATATTCTGGCATTAAATCCAGAGTTCAATCCACTATATTATAATTATGAAACATGTATAATATATCGAAACATGCAAATGGCATATGTGAAATCATGTTAAGTTAAAAAAAATACATGATAGAACTCTTCAGAAATGTACATAGATTTACAAAGGTGGGAGGGAAATATGGAGGGATGAAGATAGCATGTTCATTCTCTTCTGTAATGTTGCCTAAGTTCCTAATAAAAGAAAAAAATAGAAGAGTTTTAGTGAAATCTGCTTTGCGATTTGCCTTTTCCCTTGCTACATACACAAGCATGAGGACTCTTGAGTAGCCAAAATCCAGAAATTAAGGGCTGACAATAGGAAGGCATGAGGGCTCCCAGCAGCCTATTTCTGTGCCATCCTGTTCAGAAACAGTTGCCAAAGTCATCTCCCTGGTGGAGGGCCTAAGAGAAAGGACTCAATGGGAACAGAAATGTCACAGGGCCCAGATTTTACCACAGGCCCATAATACAGTCAGAAAGAGAAAAGATCCCAGCATTGTATAGGAAATGGTTTCCAGATCCCTGCCCATCTTCTTCATGGAGAAATTACCTGTCATGTCTTCACCACTGGACTCATCCTAGAAAAGAACAGAGGCTGGTGTTGGATCAGGGAAGAGAAAGGGTGTTTGTATTTATGTGCCCAAATGGGCAGGAGGGAAGAAAGCCCTGCTGGGGATACCCACAGAAGGAAGGAGAAATGCCATCCAAGCAGCTTTCTCTTTGCTGTCTGGAAGGAAACTGGAACTGGAAAAAGCAGACTTTGCTGGGGAACATAGCATCTAAGGGCCACAACCACAAAGCAGAACCAATTTCAGTCTCATGAATTAAGCACTATCAGCTCCACTTACATCCAGGTCATCCATGGCAGGGGGAGGTCCCTTGGCACTGGCTTTCTTCAAGAGCTAGAAAGGAGGCAGAGGAAGTCACAGGGAGAAAGAGTATCCAGATGTCACTGATCAATGAGACACAGCAAAACCCCACATGACAGTAAGCTAGACAGAATGTAGAAAATGACCAGAAGAGAGATGCAAACCCGGGACAAATAAAACTCTGGCATCTTCTCTCACCTCTGCATAATGTTCCACCTGAGCTAGCTCTATCTCTTCATCTCCTTCCCAGTCTCTCCAGTTATCAAAGTCCACAGATAACCACACTGGCTACAAGAGGAAAGAAACACTGAAAGTCATTCAGTAAGCATTTATTAAGAGTCTGCTGTGTGGCAGGCAACCTGTTAAGTCCTGGGGATACAAAAAAAGCCCCAAATAGTACAAGGGACTTACATTCCACCATAAGAAATAACAAAGTAATACAATGAGGAATATCAGGGAAGGCCTCATGTCGGAGGTGGCTCTTGACCTGAGTTTTGAAAAATGCAAAGCATTTTAAGAGACAAAGGTGAATTAGTTCATTCTATACATGGGGAGCAACCTGTACAAAGTCATGTTGATGATAGGGAGAATGTCATGATTATAGGGGCAACATCTACCCATTTCAGGCTAAGTTGGTTTTTCCTTAAAAAGGGATTAAGGGTGGGGGAAAGTGGGAGAGAATTTGGAACTCAAAATTTTTTAAAATGAATGTTAAAAAATGTTTTACATGTACTTGGGAACTATGATAATTTTTTTAAAGTGTTGAAACGATCTTAGAAATGTAATTGGTCCAGGAGATTAAGGCTCAAACCACTGACTTAAATATACAAGGAAGAGCTCCTCCCTCAAAAATGACATTTGGTGTGTGTCAAAACATTTTGGAGATACCCTGTTTTCCAGAGCTAAGGGGTTCAGCAAGCAGGCTATGCCCTGAGTTTGGCATAATAATAATCCTTTGTGGCCTGAAGTGATCTCACCCTCTGGTAAAGTAAATTGCTTGGACCAGCACCAGGTGTTCATAAGTAATTTAACTCCCCTTATTTCCCAGGGCTGTCTGTCACATGTTCACAACCCCTGTTCCTTGTCACTGGCAAGTACTGCACTCCTGTTCCCATCACAGAACCCTGGTTCTGTGCCTCTTGACCCCTAAGTCTTGAGACAATGGCTAATCTCATGGGACCCAAGAACACCTGTATTGTCCCAAAAAATGTTAACCCTGAGAACTTTCTCAAGATCTAAAAATGATTGTGTTGAGAGCCAATCCCTTTCATGTATATTAGTGGCCCCAGCCTTAGCTCTCTCAAGTTCTCCTCCTCCTTCCAGGCTTGGGGAGCGGAGGGTGGGGGTGAGGGGATGTGGAGAGTGGCAAATGTGGACTTAGGGAAGCTGTGCCCACAACTAAATCAAGGCAGTATCCTTACTGACTAACTTTTCCACACTATGGCTAAGTAAATTTTCTTTTCTTAACTGTCAGATGAATTACAAGTATATCATTTCATTCCAATCTGGAATGTGAACCACTAGGTCAGGCCTAACTCAGGCCAGTCAAAGACTGCAGAGAGGTCAAGGGTGAGGACTGAGGAAAGGTCATTAGATTTGTCAATAAAAAGGTCACTGGAGGGAAAGGGGGAGGGTGGCACAGTGAAACTAGCCATGTGACCTTGGGCAAGTCAACCCTAATTGCCCTACTCCAATTGCCCTAACCCCAATTCCCCCCCTCCAAAAAAAAAAGTCATTGGTAACTGTAGAGGACACTGATGAAGCCAAACTCCAATTACAAGGCATTAAGAAGTAAGATGTGTTGAAAGAAATGAACATGAGTTCAGAGAAGTATGAAAAGATATGAACTAAGGCAAAGTGAAGGAAGCACAGCTAGGAAAACAACAGATGCAATGACTACATGAAAGTAAATGGAAAAAAAAAACAGCCACAAAAGATTCTTGCAAGATTATAAAGAACAAGCTTGGCCTTAAAGATTTAAGAGAAGATGACTCTCTACCCCCACTCCTGTGCTGGAGGGAGAGGGGGGTTTGAGGGGACTGAGGGTACAGTGGTGTGAAACTGCATACAATGTCATATTTTTTCTAGGTATTGATCAATTTTGCTGATTTCTTGGCTTTTTCTTGTTTTTAATTCTTTGTTAGAAAGAATGGATCTCTGGGAGGGAGGAGGAGTTGGGATAGAGAAGAAAATCTAGGCAATGTTAAAAGATATCAATAAAAAAGTATTGTTTTTTTTTAAAGGAAGACAACTACTAGTTGGAAGTCTACCAGTAAAGATAAAAGACATGTATATGAAAGAGTACAGACAGTACAAACTCCCTCAGATGAAGCCTGGCCCTTCAGGGATGAGGAAAATGGATATCTGATTCCAATTCTTAACCTGGAAATCATCTCATCCTTCTTTCTCACCTCTATATCCAGTAAGTTGCCAAGTCTCATCAAGTCTACCTCCACTTCAGTGCTGCCCTCTTCACTCACATAGCTGCCCTGCTAGGGTCTGGGGCCTAGAACAGTAGCTTCCTAATTAGCTTTGATGCCCCTAGTCTCTTCCCCTTCCAATCTATGCTCCCAGCTGCCAAACTGATATTCCTACATCATGTGACACTTATTAGCTGTGTGACCCTGAGCAAGTCACTTAACTTTTATCTGCCTCAGTTTCTTCCTCTCCCTTCTCTTTCTTTCTCTTCCCATAGGTAGGAAGGACCATGTCATTCCCCTACTTCCTATCACTTCCAGGAACAAATACAAAATGCTTTTTGACATTCAAAGCCCTAGCCTTCTCCTACCCTTCCATTCTTCTTATATCTTACTCTTCAACACCTACTCTTTGATGCAGTGACACAGGCATCCTGGCTCTTCCCTGAATAAGATACTCCATCCTTCCACTCCAGCATTCTCTCTGGCTCTCCCTCCTCTGCTTCAACTACTATCCCCTCTGGCTTCCTTTAAGTCCCAATTAAAATTCCTCCTTCTTTGAGAAACCTTCTCTAAATCCTC
This sequence comes from Pseudochirops cupreus, assembly GCA_028627135.1. Lineage (NCBI taxonomy): Eukaryota > Metazoa > Chordata > Mammalia > Diprotodontia > Pseudocheiridae > Pseudochirops > Pseudochirops cupreus. Next base: position 146,100,537 of record CM053584.1, on the reverse strand, counting down.
TTAATTCCAGTGCCTCCCCTCTGTTAATTATTTCCTATTTACCCTGTATCTAGCTTGTTTGTATAGATTTGTTTGCATGAGGGCTCCGCCCATAAGGACTGTAAGCTCCTTGGGGGCAGGGACTCAGAAATTTTTTGCCTTTTTTTTTTTGTTGTTGTTTTTATCTCCAGCACTTAGCACAGTGCCTGGCATATGCTAGATACTTAATAAATGTTTACTGATTGATGAATTGATTGAAAGAAGATTTGATGACTATCACCTCTAAGATAAAATAAATACCCTTCCATTTGGCCTTTAAAATCCTTCACAATCTGTTTTAAAAGCCTTTCCAGTCTGATCTATTCCTCTCCTTCTCTGCATTCCAACCAAGCTACTCTATACAGACATCCCCTTTCATGCTGTCTCTATAGGCTATCCCAACCTCACCACTCCCAGTTGCTCATCCTTCTCATTTCTGCTTCTTGGAATCTCTACTTTCCTTCAAGCCTCAGCTCAAATGACACTTTCCACCAAAAGCCTTTGCCTATTCCCTCAATTGTTAGTGCCTTTCTTCCTGCCACATTCCTTTGTCTTTATTAGTATATATCTTGTACTTGTTTATCTGGGCATTGAAAGCAGTCCTGGGATCCAGGAAGACCTGAGTTCAAGACCTGCCTGTTACACACTGTGGCTCCTCTCGGTGCTCTAAGTGATTGGTAGAGTAGGTGCTGCTCTTCCTAACCTAGCAAATTCCGAGCTACCATAAATAGTATTCCACCAAGAGAATGTGAGTTCCTTGAGGGCAGGGATTGTTTTGTTTTTAAGGTCTTTGTTTCCTAGCATGGTACTAAAAGCTGGATAGACTTGAGGCCAGAAACTGAATCTCTGCATATTAAGTCCCAAACTCACTCACTTTTATGTCTTCTTTGGTGAGCCGAGGCCAGGCCACCTTCTCCTTCCATTTTCTCACGAAGCAAGTGATTGAGCGGCTTGAGCGTTTATCCTGAGAGTCCTAAAGATCGGGTAGAGGGGCTTCAGTCAGGTGGTTGGGGGGAGGGGGAAGGCACTTCTTTGTCCTAAAATGGCGTCTCCCTCCTCCCCCTTTTGTCATTCTCCATGTCCCCCAACCTCCTTTACCTTGGAGTTCACCTTGGCGTAAAACTCAATCTCATTGTACATCTCCATGCCGTCTGCATTCTTGCAGCTGGGGAGGCAGAGAAACAACAGAGGGCGCTGAAGTGAATGAGAAGACCCAGTGGGAGAGGCCCTGTCCCAGTCAGGGGTAGCCTTTACCTGAAAACAATCCGGTGGTCCTCCAGAAGCACTTGGACGTCGGTGCTGTCCTCTACACAGAACTCCATGAACACGTACTTGGGACGGTCATACCACAGAGTCCGGGCATGCTGTCTGGAGAGGAGAAGGGGATGGGACAGGCATGAGGAGGGAGTGTGAGAGAGATCCGAATCACACCGACCAGAAAGGACAGCAAATGGGAGGGGGCAAAGTGTTACAACTCCAGGAAGTGGAGCTTTCAGGCGGATCCTCTGCTTCCCTCTAACTGCTCACTCTCCTACCCTCACCTTCCGATCTCGGGGGGAGGGGGGGGGGTCTTGGGCTCAGTGAGACCAGCCCACCTAGAGGCTCCGAGTCCTGGGGTTCGGGGCTCCCCTGGAACATCCAGGGGGTCGCCAGAGACACTTGCGGAAGGTAAGAATCTAAAGAAGAGAACCTGGCCAAGGGGCTAAAGGACACTCACCGTGCCATGGCGCTTGTGGCTGCGTGTTTTGGGCTTCTGAATGCAGCCCCTTCCCCCTCTCTCTAGCTATCTTTAGAGCCAGGTGCCGCCCCCAACAGCTGGTGTTCCTTATATGGGTATAGGCAGGGCAGGGGAGGGACTACAGGGTCCGCCTATGGATTAGGGGGTTTCAGTTGGAAATGGAGAGAGAGGGGTAATCCTTTCTGCTCTTTCTAGTCTGAAGGCTATCCTTCTAGAGCCATGTATGGAGCAAGGATAGACTGGCTGCACTGGGGTCTCTTTCGCGCCCCCTCCCAAGCAGCTTCATCCGGAATTCACCAAGCATTTATTTTCTAAGATAAAATATTATTGCTATATTTTAACATCGCCTACATTTTTCACATCTTTCTTTTCCTCTCCTCCTCAGAGAGGAATCCCTAATAATGATTTTTTTCAAAGGAAGGGGAAAGTTTTGCAAAATTAATGAATGTATCAAAAAAAGTTTAACGTTATGTGCAATACTATTATATACACCCACAGACCCTCCACTTCTGCAAAGAAGGTGGGAATGGGAAGTGGTGGTTGATGTCTTTTCATGTTTTTTTTTCCTTTTGGGCTAGGCTTTCACCAAGTATTAAGAGAGTACTATGCACATACTGGGAGAAAGGGAAGGAAGGAATGAAGGATCTTTGCCTTCAAGGTCCTTAGTGTACTTCTAGGGTATGCAACATGTAAAAATAATTATAATTCAAGGCTCATAGCGCAAATTTAGAGCTAAAGGAACATGTAACTACGGGAACCCCACAGGAGGTAGCACCAGAACTGAGCCTTGAAGGAAGGAAGCAAGGAAGCAAAGGCTTTTAAGAGAGGGGTGTATATTCTACGTTATTGGGAACAGTCTGTGTAAAGGCTCGGAGGCGGAAGGTGGAATGTCGAGTTATGGCCACTTCGAATAGGCCGGTGTAGCTATTTGAAACAGCTATAGAGGCAGTGTGAAGTAAGTTTGTAGAGCTCGGAAAAGAGAGGAGCCTGAGAACTTCCCGGATTGGCGAAGCTCAAGATTTAACTAAGCCCAAAAGTCGACCTTCGCTCCTCAAGACCTGGAAAGAACGCCCAGTCTCGTAGACGCCACAGCCCAGGCCCCGCCCGCAACTCCAGGCTCTTGCGCGCTTCGTTGCCATGGCAGCGAGGGGGCGCGGTTGACGGGACGCGCTTCCTGGAAGATGGCGGCTGCGGAAGGAATGGCAGCTACAGCCGCGGTGGCGGCTGCCGGAGTGGCTCCGGAGCCCAAGGCCGAGGCGGAAGGAGAGGAGGCAGAGGCGACGCCACCGCCGTGCGAGGCGGTGCGGTGGGCACCGGTGGGCGCGGTGGCCGAAGCGCAGGCGGCGCTGTGCGAGGAGGAGGAGGACGGCTCAGAGGGGTGCGCAGGCTCGGGCCCCTCCTCGCCCCCCGAGTCCCCGGGCCGGGCGCTGCGGCGGCTGCGAGCCGAGCGGCGGCGACTGGACTCGGCGCTGCTCGCGTTGTCCTCGCACTTCGCTCAGGTGCAGTTCCGCCTGCGGCAGGTGGTGCGCGGGGCCCCAGCCGAACAGCAGCGGCTGCTAAGAGAACTTGAGGACTTCGCCTTCCGTGGCTGTCCACACGTGCTGGGTTGGGGCGCCCCTGGGGACCCTGTCGCCGAGGAGGCGGACGGAGACAGACCGCGCGAGGGCCCGCAGGGGCTGCGGCCCAACGAGCCGGTGAGGCCCGCCCGCGGGCTGGGGGTTGAAGGTGGTGCTGGGAACTGATGTAGAGAGAGACCGGTGCGCTCGGAGGCAACCCTGTGGAAGAGAAAGGCCTGGCAGTGGGACAGTGAGGGGAATGAGATGGAGAGATTCCTGTGTGCCTAGAGCAGTGGTTCTCAACCTTCCTAATGCTGTGACCCTTTAATACAGTTCTCCATGTTGTGGTGACCCCCAACCATAAAATTTTTTTTCGTTGCTACTTCATAACTGTAATTTTGCTAGTTATGAATCGTAGTGTAAATATCTGATATGCAGGATGTATTTTCATTGTTACAAATTGAACATAACCCACAGGTTGAGAACCGCTGGCCTAGAGGCTGCTCTGCCAGACGGGACAGGCCTAGCAGCAGGAGACCGAACCCCCCCCCCCCAGCTGATAGAGACCTGTGCACCTGCAGTTACTGCTTCTGAAAGGGGACAGGCCTGGCAACGGGACAAGGGTAGAGGGGAACAGGATGGAGACTTTTTGAGCCTGGAGGTTTCCCTAGAAAAGAAGCCAGGCCTGGCAGCAGCAGATCTAGTTTCCAGTCCCCTCTGCTGACGCTAGGAATCCCATAGGATCCAGCTTCACATCTGGAAGGGACTTTGGATGCCATCTGGTCCAAACATCTTACTTTACAGATGAGAAAACTGAGGCTCAGGATAAGTAAGTGACTTGCCTAAAGAGATGTGAACCCAAAAGGCCTGTGATGCCAGCCCTTCTGTGCCTCAGGCAACTCCCTACACTTGTCTAGTGAGTCAGAGGCAATTGGATTTACTTTAGTGCTGGGCATCCCCACACCTGCAGTTCCCCAGGCTGCTGAAACCTTGAAGGACTGAAGGCAGGGGAAAGGTTGAAGGCCTATGTAGGGAGCGGCATAATATAGCAGAAGTTCTCTTCCAGGCTCTGCTGCTTTTTAGCTGGGGATCTCCCTTACCTCTCTGGTCCTGCTTCCTCATCCCTAAAATGAAGGGGACACAATATGTCTAAAGGCCTTTTGAAGGTGAATCCCCTAACTTAGTATGTGTGCTACTGCTATCCCTTCCAAAAGTGTAGGTCATTGTCCAAGCCAGTCCAACCTTGACTTGATGCAAGGAGGAAATTTATAAAGGCTTGGGAGTAGCAGTTCAAGGAATCTGGATGAGGCCTGTCCATGATTTCCTAGTAAGATCTGGAAGACATTTAATCCTAAATCCTTTCTCTGGTTTAAGATTTTACATAAAATGGTCTAACCACTGAAACTCAAATCTTGACTGATTTGGGTACTTTAACCCTCCCTGTCCTCCCACCACTAGCACTCACTGCCTTAGGTTCAGGTCCTATTAGTTAGTGATAAGTCAGTTCATAGAATAATTTAACCTTGTTTTCTTAACCACAGGAAATTTCATTTCTGGGACGGCCCACGTGTACACAGCTTGATATTCTGAGGACTCTGTATCTCCTAGACATTCTTTTAAGTTTGCTGTTAAGTCACATACACACCCCCCACATATGGCTTCCTTCCCACCGGAAAGTGAAGTCCTGGAAGCTTCTTATCAGCAAAGAATGTTGACCTACTTCTTTTAATCTGAAGATCTGCTTTGTTTAATCTCTCATATCTGCATTCCCACCTTTCTTCTTTCACCTTCTCCACAACCCCTGGAGAAAGAAGGGCCAAATGAAGCCATTCCCTCCTTTCATCCGGGCTTGTTGGGCCCTGATTGATCCACAGACTCTTAAGGAAGCCTCCCTTTCTCAACAGAAGTGTTGTGAGTGTGATCAGGCCCCTCGTTCCGGGGGCATCAGCACCAAATGTCCCACCTGCATTTGATACCATTTTCGTATTTGTATCTGCTTTAAGAAATCAGTGTAGAACTTTTTTTTTTTAAATTGACACCCTCTGTCACTACCATGTAGTTTTCTCAAATCCTTTATTAAGTGGCTGTGAGCTTGTATACAGGGAAGCTTTGGAATAAAATGTGAAGAATAGCGGACAGATCAAAGAACCTGCCATTAAAACCCTATCTTTGCTACTTGGGCACCTTCACCTCTCTGGGTTCAAGTTTCTTCCATAAGTAAAATGATCCTCATGCCCCTTGGGCTTCCTTTCCAGCTCTAAATATGTGATCATGGGACCCAGTGGTGGAGGGTGTATTGACTGCTTTTCTAGATATTATTTAGAATTCTTTTTACAAGGGTTTCCTATATCTTTGAACTGGGGAGGAAGGGGGAACAGGTGGGAGAGGACAGACATTGTTTTCTATCCTGCCACATTTTTCTAGTGTTCATTAACTTGCCCTGTGGTTAACCTTGTTGTGTTTGTCCCCATTCCAGTAAATGCCATATTGTTCTTGCCCTGTTGGAAAGTTTTCTACAGAGACCGTCATACAAACTGGCTATTTTTTGTTTTGTTTTTTGCCTTTATCTGCAAAGAGTTAGGACTCTTTGGAAAATAAACTTCCCCCTTCTCACCTGTGGCTGGTTAGACAACTTTTCAGGCCAAAGTTCAAGACTAACAGGAATCTGTGCTCAGATTCGTAGTTGACACTACTGTGATTCCCCTAGGCTGCAGTTACTACTTCTAGAAAAGAGGAGATTGTGGGATTTTTCTTTAGAGCAAACCAAAAGCAAATGAAGTATTTATAAAATATCATGATATTAATTTGTCGTTTTTACCTTTGTTCTTTCTCATGCCTTACAACTGCAGGGATTGGTAAGTGCCACTTTAAGGCTATATACTATACCCTTGTGGACAAACTGAAAATAAAGACTTAGATTTCTGTGTAATTTTCATGCTTTAAAAAAAATTTATGGTTTTCTTTCTAAGAAAAACAAGGATAGATTTATGCTCTCCAGAATACATCTGAAAAGTCTTAATTGTGGATTAAAAAAAATAATTCCATGTATAAATTGGAAGCTAAAAAGAGGGTGGGGAGTGCCAAGGGAAGGGGCCTGAGACCAAAAGATTTTTAACTAGCAGTTTATGCTGCCTTAACCCTCATTTAATATTTGACTTTGCAAATTCCATCAGTGCACCAAGTGCCAGAGAATGGAAGAGATCACTGTACATTTCTTACCTTGATACGATGGTCAGTCAATGAACATTTATTAGGCACCTCCTGTGTGCTAAGTGCTAGAGTAAAAGGCAGTTCTTGTTCTCAAGGAACTCACTGTCTGATAGAGGAGACAGTATGCAAACAAGCTCTAGATCAGTGGTTCTCAACCTTCCTAATGCCACAACCCTTAATACAGTTCTTCGTGTTGTGGTGACCCCCAGCCATAGAATTATTTTCGTTGCTACTTCATAACTGTAATTTTCCTACCGTTATGAATCGTAATATAAATATCTGATATGCAGGATGTATTTTCATTGTTACAAATTGAACATAACCTACAGGTTGAGAACCGCTGCTCTAGATGGATGGATTGATAGATACTCTATAAACAGGAGAAAACCTTTGAAGATTAAAGAGGACTGGAAAAAGCTTCCAGCAAAAGGGTAGTTTAAAAATAAAGCCACAGGGTTTGGAAGAATGGAAGAGGAATGAGAGCATTTCTGTTTATCTGCTGATGTGTGTTTTTCTTTTTATTTTTTTTCTCAGAGAAATACAAACATTTCATTCTTGACTTAGGATGGGTCATTAGTACAGTAACTATGCATTGCCACATTTGACAGTGAATGAATAGGAAGGGTAATTGGCCTTACATTCTTTTTTTCCTTCCCAAGACAGAAGTTGCTGGGAATTAGAGGAACCAGAAACCAAACAAGGGGGGATACTGAAATGATGTGTTCCTAGACAAGATTTTTGAAGGAGGGAGAAGGAAGAAGTCATGGGCCACCTTAGACTTGTGCTAGTCATTCAGTGACTGGATTACAGTTTAATTAGGATGAGATGTCTAGGCTCTGTAAACTCAATTTTTTTTCTTTTGTATTTATTATTTTACTTTCATTTATCTAGAAAATTTCCTTTTAAAATATTGAAATTTTAGCTAGGTTGAATTCATACTCTTCTCTTGAAAACTAGGAGTAAAAACAAAAAAAAAAGCTAAAGGGGTGGCTAGGTGGCACAGTGAATAGAGTACAGGCCCTGGAGTCAGGAGGACCTGAGTTCAAATCTGGCGTCAGATGCTTGACACACTAGCCATGTGACTTTGGGCAAGTCACTTAACCCTAACTGCCCTCCCAAAAAGCAAAAAAACAAAAACTAAGAGTAGAATGCCTTCTAGAAGCTAAATGTGGTGGCAGCCACAGGTGGAACCCATCAGAGAGGTGATAAGGCGTCAAATTGGAATGATTTCCCTACTCAACTAGTACTGTATTTTTCCCAAGACTCCTGGAGATGTGGGTATGAGCTATAAAGTCCATAAGTGGTAATGTTGCCTGAGGAAAGTATGGATTATTCTGCTGGGGAGAATGCTCATGCCTGAGATCCAGGAAGACTTCTTAGCAGAGATATAAACTAGTTGTTTCAGCCCTGATGGTCCAGTGTGGATGAAGTAATTAGAATAGCAGGCTCCACTGTGTCCATAGACTCCTGCCAGAGAGAGAACACTCAATGCCCCCTGTACCAGTCATCTTCATACTCAGCATAAGAATTCTGTGTATTTCCTTATTTTAGAGTGAACAGGAAAAACAGGAGCGTGTAGAAGCCCAGAGGGAGAAGCAGAGAGAGCTCATTGTTCAACTCAAGACTCAACTAGATGACCTGGAAACCTTTGCCTACCAGGAGGGCAGCTATGACTCCCTGCCACAGTCCATGGTATTGGAAAGACAGCGGGTAAGTATATCCTGGAGGTTCCTCTGGTGGAGTCCCTGATTAACATGTGCCTCCCTCCCCCCTTCCTCCAGGCTGTCAGGGTTTGGCCTTTGCTAGCATTGTTTCTACTGACTCTTCCCAGAACTCTTTTTGGACCATTTCCTTCCCCCATCCCCCACCAGTCAATTTTTTAGGAGATAGGAACAGATTTTATCATAGCATTGGTTTTAAGCAGGACAGACAAGGTAAATCTGCTGTATTCTTTATACACATACACATGTCCAGTTCAAGTTATATAATATAATGGTTATGTAGCTGTTAGGTTTATTTTCATATCCATATTTTCTTTAAGGTAATACTATATTAAAAATTATTTTGCAATACTACATATTTACATACACATGGGAAACAATCATTTTCCCTTGGGAACACTTCTGCTCCAGAAGCATGTGGGAGGTCTCACAAAGGTCACATGACTGAGCCAGCGTTCCAGAAGCCATCCTAGAATGAATTTTCAACAGGTCCTGATAAAGTAGCCAGATTATTTTTCCCTCAAATTTGCCACAATATTTCTCAATGAGAAATATTGACTTTTTTTTTAAATACAGTTACCTAGTTGACTAGAAATTTTAAGAAATCAGAATATGTCTATGCTGAGGCATTTAGGAAACACATTTTAGTCATATCCTATCTAATGTCATTACCTGGTTTTACAAAAATATGATGTTAGGAAAAACACAAAGAGGAAGATAATTTAGTCTCATAATGTTACAAATGAATGATTTTCCAAATGGGGGTAGAGGATGTGTTTTGGCTTTATAATGGCATTTATATCATTCTGTTACATTCACAGTGTTATTGGGAAACCTTATGAGCAGCATCATATAGGCTTATATGCACAGGCTTATAGAATGTCCCTACATCATAGAGACCACAAATGAGATTGAAGGTCTAGAGACTTTTTGGTTAATAGCTGTAGCCTCATTTCCACTGGTCATGGGCTTGGGAATGTGTATGTCTCCCCCTTGTGGAACTCCATTTCAAGTCAAAAGTGTGCCAGATGTCCCCTTTAGTGAGCAATCTGTTATTGCTTGTGGCCTCATTCAGGTGATCATAGATGAACTAATAAAGAAGTTGGACATGAATCTGAATGAAGACATCAGTTCACTGTCTCCTGAAGAGTTACGGCAACGTGTGGATGTAGCCGTGGCCCAGATAGTCAATCCTGCCCGAGTGAAGGAGCAGTTGGTGGAACAGCTAAAAACTCAGATCCGAGACCTAGAAATGTTCATTAATTTTATCCAAGGTCAGTGGGCCTGCTGAGGCAAGGTGAAGGCATTTCAGAATCACAATTCCATATCATATTTGGAGCACCAGTGACTAGTCCATTATAACTTAATAAATGATCATAATAAATTAAAAATTATCCAATCCCATCCGAGCCCCTTTCTCAGAAAGGCTAAGTAAGGGTCCTCTGTTATGACTTTGTATTCCAGATGAAGTAGGAAGCCCCTTGCAGACAGGAGGTGAACATTGTGAGTGCAGGACGTCAGGGAAGCCTGGAAATGGCTCCCCTGGGGTTGGTACTCGATTGCCTTCTGGAAATAAAAAAGGTAAGTATGGCCTCATCTTTGGCATCTCTTCATTGTGTCTGGAGTATATATCTCCCTACTGGGGGCAGTATATGCCTGTCACTGACAGGTGGTTGTTTCTTTCCACAGTGAATGCTGAAGAGGCGAGGAAGATCCGTGAGACAGGGCTGCACTTGATGCGGCGTGCACTGGCCGTGCTCCAGATCTTTGCAGTGAGTCAGTTTGGCTGCACTGCTGGTCAGATTCCCCGCACGCTGTGGCAGAGGGACCAGGCCGATAGGGACTATTCTCCTCTGTTGAAAAGGTTGGAGGCCTCAGTGGACAGGGTGAGGCAGCTAGCTCTGAGGAGCCAGATGAATGATCATGTCATCAGCAGTACCAGCCTTCAGGACATCCCCCTTGGGGGCAAAGATGAGCTGACAGTGGCGGTGCGAAAGGAGCTAACTGTGGCCATGCGAGACTTGCTAGCCCATGGATTGTATGCCTCCTCACCAGGGATGAGTCTTGTGATGGCTCCCATTGCTTGCTTGCTCCCTTCCCTCTCCTCTGCCCCTCAAGCCATGCACCCCTGGGAGCTCTTTGTAAAATACTACAACACCAAGAATGGCCGAGCTTTTGTGGAGTCCCCAGCTCGAAAGCTGTCCCAGTCCTTTGGGCTGCCTATGACAGGGGGTGCTGTTGTAACACCCAAACAAAGCTTGTTAACTGCCATCCATGTAGTGCTGACTGAACACGACCCCTTTAAGCGCAGTGCAGACTCAGAGTTGAAAGCTCTGGTGTGCATGGCCCTGAATGAGCAGCGTTTGGTGTCTTGGGTCAATCTGATCTGCAAATCTGGAGCACTCATTGAGTCACACTACCAGCCTTGGAGTTATATGGCACATACAGGTTTTGAAAGTGCCCTCAATCTGCTCAGCCGCCTGAGCAGTCTCAAATTCAGCCTCCCTGTGGACCTGGCTGTCCGACAGCTCAAGAACATCAAAGATGCCTTTTGATGACCAGGCCCTTGGCCCTGACCAGTGCCTCTCCATAGGGATGAGTTACCACTTTACTACATGAGGCTCAGAGATTTGGAGGAAGAAGCAGTTGGTTACAGGTTATCCCTAGGCTTTGCATAGGTGGCCAGCCCTAGTGCCTCTTAAGTCTGTTACCCACACTTAGCACCTTAGAAATTCACGCTGGAAAGCCCCCGGTTGAAAATGCTCTGCCCTGGTATATGACCGCCTGCCTGTGTATGTCTGTGTGCACATGTGGATGTGCATGGTCTTTCTCCCAGAGGCATCTTTGCCTTCCCAGCTACTCTATTGACCCACAGGTACCCTCATCAGAAACTCGGCAAACCCAGGAGCACATTCATCCTGTGGCATTGAAAATAAGATCTGTTCCCACTCACATAAGGGGAGAAGTTAAGCCCAACATTCTGCTCCTCAAATAAGAGACTCCCTCATTTTATTTTCTTATTCTGGACTTGACCCCAATCCCCAATAAAATGAACACTTCCACATACACAGTAGAACGGAAAAAAGAGAATTGTACCTGAAACCCTAGATCTCTATACATACAGCTTGATTTTACTTTTAATCTTTTTGGGGGGGGGAAGTGGGTAGACATAATACGTAGAAGATTTGAATTCAAATCCTCCCACTTGTGTGAACCCTAGTAAGTCACTTAACCTTTGTCTGCCTCAGTTTCCTCTTCTGTAAAAATAGGGATAACAGGACCTACCTCCCTGGGTTGTTATAAGGGTCAAATGACATATTTGTGAAGCTCTTTGCCAAACTAAAGAACCATATAAATGCTAGCTATTTTATCATTATTTTTTTTCTTAAAGCAGGTTTGAGTGACCTAAAGCCAGGCCCCCTTGTAACCATAATTTCTCTTTTGTACCCAAAGATGGTCTTTGTACCAGGAGTTTCTGTGTCTTTTCTTTCTTCTAAACCAGTGAATCCATCAAGAAAAATTGTGTTCTCTTACACCTTCTGACAAATTCAGGCAGGGTTATAAGGGAGTTAGCCACATGTTATTTTTTTAAATTTGTTTTTATTTTAAATGAAGCAGTTTGGAAGGGTCTTGTGGAGATCAGACCCTAAATCTGAGTGGGCAGATGTTTTGCCAGTTTGTGTGCCATGACAAAATACTCTCTGGCCTTTTGTGTTTTCTTCCCCCTTCCCACTCTTTTCAGCAAGATTCTTGTGTCCCTAGGGATTGGAACCCGATTTCTCAGAGGCAGAGCTGTTATTTATCTGTTCTGTCAGGGACCCTAAAAATACACATGTATAACCAGTTATCAACTTTTCCTTAATTCAGACACAGCCTGGCCTCAATTTCTTCTCCCTCCAGAGAAGGCTTTAGGTTGATCTTGATATTCGGTAACTGGCCCCTCCCTGTAGTGGGTGTTGATGCTTGTCTGCTGGGGATTGTTCCCAGGAGTGAAGTGGGAAGAACTGAATAGCTAATTCTAGAACAGCCCTATTTAGAATTTATTATCTCTTGAGTTTTTTAATTCTACTTTTTTTCAGTCAGCTTCTGGCAAATGCCAGTACATAACTGTCCAAAGCTGTGAATGTACAAGAGTGTAAACACTCTTGAAAAAGCTTTGTCTTCAGTTACATGTGTGCAATTGTGGGATGATCTTGTGTCTGCTGGGTTATACGGTGCATTTTAACTTAAATTTTTTTCAGCAAATGTCACTTATTTAAAATTGTGTTGATTTTGATCCTAATTTATCCACTGTGTGTGACAGAATAAATGTAAATGTTGTGGAGTATTTTGTGTAAACTTTAACAAAGTCTTTAGTGGAACTGTTGATTTGAAAGCTGGATTCCCATCTCAGATTCAAAGAAAGTCTCCTGATTTTTGAAAAACAAGTATTAGGCATTCCATTCCCTCTAGCAAAGAACTCCCTTCTCTGGTAAGTTCTCCCTTTTGTAGATGAGGATCCCAGAGAAGTAAGGCCGTTTGTACCCTGGAGTTATGTTGGTTAGAAATAAATTGTGCTACTGCTCCCCGAGAAGGCCCCCCAAACAGTAAGCTTCCCCAAGGGAGTCCCTGCCCCTGGCTGCCCTTGTGAATTTTCTGCCAACGTTACCAGGAAATAGACAGGAGAATGATGTCTCAGTGCCCCAAGAAGGGAACTCTAGCATTTCATAGATTCCTCTTTAGCAGGACCTCTTCCTCCACCTAACTCTAGTGTATGTGAACTCATAATTGATATACACATCTGTTCTTGACTACGAAGAAGGAATCTGGAGTACAGACTATATAGAAGATATAAACAATACAGATTCATTCAACAAGCATTAAGCATTTGCTGTGTTCAGTGTACTGTCCTAGACAACATGCAGAGATAAGGTAGGAATAGGCCCCTGCCTCATCTTTTTATGTTACATGGTAAAACAAGTCAACGAGGCACAGGTTTAAAGCATCTAGCTTCCTCTGTTGTCAGTTCCACTCTGCAGGACCCTCTTCTAGACATTCCTCATCACGGATGCCATTCAGCTGTCGCTATTTACAGGCAAAAGCTGAGTCCCCTTTCAGCCCTGCACACCCAGGGTCCATTGGCAGTAGCCACATGGCCTGACACTGGCTGCTACTCTGGCTTCTACCCACCATAAGTCTCTGACTTGCCTTTGATTAGCACTGGAGCTGAGCCTCCTCTTTTATTTTACCCCTGAACCTTGTTTAGCCCAGCCTCTCCAACTCTGGATCAGCTTACTCTTTCTAGGTTTCCCTTTTTTCTTCCTCTAAACCTTATGTCTCACCAGAAAGCCACTGTGGTTCTTCATAATTTTATTCTCTGGCATCATCCTTGGCTGTACCCACTGATTTTAATTTTCCCCATCCCCTCAATTAGGGCTTGCCACACATACTGTCCCTCCCCCAGGCAAACTGATACCTCTATATCATCCTGGGTTAATCACCGTTCTAGGCCTTCATCAGCATATATCGAAAGGACCAGCATTTAGCTCTGGGAGATCCCAACACTGCAGTCTGTTTAAAAAATATTTTATTAGACCTTTAACTTTATCCATGTGGAGGAGTTCCCAGCACGGAAACTCCCAAGAGTGGCAGCTTCTCTGTAACTTACAGAGTAGCTTGGAGCACTGTTGCTTACTTTCCAGTTCAGATTTCATCTCAACTAGACCCTCAGTGAAGTCAGGCAATCCTTTTACTCCTCCCGAATCGATTCTCTATCACATTATCCACAACTTCTCTTCAAGCCTCTCATGACATGTTCTCCCACAACTTTAGTAGGCTGAAAAAAAGGAGGCAATTTGTTCAAAGTTCCCTCCCCTCCCCTCTTCCTTGTCTCAGCACACTGACATTATCCCTTACCATTTCCTCTTTTACAGTGATGAAGAGATGATCTCTCTCACCCAGGGCAATCCCACCAGATGCACCCTTGATCCCCCATCCATCTTCTCGAGCAGACTACTCCCACTATCACCTCCCCCTTTGGTTTTCAATATCTTCCCTACCTACTGGTTCCTTTCCTGCTGCCTATAAGCATGTCCATTTCTCCCCTATCTTAAAAAACTCACCAGATCGTGCCATGTCCACTGTCATCCCACATCTCTCCTTAGTCTTCCTCCATATATATATACACACCCATTGCCTGCACTTCCTCTCACGTCCTTAGTCTTCTGCAATCTTGCTTTACCAGTTAACTCGCCACATAACAAAATGATTTTTCCAAAGTTACCAAAGATTTCTTTGTTGTTGAATGTAATTCTTCACAGTTCTCGTAGTCCTCCATCTCTATGCATCATTTTCACACAGATGACCACAATTTATTCCCAAATATTTTCTCTTTTTTGCATTTTTTGTGACTTTATTGACTCTCAGTTCTCCTGACTGCTCCTTCCCTGCCTCCTTTGCGGATTCATCATCTATGTTAAGTTCTGTACCCCAAGGCTCACTTCCCTCTGCTCTCTACACTCACTAGGCATCCCCTGGGTTCAGTTATCTCCAAGCAGATGGTTCTAGGATCTGTAAATCCAGTATCTTCTGAGCTCCAGTTCCACATTGCCAACTGCCTTTTGGGTATTTCATTCCAATGGGTCATCCTACAGGCATCTCGAATTCAAGTCCAAAATCTCATTTTCTTCCCCTCCAAATCCACACATCTGAAATTCTGTTACTGCCAAGGATATCACAATCCTTCCAGTCATTCAGACTCCCAACTTTGGTATCATCCTTGACTCCACATTCTTGCCCCACCTATCCAGTCCATTGGCAAGGCTTGTCACTTCTAAGCTCCACATCTCTCCTATCACATGTCCCTTTCCTTCCACTCATACAACTTTCACCCAAGTTAAGGCCTTCAACTGCTCTTGCCTAGTATATTAGTATGGCATCCTCTTTGGTTTCCTCACCTCAAGCCTCTGTCCACTCCACTCCACCCCACTCATGGTCTAATTTTCCTAAGGCACATGTAGGATCATGTCACCTCCTAACCGATCAAACCTTGTGATTCCTTGTCACTTCTAGGATCAAATATAACAACCTGGCTCTTATTATATATTATTCTCCTCTGCTTACTCTGGTGCAGCCAAACTGCCTTGACTAGCCATTCATAGTTTCTTTTCTCTGTCTTTGCACTGGCTCTCATCCATACAAGGAATGGACCCTCACTTGCTCTCTGCCTCTTGGAATTCTGAGTTTAGTTTAAGACTTAGTTCAAGTGCCACCTCCTCCGTGGAGACTTTTCTGATCTCTGAGTAGCTAGTGCCCTCCTTCCCAAGACTGTTCCGTATTCATTCTGTACACATATTGCACTACTTAGTTGTGTATAGATTGTCACCCTGTTAGAATGTAAGTCACTTAAGGATGGGGAAAGTCATTGTATCTCCAGTGCTTAGCATAGTGCCTAGAACATAGTAAGTACTTGTTTGTTGACTGACGAATTGCAAGAGGCTAGCAGAGCTGTGTTGGCAAATGTTTAACAACCTACTTTCTAGAAAAAAAAAAGTATGCATAACGAATTTTAATCATCTCCATCACTTAAAAAAATGTTTTTTTCCATCACTTTTTAAAGTCCAAGCAACCAACAAAACAACAAATCAGACCCTGATTTGTAGCATTTGCTTGTTTCTGAGATACAAAAGCTCACACTGAAAATTTAGCAATCAGCCACTGGCTTGCTCCAACACACCACTAAGGCCAGATACCTGTCTCATCCAAAATCACCTTCTGTGATTTCGTATAAATGAATTCCAGTCCTGGATCTTCCTACCCAGAAGTGGGAAACCTGTGGCCCTCTACGTCTTCAAGTATGGCTCTTCAACTGAATCCAAACTTAACAGAATAAATCCCCTTAATAAAAGGATTTTCTGTAAAACTTGGACTCAGTCAAAAGACTGCACCCAAGGACCTAGAAGGCCACATGTGGCCTCAAGGCTACAGGTTCCTCACCCCTGGCCTAGAAATTAGCTGTGCGACCCTGAGCAAATCATTTAATCTTTTTTGGGCCACAGTTTCCTGATGTCTAAAATAAAGGGGTTAAACTACCATCCAACTCTTATGTTCTGTTTTCTAAATTCATACATGGCAGATTTTGAGTGGACACAAAAGTAGCAGTATATCCTGAGGGAGACTCTAGAGGAAGGGTACCTCACCAGGGGTCTGTGGATTTGTTCTTTTTAAAAAAACATTTTTTATCACTTTTAATAAAATTGGTTTCCTACATAATTCTAAGTGTTTTATCTATTTAAAAACATTATTCTGAGAAGGGGTCCACAGGCTCCACTTGGAGTGCCAACTGGGTCCAAGAAACAAAAAAAAAACCCTCCATATTGTTAAGTTCCTGAGATAACTTCAAAAAGAGAAAAGACAAAATCTAAGTATGCTAAAACTAGGGTGTTTTATTATCATTAATCACATAATAGCTAGCTTTTAAACAGAACTTAAGGTTTGCAAAGTGTTTTAACATATGTTCTCTCATTTTATCCTGAAAACAATCCTAGGGAGTAAGGGATGATTATTATTATTCCCATTTCACAAATGAGGAAACTGAAAGGGGTCAAGTAACTTACCCAAGGTCAAAACAGCTAGTAAAGGTCTGAGGCAGCATTCGAACCCAGGTCTTCATAACTCCAAGTCCGTGTGCTGAGCCACCTAGAAGGCTTTTATATAATGGTCAGCCATAGGGAACAGCTGGGTAACCCAGTGGATAGGGTGACAGGCCTGGTGTCAGGAAGACTGGTTTTCCCAAGTTCAAATGTGACCTCAGACACTTACTAGCTGTGTGACCCTGGGCAAGTCACCCTGTTTACCTCAGTTTCCTCCTCTGTAAAAGGAGCTGGAGAAAAGACATGGCAAAACTACCCCAGTATCTCTGCCAAGAAAAGCCCAAATGGAGTCACAAAAAGTGGACAGGAGGGAACAATCCCTAGAGGGCTGAATGAGGTAGTTTTAGAACAAATCAGACCAATAACAATTGCCCTACTATGTGCACCGTGGATACAAAGACAGTGAATGGTCGGTCCCCTCTCTCAAAATCTAATGGGGGAAAACAACCAGCTGGGTTGCAGACAAGATCTATACAGCATAAACCGGGGATAATCCCAGAAGGAAGGCACTAAGGTTAAGGAGAAGCAAAGGAAAGGGCTTCTGGTAGAAGGTAAGACTCTATCGGAGCCTCGAAGAGAGCCGGGGACGCCAGGAAGCAGAGAAGAAGAGGGAGAGCCTTCCTGGCATAAGGTCCGGCCAGAAAAAAGCCCTGGGAGTGTGGAGATGAGAGACGGAGAGCTCCGACTGTCAAACAGGGTTTTATATCAGATCCTGGAGGTGACCGGGGGCTAGAGGAATTTAGTGAAGGGGAAGGGGTCGGTCACGTGGTCAGACCCGCGCTTTAGGAAGATGGAGGTGACCCATGAGTGGAGAATGGACTGGCGTGGGAAAAAGACTGAACATAGCTTTCAGAGGGAAAAGATCGGGCAGGACCGACACCAATTTGTGGCCATCCATGTTTTATGCCTTTCTTTGCATCTCCAGCGCTGAGCACAGTCCTTGGCACATAACAGGCACTTAATAAGCCTGACTGGAGGAGAGGGGCTTCTTCCCAGTTCCCGTAAACAAAAAGCACAACGGAGGCCGGAGGTCCCTCCAGCAACGGAACGAAGCCTCTCCTCCAGGAGAGCCCAGGTCTCTAGATTCCACCCTCCACCCTCGTCTGTTCTACTGGGCAGGATTTCCCTTTAGAATAGATCTTCCCGACTCTGAATCCCGCCCTATCTCCGAATCCCAGGAACAGGGAAGCGGCTTCCTTTCCCTGTCCGCTTCCTGCGCTGCTAATAAAGTTTGATTTCCTCTAATGACTCACCAGGCCCAGTCGCCGCTCAAAAAGCTTCTTCCGCCCACAACCCTGCTTCCGCAGACCGTGACTAGAATGCCCAGGTTCGGGGGCGGGGCCTAAGACGGTAGTGACGCCATCCGATCCGGGAGGAAAGGTCAGCGGAAGCGTGCCATTTTCCTTTTGGCTCTACGAGCTAGTCGTTTGGTGTTGGTGAGTTCAGCGCTCCGGGCCGCGGTAGGATCTGCTGCCATCCGCGCCCTACGGGACACCGGGGCCATCGAGGTCCTCTCAGCTAGGATCCGGGGACCTCTGGGCCTGTGGGATGGGCGGGAATGTGGGCCTGCGGGGAGGCTGAAGGAGCCGGGGCTGGTTTTGGGCTCAGCGGTGCCCGAGGCCTTCCCGGCGTTTAAGGGGTCTTTTTCCTGCTTGTGTTTTCTCCCCAGAAATGGGCAAGTTCATGAAACCCGGGAAGGTGGTGCTGGTCCTGGCCGGGCGGTACTCCGGGCGCAAAGCCGTCATCGTCAAGGTACCTGGAGGGTCGTCACGGGCAAGCCGAGCCGAGGGTGGCCGGCCGGTTCTGGAATTCCACCAGCATGCATTAGGCACCTGCTATTGCCACGCTGGGTGCTAAGCCCTGGTGATGCAGAGAAAGACAAAAATAGGCTCTACTTTCAGGAATCGTGAAAATCTAATGGGGGAGACAGCATGCAGACAACTGAGCATCAGCAGCCTAGAGACGGGATAAATTGGGAGATTATCCGAAGAGGAAAAGCATAGCGTTAAACAAGATGGGGAATGTGGGATCTTAACTGGGACTTGAAGGAAACTGGCGAGCAGTGACCGAGGGAGAAGCTTCCATCCAGAAGTATGGGGAACAGCCAGAGTAAATGCAGAGTTTGGAGATGAAGTGTTTAGTGTGAGCAATAAAAAGGAGCCCAGTATCACTGAATTGTAGAGTAAGTGGAGGCGGGGAGTGAGGACTAAAGTGGCCAGGTTATGGAAGCTACATAGGTGTCCCAGCACATCCTTAGCACAGACCTGATCTTCGGGAGAGAGAACTGGGTTCTAGGTACAGCTTATCTGAGGAGTGGGTGACTTTTTAGCCAAAATTCCAGCAGTCAGAGGATGAGAAATTTCTTAAGCATTCTTCTTGTTGGGCTCTCCCAACCCTTTTGATTTATTTAAGCAGCCTTGGGAATTTTCAATTCCAGCTTTTAAGGGAGTCTGGTCACCAGGGGTTTTTTGTAGGCCAAAACCTATGGTAGAGCAAGTTCCAAGGAAACATGCCAACCTGCTGTGGTTTTGATAATTTCTCTCAGAACATTGATGACGGAACCTCTGACAGGCCCTACAGCCATGCCTTGGTGGCAGGTATCGACCGCTACCCTCGAAAAGTGACTGCAGCAATGGGCAAAAAGAAGATTGCCAAGAGATCAAAAATCAAGTCCTTCGTCAAAGTTTATAACTACAACCACCTCATGCCCACCAGGTAAGCCTCTATAAAAGCAGAGGTTACAATTCTTCTGGCATTAATTCTCTAGTTAGTTTGACTTTGAATTTGATATTGGTACAAAATCTCAGAATCAGATTTGGAAGAAGAAAGAGTAGTATAGATGAATGCTCCAAGATTTTAAAGGACAAAGTGGTCACTGAAGGTAGAGGAGATAGGTTAACTTTGAAAGGTTAGTCATTCTGTCTATGCTCTATGTATTTATAGGCTTTTTGGGAATGAGGATAATTGATACCATCTCTTCTTCTACTCTTTAGGCTTAGGTCTGCCATAAGTGACTAATGAATTTAAATTAATGCATTAAAACTTATTAATTGAACATTCCACGTCCAAGCCTTTTCCTTTCTTCCTTAGAGAAATGTACAAATGGTCATACCCTCATGTCCTCTGATATCTTTCTACCCCAAGACGGTGTGAAGTAGCATAGCAATCTTAAGCAAGGAGAAGAAAGCTTAGTTTTCAACTAGAACTATTCCTTGACCATTCTCAAAGATTGGAAGATTTTCCCAAGAACAAGATCTTAATTCTTTCTAAATAAAATTGGGGAAGTAGGGAAAGGAAACAGGCATTTATTAGGCCCCAGCTGTAAAACAAGCTCTGTGCTAACAAAGCATTTTACAAATAGTAAACCATTTAATCCTCAGCAATCCTGAGAAGTAGGTGCTGTTATTCCCATTTTATAATTGAGGAAGATAAAGGTTATGTGACTTGCCCAATATCACACAGTAAAGTTCCTGGGGTCATATTTGAACTCAAATCTGACCAGTTTTTGGTCAGCAGTCTTATCAACTGTCCCACCCAGCTGCCTCTATGGGTACTTCCCACAAGTGGATATTAAGCCAATTTTCTGTTAATGGGGTAGGGAAGTTCAAAGTCAGATTTCCACTCTTAATCCAATTCCTGAGCCAAAGCCTGAGTATGTAATTAAATTGTCTTGGCCTTTGTCCTTTATGTGTTCCTTAACTCAGCCACCTACTACATTCTCATTTCCTACTTCAACCTACCTTCTTGGTCTGTCCCTTAATATAACTCGTTATGTGGTACTAGAACTCCAAAAATTGTTTTGATGGTCTTGCTACATAGACTACCTGTGTTCTGATAGTGGAAAGTTGCATTCTTAGCTTCTTGAGGTTGGTAGGGGCCTGGGTCTGGTCAGATTGCCAGCTCCCCTACCAACATTCTGTTACTTTTCATATGTCCAGATACTCTGTGGATATCCCATTGGACAAAACAGTTGTCAACAAGGATGTGTTCCGTGACCCTGCACTAAAACGTAAGGCAAGGAGGGAGGCCAAGGTTAAGTTTGAGGAAAGGTGAGTAATATAAGATAGTATAAAACTAAATTAGCTCCCTATAATGTGGAGGCTTTGTCCTTTTCCCTTGATGGTGCATTTTTATCTCTTCATCAATGCCTTTTTTTCTCTTTAGGTACAAGACAGGCAAAAACAAGTGGTTCTTCCAGAAGCTACGGTTTTAGAACTGCTATGTTGGTCAGTAAATAAAATGTTTACTAAAAATGAACATTTGTGTGTCTGATTCATAGAGTACGTGGGACCTAAATCACCCTTTACAGAGGAGGAGACTATAATTAATTGTTTAATCAAGTGGAGGGGAGCAGAAAGTAGACTAGAGTTAGGGGGCAGGGTGCTGTTGAAATGTGCATAAGTACACACACACAACCCATACCACACAGTATCATTTATTGAGTGTTTAATTTATGCCTGGTACTGTGCTAAGTCCTGGGCATGTACAAAAGTGAAACAGCTTCTGTTCTCAAGGGGCTTACATTCTAGTAGGAAGCGTATACATAAGGGTGGTTTTGGGGAGGGAATACAGTAGCAGCTGAGGAAATTGCTAAAGGCTTCATGTAGAACTAGGGGTTAGTAATCAGAGATCTATTAAATTGTTTTTAAGTATTTTGATAATTGCATTTCCATATACTCATTTTATATGTGGCTTTTTGGAGGGGCTAGGGGAGGACAATTGGGGTTGAGTGACTTGACTGAGGTCACACAGCTAGTCAGTGTGTCAAGTGTCTGAGGCTGGATTGACTGGATTGACTCCAGGGCCAGTGCTCTATTCACTGCACCACCTAGCTGCCCCCATATACTCATTTTTTACATTTAAAATCATTCTGAGAATGGTTCCATAGGCTTTACTAAATGAGTTTGTGACCCAGAAAAGGTTAAGAATCCTTAATAAAGGTGATAATTTGCTTGAATTTTGAAGGAAATCAGGGATTCCAAGAGGCAGGAGTGCATTCAGATAGCCAGTACAAAGGTAGGAGAAAAGAGGTGGAGTGTTGAGTGTAGGGAGCAACAAATAAGCCATTGTGGCTGCACCATAGAAGAATCCTGGAAAGGGAGGGACGAACCCAACTTGGCTAATGATATACATCAATTTTAGCACTTATTTTTGCCTTAGTGACCCCATTCTCTTTTCATCTTGTCCTGTACCTTAAAAAAAATGCTTAGGGGTTAAAACCAGCTAGAATCAAACTGACCCTTAGGAAATTTTTAAAACCTTAGTCTATTTTTTATGATAGTGTTTAGATTTGGACATCAATTCCAAAAGACTTAATGGTGGAAAACGCTGTCCATATCTAGAGAAAGAACTGATAGAATGTGAATGAAGATAAACACTATTTTCACTCTTTTTGGTAGTTTTTTCCTTTAACAGAAGTTTCACAACATGACTAATATGGAAATAGGTTTTACTTAATTGTACATATGTAACCTAGGTCAAATTGCTTGTCTTGTGGAGGAGAGAAGGGGAAAAATTTGGAACTCAAAATTCTTATAAAACAGTATTTTAAATTATACTTAAATGTAATTGGAGAAAATAAAATGCTATTTTTAAAAAAAGATTGTGAGGATAAAAATCAGATATTTGTAAAGTGCTTTGCAAATTTTAAAGTATTAAATGCTAGTTATTAAAAAACAAAAAAATTGAACATTATGGGAAAATCTAGATCTGCCCTCAGACATAAGAATTTTTGTTTACTGATTAATGTGGTACTTTATCCTTTAAGAATTGGAAATTGTTTTTTGTTTTGTTTTTAAGAATTCAGGTGCCCCCCCAGCTTGGTCAACTCTCTTTGAACAAATCTTGACTTTAGAAAAATGGTCTTAGTCCACGATGGTCAGAAACCTGTTTTTGAAGACTTAAATACCAAAGAGGAGTTTGTATTTGATCTTGAAGGTCATGGGGAGCTAGGCACTAGAGTTGGAGTGACAGGATCAGGCTTAGCTTTAGAAAAAAAGCTGGCAGGATGTGTTGACCGTCAAATTAAGAACCAAATAAGCTTTTAAGAGTAGTCCAGACAATGGGTGATAGCTTGAACTAAAGCAGTGACTGTAAATGGAGATGGTGTCTATTCCAGATACATGGGGTGAGTGAGTAAGGAGGTAAGGATGTCACGACCAAAACAATGGTGTGGTCCTTGAAAATGAGAGAAAATGAAACAGTGAGTTGTGTGAGACATTTTACATTTTTACATTGATAGTTGCCAGTCTGGTTCAAGATGTCCAGGAAACAGGTGATAGGAGCCTGGCTGGGGATCATGAGGAAGTTGAAGCCTAGATAGGTAGATGTGGGAGTCATTCACATGAAGGTAATTGAACTCTTGGAAACGAAGAGTCACCAAGAAGAGGGTCTAATCCTTGAAGTACACCAGTATGATACAGATACAATAGGTCAGGGAAAACTAAGCACTGTTTTGTGAAAACCCAGAGAGAAGTGAGTATACAGGAAAAGAAGATAATCGTATCAACTTCCGAGAAGTTAAGGGGGTTGAGGTCATTAGCAAGGAAAATGACAAATGCTGGAGGGGATGTGGAAAAGTAGAGACACCAACTGGAGTTGTGAACTGATCCAACCATTCTGGAGAACAGTTTGGAACGATGCCCAAAGGGCTATAGATCTGTATACCCTTTGACCCAGCAATATCACTACTAGGTCTATCCCAAATAGATAAAAGGAAAAGACCTAAATGTGCAAAAATATTTTAGCAGCTCTTTATGGTGCCAAAGAATTGGAAATTGAGGGGATGCCCATCAACTGGGGAGTAGCTGAAAAAGTTGATTGTGATGGAATACAGTTCTTCTATAAGAAATGAGTACCTGTATCAGATTGCTTATGGAGGACGGGGAGAATTTGGAACTCAGAATTTTTTAAATGAATATTTAAAATTATCTTTATATATAATGGGAAAAAATAAAGTACTATTTTAAAAAGAAAGTAATGAGAAAGATGCTTTCAAAAAAATCTGGAGAGACTTGCATGAACCAATGCAAAATAACGTGAGCAGAACCAAAAGAACATTGTACACAGACATAGCAATATTGTAATAATGATCAACTGTGAAGGACTTTGCTATTCTGAGCAATACAGTGATCCAAGACAATTCCTAGGGACTTATGAAAAATGCTGCCTGCCTCCAGATAGAGTCTGAAGACAGACTTGAAGCATACTACTTTTCACTTTATTAGTCTTGAGGTTTTTTTGTCTGTTTTCTTTTACAACATGGCTTATACAGAATGTTTTGTGTGACTACATGTGTATACTATATTTCAGATTTTGTTCTCAAGAAGGGTGAGAAGGAAATGAGGGAGACAATTTGGAACTCAGAATTAAAAAAACATGTTGAGGTGGTTATGTGTTTCAGTGAATAGAGAGCACCAGTCCTGGAGTCAGGAGGACCTGAGTTCAAATCCAGCGGCAGACACTTAACGCTTACTAGCCATGTGATATTGGGCAAGTCACTTAACCCCAATTGCCCTGCCTTCTCCCCTCCAAAAAGAAAAAAAAACGTTAACAATTTTTTGTTTATATGTGATTGACTGTTACTACCTTTGCAAAGAGCCGTTTCTTTTTAGTGATTAGATAGGAAGAGAGATTGTTGGGGTGGTAGTGGGTGGGGAGGGATGGTGCATGGTTAAGGAATGAGAAGGTACCAAGTATATGTGACATTTTCAGAGTTTGAGAAAAGGGAGACTGGATCATTGTAAGCAGCCATGATAGGATCTAAGGGGGTTTTATGGGTGGGATTGAAGATTAGAGGAAATGATAATGAAAGCTGTCTGTGGAAGATGAAGGGGACATGATATACATGATCAGGGTTCCCCTTGGTAAGAAGGACCCATCTCTCCATCAGCAACTGGATTAAAGGAGGAAATGGTGAGGAATAACATCCATGGGATTGTGAGATATACCTGGGGAAAAGAACTTTTGGTGAATAGCCTCAGATTCTTTTGTAAAGGATGAAGCAAGGCCCTCAGTTGAGAGCACATAGAAAAGATTCATCAGAAAGGGATCCTGACTATGTTTGGCATCTCTCTTCTGTTCTTTAAACAGTTTGATGACAAGTATACCCTAAAGCTGATCTTCACTGGCAGAGAAATCAAGCAGTAGAGACAAGTAATATGTTACTAGGTGTCACAATGGATAGTGCCAGACTCTTCCTGAGTTCAAATCTGGCCTCAGACACTAGCTGTGTGACCCTGGGCAAGTCACTTAATCCTGTCTGCCTCAGTTTCCTCATATGTAAAATGAACTGGAAAAGGAAATGGTGAACCACTCCAGTTTCTATCTTTGCTAAGAAAACCCCAAATAGGGTCATGAAGAGTCAAACTGAACAGCAACAGCAAATAGGGAAGCAGTTCACTAAGTCCATTGCCAAGTATTTTTGACAACAATAGGATGCTGGTCATGGAAGCCAACAAGCCTGAGATCTCTAAGCTCCACAACAGCCTTCCCACAGAAAGGGAAAGGAAATATTCCTTCCAGGAGCAGCCTTTTTTTTTTTTCCTGCTGGGATCATGCTGACCATCAAAGGGTTAAATTTTTGTGTATGAATATCACAGAATGCTTTAATAAGGGAAACTAATTCATGCTGGTCCACTGGGTTGCAAAACAGAAAAAGGAGGCAATCAGGTTACTGATAAACAGCAGGGTTGTTTTTATAGGCGATTACTGGACATTCTTGAAAACAGAATGTCTCCAGGGTAAGAAGAAAGATTTGCGTCAATATTTTGTCAACAAGAGAACAATGTTTGGTAGAGAAGAAACCAGAGTGGTTTGGGGTGATTTAGGGAAATTTCATAGCCTCTCTGTGTGCACATCTTCAGCCTACATGTGTGCATTCTGGCTACCGAGCATGGCAATTAATAAACTTCTCATTAACTTGAGATAATTTCTGCTTCCTGATTTTTTTCTGACCTAACACCACAGTTGTTCAGTCATGTCCAACTCTCCATGACCTCATTTGGGGTTTTCTTGGCAGAGATACAGATACTGGAGTGGTTTGCCATTTCCTTTTCCAGTTCATTTTACAGATGAGGAAACTGAGGCAAAGGGGGTTAAGTGACTTGCCCAGGGTCACATAGCTAGTATGTCTGAGGCCAGATTTGAATTCAGGAAGATGAGTCTTCCTGACTCCAGGCCTGGAGCTTTATCCACTGTGACACCTAGTTGCCCCAACCACATACGCATAAAACACAAAACCCAAAACAGAAACAAATACCCCACGAGCCAGAAACTAAAACAGATGAAAGTAAAATAAAGAATGCTTAAAATGTCTCATATTTTGTCATGAAATTCTCTTCCCTTCTGAATCAATGGGATTTCTTAGAGTGGGAACTAGTCGTTGGGAGCTAGCGGAGCTGAGATCGCCTGCGTTGCCCTAACTTGCCCTCAGACCTTTGTCACTGACTGGGTTAAAAAACTCTTGATTTGTCAAGAACATTTGGAAGGAGTTTTTACTGAAGCTCTACCTGGCAGTGCTTTTGCCACGCAGGAACTTCTTGCTACTCCCACCCCTCTTGAATTTTTTATAACCTGTTTCCTATAATGCTAACTTTGTTGTAGTCGTTATCTACCTGTGGACATGTGTGTGGATATGTATCTACGTGTTGTACATACCGTGTGCATGTGTTTGTAGATAGTGTTTGTACGTGTGCATATATGTGGGCATTTATATGTGTGCATATATATGTATGAATATATGTGTGCACATTTACGTACGTGTAGATACACACCTCTGTGTGTATGCGTGAGTGAATTTTAAAATCCGAAGCCCTGCCTCCTTAAGTGATTAGAACAAAACCTTTGTGGTACAACAACTTCCAGTCACAGACCTACTTTTCTTTAGTTTTGTGTTTCTTGGACTGGTGAGGGGAGTGTGATTTTAAACAATAATAATGCCCAATACCCGTCACTTCAATTTGCTGAAAGCAGACCCAGGGAAGATGCGACCCGTCTTCTGGATCTCAGGGTTTGTGCTCTTGATCAGTCAAATCTGTCAGTGGCTCTTTATGCCCCCCATGGCTTCCCCCTGCTGCTGTTCCCCCTCCCGCCAACTCACATTTCTTAATTTTTGTCCTATGTCCCTTTATTAAATGCCATTTTTTAAATGAAATTTTTTCAGTAAAAGAGAAGCAAAAGAAGCTTTAAATCATTTTGTCAATGTTAGCTATTGTTTTATTGCTTGTACATAGTCTAGTAATCACTCACCATTTCCGTGCCACCCCTGGGTTAAGTGCTGGAAGCGGAAGGGTGAAAGACAGCCTCTGTGCTCAGAGAGCTCACATTCTAACGAAGGAGAAAGCACGGGAACATCTAAATGCTAACAGTATAGATGCAAGATGAAGGGAAGGTGCCAGAATTAGGGGGGATCTTGTCTCCCCCACTAAAATGTGAACTCCTTCAAGATCAGACTGCTTTTGCCATCCTTTGTACCCCCATGCACAGTGCCTGGTACCCAGCTGGCACTTAATAAATGCTTGTTGACTGACTGCTTAATAGGTGCTTCTTGCTTCTTGTTTGAATTGAGTGGAACCCTGAGATCAGGTGAAGTTGGAATGGTGGGAGAAGGGGTTAACATTCCTGCATCTGAGGCCCCCCCTGGGAGGCAGGGTCTCGCCTACTGTTCCACTTCCCCACCTCCTGCGGGGGAACAGTCCCAGCTTTGAGCTGATTGGGGCTAGTGAACCTTGGTTCTTTTTGTTGTTGGACAGGCTCCATAGAGAGATAAGGAAACCAGATACGTGGGAGGTGTGGTCACCAAGGGGCGGGCATTTATGAGAAATGAAAGTGGAAGTACTGATTGGGACAGAGAGGCTGGGGAGCCTGCAGATTGCGTTTCTGAAGAGTGTTGAAACTGAGGGATTTATCCTATATAGTCTACCCTCCCCTCCACTCCCCCACCCCAAATCCTCACCTCCAGGTGGCACCCTGAGCCTGTGTTGCCCCTAGGCGAGACAAGAGAAGAAACTCATGGATAAGAAGTAATAAGGTAAGTGGTGGCTATGGTGATGGTCGTCGGAGTGACACCCTTCCTGGCTTTGGGGATTACAGATTGAGGGAATGGAAAGAGATCATGCTATGGCTGGGATCAGAAATCAGGCTGCTTATTTTCCTTGCAAAAGAGAGGAGAAACAGACTGATGCCTTGGAGTTGCCCCGTTCTCACCCGAACATAAAACCAACTTCCACGTTGTAACACTCATTCTTAGGGTCTGAAGGTGTCTGCCTCACTCTCACTCTCTGAAGAGAAATATTACTCCCCTCATTCCCAAAAGAGTCTAATGACAAAGATAAACATTAATCCTCATTCTCAATTCAGTACAATGTCTGCCTATTGATCTGTTCTCCTGTTTTAGGTATTCTCTCCTAAAGCTAGTTGTTTTAAATTTTTAAAACATTTTTAAATTTAAATTTTCAATTTTTCAATTTTAATTTTAAAATAAAAAAATCAACAATAATTTCTTTTTTCTCCTTTTCCCACCCCTCTCCCCATCACTTCATGTTAAAGAAAAACAAAACCCTTATAAGAAATATGCATGATCTGGGGGGCAGCTAGGTGGTGCAGTAAATAGAGCGCAGGCCCTGGAGTCAGGAGGACCTGAGTTCAAATTTGACCTCAGACGCTTAACACTTACTAGCCATGGGACTTTGGGCAAGTCACTTAACCCCAATTGCCCTGCCTTCTCCCCTCCAAAAAGAAAAGAAAAAAAAAAGAAATATGCATAATCAGTCAAAACAAATTGCCCCATTGTCCATATCCAAAGATATAAGTCCCATTCTGTATATTGAATCCATCCATCTCTCTCTCAGGAGATGAGCAGAATTTTTCATCATCAGTTCTCTAAAATTGAGGTTGGTCATGGCACTGATCAGACTTAAGTCTTTTAACGTTGTTTGTCTTCATGATATTATTGTCATGTAAATTTTTCTGGTTCTGCTTACCTCACTTTGCATCAGTTCATAGCATGTGTTGCCAGGTTTCTCTGAAACTATCCCTATATCACTTCTGTACAAGAGTATACCATAAAATTTGTTCAGCCATTCCCTAATCGATGGGCACCTCTTTAGTTTCCAATTCAAAAAAAGCTGCTATAAATATTATACACATATAGGTCTTTTCCTTCTTTCTTTCATCTCCTTTGGGCATAGACCTGGTAGTGGTATTTCTGGGTCAAAGGGCACAAACAGTTTACAGGACCTTTTGCACATAGTTCTAAATTGGTCACCAAAATAGTTGGACCAATTCAAGCAACAATTTTTACTTACTACTTATGTAACAGGCAAGTCTTAAACATCTTTGGTCCTCATTTTTTTCATCTGTAAAATGAAGAGGTAATGATTAGATCATAGGCTCATAGACTGAATGCTAAAAGGGACCTTTTGAGGCATCTAGTCCAATCCCCTCATTTTACAGATGAGAAAACTGAGTCTCAGAGATTAAGTAACATACCCAGGGTCACAGGCAGGATTCTAACCCAGATCTTCCAAAGGCCAAGTTCAGTGATCTATCCACTATGCACACTGCCCTAAGGTCCCCTTTACCTCTGACTATGATGCTTTGTATGCATATCTTGCCGCAAAATGAAACCACCAGATTGAAAAGTCCTTGAAGGACCGTGTTTTATATAGTTCCTAAATCCTACAGAGGGCTTTATGTGGTGTTTGGTGGGTAGCAGGCATTCAATAGCTGCTTGTTGATTGACTGACAAAGATCAGCTGACGTCTAAGGCTGCTTTGAGAGCGGAGACGCACAAACTTGAGGAAAACACCCTGATGTGGCGACAGACACTTCTGGTGAGTCCCAGTGATTGGCAAGGGCCCTCTAACAGGAAGGGGAGGGAATGGATTGTGTTTCAGGTGGGACCTTCCAGAATGGGGAACTTTTCCTTGGGTAGGTCCATTCTTTGGAAAGGCAGTGGTTAATTCATCATCACCTCTCCCCCTACCCCTCCTTCTTGAGTAGGTACTCTGCTCCCTGAAGGAAGAGCAAAGGAGGCTGAAATTGAGAAAGGAGGCACTAAAACAGCTCCAGATAGAGCAATGTGTCCCTCAAAAGGAGAAGGTAAAGGGGGGAACAGACAGCAGGTGGGGGCAGGGTAGGGTGAGGAGGGAAGGGCTTCTTTTTTTTTCTTCTCTCCCCTCTCCTTCACATCCAGTCATCTGCCCAGTCCTGTCAGTTCTATGTCTGAAAGTCTCTCTTATCCACATAATTTCTATTACCACTGCTACCTCCCTAGTCTGGGCTCTTTCTGCCTTTTCCTGTACCTTAGTATAGTTATCCCATCCACCGTGTCAGCATTAGGAGTGCAGCACCCCAAAATCTGCAAAATCCACTTCCCTTCATCCTAGAGAAGAACTCTGAAATTGTTCTCTTTTTTTATGGGGTATTTACAGTACCTTATTGTAAAATTTGAGTTAAGTATTTGGTCATAAATTCTATGCTGCCTATAGGTCTTCAAGTCTCCTCTGCAGCTTCCACAAAACTCCCCCAAAATGCCCAATTAATTTCTTATGCCAACTCCATGATACATTGAAACCCATGATGGCGAAAGTGGCTATGTGGAAGAGATAACTAATAGCCTCTCAACTGATGTCCCTGACTCCAGACTCTCTCCTCAGCTGGGATGTCCAGGTGAACTTCCCAGTGCATCGCTCTGATTACACCTCTTTCCCGAACAATGCTTCTCCATCCCCTACTGAATAAAGTATAAACACCTTAGCTTGGTATTCAAGGCCTCCTGCAGTCTGGGCCCAGACTCCTGCTCTAGCTTTACTCCACAGAACTCTCCATCATCTGCTCTTGTGTCTCAGACGAACTGAACTACTCATCATTCTCCTGTATTGGGTTATCTTAACCTAGGGTCCAAAATTTTTTTTAATATTTTGATAACTTTTTCAGTATGATTGATTTCCTTTGCAGTCCTATGTATTTTATTTTGTGTATTTAAGAACATTATTCGGAGAAGCCTGCCCCCTCAAAAAGGGTCCTAGACTACACAAGGGGGTCCATGACCCAAAAGGTTCAGAACCACACTGTCCTCTATTTTTTGCCTACTCAGAGGTCAGCTGTGAATGGCCTCCCCTCACATTCTCTCGTGTCAAAATCTCTCTTCCTTCAAGGTTCAGTGCAAGTGTCCTGATCCCTTGGCTTGAAGCGATCCTTCCTGTCACAGGCTCTCCTTGATTTCTCCTGTTTGCTTTTTCTCCTCTATACCTTTTTCTAAACTTTATTATAGC
Organism: Pseudochirops cupreus; assembly: GCA_028627135.1. NCBI lineage: Eukaryota > Metazoa > Chordata > Mammalia > Diprotodontia > Pseudocheiridae > Pseudochirops > Pseudochirops cupreus. The sequence goes on along the minus strand of CM053584.1, from coordinate 146,069,388 downwards.
AATCACAAAATTTGCATTTATATATTACATATAAATAAATATATATTTATTATATATACATTATACATAAATATATGTTTATATTTATGTTTCCTATCCCCTACTAGAGTCTAAGATCCTTGAAAGCAAAAATTGTGTGGGAGTTTGTGGTTGGTTTCAATCTTTGTTATCTCCCATGATGCCTTACAATAAGTAGGCATTTACTACCTGAATTTTAATCAGTGAATTGTTCACATAATTTATGTGGCCAAGGGAGCCACATAAGAACTAGGAGAAATGACCAGAAGTTGACAAGAGGGAAATTTAGACTCAATGTAAGAAGGAGAATCTCACTTAAAATTAGGGTTATCTACAAGGCTTAACTAAAATTTTCTGTAAAGCCCAGAGCCTAACACAGTGCTCTGTACATAGTAGGTACTTGCCAAATGTTAATTGATTTGAATTGAGAGAGTGGGGTCCGGGAGAGGCTATGTGGTGCAGTGAATCGAGCACAAGCCCTGGAGTCAGGAGGACCTGAGTTCAAATCTGGAATCAGACACTGTGTGACCTTGGGCAAGTCACTTAACCCCAACTGCCCTCCAAAAAGAAAAAAAAATTACCAGAGAGAGTGGGGTCCTTTACTATCCTCTTAGCAAAAGCTCCACCAGCAGTTACGATGTTCAATGCACTTGTTATAGTGGAATTTCTCTGCAGCCTTTGCATGCCTTTGCTTCCTGTAAAATATATCAAAATTCAATCTTGTATTTATTTTTATTTGTCTGTAAAAATGATACCCCCCACCCAAAAAAATTAGGGTTATCCAAAAGTTAAGGGAATTGCTTCCCAGAAGGAGATTCTTACTGATTCAAGTAAAGGCTTAACGATCACTTGTCAGGTATGTTGTTGATGGGATTCTTGGTCAAGCATAGGTTGGACTAGATGGACGCCATGGTCTCTTTTGATCCTGAAATTTTGTGACTCGGTAGGAAATCTTCTATGTGCATTAGACTGAAAGTCAGAAGACCTGTAATCAAGTAATCAAGTCTGAGCTTTACTTACTAGTTTTGTGAGCATGGTCATGCTTCTTTCTTAAAAAAAAGTATATGTATATGTATACATACCTATACACATGTATACATATATGTATATATTGACATATTTTGTTTTTACATTGCCTACATTTCTTCCTATATCCCAACTTCTCCCCACTCCCAGAGAACTATCTTTTATAAGAAATTATTTTTAAAAGAAAAAGAAAAAAAAAGAAAAAGAAGAGAATGAAAAATTCAGCAAAACTCACCAGTACCTCAAAAAATTCTGACGTATATGCATTGTTCCATTGTACTGTATCTCTGAACTCTGCAAATGACTAGAAGTAGGTGTTTCTTCGTATCTCTCCTCTGGGTCTAGGAATTCTTGAGAATTTTTTCATTTAACTTTATTTTTATAAATACATTTTTATGGTTATCTTTTGTTTTACATTGCTTAACTTTCTCCTAGTATCCTTTCTCCTTCCTACTCCCAGAGAGCCATCCCATATAACAAAGAATATCTATTTTTAAATTTTTTAACATTTTTTTTTAAAGTTTTGAGTTCCAAATTCTTTCTCTCCCTCCCTTCCTTTCCCACTCCCTGAAGCAGTAAGCAATCAGATATGGGTTATACATGTGCAATTATGTAAAACATTTCCATATTAGTCATTTTGTAAAAGAAGACTTAAAAGGGGAAAACAGCATGTTTCAGTCTATATTCAATCAATATCAGTTCTTTCTCTGGAGGTGGATAGTATGCTTCATTATTAGTCCTTTGGGATTATCTGGGATCCTTGTACTGCTAAGAATAGCTAAGTCATTCACAATTCTTCATCAAATAATACTGCTGTTACTGTGTATGACATTCTCCTGGTTCTGTTCACTTCACTATGTATCAGTTCTGTAAGTCTTTCTAGGTTTTCCTGAAATCAACCTGCTTCTCATTTCTTATAGCACAATAATATTCTGTTACAATAATATACCATAGCTTGTTTAGCCATCCCCCAACTGATGGGCATCTTCTCAATTTCTAATTCTTAGTCATCACAAAAAGAGCTGCTATAAATATTTTTGTATAAATAGATCCTTTTCTATTTTTTGGATGTCTTTGGGATATAGACCTAGCAATGGATCAAAAAGTATGCACAGTTTTATAAGCCCTTTGTGTATAGTTCCAACTTGCTCTCCAGAATGATTGGATCAGTTCACAATTCTACCAACAGTGCATTAGTGTCCCAATTTTCCCACATCCCTTTCAACATCTATTATTTTCCATTTTTGTCATTGTAGCCACTCTTATAGCTGTGAGGTGGTACCTCAGAGTTTTTTAATATTCATTTCTCTGATCAATAGTGATTTAGAGTATTTTTTCATATGACTATAGATAGCTTTGAACTCTTGGTCTGAAAACTGCCTGTTCATATCCTTTGACCATTTATCAATTGAGGAATTGCCTGTATTTTTATAAATTTGAGTCAGTTCTCTATGTATTTGAGAAATGAGGCTTTTATCAGAGATACGTGTTGCAAAAATTGCTCCCCCCCAATTTTCTGCTTTCCTTATAATTTTGGTTGCATTGGCTTTGTTTGTGCAAAACTTTTTAATTTTATATAATCAAAATTATCTATTTTACATTTTATAATGCTGTTTACTTCTTCTTTGGTCCTCATTTTTTCCCTTATCCATAAATCTGACAAATAAACTATTCTGTGCTCTTAATTTGCTCATGGCATCACCCTTTATGTGTAAATCATGTACCCATTTTGACCTTATCTTGGTATACTGTGTGAGATATTGGTCTATACCTAGTTTCTGCTATACTGTTTTCCAGTTTTCCCAGCAGGTTTTGTCAAATAATGAGTTTTTGTTCCAAAAGTTTGCATCTTTGGATTTATCATATACTGGATTACTATGCTCATTTACTATAATGTAATTTGTACCTATTCTATTCTACTGATCTACCACTCTATTTCTTAGTACCAAATTGTTTTGATAATTACCACTTTATAATGTAGTTTGAAATCTGGTCAGACTACCTTCTTTTGCATTTATTTTTCATCGGTCCCCTTGATATCCTTGAGCTTTTGTTCTTCCAGATGAATTTTATTATTATTTTTTCTAGCTCTATAAAATAATTTTTTGATGTTTGGATTGGTATGGTACCGAATAAATAGATGAATTTAGGTAGAATTATCATTTTTATTATATTGGCTCAGTGTACCCATGAGCAATTAATATTTTCTAATTGTTTAGATCTGACTTTATTTATGTGAAAAGCACTTTATAGTTAGTTCATATAGTTCCTGGGTTTGTCTTGGCAGACTTCTAAGTATTTTATATTGTCTACAGTTATTTTAAATGGAATTTCTTTTTCTATCTCTTGCTGCTGGGCTTTGTTGGTAATATATAGGAACGTTGATTATTTATGTGGGTTTATTTTGTATCCTGCAACTTTGCTAAAGTTGTTAATAATTTCAAGTAGTGCTTTAGTTGATTCTCGAGGATTTTCTAAATAAATTTAACATCATATCATCTGCAGAGTGATAGTTTTGTTTCCTCATTGCCTATTCTAATTCCTTTAATTTCTTTTTCTTCTCTTTTTGCTATAGCTAACATTTCTAGTACATTAAATAATAAGGGTGATGTTGTGCATCCTTGTTTCACCCTTGATTGTACTGGGAAGGGTTCTAGATGTCCTCATTACAGATCGGGCTTGCTGATGGTTTTAGATAAATATTACTTGTCACTTAAAGGTAAGTTCCATTTATTCCTGTACTCTTTAGTGTTTTTAATAGGAATGAGTGCTGTACTTTGTCAAAGCCTTTTTCTGCATCTATTGAGATGTAAAATCCTGTGATTTCGGTTGGTTTTGTTATTGATATGGTCAGTTATACTGATAGTTTTCCTAATATTGAACCAGCCCTGAGTTCCTGGTATAAATCCCACCTCGTCATAATGTATGCTCCTTGAGATATATTGCTGTGCTGTAATCTTTTTGTAAGTATTTTATTTAAAATTTTTGCATCAATATTCATTAAGTTGTGGATATAAGGTGACTTTGATAGGATGATACCCTCTGTCTACATATACTCCTACTAATTGCTCTTATAATAATAAAGTTATTAAGAATTACAAATATTATCTTGCCATATAGAAATACAGTTTAACCTTATTGAATTTCTTATGTTTTCTCTTTATTGTTTCTTTCTTTCTTTTTTTTTTTACCTTTTTATGTTTCTCTGAGTCTTGTATTTGGAGGTCATATTTTTTATTCCGCTCTGGTCTTTTAATTAGAAATGCTTGAACATCCTCTATTTCATTAAATATCCATTTTTCCCCCTGAAGGATTATATTCAGTTTTGCTGGGTAGGTCATTCTTGGTTGTAATCCTAATTCCTTTGTCTTCCAGTATATCTTATTCCAAGTCCTCAATTTCTTTAATGTGGGAGCTGCCAAATCCTGTGTAATCCTGAAGATAGCTCCATGATATTTGAATTGTTTCTTTTTGACTGTGAGCTCTGGAATTTGGCTATGATGTCTCTGGGAGTTTTCATTTTGGAATCTCTTTCAGGTGGTGATCAGTAGATTCTTTCAATTTCTATTATGTTCTCTGGTTTTAATCAGGGCTGTTTTCTGTGATAATTTCTTGAAAGATGTTGTCCAGGATTTTTTTTTTTACATAACTTTTGGAGAGTCCAATAATTCTTACATCATCTCTCCTGAATCTATTTTCTAGGTCAGTTGTTTTTCTAACGACAAATTTCACATTTTCTTTTTCTTTTTTTACTTTTTAAATTTTTATCATATCTTGATATTTTTTAAAGTCATTAGTTTCCACTTGTTCAATTCTAATTTTTTAAGGAATTGCTTTCTTCATTGAGCTTTTGTACTTCCTTTTCCATTTGACCAATTCAATTTTTTAGGGAGTTATTTTTTTCAGTAAATTTTTATATATCTTTTCCTATGCCATTGACTCTTTATTCATGATTCTCTTTAGAGTCATAATTGATAGGTATTTGATGTGGTTATGGGGGATGCGGCATAATTCTCCTGCTTCTACACCACCATCTTGACTCTGCCCCAAAGGTCTTATTCATGATTCTCTTGCATGATTATCATTTCCCCCCCAATTTTTCCTTCTAGTTCTCTAGTTCACTTTTAAAAAATTCTTCTTAAGTGTTTCCAGGAATTCTTTTTGGGCCTGAGACCAAATTACTTTTTCTTTGAGGCTTCACATGTAGCCATTTTGACACTATTGTCCTTTTCTAAGTTTATGCCTTGATCCTCCGTATCACCATAGTATCTTTCTATAGTCGAGATCTTTTTTTTTTTAATCTTTTGCTCATTTCCCTGCTTTTTTATTTGTGATTTGGTGTTTATATGTGAGTTGTGCTCTGATCCCGGTGTCCTAAGCTTTTCATGCTGGTGCTCAGGATCTTACTGTTGGCTTTCATTGGACTTCAGGACTTAGTTGCTTGCTTTCTCTAGAGGGTAGACTTCCCTTCTGGCTTGTCTTGGGGTGGGGGGGGGGTGTTGCTCCCTGTTGGCCTCCCCTAGGTGTGTGATTTAGCTACTGTCCTGCTCCAGGGGTGGGGCCTTACTGCTGGGTTGCTATGGTAACAGAGTCCATCTGGTGACTGGCCCTAGAAAAGAGATCTTGTTGTTGGTTGGCCCCAGGGGTGGCCCTGCAGCATCTTTTGTCATCTTTGCCATTTTGCTGGGTGGGAGGTGAGACCTTGAGGTTGTTTTGATTTGTATTTCTCTTACAACTAGGGATTGTGTGTGATTTCAGAACTGATGGACTGTGATTCAAATCCTGGCTTTGCCACCTAATATCTAGGTGACCTAGGGCAGATCGCTTTACTTGTGTGGGCCTCAGTTTCCCAACCTGTAAAAGGAAGGGTCTAACATTACTTCAAATTATAACTCTAAAGTTTGCCCAGTATCTTTCCATCTTCCCTGATATCAGGAGTGAGAGGGTCATGGTCTTTGGAGGTCAGGTCCTGGGTCCAGAGGATCACTTTTCCAGTTGGGAAGAAAGGGGTAGTGGCAAGTGGCAAGATGCCTAGGTTAACCCTGGTCTCCTAGTGATGGGTAGCCTTCTTCATTTGCTTCCAAGCTGTCCAATGGGTTTGGGTAGTTGTGAGAAACAAGTTTGGGCTTAGTAACTTAGCCACATTCTTTCATGTGGGTGTTAGTAGTTTAAAATTCATTTTCTGAGAACTGTTTATTCCTTGGTGAAGAAATGGTCAAGCAATTTTTAACCTTCTTTCTGTCTCAGTTTACTTGTCTGTAAAAAGTGGCAATTCCATTCAATTCAACAAAAATTTATTAAGTACCTTCTGCATGCCAAGAACTGTTCTAGGGGCTATGCTAAATATGGATGAGGCTGGTCCTTATCCTTAGGAAATTTACTATGGAGTAGGGGGATGTGACTTCTTCAGTACTTAAATAATTTGTGAATTCATCAGTGGAGTTGTCCCCTTCACTGATACAGATGGAAAACGTTTTTATATCTCAGCAAATTATCAGGGAGAGTTGTTATGACCTAAAAACTCCCAAGACATACACAAATAAGTAAATATGATATTTCACATTGCGTGTGATAAAAGCAGGAGAAAAGTACAATCAAAGGTGACTTCCTGGAGGAGGAGGCATTTGAACTGAACTTTACAGAAGAGGCAGGAGTGTGGCAGACACAGATAGACCCAATCACTATACTGTTTTGATCTACTTTTCCTTTGTTTAAAGCAGGGTTCCAGATTTTGAGGGAGAAGGCTACGTAGAGAAATTATTGTGATTTCTGAAAAAGAGAGATTACTAAAATTTAAAAAAAAAATAAAGGTGAGCAAGGTAGGAATTCTCCAGAGGATGTTGCAGGAAAGAAAGGCATCTCAAGCATGGGTAACAAACAGCATGGGCAGAAGGACAACGATGGGTAAGAATAGACTATGTATTGGGAGACTGGAAGCATCTAGGTTGGCTAGAGTTTAGAACAGTAGTCTCCAAATTTTCTTGACCTTTCAAAATTTTTTTTATTCATTGATTCCTACCAGTTAAACATTTTTGAGCATGCAGCTCTAATATGTATAATATTTATAAATTATGAACATGAAAAATATATACAAAATAGATTCTGAAAAGGAAGAGCTAAAGATAAAATTGATATTTTAATTTTTTCAAAATTTAAAAACATTTCAAAAAATCATTTAACACTACAGAAAGTCTTTTTGCTCTCACTACAAATCCATGGTATTTTCCTAGTGAGAACAATATCAGTGACTGTTTCATTATTTTTGAAAATATTGGCTTAACACTTGATGATAAAGTGATATGAAGGCTCATAAGAAAAGAGATTTAGATCTTTTTTTAAATTTTATTTCAGACACAAACACCAGAACACAAATACAGTGTAGAGAAAAGAAACAAAAACATATCATAAACTCATATATTGGAAATTAAATACAAAGTAAAAAAGGGGAAAAAAGCATGTCATGTGCATAGCAGAGCATAAGAGAGGATTCAAAATATGTAACACATTTTCATTTCAAGAAAGCCTGGAAAAAAAAATAAAAAAATTTTAAAAGCAAAAAAAAGAAAGCCTGTATGATAAATACTACACATGTTGAGAGCTGTCCATCTTTTCTTTGCTTCCTTGTAGGTTTTCTTTTGTTCTCTGCTGTGCACTTTTTTACTTTGTTCTCTTCTTCCCGCCCCCCCCCCCCGATTATAATTAAGTGTGGATATATTTCTCTATAACTATAGAGATAAACAAACACATATACTTATACAATACATATAGAGACATACTTTCCCAAACAAATTCTACTCTGAATTTTTTTTATGTTTGTACATTTCTCTTGTTTCCAATCCCTCCTGCCTCCTCTTCTTTACTTCTAAATTGCTACCTTGGCCTCCTATTACTTGCCTACCCCCCTCCAATAATCCCTCCCCATCTTCCCTTCCCCATAAATCTAAACACCCTTCCACAGCCCCCTATAACGTATTCCTCATCCTCCCCTCTAGAGATCCCTTTCATGTCCTCTCCCCATCCGTTGTGTTTCTTCTGAATTTAGAAGACTTTTACGCTCTTCTAAATATATATGTATTGTTCCCTCTTAAACTTATTCCCCATGAAAGTAAGTACCAGAACTACCAGTCCTCCTCCTCCATCTAGTTAGCCAGTATTGATTTTTCCTTTTGCACCACATTTGTATAAAATAATTACTCTTTTTAGCTGTTTTTTACTTTTTAAATTCATACCATATTCAGGTTTACCCCAATGATTCTTATGAGCTACCCAATTATTAATAAGATTCTTAGACGTATGTTTTGCGTTTTACATATGTAAGTAAATGGTCTGTCCTTATTGAATCCCTTGTAAACAGTCTCTCTTGGCTCTTGTATGTCAAATCTGTTAAGTTTAGGTTACTTGTTGTTTTTTTTAACAGTCTTGAAAGTCTGACAGTTGATCAAATGTCCATTTTTTTTTCATTCAGAATTATGCTTACCTTTGCAGGGTATGATATTTTCGGCTGGACCCCCAATTCTTTGGCCCTTCGATAGATAGTGTTCCAAGACTTGCAATCTTTTAATGTCCCTGCTGTTAGGTCTTCTGTGATTCTAATTGTAGACATCATATTTAAATTGTTTTCTTTTTGTTGCTTTTAATATTTTATCCTTGAGCTGGAGGTTTTGGAATTTGACTATAATCTTCCTATGCATTTTCCTCATAGGATCTCTTTTAAGTGATGATCTATTTTTTTCTATTTCTACTTTTCTTCCTTCTTCTAATGCTTCAGGACAATTTTCTTTAATTATTTCTTGTATTATTATATTAAGATTCTTTTTTTGTCATAGTTTTCTTTTAGTCCAATTTTTTTACGTTTTCTCTTCTTGATTTTTTCTCCAGATCTGTTGTTTTTCTTATGTTTCATTTCTCTTCTATTTTTCATTATTCACATTTTGTTTAATTATTTCTTGATCTCTTATAATTAATTTCACAGGCTTTGCCTGGCCCAATCCTAATTTTCGAGGTGTCATTTTCTTCCTTAAGGTTCTGGATCTCCTTTTCTAATTGGTTGACACTTCTTCCATAATCTTGTTTTTCTTGGATTGTTCTTTTTTTTTTTTTAAGTTTTTCCTCCTTCTCTGTCATTTGATTTTTAAAGTCTTTTTAAAGATCTTCTATGAATTCTTTTGGCCAGGTGACCATTTGACATTACTCTTTGGAGTAAAAGGGGTTTCTTTACTTCAGTATCCACCTCTGAACATGAACCCTGGTCTTCTCTATTCCCATAATAGCTTTCTGTGATAGGATTCTTTCTCCTTTGCCTGTGCATTTTTGTGTGTGTGGTAATAGCTTAATTTTTGTAATTACCTCTAGCCCTGGGGTATGGGAAATGGTGCTTCTTGCCCCACATCTTCAGTTCTCCCCTCTATCCTGGAACCAAAGCCAAGCCTCCAGCCTCCTTGTAAGTGCCCACAGCCAGGGGCTTTCTGCCCCCTGCTTCTGCACTCAGGGGCATTTTCCTTCTCACCCCACCACTCTTTGCAGCACAGCTGGGTCTGGCATTCCTTACCAGCAGAGGTTCTCTTGATCATTCCCTTTCCCAGCTCAGTTGTCCAACTCCCCTCACTGTCACTGGCATAAAAGTTCTTGTGGCTGCGGCTGCCTCTCAAACCAACTAACCCCAGGACTTGCTGCTTATTGCTTAAAGGGACCCTAGCCTAGAGGTATTTACTCTTCACAGGGACCAAACCTGGGATTTTTCTTCTGATCTTCTTAAATTGTCCCAGGAAGACCCCTCTTGTACCCTTGTTTTTATTTATTTTTACCCACCCTTTGTTTACCCTAAGGTGCTATTTTATCCCTTTCGTGGGGGAAAATCTTGAGAGCTTGGAAATTTCTGACCTACTCTGCCATCTTCCCAGAATCCCCTCCTGATTTGGATCTTAAAGGAATGTTAGACCTTTCCTTTTACAGATGAGGAAAATGAGGCTCATAAAAATGAAGTGGCTTGCCCTGCGTCACACAGATAGTAGGTGGCACAGGATTTGAACCACAGTCTAATTCCAAAAAGCTCTGATTGTAAGTTCAGTTTATACTTGGTCTCAATGGCTATCATAGTTGAAAAAAGATCCCTCAGGGGTGGCTAGGTGGCGCAGTGAATAGAGCACCAGCCCTGGAGGCAGGAGGACCTGAGTTCAAATCTGGCCTCAGACACTTGACACAAAAACTAGCTGTGTGACCTTGGGCAAGTCACTTAACCCCAATTGCCCTCCAAAAAGAAAAAGAAACGCAAAAAAAAAAAAGATCCCTCCCCATGACCCAAAGATCACCAGGGAAGAAGGACATCTCTGAGTGCTCTTGCCAAGTCCTGATATAAAATTTTCGAACTCCCCCAAGCCACTTATGAAATTGTTTTTCTTCAAGTTTGGCTGGTAAATTTCTACCTTCCCTGATATTAGAGAAGGGAGAGTCATGATCTTTGGAGGTGAGGTCCAGAGGATAAGAAGGGTGTAGTAGAAGATGGTAAGATGCCCAGGTCCTCTGGTGGTGGGTGGCCTTCTTCATTTACTTCCAAGCTGACCAATGGGTTTGGGTAGACCAGGTCCTGGAGCAGATCCTAGAGAGTTCTGAGCTTGGTTACTTAAGCCTCAAACCCACTGGCAGCCAACACTGTTGCCTCTTGCTCATTACTCACTTTCACTTTTGACACATCTATGCCTACTCCTTCCCATTGGCACAAGCTTCCTTGTTCTCTTGGAAGTAGAAGGGAATAGAGAAGAACCTGACCAGACAAAAGGGAGATTACATCCATGGGGAAGCATTTCTCTCATCCCAGGCCAGCCTGGCTAACTGATCTCATCAGGGAAGGAACCCCTTCCCCTAGGATTCTACATATCTTGGTCTGTCCCAAGTTCTAGAGCGCATATCCCATCTATCTTCCTATGACAGTGAGGCCCTGCAAGAGTCCCCACTTTCAGAGAAAAGCAGAGTCTGTCTGTCCCCACTGCAGTCCAGCCATAATCTTCAGTTCTTCCCTCTAACCTAGAACGAAAGCCAAACCTCCAGCCTCCTATAAGTGCCCACAGCCGGGGGCTTTCTGCCCCACTACTTCTGCACTCAGAAGAATGAAGAGCCCTGGTCAGGGATTGTGCAAGGCATGCCCTACTGCTATAGTGGCACAGGGAAAGGAGGAACGAATGCACAGAGATTGGGTAGGCAATGCCCTCCTGTCTGTCTGTCTGCCTGGGGAGGATCAGTTGTGGCTCACAGTCTGCCCTTGGGATAGGAAGAAGGAAGGAGAACAGTGGAGACAAGTTCAAGCTTGCTGAACAGCTGTGTGGCTTTCTGTGGAGCTTTAATATTTTCTTTGTATACCTCCATGCATCATCTTGAACACCTGGGGTACCCCACTTTGGAGGTGACTGCTGCAGAACAGAAATAATAGAAGAAAGCCATTTCCCAGTAAATAATGGTCAGAGGATATGAACAAACAGTTCAAGAAAAGAAAGACTGGAAACTATTAGCAGACCTACTAAAGAATGCTCCAAACCATTAATAATAAGAGAAATAAAAATCATAGCAACCTTGAGGTTTCACCTCTAAATCGCCAAACTGTCAAAGATGGGAATAGTCAGCATTGGATGGGTTATAGGAACACAGGCACACATGCATTATTGGTGGAGTTGTCGTAGGCGTTTAGTTGTTTTTAGCCATGTCTGACTCTTATGTTTGGGTTTTCTTAGCAAAGATACTGGAGTGGTTTTGCCATTTCCTTCTCCAAATAATTTTACAGGTGAGGAAATGGAGGCAAACAGGGTTAAGTGACTGTGACTTTTTTATTATTATTTAAATTATTTGAAAAAAAAGAAAATAATCTTTAAAATCTGGGTGTATTGCCTAGATTTGCACGTTTCATGGTGCCTAACAGCTTAATAAATGCTGACTGATTTGTTGGGTGGACACCCTATTATGAACCTTTTTTTTGTATCATGTACCCCTTCTTCCCCCCCACCTTGGCAGTGTGATTAATTCTATGGGTACCTTCTCAGAATAATGTTTTTGGAGGTACAAAATAAAATACATGGGATTACAAAGGAAGCCAATCTGTTGAAACTAAAGTGTCATTTATTTTCCCATCCAAGTTCATGGACTCCTTGCAATCCATTTCTAGAATGTATGTGTAGAGCCCCTATCAGATTTTATCTTGGGGAGGGAGGGGGAGAAAATTTAAAACTTGTGGAAGTAAATGTTGAAAACTAAAAATAAATAATTTAATAAATTGGGGGGCGGGAATAAATCCATTCCTAGACCCCTTATGGAGCTGTGTACTCCATAGTAAGAACCTTGCTGAAGAGTTAGTCCAACCATAGGTCAATGTAAGGCAAAAAGGACTGTTAGACAGTGAATTGGCCATAGAGTGGAAGAGGAGGTGGAGGAAGATGAGCTGAATTGCTTTTAAGACATTGCAGAGCTCCAGGCCTACGTTCTTTTCAATACCAACAAGACACAGCCTAAAGATGAGAATCACAACAGAGAGTCCCTTGAGAACAGGTGCAACATAGAACCAAAGAGGAGTTCTAAAGAAGAACAGGAGTAAAGGAAGTCATCCAATATTTTTTGATAGGAAGAGGAGATGAGATGGTCATGTGGCCAAAGAGGGGAGATGTGATAGGTGGACAACCAAAGCGCCCTACTAGAACTGCCGTGATGTCAGGAGCAAGCAGGGAAGGCCTCCAGAACACCAGGTGGACCCCCAGTGATGAACTTTTGGGAAAACATGGACAAAAGTTGTACTGGCTGAGCAGGGTTGTGATTTACATGGTTGGAAGGAATCTGAATTAGTGAGATCACAGATCCATTTGAGACACCAGAGGGATCACCAAAAGGGTGCACCCACCTCTGAAGTAGAACAGTAGAGGTGACCTGACTCCCTTTTATCTGTCTCTCTTCCCTATCTTCAGGTCCCCTTCCCAGTGCCTCAGGCAGTCCTAGTGTTCCTAGGACAGACAAAAGCAAAAAAGGAAGTGCCTGAGACCTTGGTTACCAACCTTCGTATCCATTATCCACTGCCTGAGAGTTCAGCTTTGGTCAGCTTTGAGGACCCGGAAGGTAGTAGAGGAACATGGTTGGGAGAGGGATTGGGTTGGGTGAGGAATGAGGGGTGACCTCTCATAGTGAAGTGACCCTATCCATCCTTGTCTGCCCTCCAGTGGCAAAAAGGCTCCTGCAACACCAAGAGCATAACATTCTCCTGGGGGAATGCCGGCTTCCAGTCCTTATCCAGCCTGTGGAGTTGCCTGCTCCCACCACCATCAAGGTTCTAAGAGTTGGGGGTGGGCAGGTTCTGAAACAGCAGTAGGATCGGCAATCCTATTCTCTGCCATTCCTTTCCCAGGTAGTGACTCAGTTATGTAGGCAAAAGGTGCTAGTCATTGGGCTGTCCCCTGCCCTACAGCTGAGTGAAGAGCACCTGTTGGACAAGTTGGAGCTTTTCTTCTGCAAACCCTCAAATGGGGGTGGGGAGGTGAAGATGCGGGAGCTGCTACCAGGTGCAGCTGTTCTGGGCTTTACTGATGACAAAGGTAATGGGGGGAGGTCTGGACTGTGCAGCTGAGGGAGGTACACACTGGGGCATCTCAGGGCTAAAGAGCCCCCACTTCATTTGCTCTCAACCCAGTGGCTGAGCGCCTCGCTGAGATCTGCCACTTTATGGTTCCCTTGGGTGGTCAGCAGGTTCCTCTGAGAGTCTTTCCTTATATTAATGGGAACATCCAGGATATAGAGGTAAGATGGGGGGAAGGGGATGAATGGGAACAGAATGTGACACTTCCAGAGGGTGGCCTAGGGATCTCATCTAAGGACCTAGCACCCTGTTTTAGTCCTGGGGGTTCTGTCACCCCATCCATTCCTAATCTTCCATGTATTTAATATATATACCTTTTCCAGATAAGTCGCTGTTCAGTCCCGCACTCAGTGCTGGTGGTTAATATTCCAGATGTCCTTGATGGCCCAGAGCTTCAGGATCTCCTCGAAATCCATTTCCAAAAGCCAACTCGAGGTGGGGGTGAGGTGGAAGCATTGATGTTTGTAGCCCCTGGGACACAGGGCCTGGCCCTTTTCACTCCCGAGTCGGGTTAGCCAGCCACACAAGCTCCCCTTGCTGCTTCTCATTGTCCCAGATTTTGTATCTCTGTTTAAGTGGGAGGTCTTCCCCTCTCTCCAACCTTTACCCCTTTAAAACACTGACCCTCTGTTGGGCTGTGGAACGTATGACCTGACATCACTGTCTTAACAGTATTTCCCTCAAACGTGACTGCAGAGTAAGGGGGAGAGGGAAAAAGTGAGCCCTGGTCTTGTCTCTCTTTGTATCCCCAGTTTAGCACAGTGCCTGGCACATAGTGGGTGCTTAATAAATGTTTCTGACCTATTGTGTGAGTAGATTAATTGCAGTAGCCTCCAGGGCTAGAGGCCAAGAACCCTGGGGCCACTCTTTCACAGTGTCACTTACCCTCATTTGCCCACCCAAAACACACACACACATGCACACACTGGCACAAAACTCAGTGATGAGCTAGAGGGACAGCGCTTTATTGACACAAACACAAAGGCAGCTTCGGCGGTGGATAGGGGAGACAAACACACAAGCAGAAAAATCACATTTCACTTTAGGCCTTGCTTAGAAAATAAGGGAGGGATATGATATGTCCATCCCCTTCCCCACACCGGTCATTTGGCAGTGATCAGGGTGGTGACCTACCTGCCTGTCATCCCCCATTCTCAATTGAGAAATGGAGGAAGAGGGGCTGACAGTGCCTACCCTCTGAATCCTGACATTTGGCCTCCAGCTCAGGGACCCAAATCTGCATACTGTTCTCTTCCCTCCCCCCTCCCCAACCAATCCCCAATGTAAACAAGAAATCCAGGGCTATGTTTAAGAAAACTGCCTCCCACTTTTAGGAGAGCAAAAATCAGTTGGGGCCTCACAGGACTCAAGCTGGAATGTGCTTTGAATTTTATTTTCGTCCCAGAGTTTGGAAATGGACACAATTGTCTCTAAGAGCCCAGGCTGGTAAATTCCACAGTTATCTGCAAGGCTGAAAAAAAGATTCTCCCCAACCAGAAAACAGACAGATAAGATAGAATGGCAAAAAGGTGGGGATTTTTTTTTCTCACCAAGCCCCAGAGACTACAGGCTGTCTGCATCCCCACCCCCTCAGACATACACAGATTTTTTGGCAGCGCAGTGGGACTGGAAACCCCAGCTCCATCAGAACAAGGCACCTGGGGAGTGTTGGGGGTAAGAACCTTAGGGAAAAAATATACTTACACTCCCCACGAGCACAAGAAACCTTTCAGATGCTAAGGCACTGAGAACAGATCTAAGGAACTCAGTGGAAGAGGGGAAGCCAGGGGGACTCCTGCCAGGCCCCTAAGAGCCTAAGGGGATGGTAAGGACAGTCTGGTCCCTTCCCTAGGGTGTAAGACAACACAAACTAGGTTAAGACTGTGGAAGAGCCCTATGTTAGGAAAGGTCCACTTGTGCTTATAAAGTCAGGAATAAGAAGGAGGGGCATGCTGACTGGGCTTAGCTACTAACTAATTGCTACACTTATACGAGGTGTTTGTGAAGTCTTAGGGTCGTTTTAAGCAAGCTTAAAACGACCCTAAGACTTCTCAGACACCGTGCATATCATTTTAGAGACTGGTCAGCTCTGGAGCTGTTCAGATTTTGCAGGACTCTGGAGTGCAGCTGAGATGGGACATGTACTAGACTCACAAGGACAGCCCCCCTCACCCCCACCCTGAGCTGGCATTTCAGTTTCTTTAGGGAAAGTAAGGGGGTAGGATTGGGAAAGATTAAGCAGAGACCAACTCATACACAACGGGGCAGGGAGGGTGGGAGGGAAGAAGAGGTTAAACTTGGCACAAGCCGGGCAGAAAGCCCAGGGGAACAAGAGGTGGGGGTGGGAAGAAGCAGCTGGGCCCCTGGGTGGGTCCCCGCCCACTCAGCAGGGCCCATACATCCAAGTGGTCACTTCCTAACCTTCTGGGAGAAGAGGAAGGGATGGGAGGCAGCCCTGACCAAGAGGAAAGAAATATGATTGGAGAGAGGTCATCACACCACGGAGACTATCCCTGACCCTTAGAAGGGCAGTATATTTGGGAGAGCTGAAGGAGGAAGAAGGCAGAGACATCAGTAGTAACCCAAAAGAATATGATCTCCTGACCTCTCCATTCTAGGTCCCCCAAGTCTTACCCTTCTCCTCTCTGCCCCCCAACCTTTCTCCCCTGCCATGACCCTCCCCCTCTAGTTCTTCTTTTCTGAATTGGGCACTAGGATGACTTTGCCCACATTCTTCTTCTCTTGGATTTGCTTCATGGCATCAGCCACCTGTAGGGGGAAAGGGGGAAAAAAACCAACAAATGAAGCTTAATTGTAGAGGAAGCAAAACCACCTGTTCTTGATCCTTCATGTTCCCATCTATCTACCCCTAGATAGGGAGTAACCCAAGACCAAGGTATTCCTAAGGCTCATAGGATCTGGAGTTCAAAGAGACCACAGAGCTCAATCTCCTCTTACAGATCAGAAAAACTGAGCCCCAGGGAGATTTGCAAGTGACTTGCCCAAGGGCATCAGAGCCAGGCTCCAACCCTTATCTCTTCACTCCAAGTGAAGTGTTCTTTCCATCTGTCCTCAGCTACCCTCATGATTACAGGGAGTAGGCCTTCCCCTACAAAAGCTGCAGGGAAAGCATTGTACAGTGGAAAGAGGACTGGACCTGGAGGAACGAAGAATGGAGATGAGCAATTATATAGCACCTACAGTGTACCAGGCACTGTGCCAAGCACTTTTTTACAAACATCATCTCACTGGATCCTCAAGGCAATCCTGAGAGGTAGGTGCCATTATTACCCCCATTTTACAGACAGCTGAGAAAACTGAGGCAAACAGATTAAATGACTCACCCAGGATCCCAGAGCTAGTAAATGTCTGAGGCTGGATTGGAACTCAGGTCTTGCTGACTCCAAGCCCAGCACTCTATCCACTGCATCTCCTTGCTGCCTTGGTGTCAGGCAAAGCCTAGGCTACAATACCACCTCTGGTACCAGCTATGTGGACATAGGCAAGTCTCTCTGACCATCACTGTCCCTCTTATGTAAAACAGAGGTAATAATTCCTATGGCACTTTGTATTTCAATGTTAGCTGTTATCCCTTCAGCTTCACCAAGGTGGCCCCTTTGGGCCTGCTTAGGCCAGTCCCCAACTCACCTTTTCAAAGGGCCAGACTGAGTCAATATGGGGCTTGATGTGGCCCTTGCTGTAGAGGGCCATCAGCTGCAGTACCACCCTACTGACCAACTCCACCTCATTGTCCAGGTAGTTGAGGTTGAAGCCACAAATGCCCCGATTCGCCTGCAGCAGCTGCAAGGCAGACACGCTGAACTGATTCCACCAGGTTTTAGCCATTGCCATCAGGTTCCGTTTTGGGCCGGTCACCAAGTTGGACACCCCTGCGGAAAAGAGACGACAGGACATTCATCAAATCCACCCACATCTGCCCCTGGTGGAGGAAGGAATCGAGTCTCACAAGCCAGCCAGAGCCGTCTCTCAAACAATCCCCACCAGAGCAGGAAGTAGCAACTCAGAAAATTCCAAACCAGCGCCTCATCCTAAAGCATTTTCCCGATAGTTTTAGAATGTACCAATTTGCTTTGATGCAGTAGACTGATTTTTCTATCTGTGTTTGGCTCAGGCAGATTTAAAAAAATAAAACCATACACAAACATATATAGACATATATGTACTATGTGTGCTGGATGTACATGTATGTGCACATACATGTGTGTACATAGTATGAATATAAATATGTGCTATATAATGTACATTGAATACATTAAAAACTAGGTATGTATATATAATATAGATTTAATACTATACTGTATATTAAATACGCATATCCATTAGAGGCAGCAGCAGAGTACAGAGAATAGAGAGCAGGCTCTGGCCTTGGAGTTAGGAAGACTTCAGTTCAACTGTTGCTTCTGACACATTCTGGCTGTGAGACCTTGGTCAAGTCATTTAACCATCAGAGCCCCAGGGTATAACTCTCTAAGGTTCTAAGTTGGAAAACTGGTGTTGATTTGCATTGATAGGAATTTCCTCGCTGGTTGTTCTCTAAAACTACATATCTGTTCAAATTTTAAAAATAAATAGTATATATATTGATGTATGCATATTAAAAGCATACACAAGGGGGCCACTAGGTGGCACCATAGTTCATAGAGTGCCCACTGGAATCCAGACTATCTTCCTGAGTTCAGATCCAACCTGAGACATTTACTGTGTGACCCTGAGCAAGTCACTTAACCCTCTTTGCCTCAGTTTCCTCATCTGTCAAATGAGCTGGATAAAGAAATGGCAAATCACTCCAGTATCTTTGCCAAGAAAACCTCAAATGGAATCATGAATAATTGGACACAACAGAAAATGACTGAATACCTGATACCTGTATTTACATGTGTACACACACACACACACACACACACACACACACACACACACACACACACTGTATATACATGGAGAGAGGCAGAGAGAAACAAGACAAATGGCACAGCAGAGAGAAGACCAGTCTTGGAGCCAGGAAACCTAGACTCAAGTTCTATCTCTGACATATGCTAGCTGGGTGACCCTAGGCAAGTCATTTCACTATATAACCAGCAAATGCAAGACAGGTTAAATTATAGATAAGTTCTGGTTCTGCATCAGTTTCCACATTGATGAAATCACAAGACCAGGCCCTGCCCCAACCCTATCCCCCCAAAAAGTAGAACTAACTAGGAACTTAAGCATTTTTATTGGGGAGGAGGGACTTGTGTCCAACTCGACCCCATTTGGGGGTTTTCTTGGTAAAGATACTGGAGCGCTTTGCCATTTCCTTCTTCAGCTCATTTTACAGATAAGGAAACTGAGGCAAACAGGGTAAAGTGACTTGTCTAGGGTCCTACAGCTAGCGTTCGAGGCCGAAATTTGAATCCAGGTCCTCCTGACTCCAGGCCTGGAGCTCTATCCACTGTGCCATCTGAAGGAAACCTACTGTACTCCAAAGTACTCAGATTATTTTCTGGTATTTGTTTATGCACTTGTGTCTACTTTTACACAGTCATGTCATTGGATCAGAGCTGATAGGGACCACAAAGATCATCTAGTCCCACCCATACCTGAACAGGAATCCTCTCCTACAACATTCCTCACAAGTAGTCATTCAGTTTTTATCAGAAGACCTCCAGGGAAAGCTTTTGGCCAGCATGACTATGATTTTGTGGATTTTCTACTTTCAACATCCCAGATCTTGCCTCCACAGACCTAACTGTCAAATTGGCAGACAGTCTCTAACAGTTGTCTGGGCTGGAAAATCAGAAAGTGTAGGCACCATCTTTGTTGTGTTTGGATTGGTTCTTGAACAGCAGACAGGCCCATGGCTAGGCTGCCTCCTTTCTAACAACACAGGGCTTACTGGAGTCTTTGAGGCACAGTATCTCCAGGCATGAGAAGGCACTTCTAGGAGAACTTTAGCACCATCAACAGGTTACTCCATGTGAGCAGGGTCCACATACCTATCACTTCATAGCTAGCCACTATTCCATTGTGATAGCACACTAGTTTGTTCAGATAACCTAGAACCGCAGTCTAGGCTATCTGCAATTTTTCTGTCATTATACCCGGCACAGTTAAAAATGCCTCTGCAATTCCTTTTGGGTTATTTCCTTGTGAGATATTCATCAAGGTGGAATCGGCGAGCAGGCCAAAGAGTAAGCATTTTTATACCTCTTGTTACACATTGCCAGACTCCTCCCCCCATAGAAGAAAGCAATATATGATTCAGATATAACATTAAGATGATGTTGCATTCCCTGGCAAGTGAGAAAAGCAGCACTCAGGCCATGCTGGGGGATGGAGGGGAAAGAGAAGGGAACGAACATTTATCGAACATCTACTACTATATACTAAACACTTTACAAATATCTGATTTGATCCCGGAGGAAATTTGGTTTAGGTTGTTGGTGGTGTCTTTTTTTTTTTTTGGAGGGGGGAAGGCAGGGCAATTGGGGTTAAGTGACTTGCCCAAGGTCACAAGGCTAGTGTTATGTGTCTGAGGCCAAATTTGAACTCAGGTCCTCCTGACTCCAGGGTCAGTGCTGTATTAACTGAGCCACCTAGCATCCCCAGTGGTGTTTTTCTTTAAAGTGTGCCTCAAAAGCCCCATGCTTGTCCCCCTCTCCAGCTATATCTTTCCCTAAATTCCTTCAGTGGGAGTGTGGCATGGTGGATGGAGTGTTGGACAGGAATCAGGAAGATCTGTGTTCTGACACTCAGCAGATCTGTGATCCTAGGCAACACTTAGTCTGTTTCTTAACTTGCAAAAATGAGATGACTAGACCTGATGCCTCTAAGGTCCCTCCCATCTCCAAATCTATGACCTTAGGAATGAGAGAAAAAAGGGCCAACTCCCTTTCCTTAGAGATTTGGGGATCTCTCTCCCACTTCATTTCATCTACAGACCCTTACACCCCCACTTAGCTGTTTTCTCCCTAAACCATTCATTAAATAATCAAACTTTTAAATAAAACAAGTTTAAAAATAAATCAATAAAAATGTACTTCAGTCAATCCATATGAAGGTGAATACAATGCCAAACAATAGATTGACAAGCATTTACCTACTATGTGCCAGGCACCAAAGATGCCCCAATTCAACCCCTCTCCCTCAGTGTTTCTCCCTGTGATGTTAATGTGATTTAAGATCTTCCCTGCCCATTAAGAGTCCTCAGGTGTAGCCCATTAAGGGAAACTTGCTTAGGGGAGGCTTGTTTGTAGGAAGCTTTCACACCTTTTGCTAATTTCTAATTAGGCACTGAGTCAGAGGGCTGTGATACCTGCTGGCTCTGAGAAATGTATATATACCCTGAGTTGGTATTTTGCTTTGGGGACTTGCTTATGAGAAGGATCTTGTGATTCCCTGGTCCAGATTCAGAGTGGCTGTATGTTCAGAGCTCCCCAACTGCTCAGATGTAAAGGTTCTCTCCATCCAGGGATGTATGTAAAATATATAGCTGATTCAGGCAGTCAGAGACCTGTCTGTTGGTCTGTGTTTCTCTGCTTGTATCATCTCTGTATTTTCTCTGAAGTTCAGGGTGCTGACTTTTCCCCTGAACTAGTGAATGTGATTAAAAACTATTGTTGATCCCTTAAACAGTTATCCTTCCTAGTAAAGCAGATCTAAGAACCTGTGCTAGCAGCCATCCTGGGTATGCCAGCGTGATTGTCTCTACACCCTCCTACCCCCAAACCAACTCACCATAGGTGACGACTTTACCCATTGGTTTCAGAAGGTTGTAAGCTTTGTAGGTATCTGCTCCACCCAGCGGATCCAGGACAATGTCCACTCCTGTAGGGAAGGTCACAGAAGTCAGCAGGGATGGAGATGGGGAAATGAAGCCCCTTCCCATGATATACACACATGCTGCTCAGACCATGCTCACCTTTGGGAGAGATCTTTTTGACTTCATCCACATAGTTGGATGTGTGGTAGTCAATGGGGTGGCTGACCCCCTTCTCCTTCAGCACGTCATGCTTGCTGGCTGAAGCTGTCCCAAACACAGTCACATTCTCCACTGTCTGGCACAGCTGGATGGCTGCCAAGCCTACCCCTCCTAGGGCCAACAGACATACAGGGGACAGTAACAAAACCAACATGTAGGAAGCCAAGCCTTCTGGCAGTCCCTCATGCACCTCACCTCCCACCCCACTTTGACACTCACATTCCATGCCCAGATTTCCATAGGAAAGGGGCAGGGGCAAGTTGCTATGGAAACCACACTGCCAAACCCAACCTGGAGCCTGGATGTTGCCAAGGCAACAGCACTGCTGAGGCCTCTGGGAGGCTCCTGGGCAGTACAGGCCAAGGTCTCCCTGACGTTGCCATGGCAACAGCCAGCTTGGTGGTTGGGGGAAGGGGCAGGATTGGGGGTGGGGAGTGGGAGAGGCAGACAGAAAAGGAGAGTCTGGCATTACCTGCAGCCATGTGCACCAGAACACTGTGGCCAGGCCGAAGATTGCCACAGTCAAAAAGGACCATGTAGGCGGTGATGTAATTGACCGGCAAGGCAGCTGCCTCCTCAAAGGACATGGCTTCTGGCATTGGGAATGTCTGGACAGCTGGTACAGTCACCTCCTCCTGCCACATCCCAGCATGCACCAGCACCATCACCCGGTCACCCACCTTGGGGAGTAGGAAGAGAAGATTTTTTCATTCAACAAAGAAAATTATAGGGTATGACATCTGGAAGGAACCTGACTCAGACCATCTGGTCCACGAGGGTCTTCACCTTCCTTGTGTCATGGACCCCTCTAACAGTATGGGTCCCTTCTCAAAAAAAAATATTATTTTAAATGCATAAAATAAAATGCAAAGGATTAGAGAAATGAATTCTACTGAAATTCAGTTATCAAAACCGTTTTTAAAACAAGTCCATGGTTAAGAATGCCTGATCCGAGTAAGTCCAGAGAAGAAAGTGATTTACCTAAGATCACACAGCTAATAAGTGGAGGAGGCAGGACTCAAACCCAGGCTTTCTAATTCCTAGGTCATCTTCTATTATTTATTTAACTATTGTGCAAGGCTGCCCTGCATTACCAGGGGAGGAGGTGGAATGCAGAGATGAATAAAACCATCCTTTCTCTTAAGCTTATAGCCAAGAATAAAGTCTAATGGGAATTCAAAGAAAGCAGAGTTCAAGCTTCCGAGGGTAAGATGGGAGTGGGAATTAAGGGAAGATTTTCAGAAGAGAAAGCATTTATGTTGAGTCCTGAAGGATGGGATAAGGTATTCCAATAAAAAAACGTATTCCAAAAGTTTTAGCACAGTTTAGCTCAAACGGCTTTAAACTCCAATAAGCCTTCTGGAATGAACACCTTACATACACAGAGAGATTACAGGGTACTCAGAGACCTCTTTCCCATCCCTCCATTCCAAGATGGAGAAATACTTTCCTTCTACCCCTAACACACACAGTACAGAATACACAATGACTAGAGTGAAGGCAAAACAAACTATCATTTGGTCTTCTCCTCCAGCTCAGCAGCATTTTTTCAGGGGGGATCCTTTCTGGGGTGGGGGTGGAAGGTTTATTCTTCCTTCATGGGGAACACAGAGATGTGGGTGGGGGTGAGATCCCTGGACAATCAGGGTCTGTCTCAGCCCTTGCCAAGAATGATGGGACTCCTGCATGGTAATGAAAAGCAACCCCGTTAGCTGGGAAGGGGGAGGGGGCCAGAACTCCCACACGTAACCCCCTTGCCACCAAAAAGTCTACTATTCCCCGAAGGCCTACATTCTTTATGTGGTAGGGAGACTACAGCATGAAAACTCTTATTTAATAGGATCTCAGAATTGGAGCTGGAAGAGAGCCTAACATTTTAGAATGTTCTTCCACACATTTTAGAAGTGAGGAAACTGAGGCTCTTAATTAACTTGCCCCTAGTCATACAGCTAGCATGCATCAAAAACAGGATTTGAACCGTGGGTTTTTTGGACTCCTAAGCCTCCTTCCCCCACTCCAATAATCCTTCCTGTACAGGGCCCTGGATGTGCCCTGTATAATGGCTCCACATGGCCCATAGCCCTTGATCTCAGGGGTGAGGTCAATTCAAAGGCCAATTCTAGACCCCCACTTCAGATTCTTCCTCGGGACAGGATATCCGTCGGAAGGCCTGTGTATATCGGTTGAGGAAGATACAGAGAACAGCCTTCCAACAGTTTACAAGAACATGTGGCTGGTCACCACCCCTAAATCCCTCATGTACCCTCCCCCATCTCTTAAGGGCAGCTTCCTAACTGAAAGGGTAGAAGGAAAGGTCTGACACTGATTTGAGGTTAACAGACAGTACGAAGGAAAGAATTGGATTTTAATGGAGTTTTAGCTAGACTTTTTTCAGCAGCCTTTTCCCCCTATACCTTTGGGGACTCTGTTTCAGGGTGTGGAATGGGAAAAGGTCCCTAATAAAAAGATCTCTTTTGATTGTCGCTGATCTATCCCTCTGCACACACATTTCTCTAAAACTTTATTTTAATTTGTTTTCCTGAATGAAATCAAGGGCTGTGCCTGAGATTAATGATAAATTAAAACAGGATGCTGTGACTGGTGGAGCAGGGACAACCTGCTCCTTAGTGCCAACCCCACCCCCAGAGCTCTGAAAAGCAGGGCCAGGGTCCCGGTGGGGAGCTGCTTTGTCTGATCTCTCCCTGGGGACTGTACTCAGAGGTTTCTGGCCGGGCCTAGCCAGCAGCAGAGTGAGCCAGGCCGGTTGTGTGAGTCACGGGGAGGAGAGATATAGCAGGATGGTCACAGAAGAGGGAGCCTCTCTGAACGCCCCTTCCCGCTTTCGATGCCTCCTCCCGAGATTTCTCCCCCCACTTCCCTTTTCAAATCCCAAGCTAGTTTACGGAGCAGAAAACGCCCCTAGAAAAGGGGGAGGAAACGAGGGGGTAACTCGTAGGGTAAGAGTTCCAACCCTCCCTCTTCCAGAGGGTGGGCGTGTCCGTCCCTTAAGTCTGGCTTAGGGAGAGGTAGTCCCCTCCCTCCGCCCCCGCCAGCCACGGGGGTGCATGTGACTCTGGCCCTGGCTCCCCCTTCTGCCCCCCCAAACCCACTGGCTTTTAACCACGTTGATCCCCGCCCCACCCCTTTGCCCTCACAGAGAACGGGGTGCTATAAACCTTGCCTGCGGATGTGCATAGCCCAGGCCCGACTATTTGTTGAAAGGGAGAAACCGTATTCAAGGAGATGGGGGGGGGGCTAATCCTTTTTTTGGGGGGGGGGGCTAGCTGTGTAGCTCACTCTCCGCATGCGCAAGGCCACCCTATTGTTTTTTTCAGCCACTGACGAAGGGCGGCGGCTGCAACTGGACTGACATATGGGGTGGAGTCCCCCTCCCAACAATCACCCCAAAATTCCTTATCCGCAGGGACTACTAAGAAGCCCCAAGACAGGGAAGGCTCATCTGCAAATCTTACCCTATTCACTTCCCCAAACACACCAACACACCCAACCTGCAGTCAGCTTCCCCCTGTGCCACACCCCCGGCTCCCATCCACTCTCCTATCATACCTGGAACCCCCACACCTCCTCCAGACGCCAAGAGCCCGCTCACCTTGCGCTCGCTGACTCCCTCTCCCACCGCAATCACAACGCCTGCACCTTCCATCCCGGGGGTGAAAGGCACCGCCGGCAGGCGGTCGTATACCCCCTGGCGAATCATGAGGTCAGCAAAGTTGAGGCCGCAGGCTCGGACCCGAACAGTCAGCTGTCCGGGGCCCGGGGCCGGAGGGGCAGCCGGACGGCTCTGCAGCTTCACTTTGTCATAGCCGCCAAAACCGGTGAGCACCAGGCAGCGCAAAGGGGGCCGCTCCGGGGGAACCTCGTCCTTGGTGGCCTCCGACGGCTGCGGAGCAGCGGGCTCCTCGGACTTTTGGGGCTGCGGAGGGGCATCGCCCCCCTCTGCGGCCGTGGCCGTCGCTGCAACGGCCACCTCCGCTGCCTCCCCCTCTGCGGACATGGCTCTCTCCTGCTCCGTCAGTTTGCCGCCGGGTCTCGACTGCACAACTATGGGGAACGAGCTCCGGGAGCTGGGCAAAGCGAGGCGAAGGGCGCGGGGCGGGGCCGAAGAGGCGAAGAATCGCGCGGCGCGGGGCGGAGCCCTGGCGGCTGAGTTAAAGGGACGCTCGGAGTGTGCTCGACCCTAGTCAATTTCTAAGTAAACTCGCTCTGGCCTTCCCGCCAGCCTGAGTCAGAACGAAACGTTCCCTGCCCTCAAAGCGCTTACATTCTAACAGTGCTAACGTTCTACTACAGATCTCTTGTGGGAGAGAGGAAGGCAGGGCATTGTTAGCGTCTTTCAGAGCAGCTGAGGGTAGTGGACAGCTAGATGAGAATCTACGTTTGTTAGTAATGTGACAAATTAAGAATCTTAACGGTCATTATTAGCAATAACGTAACAAATCTATCCCCAGACATTTGTTAAATGCCTTTATGTAACCGGCGCTAGGGATAAAAATATGAACAATGAAGCAATTCCTACCCTACATTCTTATAGCACTTGAAGGTTTTTCTTGAAAACACAGGAGTTGTTTGTAGTGATGATCAACTGGGAAAGACTGCTCTGAGACAGTTCCCTACGATCCACGGTGAAAAATGCTACCCACCTCCAGAGAGAGAACTGATGAACTCTGAATGCAGATTGAAGCCTAATTTTTTTTTACCACTTTATTTTTCTTCTGTGTGTGTGTTTTCTTTTGCAACATGGCTAACATGGAAATCTGTTTTGTATGACCTCATATGTATAATCGATATAGTACTGCTTGTCTTCCCAAGGGGTGAGGGAAGGGCAGGTGAGAGAGAATTTGAACTCGAAATTTTAAAAAAATGAATATTTAGATTTTTTTTACATATAATTGGGAAATATTTAACAAAATAAATATAAATATTTTAAGAAAAAAAGCAGTTCTTAACTATTCTTGTGTCATGGAGCCTTTTGTCAGTTTGGTGATGCCCATGGGACTTTTGTTCAAATATTGTACTTAAATGCATAAAATAAAATATATATGGATTACAACATGTATTGAAATAGTTATCCAAACATATTTTTAAAAACCAAGTTCCTGGACCCTCAAAAAAGAACCCTTTGCTTCAAAAGGACCCTCCTTTCTTTCAAACCTCAGCTCAAAGGCAGCTTTCTACTAGAGGTCTTTCTGATCCCACCAACTGTTAGTGGTTAGTGCCTGCTCCCAATTACCTTGAAATGATAATATATGTATTTTGTACTTTCCTAATTGTGTATTTGTTGTTCCCAGCCCCAACTTGAACTTGAAGGCCTAAGAGGATTTGCCAAATCCTGCTAAGGGTACCTCAAAGGAAGAAAATCCCACCAGGGCTGGAGAACCTTCAGCCTGGAGGCCACATGCAGCCCTCTAGGTCCTTAAGTGCAGCCCTTTTACTGAATCCAAACTTCACAGAAGAAATACCCATAATAAAAGGATTTGTTCTGTAAAACTTGGACTCAGTCAAAAGGCCGCACCCAAGGACCTAGAAGGCCACGTGTGTCCTGGAGGCCTCAGGTTCTCCACCCCTGTAGGCCCTAAAACTGAACCCAGGCCTTCCTTCTCTGGAGCCTCAACTCAGCAAAGATCCTATTGACTTAGTTTTTTTTCCTTCTCCAGGATACAGTCCAGGCACAGTTTAGTGTGGTCTAGTAGAAAAACAATTGCGTTGCTAGTGGGGTAACATAATATAGAGATGTATAGGGCAAAAGGAAACAGCTGCATAGTTATATGACCTTAGACCAGGCCTGTACAACCTGCTGCCTGCCAAAGGATTTTGGGCAGCTCTGGGAAAACTAGAGGAAAACATCCTCTACAATTTCTAGGGCCACTGAAAATCATTTGATATGCTGCAAGAGGTCGTTCAGGGGGCTGCAGGTTGTACAGGACTGTTTTAGACAAATAAATTATCCTCCTCTCTGTGTGTGTTGATTTTCTTGTCTCCAAAGTGGAGATTAATTAATTATACATTAATTAATTCAACAAGCTTGTATTAAGTACGTGGAGATACAAAAATAAAAACAAAAAAGCCAATCTTTGCAGTCAAACAGCTTTTATTTTATTGGAGAGAAACAACATGTATATAGATTAGGTTTTTTTAAAGTTTGTGTGTATACATATGTATATATGTATATGTTGTATATATCAAGAAGAAATTTGGGGTGAGGCACTGTAAGGGGTAGCATGAGAACTAGGCCCCAAAAGAAGCCAGAAATTATGAAATGAAGAGGTGAGAAGGTGTGCCTTCTGTACGTAATAAAAAAATATATGTCCTACAAGGCTATTTTTCAGTAAATGAAAATATAATCTGGAAGTGCTTTGGAAAAGTAAAATAATTAAATTTTTAAAAAATTTAAAAATCCACCATTAAAATCATTAGTGCCAGAAGGGACCATAGTGGTAGATCACTTATTGAATACCTGTATTTTGCAGATTAGGAAATGGAGGCTCAGAGAGGTTGGTTAAGTGATTGTCCAAGGTCATACAGCTGGTTAGTGAGGGAGCCAGGATTAGTGCACCTGGATTTTCTGACTCCCAGTCCAGTAGCAGTTCTAAGACTATACTGCTGTTGAGAATAATAAAAAGTTTACTTGGAAGTGGGGTGTCATATTACTTTCCTCACAATCCTGTAAAGTAGTCACTTACACCAATGTGTAAGTAATATCACCTCTGTTTTACAAAGGCGGATAGGAAGGCTGAAGAGGGTGAAATCATGACTTGAAAGTCACAGGGCCTTAAGTAAGGTGCAAAGCCTGGACCCAAATCTTGATTTTATTGACTCCAAACGCCTTCCTCTTTCCATTATGCTGCAGATGCCTCTGTGGGGTAACTATTAGGCAAGCTGGTATTATAATTAAGCCTTGATAAGGACCAGACAGGACTCCAAGCCTCACCAGATGTGGGTCTGAATTCACCAGATGTTACATCAAAACAGAAATTCTTCTTCCTTCTCCTCAAATTCACCACTAGAGGGCGCTGCTCTCCAAAATTTTCCAACTCAGCTTGTTGCAGAGCGCCCGAGCTCTTTCCACGGCATCCCAGGCTCATGGTGTAGTCACCACTACTCTACCCTATGACCCCACCTCCTCCCGATCCCCACCACCAAGGAATTGACCGTGATGTCACCACCGCCGCCCCGCGCCTTCAGGCGTCGCAGTTGTCAGTCACTAATCCTCAAAGCCCGTCCCCCAACTCAGAGAGAAAGGTATCCTTATTTTCTCTAGGATCTCCTCCCGGCGAGAAAGAATTGAGGACCGCCCTCCCCTCTCCCACCCACCCGACCCCGCAGGTCCCGGAGGTGGACTGTTGCATGCACACGTGGATGTACACGTTTAGTTGGAGGAGGGCACTTAGCCCGTGTAACGCGCAGACCAGTGAGCTCACCCCCAAGAAAACTTCCCTGGGGTCTCAGCGCCCATTCCCCAGGCACCCCCCTCCCCGAGGACAAAGCTCCTTAACAAGTCCCACCCACCCGCCCGCAAGTTGGCGAGCGCCTCCAGCCCCTGGCCCCGCCCCTCCAATCTCAGCCCCTCCCCGTTGCGCTTGGGTGGGAGGCGGGGCCGGGGGCGCGGTTCCCGGGCAGGGGGGCGGAGGCCGGGGAGGCGGGGGGGGGGGGGGGCTGCCCGGGGCGGGGGCTCGGCGCGGGCCCGGGAGATGCCGGTATCTACGGCTGCGGCCGGAGCGGCGGCTGCAGCGGCTGCAGCAGCGGCGGCGGCGGCGGCGGCGGCGGGGCCCGGGCTGGGGGCCCTGGGTGGCGCGTAGCTGAGACCATGGAGGGGCAGAGCGGCCGTTGCAAGATCGTAGTGGTGGGGGACGCGGAGTGCGGCAAGACAGCGCTGCTGCAGGTGTTCGCCAAGGACGCCTACCCCGGGGTGAGGGGCTGGGGACCCGGGGGATGCGCTCCCGGGAGGCACGGAGCTGGGCGGCTGGGCACTGGGGGGCCATGGGGGTACGGAGGGGAAGTCTGCAAGCTGGAATAATTGGGGTTGGGGGCTTAGGCAGCGGGATGGGGGCTGGGAGGACTGGGGGCCGAGGAACCGGGCTGCGATCTTGAGGTTTGGGGTACCCGAGGGAGAGCCAGAGGAAGGCGATCTCTATTTGGGGAGCCAAAGAAAAGAATGGGGGCTGCAGGAGAGGGGGACCATGGAGGGGCTCTCTGTTGCCTCCATCCTAGGCAGTTCCCAGAGTCCTCCCAACCTTTCTGCCTCTCCCCACCCCAAATCCCCCATCTCCCCAAAAATCTCAGGGCGATCCCGTGTCCAGGTCCTTCCTCAGGATGAGTAGAAGAGGAGAAAATCTGACCCGAGTATGGTAGAGGAGAGGGGGAAAGGGTCCTCACAACATGACCCAGTGCCTTCTGTCCGCAGAGTTATGTCCCCACCGTGTTTGAGAACTACACAGCCAGCTTTGAGATCGACAAACGCCGCATAGAGCTCAACATGTGGGACACTTCAGGTAACTCCCTCCCCTGTCATCTCTGAAGGACCTGACACCCCTCCAAAGCCCAGGCCTCCACTCCAGCGCCAGCTAGCTCAGATCCTAGGAGACCCCACATGTCGACAGAACAGTTCCATCCCCAAAGGACGTTCTCCACATCTCCCTTCCCTCCTCCCCTTTTCATTTATTCTGTTATAAAGCTTCAAGGTCTAGGGAGAAGGTGTAAAGACTAGGATGGAGAAGGTGTAAAGAGTAGGATGGAGGTGTAAAGGGTAGGATCTTATCTGTCCAAAGGAGAAACTGAGTCACAAGGCATAGTGAGGAACCATTCTAGACTTAGGCTGAGCCCATGCCCAAGAAGATGCAAGATATCTTGGGATATGTGTCTGTGAAATTTAAGGGAAGGGAGTGATTTTTATTTTTGCAAGCTTGAAAAAGTCTTTTAATTAGAGAGTTTGGGGATCAGGGACTTGCCCAGATAGTCCAGAACACTGTCCTATAATAACTGAAAAGTTCTTACTGGAATCTAACTTCCTTACTTGCCTCCCCTACCCTCCAGGAGCGGTGAAGGACAATTCAAGGGCTGTTTGACATTATTACTTATTGATCTTTGGTATTTTCTCATCCCTTGTATTTGTGTTGGAGTAGGGGACTGGGAAGAAAGGGAGGGGAGTCTCTTCTTTGGCCCTGATTCCTTAGCTATCCAGTCTTCCCCCACCCTACCTTCTAGGCCTTCTCCTACTAGCTCTGGACCCCTTGTTTCTCTCTCTCCATAGGTTCCTCCTATTATGACAATGTCCGACCACTGGCCTACCCAGACTCTGATGCTGTCCTTATCTGCTTTGATATCAGCAGGCCAGAGACACTTGACAGTGTGCTCAAGAAGGTGAGAAACGGTTGTGGAAAAATTTAGGTTCCCTCCCTTAGGAAACCTGAGTATCCTGGCATCATTAGGATAGACCCCTGTGCCGTGGGGAATAAGAAAGTGCCTTCTGGGTTGTCTAGCCTAGCCAGCTGTGCCCAGAGATTCTTTACTCCTTCCCTAAAATAAACCGGGTGCACCGGGAGCGAGCATTTTGTTCTTCCCCAGCCCCAGCCGGTTCTCTGTGGGAGTTTGGGAGCTCCCTGAGCTTAGGGGGTGGGGCCAGGGAAGCCCTGCTCCCCAGCTGCCTTCTCTCCAGGACCTGATTTCCATGAGAAAAGTTTGCAGTGAATAGACATGAGAAGTGGGCTCTTGGCCTGCTGGGTTCCTGGGAGGAGGTGGGGGTTGGGGGGCTGAATTAGTCAGTTCCCAGGGAAAGTTTGGGAAAAAGGGAGTTCCTTAACCCCGGTGGAGGTCAGCCCCTCCCCTGAGGGAAGGAGAGGAAGAAGCCCTAAGTTTTTAAACCTTTCCCTCCATTCTCACACTCCACTTAAAAGGTTCCCACGACTCGTCTCCAGCTCCGGCTCCTACTACCTCTTTGCCTTTAAACGCAGAATAGGCACTTCTGAAGTCAGAGAGTGAACTCTTTCCTGTGATAAGGGGAAGAGGCTTCCCCATGCCTCCCACCCCCCCAAACATACCTATTCTTTACTCCACCAGTGGCAAGGGGAGACCCAGGAATTCTGTCCCAATGCTAAGGTTGTTCTGGTCGGTTGTAAACTGGACATGAGGACAGACCTAGCGACACTGAGGGAACTCTCCAAACAGCGGCTCATCCCTGTCACACATGAGCAGGTGAGGCCCTGGCACTTGCCCTCTGACCCCATCCCAGCTTGGGCCCCCTAACCTCTGACCCAGCTTAACCTTTGATCCTGGTCCAGCCTGTATCCCTCATCTCTGACCCTTTGATTTTCTCTCTGGACTCTTCCCTGATCTGACCCCAGTCTCATTCCCGAGTCCCCTCAGCATCTTTCTACCCCTGTACCTACTCTGGTGCAGTGTGCTGGGTAGTGTTGGGGGGCAGAATCCTTCCTGTGGGATTGCTCCCCCTACTATTGTGCTTCACTCTGTCCCAGGGCAGCGTCCTCGCCCGGCAAGTAGGGGCTGTGTCTTACGTTGAGTGCTCATCCCGGTCATCTGAGCGCAGTGTCCGAGATGTCTTCCATGTGGCCACTGTGGCCTCCCTTGGTCGTGGCCACAGGCAGCTTCGTCGAAGTGATTCGAGGAGAGGCCTACAGAGGTCGACACAGAGGTCAGCACAGCTGCCTGGGAGGTCGGACAAGGGGGCTGAGGCAGAGATTCGCAAAGACCGAGCCAAGAGCTGCAGCGTTATGTGAGGGTCTCAGAGAGGCCAACCCAGACACCCAGCTGAGCTTGAGGGGGTGTGCTGTGGAGGGGGTCAAGCTCACCCATGATACCTCCCAGGACTCTCCCTGGTAATCTAGTTTAACTTGGCCTAGGGAAAGGGATGGGTGGGAGGGTGGGACTTTCATGTCCAACATCTTTTACCTTCCCTCCCTCTCTTTTAGAGGACTCTGGGGAGTCTGGGAGGGTCCCTAATGATTATATGATCTGGGCACATGCTACATGGAGCCCTCAGGGTGAGCCCAGAGGCATGTGTGCATGGGCACAGGCATGTCCACAGAACATACACATACATGAACATGAGGGAGATGAGGAGTGGCCAAATCCTTGGGTGAAGGTAACTTTCCTGCACCTCCCCCAATATTCATATCATGCCCTTGGTGGTCTCAAAGCCACCCTCACCTCCACCTCCTATCACCTCGTCTGCTTCCACTGCTGTTTTCTCTGACCCCCTAACTCCAGGCCACATGCACTAAATTCAGGACAAAGGATATGTCTCCTATCCAATTTCCTTCCCTACTGCCTTCCTCCACCAACAGGAGGATAATAAAACCCATGTCCATGGAAAGTGGCTGTACTTCAGTTCATTGCACTTTTAAAATCCACAAAAAGAAGCAAGAAGGATGGTAGTTAGACCCCAGGCAGGACTTGCTATTGTTTGAGGCTACCACAAATGAGAAGAATCTTAGATAGAGGTTGAGCAATGGAAATTAGACCCCAGCTAGTCGTTCCTAATATTTGAAGGTACCACAGAGGAGAGGAGTCTTGGTTAAAGACTGAGCTCTCTAGGGTAGAAATCAGAGAAAGATAGGAGCCTTAATAGCTCTGGGAGGTGTTGGAGATTTTAAGACTTTAATATGTATTGGCAAAAGTTATCTTCTCCTCTCCTCCCTCTGGCCCCCATTTATTACCTCCATAGGAAAAGGAAGTTCTCTGGGAAAAGTGGGTTGGGACTGCCCCTCTGGCACTTTCCTCTGTCTTGGATGGGGGAAGAAAGATTTGGGCAAATGACTTGTTTGCCTGCTGACAGCACAATACACAGCTGGGTCCCTCAGGATAACCATTACTTCCAGGCAGCCCAGCCTGATTTCAGGCCATGTAGTCATGAACTTCAAACCCAACTAACTCTTCTTTGTTGATGCCAGTTCAGGAGCCCCACTTGTCGGGGTGAGGGGATGCTCCTCTCCCCAGAATCTTTGACTCTCATCCTCGTGGTCTCAGATTCCTTCTCTCACTCAACACCCAAGTTTCAAATTTCCCACCTCGAGGTGGTATCACAGACAGGAGAATAAAAATCACTTATGTTTTATTTCAACATTCCAGGTTTAGAGAATTAGGAAAACCTGTGATAGCATTAGCTGATTTGGGGGATCTGGCCAGTGCTTCCCCCCACCCCTCATTTCTGAGCTTCCTTGAGTTAAGGGGCCACAGTTCTAAGGTCTGGGCTGGGCAAGGTTAAATCAGTTCTAAGGTTCATAGGATAAGAGGATTTGGAACCAGAAAGACTTCATTCTACTCTCATTTTGTAGATATTGTGGCATAGTAAGAGCTTGACACATAGTAAGAACTTAACTGCTTTATTTACAAACTGTCTATAGATAACAAAATCTCAAAGAGATGTTTGTCTTGCCCAGGGTCTGATAAGGTAGCCAATTCTAGGATTTGAATTCAGGGCTCATCTCCTAATCCAGTGCTTTTTTCTAATTATTCCTGTTAGGTTGGAGAGTCCTAGGGTGGAAAAGAAAAGCCAGGTGGAAGGGACTGTTATTATAAGACCAAGCAAAGTGATATCTTTGTGTGTTTTGTTAAGTGTTTGGTTGCACTCTGTCCACCTTTGCTTCCTGGCCCTGGAGCCAAGGACAGCAACTAGCAAGGGGGGGCAGGGAAAGAACTGTGTTGAACTTGTGGGAAATGAGAGGAGAATTTTCTCATCACAAAAGAAATGGCAAAAGGATGGAGAATTGTTGTATACACTAAAAAGTCACAGCTGCACTGATGTCAATTCCACTAATCCTCTTCTTGGAAGTATTAAGTCTCCATTGTTTTGAGAGGGAAATTCCTTATTTCCAACCCCATTGCCCAGCCCAGGCCTGGTTCCTAGTAAGAGGTAAATGAGAGCAGGCCCACACAGGGTTGGCTTTCATAAGCAGAGAGAATGGTCTCTCACTCAGAGACACCTCCCTCCCTCACCTACAGTACCCCGTCCTATTCTCTCTCCCATACTGGCATTCTCAGCTTCTCCCCATGTTGCAAGAGAGCCCAGGTCCCTAAGCTTGCGTGTACCCCACTCCCATCCTAGTTCATAACCTATGCCCTCCTTATTAGGATTTTTCCCTGGAAATCTGCTCTGAAATTTGTCATTTAAAATAATTCCCCCCCACCCCATCCCATCCCAAACAAAGAAAGGAAATTTGCAGTCATCTCTGCCTTACTCTAAGGGCCTACCTTCTGCATTAATGAAAAGCCAGCCCCCATAAACATAGACACTGTGTATGACCAAGTCAGATTCGGTTGCAGAGACATTGCAAGAACTCAGGAGTCCAAGACAGCTGGCGAGTGGGCAAAAGGGGGTAAGCCTCTATCTCACTGCTACCCTGCCCCCTCCAGAGTAATTGAAGATCTTGGGTTCTAGACGAAGTCTTGGGTTCTAGACCCGGCTGCAATATTGCTGCCCAGAGTAGGACTCAAATTTTATCCACTGACCACCCTATGGACTGACCATACCTGGTAAGAGGAAATATAGTTAATCTGCTTTGTGGCTACAAGGAAAGTAATGTAAGATTGGTTTTACTGGCCTGCTAACCCAGGTGATCTTCCCTCCCTCTCCAGCTACTTCTCCCTGCCCCCCTGCCCCTCAATAGTTTGCATTCAGGAAAAGCAAAATCAAAATTTCAGTATCAGCCTAAAAAAACAGGAAGATAAACCTGCTGGGGGGCAAAGCACCAACATTTAATGCATTTTCAATGCTTGCCGTCCGGAAATGAATTTCGTATCCTCCTTTACACCTGGGATGCTCGATATGCTCTGAGGTTGGGGATGAGAGGGCAGAGGGATGGGAAAGGGTGGGGGATAGTGCGTGGGAATAGGGGTGGAGGTAATTCTCTCTTGTTACTCTGAACTGCCCCCCTCCCCCCAGACAGGAGGGTGGGGAATCCTGTCACCTAGGATCAGGAGGAAGCATCATGGGCTGGTTCAGCTGCTGCTTTCCCCACAAATTAGGCATCCTTGTGGAAACAATGTCGCCTCAGTTAATCATTTAATGAAATAAACAGCTAATCAGACTGGAGAAGCTGCCACTGTTTCTGAACCTCTGAGACACAATTTGCATTAGGAGGAAGGAAAATTGGGAGTAGGGGGGAGGCTGGAGATTAGTTGGGCAGAAGGCAGGCAACCCTGGGAAACTCCTCTGATAGAAAAAGACTGATTCCTTACACCCCACCCCCTCCCCGATTTGACACATGGGACAAAACCACCTACTCAGAAATGCAGAGGAAATATTGTAATACTTATTACTGAGATGATGATGGAAAGGACTGACATGAATTCAGTGGGAGAGAATGAGAAGGGACTTCCCAGATAGGGCCGATGAGAGAGTATTGACTTGTTCTCAGAAGATCTGACCCAAGTGGGTGTTCTGAGGTTTGTAGACCTTGCTACTTATCAGTGACAAGGCCCAGCGCCCCCTCTTCTGATCCCTGTTTCCTGATACCAGACCATCTTTGTTACACGGTGATTCTGGTTGTCCTGTTGGATGCTCCCCTGGTTGCCATGGTACCACACATTCAGCTTATTTCTGTAGTGGTCCAGGTCCAGGGTGGAAGGACTGATTGTGTTAGGACCACAGATTTATAACTTGAAGAGACCTCAGAAGTCATCCAGTCCAGTTTTGTGGATGAAACAAGACCAGAGGGAGGCAGGAAGGTTGGTACCATGAAAAAAGCCTTTGCTCTGGAGTCTGAGACCCTGGGTTTGAATCTGACTTCTGATGCTGACTACCTCTTCCACCCTAGGCAAGTCACTTAACCTCTTGAACTTCACTTTCCTCGTCTGGGAAATGAGGGGGTTAAACTAGATGGCCTTTGAGGTTCCTTCAGTCCTAGATCTATACTCCTATGAAAGTGAATGAGAGATGAGAAATACCTGCCCCTGAGCCCCAAGTCCCATGCCACAGAACTGCCGCCATTGTCTGGGGGTGCATCTGTGGAGGTGGCATCCAGGTAGAACTTAGATGGAGAACTTGGAAAACAATGTCTGTTCCAGAAGCAACTCTTGTGCAGTAGATAGAATGCTGGGTCTGGAGTCTGGAAGTCCAGAGTTCAAATGTGACCTCAGACACTGGCTTGTGTGACCCTGGGCAAATCATTAACCTATTTGCCTCAGTTCCCTCAATTATGAAATGTGACTAGAAATAGCATTTAGGTTGCAGAGTTGTTATAAGGATGAAATTTTATGTGTGTGTGTATGTATGTGTATATATATGCATATACATACATACATATACATACATACAGACATACATATATTATATATATGTATATATACTTAGCACAATGCCTGATATACAATAGATATTGTATAAGTGTTTATTCCTTTTTCTCTGGAGAAGATAGGGAGAAGGGACTGGTGGTTTCTTGTACCTGGTTCTGTTCTTGCTCACTTTCTCCCACTATGCACTTGAGTTTTCTGAGCCCCTTTTCCTCTTCCTCATCCCCAAATTCAGAACCGTGAGGTAGCTTGAGAGATGAGGTCCATGGTGGGTAGGGAATATGAAAGAGGGTGGGGGGAAGTCTTCGAGAATGAAAGGGGTGGGGAAGCTCCTCTCCCCCAAAAACCCTTGAGTCGTGAATTCTGAAATAACAGATGTCTGTTCACTTATTAATGAAACTGGACAAATCATTGGCAAGTTTTTCATTCAGTGTCAGAATGAACCCAGAGGCCTTATGTTCTCACATACATACACAGACACCCTCTCCTCTATCTCTGTCTCTCTCTCCCTCTCTCTCTGTCTCTCTCTCCCCACCTCTGTCTCCCCACCCCCATCTCTTTCTCTCTGTCTCTGACAGCATCGCACCCCAACCCTCAGAGAAGCAGACTAAAAGAAATACAGGTGTGTGCGCCCGCGTGCATGCACACGTGCATGTGCGCGCGCACATACACACACACACACACACGCGCGCGCACATACACACACACACACACACACAAAATGCTCCCAAGCTGATTTGCTCACAGATTTGATTCCCACACCAGTAGGAGGTAGATAACTAAGAGCCTGATTAAAGTTAGAGTATATGGGGGGGACAGAAAGGAGGGAGATCTTTCTGAGAAGAGAGCCCCTCTGCCTAGTTCAGGGGTGGGGACCACCAGCAGCCTTTAGCCCACATGTGGCCTTCTAGGTCCTTGGTTGTGGCCTTTTAACTGACTTCAAGTTTTGCAGGATAAATCCTTTTATTAAAGGAATTTGTTTTGTGAAGTTTGGATTCAGTCAAAGGGCTGCACTTGAGGCCCTAGAGGGCCACGTGTGGCCTTCAAGGCTGCAGGTTCCCCAGCCCTGGCCTAGTTTATGTCAAGGTTTCTCCACTAGCTATTTTCTTCCTGCCTCACCCCACCCACCCCACCCCTATTATGCAGACATGCTTTGTTGTTCAGTTGTTTTCAGTCCTGACTCTCCCTGACCCCATTTGGGGTTTTCTTGGCAGAGATACTGGAGTGGTTCACCATTTCCTTCTCCAGCTCATTTTACAGATGAGGAAACTGAGGCAAACGGGATTCAGTGACTTGCCCAGAGTTGCTAACCCTCTGAAAAAGTCCAGTGTTCTTCAGGAGAAGGTTCATAGGATCATTTTTACAGATGAGGCCCTGGGGCCTAGAAAGGTTAAATGGAAGAATAGGGTGTAAGAGGCAAAGCCAAGACTGAATCCTGCACATTGCCAAGCTGAGAGTGGGAAGCAGGAAACCAGGAGCTTAACTGGGGCTGAGGGCAGTGTTGTTCAGAGAGCATATAATCCCCAGAAGATAATTCTTGCTCGGCCTAAGTTGAAGGGTCCTTCTTGAGTGTTCTGGTCCCAGTTTTATAGACGAAGAAAGTAGGCAGGTTGGTTCAGACCTGGGTTTGAATCTCACCTCTGATGCTGACTACCTCTTCAACCCAAGATAAGTCACTTATCCTCCTGGGCCTTGATTTCCTCATCTGGACCTTGATTTCCTCATCTGTAAAATGAGGAAGTTAAATTAGAAAGTGTCTGAGGTCCCTTCTAGATGTTCTAGATGTATGTTCCTGTGAAATTGTACAAGAGAAGTGAGAAGTACCTGCCCTCGAGCCCCTGAGTTCCATGCCACAGAGCTACTGCCCTTGTCTGGGGGTGCATCTGTGGAGGTGGCATCCAGGCAGAGTTGTTCCCCTTGTCATGGCACCATATTTATCTGCCCACATAGGTGGGTGTCAAATTGCCACCTCTCCCAGCCAAATCTCAACTGTTAGGGCAGGAGTTAATTGGACACAAACCTGCTAATTATCCAATCTGCACGAAGATGGGGTCAAAGTATTCACATCCATAGAATGCTTAAGTGTTTGCAAAGTGTTTTCCTTCTTTATAAAAGAAAACCAAACAAAACTTCTGCAAGGTAAGTAACACAAAGCATTGTCCTTACTTTATGGATGAAGACACCAAGATTGAGAAAGTTGTGACTTCCCTACACCTGTCACATAGCTCTTAACTGTCAGGTGAAGCATCGGAACCCAGATCTCTTGACTCTTAAGTATCGAGTTCTTTCCATTCTACCAAGAGGAGGACAGAGAAATACAGGCATGCACCGAGGAGGAGAAATCAATCAATGTGGAGAAACCAATAAATCAACCAAATTAATTCCCTGCCTACTACATGCCAAGCACAGGAGAGTCACAACAAACAAGAGGAAGAGACCCTGGGACTGAGGAAGAAATATAGAAACAGAGACAAGGAGAAATAGACCTGCTTTTAAGAGAGAAGACAGGGACAAAGTGGCACAGGCTGAGAGAAGCTGAAAGAGGACCAGAAGGCACAAGAATGTACCAGTGGAAAGGGGTGAAAGGCCTGTTTCTGTTGATGACTAGCTGTGGAACCTTGGGTAAGCTCTAAGACTCAGTTTCCTTCTCTGTAAAACGGTGATTATCAGTAATTTCATTTCCTACCTCCATGGGGGTGGGCAGCCACTGATGCTCACTATCCCATAGAAGCAGAGTTTGTGGAGCCCTGAATCGGTCCAGATATTCTGGAAAATAATTCAGAACTGTTCTCCCCAAACTACTAAACTGTACCTACCTCTTGGCCCATATGTGTTGTGGTGGAAGTGAATGACAAACTTTAAATTGTTATGAAAAGGTTGAGTTATTACTGATTTCGTATTTTTTTTTCTGCAAATGACCACAAAATATACAGTGTCCCAAAAGTCTGAAGCTTTAGGGACTAAACATTTCAGGACATTCTCTGTGATCACTATTATTGCCATTTGAAGATCCCTTCCAGCTCTGACGAGTTTACCAGAAAGAGACATAGAGACATACGGGAGCAGAGAGAGACAGTGAGCTGAGTGAGAGATGAAGCAAGGACAGGCCCAGCAGAGAGGGTAAGACAATGAATGACAGAGAGGGGGAGGAGGAGGGAGGCAGAGATGGGGGCTGCCATTATCACCCATCAGTCATTTGTGCTCAGTTTTCTTTCTCCTGGGGTAAATGGATCTGCTGCCGCAGCAAACAACTGTCCATTGTGTCCTCCGGAGGGACGAGCAGGGAAAACCAATCACTTCTGATGCAAATGAGGCAGCTTGCTGCAGCCCTCCCCATTCACAGAGCTGGCTCCTCTTGGGCTGGCTAGTCCCCGCCCTGCCCCAATTGGGAGCTTCTTCCTTAACCCCGATTCCCCAGTGTTTCTGAAGGAGGAGGAAGGCTTCCAGTTGTCTCTGCTTCTCAGTCCTTACCAAGAGTCACTTACACCCCCCCCCCCCTTCTGATCCCAGCCCTTTTCCCTGAGAACTGCCCCTGATCCCTACCCCATTCCACTCACCAGGGCTAGGGAATATGGCAGAGGACCTTAGGTGCACACCATGGCGGCTCAGTCCTCCCCTAGAATGGGAAAGAACTGAGCCACTTTTCTTTCCCAGGTCCCAGGGCACTGGCTTCATTACTGTTCTCCCATCCTGACCCAGTTTCAGACATGTCCTTCATCCCAGGGAAAGCCCTGAGGCCTCATCAAAGGGGGTAGGTGAAGGAGACTTGTAATTGGGGCGGAAGCTTGGAGAGAAGTTGAAAATTGGCACCATAGAAAACAGATACAGTAGTGTGCTGTTGGTGGAATTGTACATTGGTCCAACCATTCTGGAAAGTAATTTGGAACTATTTCCCCAAAGTCACTAATCGGTGCATATCCTTTGACCCAGGCCTACAGCTAAGTAGTTCAAGGGAACTGGAATCAGGAAGGCCTGAGTTCAAATGTGACCTCATGTGTGTACTTGCTGTGTGACCCTGGGTAAGTCACCTAACTTCTGTTTGCCTCAGTTTTCTCATCTGCAAAATGATAGCATCTGTCTCCCAGGGTTGTTGTGAGGACCAAATGAAATAATAATTGTAAAGCACTTAGAACAATGCCTGGCACATAGCAAGGACTATATAAATAATATTATATGCCAGTATAAAATGAATAAAATTATATGCCAGTCCCTGGCTAGCTACCATCATCATTATTATTACCACTTCTAGGCTTTAATCCCCAAAGAAATCAAAAAGAAGAAAAGGACCGTGAGTACAAACATATAATAGCTCTTTTTGTAGTAACCAAAAATTGAAAAGTAAGAGGGTGTCTGTTTATTGAGGAAGAGTGAAACAAATTGTGACAGATGAATACATTAGAATAGTGTTGTGCCATAAGGAATTGTGGAATGAACAGTTTCAGAGGAAACTGAGAAGAGCTCTCTTAACTGATGCAGAGTAAAGTAAGCAGAACTAGGAGAACAATTTATACAGTGACAACATTACAAAGAAAAACCAATTTTGATAGACTGTAGAATTCTAGTCTATGAAATGATAAACTAGAAGTCCAGAAAACTGAAGATGAAAGATTCACCTCCTTCTAGAGAGGTGATGAAATTTAAGTTCATAGAGAGACATACATTTTCAGTCATGGCCAACATGGGCATTTGTTATGATGAGGATTTTATTTTTTTGTAGGGTTTTTTTGGGGGAGGGAAGGGGAAGGGTGTTCATTGGAAGAGGGACAAATTAAAAATGAATGTATAAAAAAGCTAATAATTTTAGCTTTTATAATAAGAAATTATTATAAATACTTTTTATATTAATAAGAAATATTATTTTAAATATTTAATATTTTTAATTTAATAAGAAAATATAAGAAAAGCACCCTTATGGTTGGTGATTCATCTAAAGGGGACAGTTCTGACAGGATAGGCAGACTAGTTTTGAAGTCAGAGGTATTACTTGGGTTTAAATCCCTGTTCTGCAATTACAGTCTGTGTGACCTTAGACAAGTCTTTTCCCCATAC
Organism: Pseudochirops cupreus; assembly: GCA_028627135.1. Taxonomy (NCBI): domain Eukaryota; kingdom Metazoa; phylum Chordata; class Mammalia; order Diprotodontia; family Pseudocheiridae; genus Pseudochirops; species Pseudochirops cupreus. The sequence goes on along the minus strand of CM053584.1, from coordinate 146,027,449 downwards.
AGAACTTAGATGTCCTCCTCTGTAAAATGAGGGAGTTGGACTAAATGACCTCTTGAGATCCCTTCCAATTCCTAAATCCTTCTAACATAGACAAGGTAGGATGCCTGATATCAGAGATAGGGGTGACTAGGTGGCACAATGAATAGAGCACCAGCCCTGGAGTCAGGAGGACCTGAGTTCAAATAAGCCTCAGATACTTAACACTTACTAGCTGTGTGACCTTGGGCAGGTCACTTAACCTCAATTGTCCTGCCTTCCCCCCTCCAAAAAGAAAAAAAAACATCAGAGATAAGATGGGAAATGGTGGTATATGCAGGAATATTAAACTAATGGGGCTCAAGAAATAGTTAATAGAACACATTTGTTTGTTTGTTTTTTGCTTTTTGGAGGGCAATTGGGGTTAAGTGACTTGCCCAAGGTCACATGGCTAATAAGTGTTACTATAGAACATATTTATAAAAATGTGTAGCTCTTGAGAGAAGCAGCTTGGTGTATTAGATAGAGACTCAGAAAGTTCTAGAACTCTCAAGTTCTTACCTGACACATTGTGGGTATGTGACCCTTGGCAAATCACTTAAGCAATCTTTGATCTCTTAAATGCCAAATCTAATGGTTTTTTCTTAACTCAGCCTCCTTGAGCTCTCTTCAGCATCTCACAGGGTCAATTACTTTTTCCTAGATACTCACTCACTCCTCTCTAGGTTTCTTTCCTCGTTCTTCTCCTACATGTCCAGCCTTTCTTGCTCAATCTTCTTTGTTCATCCCTGGTCCCCCTTCTCTTTTCACTCTTTGCTGTTTCACTTGGAGATCTCTTCAGCTCCCGTTTGTTCAGTTGTTGTTCATCTTTTGTTTTGGAAGAGGACCAGTGACAGAGAGGGGTGACATCTTGACTTGTGCACGAATTGGGTTTAAGTGAGGCAGAATGGCACGAAGTTGTTAACCTCACTCTTTCTTCCAGAGTCATAGAAATCCAATGGCAAGGCAGAAGTCTAGAGGACTGGCGATGGCCCCTGATGCTGTGGATGACCTTGCCATCTTCCATGTCTGACCAAGCTCTAAGACCTCCACAGCACCTGCCTACTTCAGCTGCCGTCATGGCTGTTGGAAAAATTTTTTCTCATCTGACTGTTCCTCCAGGCGGAAGTCTTCACATACTTAAGTTAAATATCCCCCTAACTCATTGATGGGTTTGAGGCTTATCAATTACCCTCAACCTGGTTTAGCCAGTCTGCCATGATAGTTTTACTGGGGTGTGGCTGCTGCACAGGTTTCTTGGAGCCTGACGTGAAAGTTGGGTGAAAAGTGGACACCAAAAGTGGATCAGCAGCCCTGAAGAGGGCTCAGCGAACCCTCACACCAGAGATGCTGGTCCTCCAGAACACCCCATTTGTTCAATTATTACCTCTCTGTAGATAATTCTCCTATCTATATATCCAGCCCTCATTCCTCTGGGGAGCATCTCCAGTAGCCTCTTAGACAACTTAAACTGGATTCCTATAGGCATCTCAAACTCAACTCATCCAAAACAGAACTCATTATCTCTTCTCACTCTTCTCTCTCCCAAATTTTCCCTTTGATTGTCGAGGACACCATTAATGTCCCAGTCACCCAGATTTGAAACCTCAGTGTCATCTTCAACTCCTTACTCTTACCCCACATAGCCAATCCATTGTCTAATCTTGTTTCTACCTTCAAGATTTCCCTTATATATCTCTTCCTCTCCACTCCTAAAGTCATAACCCTAGGTCAGGATCATCACCTATCAACCTGAATTATTGCAGTAATACTGGTCTCTCTGTCTCTAGTCATTCCCTATTCAGATCTGTCATCCAGTCAGCTGCCAGGATGATTTTTCTGAGGCAGAGATTTAACCACCTAGTATCCCTGCTTAAGGAACTCCTATGGCTGCCTATTATCTCCAGGATCAAATGTAAACTTTTCTATTTGTCATTTAAAGCTCTTCATAATCTTCCTTTCCAGCCTTCTTACACATACCTTACTCCCTTCAATACTCTAGGATTCAGTGACTCTGATCTACCTGGTTCCTTCATCTCCCATCTCTGCTGTCTTTCATTCCTAGACTGTTTTGTCTTCTCACCTTGGATTCTTGGTTTTCTTGGCCTCCTTCTGGTCTCAGCTTAAATCCCACCTTCTGGAGGCCTTTCCTGGTCCTCTCAGCTTGCCCCCTTTTCCCTGCTCACAGGGACTGTGCTTCCTTCCTCACCCCATCCCTTCCTTTTCTTTGTGTTCCCTGCCCTTAATACAGTGTCTGGCACATGTTAAATGTTTAATAATTTTTTTTTTACTGTTGATTGGCAACCTCCTAGCATCCCCAGCCATCTCTGTAAAGACTATAAAATGTAGCATCTGTACTGGTGGAGGGAATTTCTCCAAATTGTAGTATCTACATTGATAGTGAAATCACAGATCCATTCCCTTCCCTCTCTCCCTTTTGCCAAACAAAGAACCCTTTCTCAAACAAAAAAAAAGCCTGCAAAACCCTGGAAATGGAAGTGATCAGGGGAGATGGAACCCAGGCAAATGGGGCAATTCTTCCAACATGTTCATTGTGGTTGGTTGTGGTTGCTCCTCCTTCATTCTCCAAGAGGACCAATGACATCAGGAGGGTGATGTCTTGACTTGCAAGTGAATTGGACTGAAGTGAGGCAGAATTGTGCAAAGTCTGTAGCTTCCCTTTCTCCTCCTGAGTCCCTGAAGTCCAGTGGCAGGACACATGTCAAGCCAATTGGCAATGGCTCAGCACTGTAGTCAGGGCACTGATGGGAAAGAAACCAGAAGCCCAGGATTGCTGTGGGCCCTCATCTTCACACCCTCCAAATAGCCATATGGGGCCAGATCTCCAGGGAACAGTTCCTTTAATTTTTGTGGCATTGTTTTCATTTCTGTGGTACCTTATGAAAATACAGGAGCAATTCTTGGGGCTCTGTGCTAATTTTGGATCAGAGGAGGGAGTTGGAAGGGCCCTCTGTGACCATTGAGTCCAACCCACAAATTGCCAGCATAACATATACAACTGATGGTGTAATTTGGGATGATGGCAGGGGCGGTGATGTAGATTAATTTTCAGCGTGAGCGTTTGCACCTCAGAAATCCAGCAAATGCTACAAATCAGGGCTTGATTTATTGTTTTGTTGATTGTCTAGACTTAAGAAAATAAAGGAGAAAATGTTAATAATGCAGAAATGTGTCATGGGTATACCCCCTCCCCTCCCTGAGAGCTGATTGTTAAACATTTATCCGCACACCCCCGTATGGTGGAGGGCTTGCCTGAGGGCCAACGCTGCTTCTGCTTCCTATGCTGCTGCCAAGAATACTGATGGTGAAGCTTCTCTTTCTCTCTTCCTCTGCTCTCCCCACTCCTAGGGAGAGTAAGTAACCCTGAAGCTCATCTCTGTTGCTTAAAGTTTGTTTACATTTCTGTTTAATTAGTCCTGAATGCTGGCTTAAGATAACGTTTGATTGATGGATCACAGCCGCTCCTGACTCTCATGTATAGAATTAGAGATTTAAAGTTGAAAGAAACCTTAGAGGCCATCTAGTCCAGCCCCGCTATTTTACAGAGGAGGAACTGGAGGCACAGAGAAGTGGATGGAGAGTCAGAGAGAACATCATTTGAACAACATGGCATGCAGGGACATAGAGAAAGGAAGAGACAACAGACTCATTACTGGGATTTTGTCCTGACTGGGGGGACCCTAGAACTAAATAAAAGGGAACCTCATTGATCTTATATCCCTTAACTTCCCAAAGCAGGGCAGAAAGCTTTGTCCCTTGACAAAAGTCTGAGCTGTGAATAAGCGGCGTTCATGTGGTGGGAGGAGGCCGGGGAGCAAGGAGAAAGAGTGGGTTCTCTCAGAGGCAGTTGGCCTTGTGTGGATCTCCTCTTTGGTCTTTCCCAGCGTGTGAAAAGGGGCCCATCTTTTCTTCTGTGAGGGCTGGAATGAAGGTTTTGACTTAAGGAGAATTGTGCCCAAGAGGATGGTTGAAGGGAAGAGCTGAGAAAGAGTGGCCTGTCCCCCATCTAGGTAGGGGCCATCCAAGGCCAATGGCTACTCTCCTTTACTTGCCCCATCCTGCTGTGTGCATATGCTTATGGATTTTGCCTGTATATTCACTTAGGTAGGCGTTTGCTTCCCCTGGTTGGATGTTAAGTTCCCGGAGGGCAGGAATGATTTATTTTTTTACTTTGTATTCCCAGTGCCTAGTACAGAGTAGGTGTTTAATAAATGCTTATTGATTGATCGAGTAATATACTCAAAGCCTTTCACCACCCTGGCTGTCCTCCTCTGGTTACTTTCTACCTTGTCAAGGTCCTTCTTTCTTTTTTTTTTTTTTGAACAGGGAAGGCAGGGCAGTTGGGGTTAAGTGACTTGCCCAAGGTCACACAGCTAGTAAGTGTTAAGTGTCTGAGGCCGAATTTGAACTTGGGTCCTCCTGACTCCAGAGCGGGTGCTCTATTCACTGCATCACTTAGCTGCCCCTATCAATGTCCTTCTTAAATTGTGAGAAGCATTGGTTTCAGAGTGAATAGCTACACGTGCAGACACACACACACACGTGTGTATGTGCACACACACATGGCTACATGCATATATGTGTGCACAATCCATGAAAATGAAGAGGTTTACCCAAAGAGGGTTAGGGTTGCCTGAGACCCCAAAATACCAACATGCCGGGTCCTGTGGAAAGAATTCCACTCAAGTCTTCTTAGCCAAAGAAAAGTAAAGTTTATTAAAAGTTTGCCATATGGGGTAGATGCTTAAGGAGCCAGTCTATGCTAGGTTATTCTATGGCGCTGTCACAGAGCAAGTCTGTGCTAAGCCATTCCACTCGTATAAATGCATGCATGTATACATATGTATATCTACAGTATTCATATATGTATGCATGTGGCTGTGGTGCATATATGCACATGTGCATATGCATGTACATATGGTTATGCATCTGTGCATATGATTTATATTTGTACATAATCACATGTGTATGCCTGTATGTGGGTATATGTGCACACACGGTTATATATGTGTGCCACGCACACACACCTTTTTCATTATTCACATCTTGCTTGCTTAGTTTAGCTTCTACATCTCTTAACCACAAAGTCCCCTCCTCAAGGTCGGAGTCAGTAGCACTCTGGGTAGTCTGCCTTCATGTAGGAAATTGCCTCTGAGGTCAGTGAAGCCTGGAAAGGGGGTTGTCTGCCAGCAGGTAGCCCTGCTCTGTCTCTCCGTCTGTGTACAAGTCTTTTGGCCAGGCTCCAAAAGGTGGGTTATGTAAGTATAAGACAATCGCTATTGAATTCCATCTTATTAGATTCAGGCCAATGTTCTAGCCCACCAGGAACCTTTTAGGCTCTGACTCTTGTCATCTAGTATGTCAGTTGTCCCTCCAAGCTCTGTTTTCTGCAAATCTAATGAGCAGGTCATCTGTGCCTTTATCCAAGTCATTGATAAAAACGATGAACAACACAAGGTGAAATCCAGATCCTTGGAGCAATCACCTGATCACCTCCTTGCCAAGTTAACCTTAAGGCATTAATAACTACTCTTTGAGTCTGGATATTTAACCGGTTCTGAATCATCTCGTTCTGTAGGTCACATCTCTCTCCATCTTTTCCTCAAGAAGAGGATGAGTTGGGGCAGCTGGGTGGTGCAGTGAATAGAGCACCAGCCTTGGCGTCAGGAGGACCTGAGTTCGAATCCAACCTCAGACACTTAATACTTACTAGCTGTGTGACTTTGGGCAAGTCACTTAATCCCAATTTCCTTGCCCTTCCCCCTCCAAAAAGCAAAAAAAAAAAAATGCTTCTTTGTTTGAAAAAATGAGTTGCCTTTATTAGAATGTAGGTATCCATGGCATTTTCCTTATCTACCAGTTTAATAACCCTATCAAAAAAAAAAAGCGAGGGAGGAGTTAATGTGGCATGATTTGCTTTTGATGAAGCCATGCTGGCTTTTCATAATCACCAATTTCTGTTCTAGATGTTCACTAGTTATCTCCTTAAAAATCCATTTTAGAATTTCCCCAAGAATCAGTCAAGCTTATTTGCATTTCATGAAAATCAGGACATTTGCTCTTCTTCAGTCCTGTGGCAGACAGTCCTCCTGGTCTTCGTCGTTTTTTCCGATATCACTGGCAGAAGTTCAGCAATCACATCTGTCCGTATTTTCAGCACTGAAGGATGTGGTTCATCTGGGCTAGGTGACTTGAATTCATTAAGGGCAACTAGATGCTGTCTTAGTGTTTCCTTGTTTATCTTGGGTATCAACTCCCATTTTCATTCTGGTTTTCTGCCCCTGTGGCAAAGACCATGATCCTTGGCAAAGAAAAGAAACCAGATGAGTGTAACCAAGTTTTTCATGCATCTAGTGGGGAACCTGCGGCCTAGAGACCACATGTGGCTTTCTTAGTCTTCAAGTGTGGGCCTTGACTGAGTCCAAGTCTTACAGAACAAATCCTTTCATTAAGGGGATTTATTCTGTAAAGTTTGGATTCAGTCAAAGGGCCATACTTGAGAACCTGGAGGGCCATATGTGACCTTAAGGCCACAGGTTCCCCTACCCCCAGTCTAGGATCACCTATGATGAAGGCACCCATGTTGGAGATGGCAGAGATCTGCTTTTGGAAGAAAACATCTTCAGTTTGCCTCACACTTGGGTGGGAACATGGATGGGATCCTCTGTCCAGCCACTACCAAAGAATGAGAACTGCATACCCTGACCTGGATATGAGGAGAGGACTGCCTTCTCCTTATATTTAGGAGCTGTAGCACTAAGATTTGGGCTTGAGATTTTGGTCTATCTCATTTTGTCCTCTTCAGTTCTAGGTCAGGTGATGGAGTCCCTGGACTTGAGCCATAGCAAGCTTAGAAGCAGAATTGCAGACTCAGCATTAGTTCTAGCCCAGCCAGGAAGCCCTGAGAAACCAGGGTTCTGGGACTAAAGCAAGGGAAAGGGGGCCTTTGGACTTGAAATTTGGTGGCATTATGCTATGCAAGAACTGAGCTAAATTGTGAACCTGATCTTCCTCCTCTTCCCAGAGAATGAGGTGGTATAGGGGAGATTACGATCCCCCAAGTGTTGGGGGAAGATGTTTGTATGTTTGTTATTGTTGTTCAGTCATTTTTCTGTTGTGTTTGACTTCGTGATCCCATTTGGGGTTTTCCTGGCAGAGATACTGGAGTGATTTGCCATTTCCTTCTCCAGCTCATTTGACAGATGAGGAAACTGAGGCAAACAGGGTTAAGTGACTTGCTCAGGGTCATACAGCTAGTTAAGTATCTGAGGCCAGATTTAAACTCATGAAATGAGTCTTTCTGATTCCAAGTCCATGCTCTATCCACCTCTCCATCTAGCTGCCCAGGTTTCTTATACTTTGATGTAAATATTCCTTTGTAAAAGCTAATCTGCTTCCAATGGTTAAATAGAACTGGAGTTCTATTGGGGAATGCCAATGTTGGAGACTAGTAGCCCCCCCCCCCCAAATACTCTTAAAGATACAGCAAGATTCTGGGGGAGGGAGATGAAATGTAACAAGGCCACATACCTGGCTTTGGGGTGTTGGAAGGGATGCCAGAGTCACTGTTACATAAGAATTCAGAAATTCTACTTTCCATCAGTTGTAAATCATCATTGTCCCATCCACCCTCAGCAATGGTCCTATCCCTTCTTTGATAGTCCTTACTGTCCAAATAAAACTAAAAAAAAAAAATGTGGTTAGTTTTCCTCACCAGTTTCAACTCTTTTTTGAGCTTTCACACTCCAGATAATGAGTTTTACAGGACTATGTCATATTTTCATATTCATCTCATGACTTGATCTTGCTTCCACTTTATATATTCATCTTTTTAAAATCCATGTTGATTCATCTTGCTAAGTGGAGATTGAGCTCTTAGTTGCTACACCCCTGGAGGGATTTCAGAGCTCTCTAAATATGGCACGCGAGTGTGAAGTGGCAATGGTACTGCCCTCTAGTCTGAATGAGTAACTGTTTAAAAGGTATAACTGTGGAATCTGTAGCACTGCACATGTTTAAGGACAAGCAGAAATAAAGAATAAGCAAAAAGACCCCAAATATGTTGGTTGGTCAGTGGATTCCCTGTATATCTACAAAGGTATATTTGGACAACCCCTCTTTGCCTCTTTCCTTATCAGAATTATTTCCCTTTCTCTCTTAAGGATTTCATTTTTTCCCCAATTGATAAATGGTCAAAGGATATGAACAGGCAGATTTCAGAGGAAGAAATTAAAACTATCTATAGTCATGAAAAAATGCTCTAAGTCACTATTGATTAGAGAAATGCAAATCAAAACAACTCTGAGGTACCACATCACATGTATCAAATTGGCTAACATGACAAAACAGGAAAATGATAGATGTTGGAGAGGATGTGGGAAAGTTGGAACACTGATTTATTGTTGGTTGAACTGTGAACTAATCCAGCCATTCTGGAGAGCAATTTGGAACTATGCCCAAAGGGCTATAAAAATGTGCATACCTTTTGACCCAGCAGTACTGTTACTAGGGCTGTATCCCAGACAGATCATAAAAATGGGAAAAGGACCCACGTGTACAAAAATATTTACAGTAGCTCTTTTTGTGGTGGCTAAGAATTGGAAATTGAGGGGATGCCCATCAGTTGGGGAATGTCTAAACAAGTTGTGGTGTATAAATATAATGGAATACTACTGTGCTATAAGAAATGATGAACAGATGGACTTCAGAAAATCCTGAAAGGACTTATATAAGCTGATGCTGAGTGAAGTGAGCAGAACCAGGAGAACATTGTTCACAAAACAGCCATAGTGTGTGATGATTGATTTTGTTAGACTTAGCTCTTCTCAGCAATACAAGGACCTAAAACAATTCCAAAGGACTCATGATAGTAAATGTCATCCACATCCAGAGAAAGAACTGCTTTGCAGAGCAAAGTAGACTATTTTCTTTTTTTCTTTTGTTTTATTTTGTATTTTTCTTTCTCATGGTCTCTCCCATTTGTTATAATTCTTCTATGCAACATGACTAATGTGAAAATGTGTTAGTAATGTATGTGTACAGCCATATAATATTGCATACCTTCTTGGGAGGGAGTGGGAAAAATTTTAAAACCTATGGAAGTGAATGTTGAAAACTAAAAATAAATAAAATAATTAAATTTTTTAAAAAACTTTTTTTTAAAAAAAGAATTTCATTCTTAAGAACTTCCCATCTTTTCTGGCCTGATTTCCCTTGAAGAATTTTAGTCCATGGTATCCTACCTGTCCTTTCTCTGAACCCATTGAAATTTGCTTTTGCCAAATTAATAACAACAGCGACAATAACTTTTTTGTTGTTTATTTGTTTTTTAAGTGTGTCCAACTCTTGGTGACCTCTTTTGGAGCTTTCTTGGAAGAGATACTGGAGTGGCTTGCCATTTCCTTCTCCAGCTCATTTGACAGATGAGGAAACTGAGGTAAACAAGGTTAAGTGACTTACCCAAGGAAACACAACTGGTAAATGTCTGAGGCTGGATTTGAACTCAGGAAGATGAGTCTTCCAGACTCTAGGCCCTGCTAGATGCCCCACTTAACATTTATAACAGTGCTTTCTAAGCCAGACATTGCTAAGCACTTTACAATTATTACCTCATTTGATCCTCACACCAACCTGCCCATATTTTATCTCCTTTGTCACAACTCTAGGAAGGAATTGCCCCAAGGGTTCCCACCATCTTCACCCCAGCAACCAGTTCCTCCCTGTTAATGAGAATCAGATTCTGAATAGAATTCCTCTTTATCTGTCCCCTCCCCTTCTGAAGGATAAAATTATCATTAAGGAAAGTCAGGGAGTTATTAGATGCTCCATGTTTGGCACAAAGAAAACTCCAGCAGATGTCTCTGTAATATTTCTACAGGGTATACCCTAAAAGTCGAAGACCCATTTAAGGTTTGATAACTTCCCTGTGTAAAGGGGTACTAAAGGTGATTGGGAGCTTCAGGTGTAACATATAGCCTCCCTGGTGGGTTCTAGGCTTGGTGCTAGAAATCTCTTCCAACACCGGTTAACAGCTCCAGACTCAATGTTCAGTAAGACTAAAACCAACTAGCATCTGTACCAAATTTTTTAATTTTTAATTTTATTTTTTTCTCAATTATATGTAAACAAAAATTTTTAAACATTTGTTTTTTTAAATTTTGAGGCCCAATTTTTCTCTCCCTCCTTCCTTTCCTTCCCCCTTCCCCCACCTTAAGCAATTTGATATAGATTATATATGTGCAGTCATGCAAAACATTTCCATATTAGCCATGTTGCAAAAGAAAATATAGACCAAAAAAACCCCAAGAATAAATTTAAAAGTATGCTTCGATCTGCATTTCGACTCCATCCGTTCTTCCTCTGGAGGTAGATAGCATTTTTCATCTTAAATCCTGAGGAATTGTCTTGGATCTTTGTACTGTTGAGAATAGGTTGTTGTCGTTATTGTTGTGTTTGTCCTTCATTTTTGAAGAGGACCATGACATCAGGGAAATGATGACATGACTTGCCATTGACTTGGATTTGAGTGAGGGAGGGCTGTGCGTGCAAAGTCACCAGCCTCACTTTCTCCTCCAGAGCCATCTGGGTCCAGTGGTCAGATATAGCTGTGAGGGATAATTTATAGTGAAGTTTCCCCATTCTGAAAAATCAAATCTAGAGTGGCTTCAGTATTTACTAGGCCTAAGTTTAGAGGTCATCTGACCTTACAGGAATCTGAGACTTAGAGCAATGGAGACCCTTCCCAGTGCCATCTCAGCACAAGATATGCCAAATAAGAATAAGACTGCTTTCATGGCCTTGCATTGGACACTCAAATGTTTCCCGGTCCTTCATCTCAGAGATATATTCCTGGGCTTAGGTTGTGGGCCAGCCTCCCTACCAATGAGAGTGAAGGCCAGTTGGGGGGTTGGGTTTCTGCGTTACAAGGTTATATAACCATGGGCTTGCTTCTACCTGTTGCTCTCTCCCTGGCAGGTGCCATTTGAGTGACAGGGGCAGAATCCTTTCTCATGGGAAAGGATAAAGAACTTTTCTGACCTCAGATTCAGACTCCGAACTCTTTCATCTCACGCATAGCTAAATTACAGTTGATTATCGTGGAATAATCCTGTTTTTGTGTACAACGTCCTCCTGGTTCTGCTCACTTCACTTTGCATCAGTCCTCTGTGCCAGTTTCTTATCTGTGGCTTTTCCTTATGAGTCTTTCTAATTATTTCTAAGGTATAATCATAACTTATATTCTTTCTCTCCTCTTGGTTCCAGGACTCACTCCCTTCACTCCAGCTTCTGCTGAGGGTAAAAATGTCCCCTGTTCCTTAAAGGAGGCAGCTGGGGATCTTGGGGGAGGAAACCCTGACTTCCAGTATTGACCCAGCTGCCATTATTAATCATGCCAGTTAAGATAAATGGACACGAGCTTTTTATATCAATGGGAATAAATTTATTAACACACATGAGAAGAGGGGTTATTGGCTCCTGACCAAGTGATTACTTCTTCAGGATATAATCTTAGGTGACAAGGTAACACACCCTGCTTGCTGTCCCTAGACTTGTGTTAACTGATGCAAAGGGAGGTCAGCAGACCCAAGAGAACTGTTTGTAACAATGACAACAATGTTGTAAGGAGAAGCAACTTTGAAAGACTTAAGAATTCTGATTGATGCAATTACCAACCAAGATTCCAGAGGATAGACAACAAAGCATCCTACTCAGATCCTGACAATTGATGGACTGAAGACAAGGATGAAATACACATTTTTAGACATGATCATTGTAAGAGTTTGTTTTGCTTGACTATGGATATCTATTATAAGAGTCGTCGTGTTGTTTTTTTTTTGTTTTTTGTTTTTAATGATGGGAAGGTGGGAGTAAGAGAAAGTAAATGCTTACTGGTTGAAAAAAATTATAAAAGTTAAAAAAACACCTTGCCTACTGTTGCTGTTCGGTTGTGTCCAACTCTTGGTGACCCTATTTGGAGTTTTCTTGGCAAAGATACTGGAGTGGTTTGCCATTTCCTTCTCCAACTCATCTGACAGATGAGGAAACTGAAGTAAACAGGGTTAAGTGACTTGCTTAGGGTCACATAGCTAGTAAGTATCTGAGACCAGATTTGAACTTAGGAAGATGAGTCTTCCTGACTCCAGGCCCAGAACTCTACTCTTTGCCACGTAGGTGCCCTTTTGTGCCCACACAAAATGGGAACCTTTTACCAAATTGGAAGGGTTAAAGCCATTGACTAGGCTAAAAATTGGCCAAATCGCTGAAATATCCCCATTCCTTAGTTCGAAGCAGTCTAGGTTCAAGCAGCTTTGTGGAACATGACCTCTGTGCTTATACCAGAGGACAGCAGAGGGAGAGAAGGGAATTTCCCTCACTTCTATTCCCCCCCCCACCCTCACTACATTAGCCTTGGCATCTAGCAATTTGAGAATTTGACAGTTCAGGAAAGCCTAGGCAGGAACTAACAGTGAAAGCTAGAAAAACACTCTCCAGACGGACACAAACACAGAGACAGTAATTAAAGGGAGGAAGCATCTTTAAGGACTATAACCTCTGACAGCAGAGAAGAGAGCCAGCTTTGAATAATAGGGAGAATGAGCCCTGGAAATTAAGATTAGAGCCATGAAGATGAATGCATCCTCAGAGTCCACCTGAGTGCCTTGCCCAGCAGAGATGCTGCCCTCAGTGGGAGAAGAGCATAAAGATTTCTTTTCTTTATTTTATAAAATAAGTATATTTATTTTAACATTCATTAAAAAAAATTGAGTTCCCAATTCTCTCCCTTCCTCCTTCCCCTCCCCCCCCATTGAGAAGGCAAGCTATATTACCTCAATTATAAAGTCATAGTCATAGCATAAAATACTCCCCTTTTTTCTTTTCTTTTTTTTTTTTGCTTTTTGGAGGGGGGAAGGCAGGGCAACTGTGGTGAAGTGACTTGCCCAACGTCACACGGCTAGCAAGTATTAAGAGTCTGAAGCTGGATTTGAACTCAGGTCCTCCTGACTCCAGGGCTGGTGCTCTATTCATTGTGCCACCTAGCTGCTCCCCCTTTTTTTCTTCTCTCCACATTAGACGCAATTGTGTGTATATATATATATATATATGTGTGTGTGTGTGTGTGTGTGTGTGTGTAAAATCATTCTATACATCTATTTATCAGTTCTTTCTCTGGATGCAGAAAGCATCTTCTTTCATATGTCCTTTGTAGTTAATTTGGATACTTATAATAGTCAAAATGACTTAGTTGCTCGAAGTTGTTCTTAAAACAATATTGCTGTTACTGTATACAGTGTTTTTTTTTGTTCTGTTCGTTTTGCTCTTCATTATTTTGTGTGTCTACCCATGTTTTTCTAAAATTGAGCTTGTCGTTTCTCAGCACAGTAACATTTCATCACGATCACAGACCACAACCTGTTCAGCCATTCCCCAGTTGACAGGCACCCCTGAAACTTCTAGTTGCTTGCAGTTTATGGCAACTCCTTGCCAGTTATTAAAGGTAAAATAAATAAACACAGTGGTGGGGCTTTACACCTGTAAAACCCTGATGTGGGAGTTGACTTCTGGGATACTAGCAGCCCAGAGGGGATGTCTCACAAAGAAATGACAGAAATAAAAGAGTACATAGATTATTTGGATGCTGGATGCCTGAGATTAAATCTGGTTAAGGAACAGAATGGGTTCTTTCCTCCTTTATTCTTCCCTTCTACAGGAAGAAGGGGAAATAGGAAATGAGTATTTGGGTAATAAATGGAGAATGACTCTCCCACATGGAAAAGAAGGTATCAGGTTTGGGGTGTGCAGCTCGCTACTGCAGTGGCAGCCATACCACTCGCTTGTCTCCCAACCCGACATGGCTCTGCAAGATGGGCCTCCCTTTCAGCACAATGCTTCAATGTAAAATTTAATGTCTGGTGATCTTTAAAGAACCTATGTAAAAATGTTTGCTCGGCTGCCAAAAGAGCTTTCTGTGTCCCGTGTTTCTGCAACAATGCCTCTAGCAATCAAGGGTTACGCTCCTCTCCGGGATCAGAAATTTTGCATTTCCTTGAAAAATCAACTCGGATACACTTGATGTCTGTAAATATACATCACAAGCATCAAAAGAAACATCAGTATACTAAAGTAATAAGAGTGATTATCTTAAGGTCCCAGGGAATCATTTTATGGTGCCATTCACAGCAAATTCACCATAACAGATATGTAATAGTCATAGCACAAAACAAAGCATTGCTTGATAGGTTACTTCAATGAATAAATGCCTATACTCCATGCAGGAAATAGTAAATGTCCTGATATACTACGTAAACAAATAATCATAAACAGCAACAAAACAAAACAAGCAAAAAAACCCAGACCCACGAAGCTAGGTCTTTATGATAACAAACCTGCATAGGTATTACCATATACTGCATAAAAATAACAGTGAAACACTGCCTAGCTAAGAGGCAGGTGTCGCTCTCCTTTGTGCCCAAAACTAGCACATAAGCAATGAAACAAAGCAGGAAAATGATGAAAACAAGCATAACTCGATGTGTGGAATGATTAATACGTGTGTCAATAAACATCTGCAGTTATAGGCATGATACATATTCCATCATTAGTACTATCTCACTCCTTGTGAAGCTATTTCTCCAGTTTCACTTGTAACATCCTAAGTGAGTCTGGTCACCAGTTGAATGGGTCTGGCTCTTTAGTAACCTGCTGACCTTTCTGCCCCTGACCTAGCTGACCCATGGTTTGGGCTAGTCAACATCCTCATCAGATATGCAGATCTGAGTTCCTGAACTTAAATCTGTTGAGGGCCCAGGATGACTATGATCAACATTTTCATGTTTTGTGAATCTTTTCTGTACCCTACAAGTCTCTATGGCTGAACCTCCAGGTGGGAAACATGTTGCCTCTGGATTCAGTCTTCTCCTCTTTTCTGGATTAGGATTCCATCTAGTTTGAGGTTAGGTTGTTGGGTTAGAGTACATAGCATCTCCTTCACTGGAAATATGGGTATGCCTGTGTATACCTGGTAGAATGCCCAGTTACTACTAAGATATACCTGATATATTTCCACTTGATTGTGGCCCAGATCCCTGGGTAACACATATAGCCTCCACTTTTTCTGGTATCACTATTGCATCAGTGTCCATTTTTTTTTTGTAGATATGATAAAGTTGAATGATTTTATTACACATCTCATTTTAGAATCACTTCTACATTCCTAGACAAAGAAAGAAGTGGCACAAAGTTTCTGCATCCATATTATTCTTCACTATCTTTCTATCCTTTTTCCAAATCACCAGGACAGGTTATGCATTTAGGCTGCTAGACTCTGTGGTCATGGCATTGGCCAGCATTTCCTTCAGATGGTTTCTGAGGTCTTCCATTTGAAATAAAGTAGTCTTCTAGCATTTAGTGCAGTGTCTGGCATATAGTGAGGGCTTAATAAATATTGATTGATTCCCAGATTTTCCTCCTAGAATTCCCAGACAATTTCCAAAATTCAAAAAAAATTCCCAGAATTGTTTCCAGGAGTTAGAGTTGGATTTTGTGTTTGTTCTTCAAGCATTTTCCATGACCCATTCATGCAGTGAGAACATGCCTATTCTCTTGCTGAGTTTGGCTTCAACCAATCATTTCATTGTTCAGGTGCTGGGGAGTCAGTCACCAAATTCAAATTTCTCAGGATCCATCTGGAAGTTTGAAGAACCATAGCTCTCATGATGTTCTTTTCCATCAGTCTCTTCTCCTTTCCTTGTAGGCTTTTGCAGAGCCCATGGATGGTCAAACCCTATAGGTATTGTGCCCTAGCTCGTTACTTAAATAAGCTGAAACTGGTTCCAATCAGAACTGGCAATCCAGGGATGGTTGGTGTGGATCTGCACATGCTTGGGTCATGCTGTTCATCTTCCCATTATTGCCAAAACCTTTCTTGAGAAACTTCAAGCTCATCTGATTTATCTCAATTATAGTTAGTTTTTGTCACTTAGTTCTCCCTGGAGTTAAGCCCTCTCATGGGTCATAAGAGTACTTTCCATTAGATTATAAGCTTCTTGAGGGCAGGGACTATTCTTTACTTTTCTTTGTATCCAACACAGTGCCTGAAATATAGTAAGTACTTGTTTTTATTAATTTATTTTTGTAAATAGTATTTTATTTATGTAAAGATCATTTTCAGCATTCATTTTTTATAAGATTTTGAGTTCCAAATTTTCCTCCCTCCCTCCCTCTCCTCTCCCTTCCCCAAGACAGCAAGCAATTTGATATAAGTTATACAAGTAAATGCTTAATTAATGCTTATTGACTGACCGTCTTTCCTCAGATGACTTTCATCAAAGGATAGGAGTGTGTCATCTGCTTCAGATCCACTGTCCATACCTTAATTGTTGCCATTACTTCTGTGTGGGGTCCTATGAATCTAGATGGAACGCTTAAACCTTAATGAATCTAGTAAGCCATTCTTAGAGTTTCTGTGGTCTAAAGTGGCCTCCTTTCCTCAATGCTCATTCCTCGGAATGCAGTCTCTGATGTACCAACTCTGCATTCCTCTTTCAGGTGCAGTATCCCTCATGTGTCCAACTAGACCAGAGTTGTAGCAAAAGATAATTCTACCACCCCAGCCATGCTGCATCCTGCTGGTGGCATTCTCATATCAGGCCATCATTGCCTCTTTTCCTTTGGTCTTTTATCCTTTCAACAGAAACGTTTTTGCTTGTTTCACCACATCCTATGTTGTGGGGTCCTACCATCGAATCAGAATCTGCAACATGGCTCCCTGGCTTTGCTTCTGTGGCCCCAACACAAGAGCCGGACAAAGCAAAGCTTCCTCAAACTGAGCCCCGCTTTGCAAGGGAACGGTGATCTTCCATGGCTAATATTATATGCCTTGTTTGGACAAGCTACAGCAAGGCCTTTGTGATTCACTACCAGCAATGGACGACCGAGGTGCAGGATGCATACCACACCTCTCCCTGTTTGCTGCAGCCCTGCCTTTATCTACATTCTCAGGCGTTACTGCTTCTCTCTGTTTTAGCCTCTGTAATTGAGTATTTGCCCTTGGATTACAAGATCAGAAGGCCTTTCTTCTTTTATACTGAATGGATAAATGTAGCCTATGCTTTCTGGGAAATCTCACCATCACCATATTGCATTTCTTCTTTTTTTTTTTTTAGAGGTGGGAAAGCAAGGCAATTGGGGTTGATTTGCCCAAGGTCACACAGCTAGTTAAGTGTCAAGTGTCTGAGGTCACATTTGAACTCAGGTCCTCCTGACTCCAGGGCTGGTGCTCTATTCACTGTACCACCTAGCTGCCCCCCAATATTGCATTTCTAGCTTTTGCAGACACACTTGCCATGTGATTCCAGGCTATGTGGTCTTTAGGCCTTGAGCAAATCTGAGAGCTATTTCCTTACAGTTTTCCATTAATCCACCTTTCTTGTCTAATGCAGGCACCTGTCAATGCTTTGGCTGCCTGGCTGATCTAAACTTCCCATGACTGGTCCCTTAGGGAGTACAGTCCCTATCTGAGAAAATTGCTAACTTGTACCTATTTCAATATTTTTATGATGTCCTTAGTTTTATACTAATGTTAATAGCTAACATTTATATGGCAACTTAGAATTTGCAAAGAACACTCCCTACATTATCTCATTTGTTAATAGAGACTGCAATGAACTCTTAATATCAGTAAACCTCTAAGAGTTTTAATAATACATTTCAACCAAGTCAGTCTTTATTTGTTAAAGAGATTGTTCCCTGATTATAGTATTCAGCAAGGCTAACAAAATAAAGGAAGTAATACGTTGCGAATAAACAATTATATATAACCTCAGTGCAAGAGAATTGGCAAGCACAAGATCACGGGAAAGAATTGCAATAACCACCTGCCTTCACGCACCAACAATTAGTATGTAACTATGCAAACGCCTCGTAAGTCAAAATCAATTGCACATTCGTGCTATCTCATTAAAACATACTTAATTCATTAGTCAGTAGCATCAACAAAAATCATTTTGTAGTTACAATTGTTTCATGATTGCAGTGAATTGATTATAAGGGAAAGAATTATCCCTGGGAGAAGAAAACAATACAAAATCAAGATAAAATTGAAAAAAACAAAATTTTCCTCGCATCATGAACGAAAGTTCTCCATAGAACTAAGCCCTCTCATGGGTCATACAGGTACTTTCTATTGGATCGTGAGTTCTTCAAGGGCAGGGACTGTCTTTTACCTTTTTTTGTATTCCTAGAGCTTAGCACATGGTAGCTGTTTGGTAAATGCTTATTGGCTGACTTTTCTCAAATAGCTCTCATGAAAGGACTGGAATATGATGTTCACTTGAGATCCACTTTCAAGGAAAACAATGAATCTCATATCCTTGTTACTGTTGTTTTAAAAAAATATGCATCTGACAATTTAAAAGCAACCCCCCCCCCCAACCCTGGGAAATTTTTTGGGGGGGGAGGACAATTGGGGTTAAGTGACTTGCCCAAGGTCACATGGCTAGTTTTTGTGTTAAGTGTCTGAGGCCAGATTTGAACTCAGTTCGTCCCAACTCCAGGGCTGGTGCTCTATCCACTGTGACACCTAGCTGCCCCAGTTTTCTCATCTTTTAAATGAGCTGAAAAAGAAAATGCCAAACCACTCCAGAATCTTTGCCAGGGAAACTTCAAATGGGATCACAAAGAGTCAGACATGACTGAAATGACTGAAGAGCAAAATCATCTATTATCTATCTGTCTCCAACATCTGTCCTCTCTCTCCATCTGTCTGTCTCTATCATCTGTATCTATTTGTCTGTATTCCTATATCTATCTATCTATCTATCTATCTGTCTGTCTCTCTCTATCTATTTATCCATCCAATATCTATATCTATCGGCTTGTCTCCATCATTTATCATCTATGTCTCTGTCTCTACCATAAAACTATCACTTATATTTATCTATCTGCCTTCTCTATCATCTATTATATCTATGTCTCTGTCTCTATCATATAACTATCACTTAGATCTGTCGGCCTCTCTGCCTGTCTCTATCATCTATATCTACATCTCTGTCTCTGTCATAATTATCATTTCTATCTGTCTCTCTGCCTGACTCTGTCATCTGCCTATCATCTTTCTCCACCTATCCTGTCTCTTTAAAGAAAGAAAAGAAAACCAGTTTCTCCTAATCTTGACCTTACTCTTGACACCATTAATCATACTGGTCAGGGTTGGTGCCCACCAACTTTTTTATATCAATGGGAACACATTTATAAGCAACAAAATGACAGAAATAAATCAGAAAAGAATTCATTTGAAATGATAGCTGTCTGGGACTGTGTGAGTATTTTGGATAGTTAAAGGAGGGTCAGTCATCCACCAGAGGCTTCTCTGTGGCTTCTCTATTGTTTTATTCCAACAAGATGGATCCATGGCATTGGTTCCTCTTCCTGATATATTACTCTACTGTCAGATTTGATGTCTGGGAACCTTTGGGAATTCTGTGTAAAAGTGCCTACTTAGCTGCCAAAGGATTTTTCTGAGTCTCACATTCCTGTGGCAGTGCCACTAGGAAGCTCTCTATCCAAGGAGGCCAGGGAGCTTGGTCCCCTAAGAATCAAGATGACTTACAAGAGGAGAGTCTTGGAGATTCTGTGGAGCATGCACAGACATTCTGTAACTGGTTGTGGTTGGCTAAATGTGTAGAAGAGGAAGTTCTCTGATTCATTGTGGAAACATTTAAAAAGACCTGCCTGCCAGCATCAACCACTTCCTCTATAGCTCTTAGAGGAGGAATTGTTGTGACTCTTTTGCTCATGGTGCCTGGTGAGAGTCCATGCAGTAAGAAAAAGAAAGACCTTAGTACTTTCTCCCCCCCCTCTCCCCCCCCCCCCCCAAGGCCTGATAGCTCAGGGAAAGGGTCTCAGTTCTTGGCCTCTGGGTTTGTTCTTTCCTTTTCTAGGTAAAGGGAAAGGAGCCTTCATGAAGACAACTTGGCATCCTGGTGTTCCAGAGTCTACGGGTATACAGCTTCCTAGCATCAATATTCCAAGGAGCAAGGACTGACTTTCAGGTCCCCAACCTGAGACAAGGATTCACCCAGCAGAGTTGCTGCCTTTGAACATGAACTTGGTGGGAACAATGCTACGTAGGAACTGAGTAGGAACTCCCCTGCACAGGGGAGATTATGCCTCTAAGGTGTTGGAGGGAAATGTTTGTACTTTGTTCTTGCTGTATCTTTGAAGTAAAATTCTCTTTGGAAAAACTATCCAGTTTTTTTCCTCACTTAATAGTATTTATTTTTTTCCCAATGATATGTAAAGATAGTTTTCAACATTCAGTTTTATAAGATTTTGAATTCCAAATTTCTTTCTCCCTCCCTCCCCTTCTCCCTCCCCAAGACAACAAACAATCTGATATAGGCTATACATGTATAATTATATTAAACATATTTCTATGCTGTGAAAGAAGAATCAGAACAAAGGGGAAAAAAACCACGAGAAAGAAAAAACAACCACAAAAGAGAAAATAGTCTGCTTTGATCTGCATTCAGACTCTATAGTTCTTTCTCTGGATGTGGATAGCATTTTCTATATGAGTCTTTTGGAATCATCTTAGATCAAGGGTGGGGAACCTAAGGCCTGGAGGCCACACGTGACCCTTCCATGAAGTTCACAGTTCTGTGAAGTTTGGATTCAGTCAAAGGGCCACACTTGAGGACCTAGAGGGCCACGTGTGGCCTCTAGGCCACAGGTTTCCCACTCCTGTCTTAGATCATCATATTGCTGAGAAGAGCTAAGTCTATCAAAGTTGATCATCTCACAATGTTGCTGTTACTTTATACAATGTTCTCCTGGTTCTGCTCTCTTCATTTTGCATCAGTTCATGTAAATCTTTCCAGGTTTTTCTGAAATCTACCTGTTCATCACTTCTTGTAAAAGCTATCCAATGTTAAGGGGTTAAATGGAGGGTTAAATGCCCTCATCACTGAGGGCAACACAGCCAGTGGGGGCTCCAGCCAATAACAGTAGAGAGAAGAGCCAGCATATTCCCTTTGGGACCTCAAAGGGCACTTGTGGCAGCCTAACACTATGATTGAAAGGGCAGGGAATACTAGTAACACACTCGTGTGACAAAATTGCTTCACTTTTATTCTTCCACTGATCTTCATTCAAATGCTCTCCACCAGCTCATTCCTGGAGTTATTTTCCTGAATATACTATAATACTACATCACATTTTCCAAGTGCCTACAATTTGCCAGACAACCCTACTAGGGAAACAAAGGCAAAAACTAAATAATCTCCACCTTCAAGGAGTTTATATTCTATTAGGGAAAAATAACCTGTGTACACACAAATATAAAATGTCAATAAATAAAATATGAAATAAAATATAAATAAATGATATAATAAATAAAATATAAATGTATAATATATAATAAATGAATAAAATATGAAAATATAAATAAAATATGAAACCTATAAAAAGCGATTTCCATGAGGAAGACACTAGCACTGCGGGGAGTCAGGACGGGATTTCTGTAAGAGGGAGCACTAGAGATTTTATGAGGTACATTCCAGGCATGGGGACTGTCCACAGGAAGGCACAAGGTAGGAGACGAAATGGCCGGGGGGAAGAAAGCAAGTAGGATGTTTTGGTAGGTGCATAGCAGGTTTAAAGGAGAATAATGCGTGGTGGGCAGCTAGACACGAGGCCTGGAGTCAGGAAGACTCATCTTCCTGAGTTCCAATCCAGCCTCAGACACTTCCTAGCTCTGTGACCCTGGGCAGGTCACTTAACCTTGTTTGCCTCAGTTTCCTCATCTGTAAAATGAGCTGGAGAAGGAAATGGCAAACCATTCCAGTATCTCTGCTAAGAAAACCCCAAATGGGGTCATAAAAAGTCAGACACAACTGAACAAGAACAGCGATAACAATATGTGGTGAGCTCAGAAAGACAGTCCGGGGCCAGATTGCAAAAAAAATAAAAATAAAAACCAAACAGAGGACTTTGTATTTTATCCTAGAGAGAAAGGAGAGTCCCTGGAGCTACTTAAATAGGAGAGTGCCATGGTCCAGCCTGTGCATTAGGAATATTATTTTGGCAGCTATGGAAGATGGACTGAGGAGCAGAGAGGTTGGAATCAGCAAGACTTTGGCACTAAGTGGGTGTGAGGAATGGGAGAAGAGGCCAGTATAGAAAAGTTTGGAAGTTTTTTTCTTTTTTTCTTTTTTGGAGGGGGAAATGCAAAGTAGTTGGAGTTAAGTGACTTGCCCAAGGTCACATGGTTAGCAAGTTTTAAGTGTCTGAGGATGAATTTGAACTCAAGTCCTCCTGACTCCAAGGCTGGTGCTCTATTCACTGTGCCACCTACCCCCCCCAAGAAGAAGTTAATAAGCCATTTTGAGCATGTGGCATTTAAGATGCTTACAAGACATGCATTTGGGAGCTGTCTGAAGAGAGATTATAATTGAGACCAGGAGAGCTAATGATATCACTAAGGGAGAGAGCGTAGAAAGAAAAGAGAGCCCTGGAGAGACACCTGTGGTACGCTCATACAAAGGGAACAGGACATGGATGATTAACTAGTAAAGAAGTATGAAAAGAAGCAGTCAGTCAGGTAGGAGGAGAGCCAGAAGGGAGCTGTGTTATACAAATGCAGGAAGTGGACAATATTTAGGAGAAGGTGGTGGTCAACAGTCTTAAATGTGTCAGAAAGGTCAAGAAGGATGAGGATGGAGAAAATACCAACCCAGAGCTCTATTTTGGCAACAGTTTTTAACCCAGCAAGGACCTCTGTTACCTCATTTGTAAAAAGAGGGGGTTGGACTGGATAGCTTTTCTAATGTCCTTTGCTGTTCTAGACCTGTGAGCCTATTATCCTGAGTTTCATTGAAATCTATGAAGTAAAATGTCCTCTTTGTTTTAGGGCCTCAAGTTGCTCTTGGATGTTGCCTAAGCTTTGGCTCACGTGTAGAGAATGGAGGACCTGGGGTTTTCCTACTCTTGTCTTTTTTAGATTTTGTCTCCTGTGACCTTCTAGGTATCTCAGCTGCTATTCTTCCTTCATTATAGCTACCTCCTTTGGGATCTTGCTTGTTGTTGTGTGTGTTTATCCTTTGTTCCGAAGAAGAACATGACATCAGGGAATGACGACATGACTTGCCATTGACTTGGATTTGAGTGAGGGAGGGCTGTGCAAAGTCACCAGTCTCACTCTTTCCTCCGGAGCCATCTGGGTCCAGTGACCATCAGAGATTCATCAGGATGACTGGAGATGGCCCAGGATGCAATGGGAGACCCTGGCCCTTTTAGGCTAAGGCCTTTTCAAGTTCTCACTTTGAGTGAGATAAAGCCCAATCCCCTTTAGTAAAAAAAAAAAATCAAAGTGGGAGGGGAAGACCCTCAGGTTTATTGGCCCAAAGAGAAACAGTTACTATTTACATTCACTCTGAGCCTGGAGGACCCCCCAAAATAGCCATTAAATGGTGCTTGGGCTGGGACCTATTGTCGTCCAATCTACCAGCTCCAGAGTGAATTGGGTTTAAAGTTTGGTCTTTGAGAAAGAACTCTATCCAGTAAGCCCCAAGAGAACTAGGCAACTTTTAGCGATCACAATTTACCTTCCTAGGGAGAGGGACAGGGAGAAGCAGAGGGATCTTGCTTGGTAGCTACACAGAAGCAGTTTTTCTGTTCCCTTATTTTTTTTATTTTCGTGGCTAGATTTGTCATATACCAGGCAAATACATTCCGATCAGCTTTTGTTAGGTACACTCCATTGCGGGTCAGGGATCTGTCCTCCCTATATTTTCATAATCCAGAAATGCAAGTCCCAACAGACAGTAATAACTATAATAACGACTAACATTTATATAGACTTAATATGTACCAGGCACTGTGCTAAGCTCTTTACAGTTATTATCTCATTTGATTCTCACAACAACCCTGGGAGGCAAGTGCTTTTATTAGCCCCATTTTACAGATGAAACAAAGAGAAGTTAAGTAACTTGGTCACACAGCTAGTGAGTGTCTGAGGCCGCATTTGAACTCAGGAGGATGAGCCTTCCTGACTCCAGGCCTGGCCCTCTGCGCACTATGGCGCCACCTAGCTGCCCAACAACACTTTCTAGGTTCATTTATAGTCACTGAGCTTCTGGGATAGTAATGCATTCAGACTCCTGAAGTCACCTCAGTTATCCTTATGACTCTAAACAGGATCACTCCTCACACATCTCTGAGATATACAATAATATAATATAAACTGGAGATTTCATCAGGATAGGGGGCTTCCAGCACAGAAACTCCATCCAGCAACACAGATGAATAACTGATTTGCAAATTAGCATCTTAGAGAGTTGGGGGAGGGGAGGGAGAAGGCAGGACAGAGACTTGCCTAAGGTCACCCAGTGGGCTTTGAATTCAGATCTTCCTGACTCCAAAGGCAACTCCCATCCACTATACTATGCTAGCCCTCAGTAATTAAAAAAAAAAAAGAACCGCTGACCTATTTTATCTCTTATTTTGATGATTAAGTTAAAAACCTTTATTTAACAGCCTAATACAGAAATTTAGGGATAGCTAGGTGATGCAGTAGATAGAACCTGGGTCTGGAATCAGGAAGACTCATGTTCTTGGGTCCAAATCTGGCTTCAGACACTTACTAGCTGTGGGAAACTTGACCCTGTTTGCCTCAGTTTCCTTATCTGTAAAATGAGCCGGAGAAGGAAATGGCAAACCACTCGAATATTTCTGCCAAGAAAATCCCAGATGGGGTCACAGTGAGTCATACACAACTGAAAAATGATTGAACAACAAAAAATGCAGAAATTTGCTTTGCATGACTTCATATTTTAATGTGTTTTGTATTTCTTGCTTTCTCAGTGGGGAGTAGAGAGGATGAGAGGAAAGAGGAAATTTAGAACTGAATATTTAAAAAATAATTTTTCAGAACCCCTTTAACACATTATTCACATTCTTTTGTTTGACCCACAGAACAATCCTGTGATAGAGCTACAAGGGTGAGCTGGTAAATTCGTAAGAACCAGTTCTTGGGGAAAAAATGTACCCCTGACATGCTTTTAAATTTAATCTATATTATTAAGCTTTTTCTCCATCCCTTTTTAAAGACTAGACAATCAACAAAACAATAAATCAAGCCCTGTTTTGTAGCATTTGCTAACTTCCAAGATATAAATGCTCACACTGAACCATCAGCTCTTGAGAGCAGGTTTGAGCATGCTCCAGCACACCTGTGAACCTATGCTTTTGATAGATGAGAGGCTAAGTGACTTGCTCTAAATCACACAGGTAACAAGTGACAAAGCCTGGACTTGAACTGAGTTTTGGCCGTAAGTTCTTTCCTTTTATCTTTCCTGCTTTGCTATATGCTGATGCTGATAATGACTGTACCCATTTCTACAGCCCTGTAAGTTTTGCAAAACATTTTTCATTCATTATCTAATTTGATCCTCACAATAATATGGTAAGGCAAGAACATTAAAAATCAATCAACAAGCATTTATTAAGTGCCTACTCTGTGCCAAACACTGTGTTGGGTACTGGGGATATAAAGACAAAAGCGAAAACTGTCCCTGCCTTCCAGGAACTTACAGTCTAACTAGGGGGAGACACCATATATTTATATAGGAATCTACAAAATGGATACAAGGTGATTGGAGAGGGGAAAGGCACTAATAGCTAAGATCAGAAAATGCCTCATGGATAAATTGAACCTCAGTAGAAACTAAGTGTTCAAGGAGGGGGAGGTGAGGGAAGATTGCATTCCAGGCATGGGGGACAACCAGCTCGAAGGTCTGAAGGCTGGAGATGCTGTATATGAACAATAGGAGGAAAGTCAATTTGACCAAACATGACTGTGTGTTTAGGGGAGTAATGTTCAGTAAGGTTGGAAAGACAAGATTGGGGTCAGGTTGTGAAGGGTTTAGATTAGATTGTGAAGGGCTTTAAATGTGGAGCAAGAGTTTATATTTGATCCTGGTGGTAAGAGGGAGCCATTGTGGTTTGTTGAGAAGGGCAGTAACATGATCGGACTCAAGTTTTAGGAAAATAACTTTAACTATTGTGTGACACACAGAGTAGAGAGGGGAGATACCTAAGGCAGAAAAAGCAAGTAGAAGAGTGTTGTAATAATCAAACCAGCAGTTATGAGGACCTGATCAAGGGTGATGGTTGTGAGAGTGAAGAGAAGGTGACAAAGAGATGGTGGGGAGACAGAGAAAATGAGATTTAGCAGTTAACTGAATATGTGGGGTAAGTGAGAGTGAGAAGTTCAGAGTGACATCAAAGTTGAAAGCCTGGATAACTGGGACAATGGTAGTGCTCTCAGGAGACCTGGGAAGATCAGAAGAGGGGTGGATTTGGGGGCAGAGATTAAGAGTTGAGTTTTGGATATACTGAGTTTGGGATGAGAGGTGTAGGGGAAGGGGATTTGGTCTTAGTCCCTTTAAACTGGGGCTTGAGTCCTAGGTCCCCTTGTATGATGTGGCTGACGATCCAGTAAAGGAGACTGAGTAAGGTTGGTTTGACAGGTAAGACAACCAGGAGAGAACAGTTTCATAAAAACCCAGTGAGGAGAAAGGTCTCAGTCTCACCAGTTTCAAAGACACTGGTATCCAATCAACAAGGCTATCCCCACCTACATGGTAGGGTATGCCACGGGGCTCCAACTTAGCCAAACTGGGCAAGTTCAGAAGGCCATACTAGGTTACATTTATTTTCACCTTAATTTAGTTTTAAAAATGAATTAATTTTAAGTTTTCAACATTCACTTCCATAAGTTTTAAATTTTCTCCCTCACCCTCCTGCCTCCCTCCCCAAGATGGCATGCAGTATGATATGACCCTATACATACATTCCTATTAAACGCATTTTCACATTCGTCATGTGGCATAGAAGAATTATAATGAATGGGAGAGATTAGTTTAGTTTTTAATCGGCAAGTATTTATTCTCTTTCCCTTCCCCCTCAATTTAAAAGAAAAAAAAAAGAAAAAATAACCTTTCTAACAAATATATATAGTCAAGCAAAATCAATTTCCTATTGATCACATCCCAAAATGAACATCTCATTCTATATCATGAACCCATCATCTCTCGGTCTGGAGGTGGGCAACATATTTCATCATGGTCATTACATTGGCTGGAATTGGAGACTTTTGTTTGTCTCTGCAATGATATTCTATAAATCTGTTCTACTCACTTCATTCTGCCTTGGTTCATACAAGTTCATTCATGTAAGTCTTAGGTTTCTCTGAACTTGTTCGTTTCATGACTTCTTATGACACCATAAGATTCCATTACTTTCATATGTTGTTCAGCTGTGTCCAACTTTTTGTAACCCTATTTGGCATTTTCTTGGCAAAGATACTGGAGTGGTTTGCCATTTCCTTCTCCAGTTCATTTTACAGATGAGTAAACTGAGGCAAAGTCAAATGATTTGCCCAGGGTCACTCATCTAGTGAGTATCTGAGGCCAAATTGAACTTGGGTCTTCCTGACTCTAGGCCTGGCATTCTATTCACTGCACCACCTAGCTACTACTTTTACATACCACTTTTCATTCACCCATTCACCTGTTGATAGGTACTTCTTCATTTACCAGTTCTTTGCCAACACAAAAATTCTGCTCTATGAATGTTTTTGTTGCATATGTGTCCTCTTTCTCTTTCTTTGATCTCTTTGTACAGTTATCCCTTCCATATCGAGGGGGTTAGGGGCTTTGCACCCCAACGATCTGGAAAATCCATGTGAACTCCACAGGGCTAGACCCTTCACTTTCATTTTCCTGTAGGAAATCATATAACTTAGTCTTTTCTCCTATGATGCCAGAGTCTACTAGAATGCCTTTTTTTGGTAACAATCTTGCATTTCTGAGTTTCTAAACATTTTCTGTGTCATCATCTGGTCTTTGCACATCATCTGCTGCTTCTGCAAAACTCCCCCCAAATTCTCATTTAATTTCTTAAGCCAGCCCATGATATATTGTAACTATGATGCGGAAAGTCTCGATGTAGAAGGGATGATTGCAGCCCATCTCTTGGTGCATGAAGCTTACTATCATCTGGTTTGATCTTTTCTATTTTTTTTTTGAAAGAATGATGGCAAACCCTTATGGACTGTCAGCTATTAACTTCAATTTTTGCCCCACCTTTCCATTCTCCACTTCAATCCCCAAATGAATCAATATTGCAAAGTTCTGCTTGAAGTTACAGCCTTAGCTCCCTTCAGCCTTGCATCCAAGAATGACTTAATAGGCCACATTTGGGGAGTGAGGGGGTAAGGCAAGGCAATTGGGGTTAAGTGACTTGCCCAAGGTCATACAGTTAGTAAGTATGACAAGTGTCTGAGGTCGGATTTGAACTCAAGTCCTCTTAACTCCAGGGCCGGTGCTCTATTCACTGCCCCAAACCCACAATTTTTAAAAACCTTTATTTAACCAGTTTGTTTTTTCCCCTGCCCCCTACTACTCTTTGCGGAAAAAAAAAGCCCCAGTCAACATTTGGAAGACGGCATCCCTCCCTTTCAGTATGGTCAATGGAACTGAGAATCAAGACCCCTGGGTTCTAGTCCTAGGCCTGTAACTAACTTGACAGGTTAGTGACAAGTCTTTAAACTTCAATTTTGCATTCTGTAAATGGCGGATAATAATCTTTGCCCTACCTACCTCCCAAGGGTATTGTAAAGATGAATTGGATAACAGTTGTCAAATGCTTTGAAACTGCAAAGGGAACCTCATTATTATTCCCAGAGTCATAACAATATGTCTCTGATGGCTGGAACCAGTGTCTGGCCTAGAAGAGTGGCCCAGGGCCCAGTTCTGGTTAGATTCCCATTATTATCAGGAGCAGCCTTCTGGGTGAGGGTGGGGCTGGAGCGTGCTGGTGTAGGTGTGTGTTTGGGGAGGGAAGGGGGCATCTGGGGCTAATTGTCAGGAAGCATAGGCAAAGTAGGAGTTGAAAGAGAGGTGGGAAGAGGAAGAACAAGAGGGAGTATATACACTCTGATGTATTTTTAGTGTAATAAAAGATTCTATCTTCCTGACAGATGCAGGAAAACATCATTTTTAACACTGATATTTTCCTGGGGATTCTCTATGACTAGAAGTCATGGAACACCACAATCTCTAAACAATCAAAATAGCCACTTACCTGAAGGACAATGGAGAGCTGTTTGGAGGGCGTCAACAGGTAACGACATATTACCAAGTACCGTACATTGCATGAGGATGATTTGCATTCAGGAAGCAGTGTGAAAGAGACCACTCAAGAAATACATTATGGGAAAAGGTGGGGTGGCAAAAGGGAGGGATAATAGATGGACAGCCCAAATGCTGAACCGGTATCCTGGAAATATTTTTTCTTTTAAATCTAGAACAGGAATTCTCTCTCTCTCTCTCTCTCTCTCTCTCTCTCTCTCTCTCTCTCTCTCTTTTGGAGGGGAGAGGGCAGGGCAATTGGGGTTAAGCAACTTGTCCAAGGTCACACAGCTAGTTAAGTGTCAAGGTTCTGAGGCTGGATTTGAACTCAGGTCTTCCTGACTTCACTGCACCACCTAGTTGCCCCCTAGAACAGGGATTCTTATCCTTTTTTTGTGGTATGGACCCCTTTGGCATTCTGGGTAAGCCTGTGGACTCTTCTCAGAATAACGTTTTTAAATTCACACAATAAAATACATAGGATTAAAAAAGAAACCAAATTCTATTGGAATACAATTATCAAAATATATTTTTTTGAAAAGCAATTTCAGGGACAGTTCAGTGGGATAGTGAATAGAATACCAGCCCTGGAGTCAGGAGGACCTGAGTTCAAATCCAGCCTCAGACACTCAACACTTAACTAGTTGTGTGACCTTGGGCAAGTCACTTAACCCCAATTGCCTTGCCTTCCCCTCTCCAAAAAAAAAAAAGGCAATTTCAGAAACCCCAGGTTAAGAATCCCTGAACTTACTGCATTTTGGTCAGATGCTGTAAGGAGGATCTATGGGAAGAGAAGAATGAGAAAAGGAAGGCTTATATGAGTTTCAAGCTATATTGCTGAAGGGAGTCGGTGTACACAGGAACATAGATTTAAAGCTTCAAGGGGCCTAGGAGGCTGTTGAGTCCAATTCTCTCATTTTCAGATGAGGAAAGTGACTTGTTCAGGAATCATACAGCTAATGAGTATCTGAAGCAAGATTTGAACCCAGGTTTTCCTGAGTCCAGGCCCAGTACTATCTCCATTACACTGTGCTACCTCTCTGATGAGATGGATGAGTTCATGGCTCCACTGAAGTATGGAAGGATCCCCAGCACTTAGCATAGGGCTTAGCATATCATAAGTACTTAATAAATGCTTACTGATGATGATAATGGTGATAGCATGTTTGCAGAATGCTTTACATATGTTAACTCATTTGGATGATAATCCTAGCAAAAGGAGTGGAGTGACTGGAGAGAATTATTGGTTCCACCGATTGAGTAGATCCCATCTTCCAAGAAGTTGGCCATCTGTGGGTGGAGTTTGAAGAGAATTTAACTTAATTGATGGGAAAAATTTAGGATCTTAAGAGGATTTACCTTTCAAAGATTAATAGGGAAGAGACTTAAAAGGCTTCCATTCAGTTTGGACAAGACGACTCTTCTACTAAGTTCTGGGAGGATGATGATGTTTTCTATGCTAAGTCCGTAATTTGCCTCCATCCCTCATCAAATATACCACATTCATCCTCTGAGGCCCAGCTAAGGTCTTAACTCTACCAGGACTCCTTCCTCACCAGTGATCTCTTTCTTCGCTGCACTTAAGACAACATATTATTTTGTTGTTGTTGAGTCATCTCAATCATGTTTGACTCTCTGTGACCCCATTTGGGGTTTTCTTGGCAAAGATACTGAAGTGGTTTGTCATTTCCTTCTTCAGCCCATTTTACAGATGAGGAAACTGAGGCAGACAGGATTAAGTGACTTGCCCAGGATCACTGACCTGCTAAGTGTCTGAGGCCCTATTTGGACACAGATCTTCCTGACGCTGCCCCCCATGTTACTTAGCACCTGCTCAGTGTTTCCTTCTTTCCAGTAGACTAAACTATACTTGAGGCTAGGGTGATTATCTCTAATCTGAACTTTGCACCATCCTAGTACCAGTGTCTGGAGTACAAGGTAAACAACAAACATTGACTCAGTTGAACTACTGCCTCTAATACTATCACCTACTGTCTTCTAATTGTTTCTATGTTAGTTGGTCTCTCCAGCTAGGAAGCTCCTTGGTGTGGAACTCCACAAAAAGACTTAATAAAACATTTTGGGAAGATTAATTATGCACGAAGATCTAACTTTGACCTCTCTACCCTCTTCTGGTGATCTCATTCACTCCGAGGGCTTTAATGATTGTTTCTAGGAGCATAAGTACTACCTCTACATCAGCTTTAACATCTCCCTCAGCTACAATCCCGCCAGTGTCTCTCAGATGGAGGTTTAGCCTTGGAATGTCCCTGTGACACTTCAAACTTCATACATACCAAATTGAATTAATCTCTTCCCCCCAAAACCTCTCTGCCCAGCTTCTTTGGGGGCACCCTCTGAGTCCCCCAGGCTTGAAAGGAGCCATTTTTGACTCTTACCTCCCATATCAAATTAGAAGCCAAGTCCTATCAATCCAGTCATTATAGTCCCTCCCATCTGAACCCTCCCCTTTACTCACACAGTTACCATCCCAAATTCAGGTTCTCATTAATCTCCCTTCTGGACTATTACAATAGCTTCCTGACTGGTTTTGCTACCTCCGCTCTCTCCCCACACATTTCGGATTCTTCCAAGCACCTGTGATCTCACCAGGGTGGGTTTTATTGTTGTTACTGAATTGTTGCAGTCATGTCCAAGTCTTTGTGACCCCATTTGGGGTCTTCTTGACAAAAATACTTGGCAAAAATACCATTTCCTTCTCCAGTTCATTTTACAGATGAGGAAACTGAGGCAAACAGGATTGAGTGACTTGCCACAGTTAGTGTCTGAGGCCAGGTTTGAACTGAGAAAGATGGATCTTCCTGATTATACTATCTCCAATGAACGTGTAGTGCTTCTCCTTTTGTGCGACTTTTGTTTCTTCTTTTTTTTTTTGCTTTGTGGAGGGCAGTTAGTGTTAAGTGACTTGCCCAAAATCACATGGCTAGTTTTTGTGTCAAATGTCTGAGGCCGGCTTTGGACTCAGGTCCTCCTGACTCCAGGGCCAGTGCTCTATTCACTGAGCCACCTAGCCGCCCCTTGTTTATTCTCTTTAAATTTTCCATAGCATATCTTTCCCCCAACATCCTAGGGGCTAGATATTTTGACACTGCATGGCTAACAATGAAGAATGAGGGCTGGGCCTCAGCTAACCACTGCCCCTCCTGCGAGACTGATTCTCCTTCTTTGCCTATCCATCTCTCTGATGGTATCGTTTTTACATCTATTTGACATTTATTTCTCCTGCATAGTTTTTTGCTGGTCATATGCTGCAGCCAGTCTGACTCAGGCACGTTATCTACCTTTCCTCTGTCCTTTGAGTGACCCACAAGTTTCATTCTTTGGAGGCTGCTGTATTCTATGACTCACAGTCAATTAGAATCACCAGAAGAAAATGCTTACATTAAAATTAAAAAAAAAATAGGCCTTCATTTCAGGGACAAGTTGGGGTTTTTAAAAGGGCCGCACGATTTCCCAAATCTCTTCCCACCAGCCGCCAACATCATTTTCCTAATGCATAGGCCCATCAGTCAATTAGGAAGTTTTTATTAAATGCCTACTCTGTGCTTGGCACTGTGGTAATGGGTGAGAATGCCAACACAACAATCACGGCGATTGTTGTAGTGATTCTGCTTGGTTCCTTTATTGGTAATGGAGAAAAGTAACTCCAAGTTATAAGAAAAACCAGAAAAGACTGAGATAACCACAGTAACAGCTAACATTCACGGAGTGTTTCAATGTTTGCGAAGCACTTCACCCATGTAACAAATACACACTGACCTCACTCTCCTCGGCGAGAGCTGCCACATTTCCCCCCACTTCTGTGCAGGGCTCCTCCAATGTCGTTGGCTCATTCCCCACTGATTGTGTTACCCCAGTCAGCATTGATTGTCTTTTACAAAGCTAATCAACATCTGTTTTTACAGGGATATTTACTTCAAAGATATAGAAAGAACGAAAGTACAAACATTTCCTCCCAATATCTCTAGGGTACACTTTTCCCTGGGCAGCTAAATGGCACAGTGGAGAGGGCACTCAGCCTGGAGTTAGGAAGACTCATCTTCTTGAGTTTAAATCTGGTCTTAAACATATACTAGTTGTGTGATCCTGGGCAAGTCACTCAACCCTGTTTGCCTCAGTTTCCTCATCAGTCAAATGAGCTGGAGAAGGAAATGGCCATTCCGGCATCTTTGCCAAGAAAACCTCAAATGGGGTCATGATTGGAAACAACTAAACAACATGAACCCGGAGGAAACCAGCCAAGAGAATGAGGTAAAGAGAACAGGCAAGGCCAACCAAAGTCTTTCTGTAAATCCTCTCAGTTCTGGCTATATAGCCAATCAAACCTCTTCTGAGTGTGAACTCCTCACCCTCTTTGTGTGAGGAGATGCCTTTAGAGGCAGAGGTTTTCTGGGTCTAGACCTTTTGACATTGTACAAATAACAACGGAGCACAAAGGCTGGGCCTCAATTAACCATTGCTATATTGTGGGTCATCCTTTCTCCAGCTATACATCTCTCTGATGACATCCTTTTTATATCACTTATCACTTTATTTCTCTCTCTCTTCCTTCCCTCCCTTCTTCCCTTCCTTCTTTCCCTCCTTTCTTTCTTCCTACTGTGTAGGATGTAGTGTGGTCTCTCATTTGCTAAAGTATATAGAGCCTTTGGCCTTAGGGCCATAAGGAAAATGAATAAATAAGGGAACTGGCTCTAAGCTGTGATTAATGACACTTGCTGTTTGAGGAGAGGAGAAAGGCATTTGGGACCATAACTAAATTTTGTTTGGAGTTTGAATTCAGGTATGGTGGTCTGCATAAGTCAGTGCCTGCATCAAATGCCCCACAAGCTAGTCAAAGGGAGTGTGATCCTATACTGATAACAGGTGGAAGTCTACATTTGG
>CM053584.1:145956032-145992822 GCA_028627135.1 Pseudochirops cupreus | reverse complement strand
CTTACCTGAAGCTTCTCAGCTCATCCGCTCCTCCCGTCCAGCCGCCCCCGGGGCACAGCCGCGGCTTCAGGCCAGGCTGGTTTCGGTTCGCAGTGCTGATATGGTTCCTCGTAGCCGAGCTGACTTTAGTGGGAAGTATCTTTGTGTGAGTTTTGGAGTTCCAGGATTGGTTTAGAGTCCTATTTTATGGGTATTTTGGGGTGGCTATGTGAGAGCTGCGATATGTTGCTGCTTCTACTCCGCCATCTTGGCTCCGCCCCCAGTTCCTTTGTTCTTAGTGGCCAGCTGCTTAGGAACTTTGAAAAGCACTATCAGAAAACAACTCACTCCCAAGATGGGACCTCTTGAAACCCCTAATCAGTCTAGCTTCAAACTTGGCACATCAAGCCTATCCTCCCAACTGCCATATTGGACTTATGTCATTCATCTTTGACCAAAAGTTACCTAGTGACATGTCAAGGGAAAAAAACATGCCTCTCTCTCCCCTCCCTTCTGATTTTTCCCAGTGAATTATGGGCAAAATACCTGCGCAGTGAATATAGAAAATGCATGTCCCTTTAAGCCCCAACTCCTCCCTAACTCCTCCCAAACTCCACCCCCCCACCTGGCTAGCATAAATTAACCCTTCTGCCTTGGGGCCCTCGGCCCTCCTCCCCTGGAACTTTTTGTTCAGTGGTTGGACTGCCCACTTCTTGCAAGATTCTAATTAAGAGACCTTTCTCTATTCACCTTGAGCTGTCTCCGAGTGATTTAGGGATCTTTTTTTTTTATCTCACACACTTCCTCCCTCCTTTCTTCCCTCCCTCGCTTCCTTTCCTCCCTTCCTTCCTTCTTTCCTCCCTTTCTTTCCATCCTTCCTTCCTTCTTTCCTCCCTTCTTTCCTTCCATCCTTTCATCCTTCTCTCTTTCCTTCCTTCCATTCCTTCTTCCTCCTCCCTCCCTTCCTTCCATCTTTCCTTCCTTACCACATCTTTTTACTCCACTTACACATTTAATCTCCACAACAGCCCTATGAATTAGGTGCTAATATTATCCCTACTTTAAGGATGAAGAAATTAAGACTGAAATAGATTAAATGATTTGACCAAAGTTCATAAAGATATCAATCAATCAGTAATCATTTATTAAGTACCTACTGTGAACACTATGCTAGGTAGGCCTGAAGGATAAAAATATAGAGAATGAAAGAATCAATCTCTACTCTAAAGAAATTTACATTCCATAGAGAGAGACAACATGTACATATATACACATATACACTACAAATACAAAACAAATCCAGGTTGGTTAAATGCAAGCTAGTCAGGGAGGGAGGGAGGCCACTAGCAGCTGAAGGGATCAGAAAAGGCTTTGTTTAGAAGGTGGTGCTTCTGGAAGGAAAAGAGGAATACTCCAACACAGAGGTGGGGAAGGAGGGCATGGAAGCAAGAGATAGAGTGCTGCTGTATATGAGGAAGGGTGAGTATACAAGTAGAGCTGGATCATAGATTACAGGAAGAATAATGTATAACGGGACTGGAAATTGGGTCAGGTTATAAAATGCTTTAAAAGTAAAAAAAGAAAGGGTCTAAGAGGATTTGAACTCAGAAAACCACTAATTAGTTTTACAGTTACCTACCTCTGAAAAAAAAATTCTTTTAAAGTAAGTTCATGGATGCCAAGTTAAGAACCCTAGATTAGAGGGTCCAGTTGTAAGGTCTTTTCCAGCTCTAGAAGCCTGTGATTATGAAATAAGTAGGGAGATAGTAAAAGAACACCCCAAGCTGTACTTGATAAGTTCAAAATAGCATGTTCAGATTTTTTTTGTTCTGATTCTTCTTTCACAATGTGACTAATGTGGAAATATGTTTAATATGATTCTACATGGATAACCTATATCAGATGGTTTGCCATCTTGGGGAGAGGGGAGGGATGGGAGGGTGGGAGAAAAAATTTGGAACTCAAAATCTTATGAAAGTGAATGTTGACACTATCTTTACATGTAATTGGAAAAAATAAAATGCTATTAAATGTGAAAAAAGGCAAGAAGAGCAATAACGATCTGAGACAAATAAAAAGCACAAGTAGACCTAATTAAAAGAAAAAACCAGGGAAGCTACATTTTTCTAAAAGGTATTATACACAGTGAAGTAGTATCAATAATAAACATAAATGCACCAAGTAGTGAAGCATCCAAATTCTTGAGGAAAAGTTAAATGAGTTACAGGAGGAAATTGACAGTAAAACTGTATGAGTGGGGGGACCTCAACTTTTCCATTTCAGACTTAAATAAACCTAACCATAAGATAAACAAGAAAGAAGTTAAAAGATAAGTAGAATGGATGATTTGATTATTTAAAATAAAAATTTTTTTGCACAAATTTAATATACTAAAAATTGGAAGGGGAATTGGTAACTGGAAAAAAATCTTTGTAATAAGTTTTTCTGATAAAAGTTTCATTTCCATGATTTTTAAAGAACTGGTTCAGATTTACAAAATGAATAACCATTTATTGTTAAAGGATATAAAAAGGGAATTTTCAAAGGGAGAAATTCAAACTATCTAGAGTCATGTAAAAAAAAATACCCTCAATCATTGGTAATAGGAAGAATGTAACTTAATGCAATTTTGGTTTTCTCTACCACCTATAAAACTGGCAAAGATAACAAAAACGGAAAATGATAAATGCTGGAGTGGACGTGGGAAAACAGGTACATTAATGCATTGTTGATGAAACTATGAATTGGTTCTGCCATTTTGGAAAGCAGCTTGGACTTATATTCAGAAAGTTATCAAATTGTGAGTATCCTCTGATTCACTACTAGGTACATGCCACAAAGAAGTTAAAAAAAAAAAGAATTATACCAAAAAAGGGGAATATTGAAAACTATCTTTAAATGTAAATTGGAAAAAATTTAAAAAACTATTAAGTGGGAACCTCCCCCCCCCACCCTCTCAGGGTGCAGAGAGAACTGGGAGATGATATTGCAGAATACTGTAAGTAATATCTGGAGAAGATGATAGACAGAGGAAGGAGAGAAAAAAACAGAAAATGTAGACAGGAGAGGGCTATTAAGCTTAATGTCTATTTGCAGGAAAATTCTAAAGCAATGATTCTCTAAGTATGGTTTAGGGACCCCTGGGGGTTCCTAAGATCTTTTCAGGGTTCTATTTTCTTTCTTTATTTTTTATCATTTTGATTTTAATACTTTCTTCTAATTATATGTAAAAACAATTTTTAACTTTCAATTTTTACAATTTTGAGTTCCAAATTTTCTCCCACCGTTCCTCCTCCCTCATTGAGAAGACAAGCAATTTGATAAACGTTACATATATACAGTCATGAAAAACTTTTTTCCATATTAGTCATATTGTGAAAGAGAACATAGACACAAGACCCCCTAAGAAAAATAAAGTTAAAAAACAGTATGCTTTGATCTGCATTCAAATTCCATCAGTTCTTTCTCTGGAGGTGGACAGCATTTTTCATCACATGTCCTTCAGAATTGTCTTGGATCTTTGTACTGCTGAGAATAGCTAAGTCATTCACAGATGATCATTGCAGAATATTATTGTTATTATGTACAATATTCTCCTGGTTCTGCTCCGTTCACTTCGTATCAACTCATGGAAGTCTTTCCAGGTTTTTCTGAGAACATCCTGCTCATCATTTCTTTCTTTCCTCTTCCTTCCTTCCCTCCTTTCTTTCTTTCATCAAATACTTTTATTGCACTCTTCAGATCTTTCTTTTTATTTTTAATTTTAATTAATTAATTTTTAGTTTAGAACATTCAATTCCACAAACTTTTTGAGTTTAAAATTTTCTCCCACTCCCCAAAACAGTGTGCAATCTGATATAGGCTCTACATGCACATTCAT
Organism: Pseudochirops cupreus; assembly: GCA_028627135.1. NCBI lineage: Eukaryota > Metazoa > Chordata > Mammalia > Diprotodontia > Pseudocheiridae > Pseudochirops > Pseudochirops cupreus. Next base: position 145,988,963 of record CM053584.1, on the reverse strand, counting down.
GTTAAACATATTATCACATTAGTCATGTTGTAAAGAAGAATTATAACCAATGGAATGAATCACAAGAAAGAAGAAACAAAACAAAAAGGAGAGAAAGTAGTATGCTTCGATCTGCATTTAGACTCTGTAATTTTTTCTCTGCATGTGGACAGCACTTTCCTTCATGAGCCTTTTGGAGGTGTCTTAGAACCTTGCATTTCTGAGAAGAACCAAGTTCATAGTTTCTTAAAGCACAACAATATTCCATCACAACCATATACTGGGTGTCAATTTTCATAATAATACTAGGATGTTTTAATTTTTAATACTGTAAATATAGACATAACCCATATAAACAAAAGCTCTTTATGGGGTCCTCAATAATTTTTCAGAGTGTTAAGAGTATGCAGACCAAAAAGTTGGAGAACCATCTTTCTAGAGCATATTATTAAAGGGATGGTGAATGAATATACAGAAGAGGAACTAGTGCTTATAATAATTGATCAAGAACAGGCCAGGCCACATATACTTTTTATCCACGGCCAAGGAGGAAATTTGTTTTGTTTGACTATGAATATCAACTACAAAGGTTTTATTTTTGTTTTTTCTTTTAAATGGAGATCAGGGAAAGAAGCAACAGAAGAAAATAGATTTTAAAAATGGAAATAAAATTAAAGTTAAAAAAGCAAACAAACAAAAAAACAGGTCATGCCAGATGAGCTTCTTTTCGTTTCTTTTCTTTTTTGACAGAGTTAATAGAATGGTAGGTCAGGGAAATGATATATAGTCTACTGAGATTTTAATAAAACATTTGCCTGCATCTCTCATGCTTTCTTGTGGACAAGATAGCGAAATGTGGCCTAGAAGATGCTCTAATCAGGTGGATTTGGAAGTTGTTGAATGGTTGGTGTCAGAGCAAATGTTGTTGGTTTCCCATCAATGTGGCTAGAAGTCTATAGTCTAAACTCCAGGGATATTTGCTTTACTCTGGGTTGTTTAATATTTCTATCAACAGCTTTAATAAAGGTCTGCAGGCCTGCCTGCTTTCACCCTTCAGCAGCATTTGCAGATTGTTTCGGCAAGTTAAAGAGACAAGAGATTTAGAGTACATCTGCACTTAGCAGAAGGTGAAGCTGTTTAGGTTGGGGGGTGGATTCCAGGGCTTAAATTTTTCCTACTCCCAACTCCTCAGTATGGTTGGTGTTGCGTGGACTGAAGGCATGGGCAGTGCAAAGTGCCCATGCTTTGTGTTTACAACCAAGGCTGCAGTAAAGTTGCCAGATGGAACTCAGGCAAGTGCTGCCAGAAACACCTCAGATTCATTACGTGTTTGATTTTGAATTAATTTTTAGTCGTTGTGCGCTCAGAAACCTTTTACTGTTGTCAAATTTTTGGAGACTCTATATGGGGTCTCGAACCATAGTTTAAGAAACTCTGGGTTATTCTATAACAGGCTCTGAGGGGCTCATTGGCCTATGAAAAACCCAGCTGAGACAACTAGCTCCCAGGACGCAGATTGCTTCTTTTTTTTCCCCCAGCCACTCCTTTAGCAGTGAACAAATAGAGTTAAAAAAAAAAACCCCACCAAAATAATGCTGAGCTTTTCAGAATTGTATACAGGCAGGTTGTTCAGTTGTGTCCAACTGTCTGTGACCCCATTTGAGGTTTTCTTGTCAGAGGTACTGGAGTGGTTTGCCATTTCTTTCTCCGGCTCATTTTACAGATGAGGAAACTGAGGCAAAGAGGGTGAAATGACTTGCCCAGGGTCACATAGCTATTAAGTGTCTGACGTCAAATTTGAACTCAGAAGACTCATCTTCCTGACTCCAGGCAGGCACATCTACCGTGTCATCTAGCTGTCTGGACATACCTCGTTTTATTGCACTTTGCTGATATTATGGGGATTTTTTTGGTTTATTTTTTACAAATTGAAGTTTTGTGGCAATCCTGTGTTGAGTGCTATTTTTCCAACAATACGTGCTCATGTGAAGTCTTTGTGTCACATTTTGGTAATTCTTACAATATTTCAAACTTTTTCATTATTATCATATCTGTTATGGTGATCTGTGTTCAGTGATCTTTAATGTTACTATTGTACTTGTTTTGTCCATATAAGACAGCAAACATAACTGACAAATGTGCATGTTCTGATTGCACACTGGCCTTTTCCTCCCTACCCTTCCCTCACTCTTTTCTTCCTCTCCCTCTTCCTCTCCTCCAGCCTCCCTATTCCCTGAGACACAGTACTGAAGTTATTAATAATCCTACAATGGCCTCTAAGTGTCCAAGGGAAAGGAAGAGTCAGTGGATGTGGCAAACTTCATTATTGTCTTGTCTTAAGACATTGCCAGAGCTACCCCAATCTTCAGCAACCCCCACCCTGATCAAAACTGAGGCAAGACTCTCCATCAAGCAAAAAGGATTCCCACTCACTGAAGGCTCAAATGATGGTTAGCATTTTTTAGCAGTAAAGTATTTTTTAATAAATTTTTTTCTTAGACATAATACTATTACACACTTAATAGACCACAGTATAGTGTAAACATAACTTTTACATGCACTGAGTAACCAAAAAATTCATGTGACTCCCTTTATTGTGATATGTGCTTTATTGAGGTGGTCTGGAACCAAATCTACAATATCTCTGACGTATACCTGTAGTGATTACTGGACAAATGGCCGTTGCCTGATTAGGCAATCTAGCCTGCAGAGATGAAGATTTGGGAAATGTAATAGGTGGTCACCATAGGTTTGGCCAAAGTCCCTCACTAAGGGGACCTGTCCCTGAAGCAGGAGGATTTATCAAAAGGAAAGGCTAAGCTTCTGCTTTCCCATCTCCCACATGGGAGATAGCAAGCCTGAGGGCCTGAGAGAAGCTGAGGATATAGACACAGCAATACACCAGTTGACCTGTTCAGGAGCAAGTCAAGCTGAGAAACCTCTCCAGAAGAAACTTTATGCCCTTTGAGAATGAAGCCCAGGCTAGCACAGGAGCAATTTGCTCAGTACAGCTGTGAACTTTGTTTTTGGAGGCAGTAGGGGTTAAGTGACTTGCCCAGGGTCACACAGCTAGTGAGGCCAAATTTGAACTCAGGTCCTCCTGATTGTAGGACTGGTCCTCTATCCACTGTGTCATCTACCTGCCAGCTGTGAACGTTGTATGTAAGGACATCGAAGCCATCATGTTCTGGAGTTCTAAGCTGCCTCAACCACATGTCCCCTACACATGTACCTCACCACCACTGTTCCCTCTGGGCGTGCACCATTGTGCCCACTATCCCAATGAGTATAATATATATTTGTGCGAGAGTATCTCCTAGTTTTATGGGGAGAAATATTTTGTACCCACTCTTCATATAATGCCATTTGAGTAAGTACCTTGGCCAAACTTAGGGCAGCTAGGTGGCGCCATAGTGCACAGAGCATGAAGCCTGGAGTCAGGAAGACTCACCTTCCTGGGTTCAAATCTGACCTCAGACACTTATCAACTCAAAAGACTTTCTTTTAAAATATTGGCATCCTCCCAGTGATGCGGTAGGGTCCTGAGTCCCAGAAGACCACACACTCCTTATTAAAAGCATTAAAGCTGCAAGTCACCCAGGAAGGGCTTAAGGCTGCCCATTGCTTGTGAAGAATTACTCTGAAGAAGTGGAGTGGTATAGGAAGTTATTAACAACAGCTGACATTTAGGTGGCTCTCTCTAAGTACTCTCTGCTAAGTACTTCCTAACGATCATCTCATTTGATCCTCACAACAGCTCTAGGAGGTTTTGCTATTGTTGTTCAGTCATGTCCGACTCTTCCAGAACTTGTTTGGGGTTTTCTTGGCAAAGATGCTGAAGGGGTTTGACATTTCTTTTATTATCCCCATTTCACAAATGAGGAAACTGAGGTTAAGTCACTTGTCACATGTTTTTTACTCTGCCATCTTGGCTCCGCCCCTCACACAGTAAGTGTTGAGGCTGGATTTGAACTCAGGCCTTCCTGACTCCACTGTACCACCTAGCTACCCCTCAGTTTGTGACCCAGAAGAGGAGGTGGGCCAGTTTAGTCCTGGAATGAGAGCAGGAGATAACTGGGGAACAGTCTTTGTGCTTCTTTGGTCCACGTTCAGAGAGTACAAAGGGATCTAGAGGACAGCCATAAGTACGTGGAGTAAGCGGGTCCTTGGCCAAGGATTGGTGGCCTAAGCCAGAGAAGGGAGTCATGAGGCAGGAAGATGAGGCATGGAGGGGTAGTGATCTGCCGGGATGTAAATGTATGTGATCTTAAAACTGGTCTAAAAGAGATCAGCTTGTGGAAGGGTTCACAAAAGTCAATTTTCAGTCTCGTCCAACTTTTTGTGACCCCATTCGGAATTTTCCTGGCAAAAATGCTGGAGCGGTTTGCAGGACTCAGCATGCTATCCACTGTGACACTTCCTTTCTTCACTAGAAGATCCACAAAGGGCAGTTCTGTCTCTCTGTCCTTTGACTCTAGGTACAAAGTGCTATGATAGGAGTTCCAAGGCATAAAAAGTCAATTCTAGCTTGTGACTGGTATAGCTTGGCACATGGGCAGGTAGGTGACGCAATGGATGGAGCAGTGGGCCTAGAATCAGGAAGACTCATCTCCCTAAGTCCAAATCTGGCCTCAGACACTTTCTAACTATGTGACCCTGGGCAAATCACTTAATCCTGTTTGCCTCAATTTCCTCATCTGTCAAATGAGCTGGAGAAGAATATGGCAAACCAATTGCATTACTTCTGCCAAGAAAACCCCAAATGGGTTGATGAAGAGTTGGACGTGACTGAAATTACCAGACAACAAATGTGGTTTCTGGTAAGAAGCATTTGATTTAGAACTTGAAAGCTGGGGAGCTCCTTCCATCTCTGCCTCTTCCTCCATCTCCATTATCCTTTTCTCTTTGCCAGGCCCGTCTCACGGGGTATGTGTATGCCTCAGATACGCTACCAGTCAATAAAGATAAATTACAAAATAATTTGTTTTATTTGTTTTCCTTACCTTGAGGGACTGTCAGTAATTGCCTTAAAAAAAGTCTTCATTTGCGTATTTCTCCTCTGGAGTCAGAGGCTACAGCTGTAGTTTCCCGATGATTTAAATCATAATAACCACCTAAACCTCAAGGTAGACGTCTAACCTCAGCTTCTGCATATCTATCTGGATGCAGGTAAACAGCGTGGCCACTCTACTCTGGAGTTACTGTTATAATTAAATATTCCCCTTTTCCTCTTCTTTGTTTAAAAAAGCTGTCTGGAATAAACTGAAGAGAGCTGCAGAATAGAGCCTCGAAAATAAGAATCATTTACCAGTCCCCCATGCTTTCCCCCTCCTTTAACCAGCCAGGATCCTTTCTCTTCTAAACAAAAATAGGCCTCAGTTAACACTACAATTCCTTTGTTGTTGTTCAGTGGTTTTTTTCCATTCACGTCTGACTCTTTGTGACCTCATTTGGGGTTTTCTTGGCAAAGATATTGGAGTGGTTTGCCATTTCCTTCTCTAGCTCATCTTACAGATGAGGAAACTGAGGCAAACAGGGTTAAGTGACTTTCCCAGGGTCATACAGCTAGAAAGTATCTGAGGCCACATTTGAACTCAGGAAGATGGATCTTTTTGATTCCACTGCACCACCTAGATGCTAATTTCTAGACTTAGGTTAAGCCTTTGGTTTCTGTAGTACTCTGGGTCAAAGGCAAGAGGAGAACTGGGAAATACAGGTTCTTCACTGCTTACTGCCCTTAAGGCTGAGAACAGGAGTTAGGTGAGGAGAGATAAAAGTGGTGCTGTGGTTAGAGCTCTGGGACTGGAGGCAGGGAAACTGTTGTTCAGTCACACTTGACTCTTCAGGACCCCTTTTGGGATGGTTTTTTGTTTTTTTTTGCAAAGACACTGGAATAGTTTACCATTTTACAGATGAGGAAACTGAGGCAAACAGTGTTAAGTGACTTGCCCAGGATCACACAGATGGTAAGTGTCTGAGGTCAGATTTGAACTTAGGTCTTCCTGATTTCAGGCCCAGTGCTTTGTTCACTGAGCCAGCTAGCTGCCCTGGAGTCAGGGCAGATCTGAGTTCAAATCCAACTTCAGATTATTTACTAGGTGTGTGACCCTGGGCAAGTCACTTAAATCTGTTTGCCTCAGTTTCCTATCTATAATTACACTTTTCTCCCAGGATTTTTGTGAGGATCAGATAACTGTAAAATGCTTAGCACATGCCCAGTACATAGCCAGCCCTATAGAGATGTAAGCTACTATTACTATTATTAATCTCAGCTCTCCCCCAAGTGACCTCCTGATGCTGCCCCCTCATTGCCTGACTTCCCAGCAGCTCTGGTTGAGGACGGCTTCCTTGATTTCCCCTTCTCATCAGCAGGAGCTGGCTCTCTCCCCAGTCTTCATTATTTCCTAACTGGCCAAGTTGATTGTCTTATTTTCTTGTTGCAAGCAAATTGATGGGCTGTCTTGGGGATTATGTTGAGACATTATTGAAATGTAGGTGGAGGTGGGGGTTGGGGGGCAGGGCACTGCCTCTCTCTGCCATTTCAGTCATTAAGTCCATCCCCCTCCCTCCCGGTTCCCTCCCCAATTTCCTTCCTGGAAGCTCTTCCATTCCCAGTGCCCTGGTTCTTCTCTGCCTCAGCCTCTGGGGCTGCCCTTATCTGTCCTTCCCAGCCTTCACCGGACACATTTTGGCCAGCTCTAACACTGATTCCTTTCTTTTCTCTCCTGAGTGTTTGGAGCAGATACTTTGTTGACTACACTGCTTGCATTTTTTAGGAGAGAGATAATCTGCCTGGGCTTTTTTCTTGCCTCCTTCCCTGCTCAGGCACAATAATCCTCCCTCTTCTCTCCCCCTTGCTTGCCAGCTCTGGTTGCATGGGCTTGGTCTTTTGTGAGAGGCTGCAAGGTCAGAGTGGGCTGGGGAGGGGGCTGCTGTGTCCATGGCAAAGAAGTGGGGGAAGGGAGGTCAAGATCAAGGTCAGTGTCCAAAAGGAGCAGATAACTTATCCCTCCACCTGATAAAGCTCTAAAACAAGGCTGTTTGAAAAAAAAATTCAATAAACATGTTTTAAAGGTCTCCTACATGCAGAGCCAAGACACTTGGGTTGAATCCTGTGAAGGCTAGGGACTTAAACACTCTGTCTCAGCAGGCCATACTTTCAAGCTCTTAAGGTTTAGATGAATAGGTTAATAGATTGTAAACTGCAGGAGGGCAGGGACCGAGTTATATTTATTCATCCTTTTGGCTTCCCTCACTGTCCTTGCAAAGGGGTGCTTAATCAAAACGTTCACAGCAAGACTCTTATTATATTCTGGGGTCCAAGATTTCATCTAGTGTGGGTCCTCCCTCCCTCAATGCAGAAAGCAGCTCTCCTGGGACTGAGGAGACGGTATCTGGGAAATGCTTTGGCTGAAAAATTTATGGCCCTGCAGTCAACCTGGGGATGAGCCTTTTCAAACTTAGCTAGTCCAGTTTTTGGATAACAGACAGTTTATCACTGGGCCCTTTGAATTTAAAACATTTTAAGGGCTTTTAGTCCTAGTAAATTGACTTTCACAGCAGGTTTTCTCTGCCCTTTGGAGAGGGTAGTAAATAGTAAAGGGATATAAGCTAGATGGCCTAGTGGACGGCACACTGGACCTTGAGTCAGTAAGATCTGAGTTCAAATGCAGCCTCAGACACTGCATGACCTGGTTACCCTAAGTTCCGTATATAATAGCACCTACCTCCAAGGGTTGTTGTGAGGATTAAATGAGATATCTGTAAAGCAAGGTGTTCAATACATAGTAGGTGGTATATAGATACTAGCTATTAAAGTTGATCACTTTTCTATGAAAATCTGTCTACAGGGAAAAGGGGTAAACCTCACTTCCCATTTCCCCATTCCAAGAGGGCCAGCTATTCTAAGCTATGGGACTGAAATCAAGGCCAGTGTCAAAAGGGGCAGGTGTTGGCTGTACATCCTCACTCCTTTCTTCACTAGTAACAGAGATGCTGAGAGCTTAAATCTAGAAGATTTACTAGAAGATAGTTAGTGTGGGCTTTAGAGATAAGCAGCTCAAGCTGAGACAGCTAGATGGCTCAGTGGATAGAGTGCTGGGCCTGAAGTCAGTAAGATGAATCATCCTGAGTTGAAATCTGGCCTCAGACACTTAATAGCTATGTGACCCTGGGCAAGTCACTCAACCCTGTTTGCCTCAGTTTCTTCATCTATAAAATGATCTGGAAAAGGAATTGGCAAATCACTACAAGATCTTTGCCAAGAAAACCCCAAATGGGGTCACAAAAAGTCAGACACAACCAAACAAGTCAAACTGAAGGTGATGCCCGTCTATTCTGCTACCAAGAGAATGTGAATTTGGAAGGTTAGATGGTGGAGAGAAGACAGACTTAACCTGGTATGGGAGAGTGGGAAGGGCACTTGATTTTGGGGCTGAGATGTCACATATTAAAGCAAGGCAGGTGGGGCTTTATTCTTGTTACAATCCAGATCTTTTCTAGCTCCCATCCAGGCTCTTAAGGAGGGAAGTGGGGAGCGGTCATTTCTACAATTGGGTCCATTTTCACTCCATCTCTCCAAAAGCATTTAAGGCCTGAAGCAATGACCATCATCAGGTGGTCATTAGCACTAATGACGGGTCCTTGTCTCAAGACAGGCTAGTCATTATAGTATATGGCACAAGAAGGTTTCTGCCTTGTTATCGTTGAGGATTTGCTTCCTCCCTCCAAAGGATGGTGTGAAGACGAACGAGATGATGAGTGGCCGTGACAGCAATCACAGTCTAAATTAGCAGAAGCATTTGCCATCAAGTTTATTTACCATCGAGTATCACAATATTTACAAAACATACTTTGCACAATCAAGTCATGATTGCCTGGGTACAGTGGAGTTCTAGGGAAAAACTAGTCTTTCCAGTGGCTAGCAATGGTCTTGGATAATGAGTTTATGGAAACACTTTCTCTTTCTTCAGCAAGGAAAATTATTTATGAAGCTATATGATTCAGCATCTTTTTCACCTCAAGGAAAGCAATATCGCCCCTCTTGTTGGGATCTGTCATTTTACAGACATGAAATACTTATATTGGAGATCTTATATTTTTAAGTTAATGTTATATATCAGAGCTGTGGTCAAAAATATTTTATTACCAGTGCTGAAATACAGAAGTGATTCCTTTGAGGCCCAGCACAGTGGTGCCAAGAGTTTCTTTAGGGATTAACCAGCTGGGGGCCAGATTTTGGAGGGTGTTTCTCCAGGACTTTTGCACATTGTACCCCTAAAGTTTCAATCATGCCATTTATGTCCCCCTAAATTATTTTAAAAATGATTCACTAGGACACTTAGGAAACAAAACGCCGCCTCCACATGGCTCAGAATCACCCAGGGACATGTCACTGATCCTTAGGATGCCTCCTTCCATCGAAGGCTCTGAGCCCTATCCTGTCCACATTTCACATCAACTAAACCAGGGAAACAAATGACTCTCAGAAGGCTGAGCAAACCCAAACCTTAAGCCCCAAGTCTGGTGTCGATTTCACAAATGACTATATGTCTAAGTTCCCCTGGAGTAAATATGCAGGGATGTGGCTGTCGTGATAAATAATGAATCAGCATCTTGCTCTCTCTCTCTCTCTTTGTGAAGAATCTGCTTTAAATTCTTTTGCAGTTGACAAATCACCACATTTTGTGCTCAAGGCAGATTTCAAAAGGGAGACTGAAGCAGAAAGCCTTTTAAAAAGGCACACACATATATATCCAGAAGCCCTTTCCAGGCTGATTGACATAAAATGTTTTGTAATCAGGACTGCAGAAGACCAGGACAAGTGAAAGGAACCATCTGTGCCTGGGAAGCTGGGTCCTGGGCTGGCTCTGGCAGGTTATGGGGAGACCAGACCTCCACCTACTGCCAGGTAGGATCAGTAGCACCCAGAGGTGATCTGGGATATCAAGTAAGCGTCCAGCTCCTGGCGCTGATAGCAAGCAACGCTGTCCAGCACCCACTCCCGGGTCACTACAGGCACTTCACACATCAGCCTGATTCCTGGGGATAACAGAGCACAAACCAGAAATCAGGATGGTTCCCTCGGATGCCCAGACTTTAGGGCAATGGTTCTCAACCTTCCTAATGCCGCGACCCTTTAATACTCGTATGTGGGTGTATCTGCATGTGGGCAGACCCTCCTGCAGATGGACAGAGGAGTGCAGTGTCTCAGTTCCTAAGACCATCGGAAATATGTGTTTTCTGATGGTTTTAGGCGACCCCTGTGAAAGGGGTCACAACCCACAGGTTGAGAACCACTGCTTTAGGATCTGGCCAACATCCTCCCAGAGAAGTTGGTATAGGAGCTTCTGGGGTCAGATCAAATTCTTTAATTTAAACATCTCTTATCACAAACCCCAGCAAGTTACAGTGTATGCTGAGACTCCCAAGACTTTACAGAAGCCAGGAAGACCCCTGATGGTAAAGTCTCATTTTTTGGGGGGCAATCTTATTATTAATTAATAATCAATCGACATTTACTCAGTACTATGCTAGAAATTTTTTTTTAGACTAACAAGATACTCTGCTATATTAGAGGAACAATGGACAGATTGTATTTAGAGTCAGAAGACATGGAGTCAAATTATGGCTTTTCCACATTCACTGGAAAGAGGCCTGATGGAGGCCGAGTGATAACCCTGAGCCAGAGGTCCTGGAGTAACAGCTTACCTCTAATGCCCCTGTATGACTTGGAACAAATCGCTTTGCCTGCCTCATCTGTACAGTGAAGGGGCTGGACTAGTTGGCCTCTGAGGTCTTATTACTATGGTGTGTGTTCATGAGCATGTGCCTGTGCCAGTGCACCTTACCCTGAAAACCACTGTCATCTTCCCAGGCATCAGGCTGCACAACCATGACTGGAGAAGAACCCTGTGATTCCAAGAGAAAAACAAAAACCATTTGTCATCGGAGGGGTAAGTAAATTCAGCATTGGTGATGAATGGGACCCTGCTCAGGATACCCGACTTCTGTGGTGTTGGTGTGATCACTGCCCTCGGTCTGGGCCTCAGCTTCTTCCTCGATCCAATGAGGAGGCACGACTAGCGGACCTCCAAGGCACCTTTCCGCCTTCATGACGCTAAGGGTTCTTAGATCAGTGGTTCTTCAAACTCAGAAAAAACTGGGGGTGAGGTGCAGGGAGGGGGACAGCAGGGATGTTTCTGAGCCAAGCAGGGGTCCTGAGAGTTCATAGGAGACAAGTCACTTCCGCCTCTGCTGTCATGAAAACCAACGGTACATCTTGCCCTCCTGGCTAAGCCCAACCCAAATCCCTTCCACTACACATAATACTTACCACTCTGCGCCTCAACAAAGAAGGTTTCTTCACCGCTGTGGCCCCGCATAGCTGCACCATCCATTCTAAGTGATCTGCATGGGCCACACAAACCATAACGTTACAATGTTCACATTTATTAGCTCCATCACTTCCCATGAATCTTTGTTCTTTGTTTTTTTTGGTCTTTCTGGAGGGGGAAAGCAGGGTAATTGGGGTTAAGTGACTTGCTCAAGGTCACATGGCTAGTAAGTGTTAAGTGTCTGATGCTGGATTTGAACTCAGGTCCTCCTGACTCCAGGGCCAGTGCTCTATTCACTGGGCCACCTACCTGCCCCAATCTTTGTTTTTTTCACCTTATTTCTGCTCCTGTTGTCAAGGAAGAAGTCCCTTACATATCAGGCTGACTGTCTGCCTCTAAGAGAAACTAGTAGTACTCTTCTAAGGGACAAGGCTTCAAGAAGGCTCTGCACACTTTTGGAGAATTAACATCCCAAATTCTTAGGAGTTATGGGGTCAACTCTCTTGACAGCTTCTGTCCTGGTTAAGGTCTGTCTGCTGTCCAAGCCACACCAATCTACTTCCAGTGATGCTGGCTCATTAATGCTAATCATCTCGTCTGCTTAGGAGCAAACAGTCCAATGAGGCCCCCTTGGCATGGCCCTATCCCCTCCCTTCTCTTATCCATCTAGTTCAGTGGTTCTCAACCTGTGGGTTGCGACCCCTTTGGGGGTCAAATGACCCTTTCACAGGGGTTGCCTAAGACCATTGGAAAACACATATTTCCAATGGTCTTAGGAACCGAGACACCGCTCCTCTATCTGTTTCCAGGTGGGTCCGCCCACATGCAGATACGCCCACATACAAGTATTAAAGGGTTGCAGCATTAGGAAGGTTGAGAACCACTGATGTAGTCCATGCCATTGTGCCCTCCAGACTCCCTGCTCTATTGACAAAACCCCTTCGATTGACTTCTCTGTATCTTCCTGAGTGTGTCTTCTTTGAAAGAGGCTACATTTCTTGAAATACTCTTCACCGAAGGAAGAAGTCTGTCATATGATAGTCTGTCTAGGTGCTCTGACTTCCCATGATGAAGGAGAATTAGCCATGGGGACAAGCCTTCGTAGAGGCATTTTTTTTTGAGAATCAACAAATGAACACCCCAAGTTCTAATGAATTTTAGAGTGAATTTTTGTCCCTCCTGCTCCCACTTCGCCTAATAGGCGTAGAAAGAACGGTGAACAATGAACACGCATCTTGCTCCCCACTGTTACTTCCATACTATTCCTGTCACCATCCCAATGATCTGATGATCTGGGCTGGGGTTATCCTCTCTTTTCTACCCACAAATATCACATCATTTCAGAACTGGAAAGGAGATAGAAGTCAAACCAAGTCAGACCAATACCTAGCTAAGAATCCCTTCTGAAATAATGTCGACAAGTGGTCATTTGGTCTTTGCTTAAAGATTTCTGAGAGAGAACTCCTTACTTCTTGAACATCTTTTGGACAATTCTAATTAGGGTCACAGATTCAAAACCGGAAAATATCAGAAGTCCTTTAAATCAATCTTTTCGTTTAACAGATGGCGAAATCGAGGCCAGGAGAGATGAAGTGACTTACCAAGGTCATATGGGTAGTAGAGTGGCAGAGAGGGATTTGAATCCAGGTCCCTTGGCTCTAACTCATTCAGCTGTTAAATGACGGAGTCATCTGATTTCAATTCTTCTTAATGACATGACCTCTCAATTCTTTAGCCATTAATGACATCCTTCTCTATACCATTTCAACCACATTTTGGTAACTATACTTCAGACTCCATTCTTACCTAGATTTACACCAATGTCAGGCCCACAACCTGCTCTCCTTTTGCCTCTTACTACATTTACATGCAGTCTACTCTTTGCCCTTACCTTGATCTCATGTCCTTTGACCCATGTTTATGTTTCCAGTCCATTTCAACTCATTCTGGTCTCATTTGCCTGTAATCCTAGAATCCTGGTTTTGATCACATGGTCCACTATTTTTATGTCTCACTATTCAGTGCCTTGGAATCTCAAGGACCCTTGGTCTTTCATCATTAACCACTCTCCCTCCCTTGGCCATAGAGGTCAATCCTTCTACTTGTACCCTATGACCTCATTCCCTCTGGCAATGTTAAGGACCTGTGCACTCTAGTAATCACTTCCTCTTTCTCACACATCTTCCATCTTTGATTTTCCAGCTGTTCTTGGAAACATGCTCAGGAATCCCCAGAGCCCTCCCTTGATTCCATTCAGCTATTACATTATCTCTTTCTTTCCCTTTTTACTGATAAATTTCTCACTAAGGTTGTTTGCAATTGGTGCTTTTGTCTAGTAACTACCCATTAATCTCTTCAACCCCTTGCAATCTGGTTTCTACGCCCTTTGAAACTGCTCTCTCAAAAGGTCATGAACGACTTACTAATTGTCAACTGATAGCCTTTTTTTCATTCCTCACCTCACTTGACGTTCATGTTGCTTCTGACAAAGCCGACTCTAACCTCCTACTAGACACTCTCTTGGTTTTTTTATTAGTTCTCTAACTTCTTTTTATCTCCTCTGGAGGCTCCTCAGCTTTCTGATGTGGCAACTTCTTATTACGAGGCTCTCTCTAGTCTTCTCTCTTTTCTCTATCATCTACCTTGGCACCATCATTTTTTCCCAAGGTTTCCACGTTGACATCTCTAAGCCTTGCAGTCTGTTCTGTGCTTGACTTGCTCTGGATGTTATAGGGAAAGGACTCTGTGACTCTTAGAATGCTAAGTAATCAATATCTCTGACTATCTGTCTGTATCTCCAGAATGTCACCATTAAGATGTTCTACTAGCACCTCAAATCTTATACATCTAAAACATGCCTCTCTGTGTAAGCCTGCTTGTTCTCTGGGCTAGATTCTTTCTACGCTACCATCATCCAAACTGGCCATCCACATGGGCAGATGTGGTTCTTCTCATTCCTCATCACCTTTTACATCCAGTCACCAAGGCCCTGCCAATCCTACCTCTGCAACATCCATCACCACCTCTCTGCCTGCCTTTATTGCACCAGCCGCCTCCTACCCAGTCTTCTGACTCTGCTCTTTCTCCCCTCCAATCCATTCCTTTCTTCAAATGATTTTTATTATGTGTAAATCTGGACATGTCATTTCCCTGTTCATCTGAAGAGCGTGGCTCCATAGAGTCTTCAGAGGAAGGTTCAAACTTTTTTTGGTGTCACTGAAAGCTCTCCACCATCTGGGGCCCACTTCCCTTTCTATTATCACAAACCTCCCCACACTAAGTTCCAGCCAAACTAGTTCACTCTCTATTCCCTGAACACAGCACATAACTTCCCCCTCTCTTTCTTTTGACTACGCTGCACCTTGTGCCTGGAATGCTCTCGTTTCTCCACGATGCCTGCTGAATTCCTACCAATCCTTAAAGCCCCATTAAATGCCATTTCTACTAGGAAGCCTTCCCTGATCTCTCCTCTCAAATAACTTTCCTGTCTGTACCTTACACAGCACATTTTGCAACTCTCTAGTGCATTTATAATGCAATTACACACATGTATTACAGTTCTGTGTTTGCGTCTTGTCCTTGTGCTAGTCTATAAGTTGCAAGAAAGAGAGGGTTTATCCAAACCTTGTGGCTTTTCTTTTTTCCCTTATATTTTTTCCAGTACCTAGTCTAGCGATCTCTAAACAGCAGGTGCTTAACAGGTGTTTGTTGGATGAATGAATGAGAGCATTTCAATAAAAGGTTTCCCACATCCTCTTTCTGGACCAAACAGCAGACAGGTCATGTGGAATCTGTGGCTGCTCCACCTCTGAGGGGCTATGTGACCCAGGGAAATCTCTCTAGGCCTCAGTTAGAGGGATGATCACTCACAGAATTGCAGACTGCTACCAAAAGCCTGAGTTTCTTTGGAAGAAAAAAGTGAGTTAACAGACGGCTCTAATCAAACCTCGAAACTCTACTTATGAAGCTGGCAGGGTCTAATTTTAAAAGGTGGAGTATGTGATGAATGTAGAGACTGAAGAACTAAGATACCAGACTTGAAAATCTCTCATGAATGAGATACTTGAAAAAGGAAAAAAATCCAAGATAATTTCTATTAATTTGCTAAATCAGTGGCTAAGAAACTATGGAGAAGAAAAAAAAAAGGCAACCTTTCCTCCTAAGGCTGAGTCAGTAATTGATAATCATGGCAGTAAAGAGCACCACATTCAGTGGTAATTACTGCAAATGTCAAGAGACAGAAGGATAATTCATTTAGTCAAAAAATAAATGCCACTCTGGACAGAGCCTCGCCAAGCTGAAAGGAGTCAGAATCTACATGCTTATGGGAGAGTGGCAGTCAGAAGATGTTTCTGAAGTCTGGGTCATTTGCAGAGGTGATTTACTGCATGACTCTTGCAAGGAGAATGAAGTAAGAACCATCAAACGAGAGAGTTTTTTGATATGTCTGCACATATTCTTGCATGAAATTTTATAAAGTTTCCCTTCTCACCAGCCTACCTTTTCCTGATTAATAAGAAATGTAAATAACAGGAATGAGAGTTGGAGGTGTTCTAAGACTCTAGTGTCTGTCTGAATGGGATAACTGAAGACCAGGCCAATAGTACTTCCAACAAAACTTTTCTGAAAGAAGCTAGCGAACCTGCTTCAGGCAAGTTTTCATTCTACAAAAGAACAAATTCCCTCCAAATTCCTTGGGGACAATATGTCTGGAAATTTCATAAAGCCCAATCAATAGCCAATAACAAAGGAAACTAAAGACAAATGAAAAATATTTAGCAAACCTCTGCTGGCTTCCCTGGTTGCTGGCTCAGTGCATCACTGATATAGGTCCTTAAGCCTCCCTAGGCCTCACCCCCTAAACTGAGGAAGACTTTAGCTGTGTAAGAGGCAGAAGGAATCTCACTGGGGGGGAGGGGGGGTGAGTGGGAGAGAGAGAGAGAAAGAGAAAGAGAGAGAGAGAGAGAGAGAGAGAGAGAGAGAGAAAGAGAGAGAGAGAGAGAGAGAGAGAGAGTGTGTGTGTGTGTGTGTGTGTGTGTGTGTGTGATAAAATGGGAGTATCTTGTCTGAAGAGGAATAACTTGAATCTTTACATCTGATATGCACATAATGATCTGGGTGAAATTGAAATTAGAAAATGTTCATCAAAAACATTCCCTCCAATATTGCTGCTCTGAGCCCATGCAGGGCCCTTGCCCCACAGGCTCGAGCTGCAGCCATGCGTTCTTCCCTGTTAATAATGTATCAGGAGGAATGTGTAGGCAGAGGATGGTTTGGGAGAACTTAGCAGTCTGATTCTCAATTATCATAAACATCTAAGTCATCTTCTTCCCCCTTGATTAATTTCCCTTTTTCTTAAAGCAAGAATTTTAAAAAATATATTACTTCTCACTTTTCTACTCCAGATCTGAGTACAGAAAAATCTCTATTTTCAAATCTACACCTAGAAAGCCTCATCAATCTGCGGAGGTCTTTGGCAAGTCAGACACAGACAAAGGCTAACTGATCTATAATATTCTTCTTCCCTTAGGTTTGGTTGGTGCAAAGGAACAGCTGTTATGAGAATGTTATTATACCGATCCTCATTTTCTTACCCGTTGGCATGTCTGTAAATGGTCCATAGCAACAGATTTCCAGGCCCTTGAAAATCTGGGGAAAGACAAATGAAAATTATCAAGGAGTAAAGAATTCTTTACTCACTGAATGAAGCTCTTGGGAAACACTTTTCTCTTCCTTTAAATCTGATGGCTTCCACTGTTATTTCTTGGGAACAATAAACATCAATCCAATGCCCAGAATCCTGCCACAGGTCAGAAAGTCTTTTTGCTCTGTGTATTTTCTTCCTGTCTATAGTTACCCAAGGGCAGTTTTATACAGTGCAAAGGCCTGACCAGGAGTCAGAAGACCTTGGTTTCTGGCCCAGCTTAGGGCCATTTACTAGCCTTGTGACCATGAACAAGTCATTTAATTCTGCTATTTCCTCCCCTGTAAAAGGGAGACCATTGCTTGCCTTGTCTACCTCACAGAGTTGTTACAAAGATCAAAGATGAGGTGTGTTAAAATGTTTTGTAACTGCTATATCACTGCATTTGATGGCAGGCTCCCTGAGGTTGGGGACTGTTATATCCCTAGGCCTCACCCACCATATATCGGGTATATTTATCTGGGCACATGTGGCCTTGTCTAATAGAACGTAAGCTTCTTTTGGGTGGGGATTATGTAATTTTTGTCTTTATATCACCCAGCACCTTGTGCAGCTGTGTGTAATTTATTACAAAGTAAAACAATTGTAGGAACCTAGTTATTTTCATGTTTGTCTTCCCCTTTAGATCTGAGCTCCTCGGGAGCAAGAGTCAATTTTACCTTTCTGTGTATCCCCGTACTTTGTACAGTGCCTAGCACACAGACATCACATCAATGCTTGTTGACTGACGGGCTGACCATTTAGCTATTGGGGAATGGCACTTGACCCTATACATTTGTATCAATTCTTTATACATCTTAGATAGCAGACCATCCAGCAGAGAAATTTGCTGTAATTTTTCTTGGAAGTTAACTCTGCTAATTCTAACAACATTAATTTTATTCGTGTAAAATATTCTGCACCTTATGTAATTACAATCATTCATTTTATCTACTGTGATGTTCTCCAACTCTTGTTAGGCCAGGGACTTTTCCCTAATCCATATCTGTGAAAGCCATCTCTCTGCTTGCTCTTCTAATTCACTTACAATACAACTAATATCTAGGCCACTTATGCATGTGGAACTTATGACAGTATACAAGGTGAGATATAGGTCTAAACATAATTCCTACCAGATTGTTTTACAGTTTTCCCAGAAGTTTCTATTAAACAGTTGGGATCCTTTGGTGTACCGAGCACCATGCTTTCCAGTTCAATTCAGCTCTTAGTCCTTATGCACCTAATCTGGCCCTGTGGTCCACTTTTCTGTATTTAATTAGTGCC
The DNA here is from genome assembly GCA_028627135.1 of Pseudochirops cupreus. Taxonomy (NCBI): domain Eukaryota; kingdom Metazoa; phylum Chordata; class Mammalia; order Diprotodontia; family Pseudocheiridae; genus Pseudochirops; species Pseudochirops cupreus. The sequence continues at coordinate 145,970,681 of CM053584.1, read as the reverse complement.
AAACGGCTTTGATGATTACTGCTTTGTGGTGCAGTCCGAAGTCTGGCAGCGCTAGGCTCTCTTCCTTTCCAATCTTTGTTCTTTATTTCCTTTGAGCTTCTTCACCTTTTGTTCTTTTCCAGATGAATTTTATTTTTTTCTACTTCCCTAAAGTAACCCTTTGGTAATTTGATAGGTATGACGCTGAATCTATAAATTAATATAGGTAGTATTACCATCTGTATTACATCAGTACGGTCTAAGCACAAGCACTTAGGACCCTCTTTATTTCCGAAAAGAGTGTGTCTTAACTGACTTTATATTATTCCTGTGTGTATCCTGGTAGCTAGATTTTCAAATATTTTTATATTTTATAATTATTTTGTATTTTTATTCCTACTGATATTAAATAACAGTGGCATCAATGGAATCCTTGCTTTATCCCTGATCTTACTGAAAAGGCCTCTAGTGTTTATTAAAGACAATGTTAATTCTTGAGCATAGACAGATGCCATTTAACCTATTAAGGAATGGTCTATTTCTATGCTTTTTAATGTTTTTAATATCAAGAGATGCTCTATTTTGTCACAAGAGTTTTCTATAGCTATTGACTAACCATGTGACTTTTATTATTTTTGCTATTATCACTATCTGCTATATTTAGAATTTTCTTGATATTGAATCAACCCAGAATTCCTGGCAAAAACCCAACCTGATCAGAGCGCATTTTTCTTTTAACATGTGGTTGCAGTCTCTTTGTTAATATTTTACTCAATATTTTTGCATCCATATTCCTTACAAATATTGATCTATAATTTTCTTTCTCTTGCTTGTAACTCCCCAGTATAGGCAACTCATAGTAGGGGTGTGGTAGACTTCTTCCTTTCCCTACTTTTGAAAGTAATCACTCCTTTGCCTTTCTCCTTAACCCAAAGTACAGATAACTTTAAGCCCAAAGTTCCTTCATAGACAGCTGCAAAAAACACTACTAGTCTCCAAAGGGAAGAGCCTGATAAGTCATCTTCTTCTTGTACTGGTTTGATTGCTTGGTCTCCAAGGGAAGGAGCCCATATCACATTATACAGATGATTTCCCTTTACAATTCCCTCTAATCATTATTAAAGAGTAAAGTCTCTTTTGAAAATAGTCATTTTTGGAAGTTTAGTATACTGCACATGACTTAATGTTTTTGAATGCTGAAATAAATGACTTTAGAAACTTTGAAGGTACTGAAAACATGTGAGAGGACATGACTTGCATTTAAAAATGACAACTGTATTCTTTTTTGCAAAGAGAAAGTCTCTGAGGAGTAGAGGGTGTCATGCTACTCATATCATTCTATAATATACCCTCTACCTGCTCAAAAGGGACAATTATGAAAATGGTCTAAACTTCCACTCCTTCCTCCTTTTCCCTTAAAACTGGGAAGAGTTGAAAACCCAAACAGAGGTAAAAATGAGTTGCATTTCAGGATATTACTTAAATGCCACTTGAATGAAAAGGAACAAGTCTACTCTCATTATAAGTGATGGATCCCGTTTACAGCAACTGTGCCACCTGTGTGAATGAAATATGTGCTCTAACACCACTGCCCCTAATGCCACCAACTGCTGATGTCATGGACTCAAGCCGCTCAAAATGCTCAAGTTTTAGTTAGGTGTCTTGTCTGAGCCAAATGCTACGTGAAAAGTTTAATGATTGGATATTTTCAAATCTTATGCTTGGTTGATACTCGCTGACAAGGGCCTCTAATGAGAAGATGAGAGATTTGCAGTTTGAGTTCCTCAACAAATACATTTCTCTCTGTCAGGGAGAAACCACTGTGACATTTAGCATCTTCAAAGTTTCACGACTCTGACCACCCACTTTCTATCACTGCCATCCAAAGGTCCCTGAACATGAAAAAAAGCCAACCAGGCAGCAACCAGAAGAGTGTTTCAGTTAAAGTTGGGGTGGGATCTGGGGTGAATTCAACCTTACATGTAATGTGGTAAAACAAAACAATTAGCCATCTTGTGCTGCAACTCTCTGGGGAGGTGGCATGATAGGAAGCAAATTACATCAGCTTCTTTTCAGTGTTGGAAGACAAAAGTCTGAAGGAATAAACTGCCAGGGCTGAGTAGGTAGAATGGTTATTTCTGAGGCTAGACTGACCCTTGGATTCAATGCTTTAGGGCCTGACTGGCGTTTATCTCCTAGATCACTTCTCTGCACAGTGCACTCTCTGTCACTGACGCTGCCTGCGGCCAGAGAAGGCGAGGAAGGGGTCCATTCTCAAGTGTTAGGCTGTGAGCCCTCAAAAGAGACAGAACTAAGACATCATGGTGGAAAAGCATGAGTCAGGAACATAAGTCTTTGGCAACCCCAGAAGGGCAGGTGCCTGAGGTCAGCAGCAGAGGAGATATACCATCACCAAGACAGAGAAGCACCTTCTAGGTAAGAACATCCCCAGAGGAGTCTTGGCTATGCAGGCTTCCTTCTGTGTACCTGAGGGGAAGTCATGTCACCTCTCTGGGGAGGGCTCTTTTCCACTGGCCTTACCTTCATCCCCTGAGATTTTCTTGCTCTCTCTGGGCCTCGGTGGTTTCTTCCATTGATGACATCTCCTCTGACTTCAAAGTCACACTGTAAGAAAGAAAAGGACAAAGAAAGAGATGGTTCTTTAGCCGTCAGCAGGAAATTCTATCACTTTTAGGGAGTTAAGCTTTCCTGGGCTGCTGTTTGTACAAAAAAGGTCACGAAATTTGGCAGAACAGATGAAACAACTGGCATCTCGGCTGCTGCAGTCAGTTCATGGAGGCAAATCTCTTGGCAAAAACCATAACTGGCTTCCCTCCTTACTAGGACATAATGTATTTACATTTCCAACATTTATCTCTTCTCGAAATAGTGCTTAGCATTTAGATTAAACTGATAATACTTTGCTGTGTAATGATAACAGAAATATTCCCTCATCTTTTAAATCAAATTATATATTGCCATTTTAAAGAGAAAAGGGCTTTCCACATTCCAACTGAGAAATTTCTGTAGTTAATGAAACCTGGAAGATAAAATGGGCTTCTTGTAGTAAGGCAAAGGGAAAGTTTGGGTTGGAGAAGGGAATGAAAGAGTGAAGAGGGAGAGGTCAAGGGTCTTTGGTTATATTCAAACAAAAAAGTACTAACTAGTACTGGGAGACAGAAGGAAGGCCAGATAGCTTTTGCATCTATTCTTCTGAAAAAGGAGCCCGTGTGACATTGAAAAGGGAACTGGCTCTGGAGTCAGAAGACCTGGATTCAAATCCTCCCTCTGATGCTTACTATCTGTGTGAACCTGGGCAAGTTCCCGAGCCTCCCTTGCCTAACTTTTCTCATTTGAAATATGTGGGGGTTGGACTCCAAGGTCATCTTCCAGGTCTAGAGTGGTCATTCCTAGATTACTAAAACAAGAGCATACATATGAAAAGTCTTTAGTCACTTTCATGCTGAGTTACGGAGCCACCTAGATGTGCAGAGCGTGCCATACAACAGGTTTAGTAGTCAGCAGAAACAACAAAACGAGACTAATGGCAAATGTGCTTCCACGGTTCTGTTCTGAAATTACTCTTCCCCCTACAGGCTATGCTATTCACCGGTCATTGTTCTCAGATCATCAATAGCAGATACTGCCCTGAGGTAATTTTATTTCTAAATAAATTCTATTGGCTTACTAAAAAGACAGATCTTGCTTTAACCAGAGCACTAAAGAGCTGCTGCTGCTATGCAGGAAGTGTCTCTGTGCGCCTCCATGCTGAGCCTGTTTCTCTGTGACTGTCTCACCCCTCTTGTTCTGCAGTGCCTTCCGTTCCCCTCCCTCTCCCAATTAAAGAGCTATTCCTTTTGAAGTCCTGGAGAATGATGACGGATTTTTTGCTGTTAAGATATAAGCTCCCCAAGGGCAAGAAATAGTCATTTTCATCTTTGTATCCCCAATGACTAGCACCCAATAGGTGCTTCAATAAACGCTTGGTTGATTCTTTTGTGTCTCAACTCCAGGTTTCTACTTGTCCAGTATGTGGTCTCCATTGTCGCCACCTTTCACCAGCCAGTCATTCAAACTTCTTGGCATAAGGCCTGTCTTTGGCTAGTTTGGGACATGAAGACTTACCTCAGGCAGCACCTTGCCTTCTTTAAAAGACTGCACCACCCCTGAAGACAAGATCATAAAAAGAAAGGTCACGCACAACAGGAAAAAAACACTGTTTCTGACAGTGATTTGGTCAAGAAATATTTGAGGAAATCTGAAGTGAGCAGAAGCAGGAGAGTAGAATACAGTAACAACAATATTGTGTGACGATCAACTGTGAACGACTGGGCTATTCTCAGCAATGCAACGATGCAAGACAATTCCAAAGGACTCAAGATGAAAAATGCTACCCACCTCCAGAAAAAGAACTGATGGGCTCTGAATGCAGATCAAAGCAGATTACTTTTCACTTTCTGTATTTTTAAAAAATTTTTTTCCCTTTTAGTCTGTGTCTTCTTTCACAACATGACTAATATGGTAATATGTTTTGCATGATTGAACATGTATAACCTATATCAAATTGCTCACCATCTCAGGGAGATCTCATGAAGAGAGAGAAAATTTGGAACTCAAAATGAAAAAAAAAGGACATTAAAAGTTGTCTTTATGTGTAACTGGGGAAAAAAACTGTTTAAAACCCCCCCAAGGGGAGGCTAGGTGGTACAGTGAATAGAGCGCCAGCCCTGGAGCCAGGAGGACCCGAGTTCAAATCCGACCTCAGATACTTGACACTTACTAGCCATGTGACCTTGGTCAAGTCACTTAACCCCAACTACCCTGCCTTCCCCCTTCCAAAAAGCAAAAAAAACCAAAAAACAAAACCCCCAAAACATTTGCAGAATACTAGTGGAAGGAATAGTGTATAACCCTAAAAAGCCAGAGATTTATAAGATGTATAGCAAAGATTTTTTCCTCAGGCATGGTTGCTTAATTCAAATGTTAGAAATTGCCTTATGCACATTGATTTTAGCCCAGCATCTAAAGAAAACCTCCTTCGTTGACTAAAATTGCTAATAGAACAGATTAGATCCTATTAGTTATGAAAAAAAACCCATTTCCCCAACATTTCCCCATCTGAACAAAGCAATAGACATTAAAGATAAAACCAATTTAGTATAATCATTAAAGGCCTTTTGGGTATTCAGACTCAGAACTGTAGAAATCTCAGGTGTTAAGACATTAAGGTTTAAAAAAAAGGCAGGAAAGCCAAAGCATGAAGGGTGGAGGGGTGTGTGTTAAATTTTACTTACACAGAAAACTCACTACCCATTTCCCTCCTGCAATGCCCAAGAAGTATTTTAGGGTCCGCTCACACACAAACTCAGCATCTACAAAGCAGAAACCATTTAAGTCAGTAGAAGTTGGTAACTAAGTCTGAAAATCTGCCTATAGTGGACTCAAGAGGTCCTAGCCCACCAGAGAAGGGTTGGTGATTCTACCTACTCTGAAGAAGGAAGGCAGAAGCTAGAAGAGTCTGGACCATTACAGGAATAAAGGGAAAAATGTCGATCTCTACAAGTTGGATCCTATATAATATATTTTCTGTATCCCCAAATTATTTCAGTATCTTCAAAAAAATATTCAAAGCACGGTCTAGGCTGATACTGTTGCTATATCTGTTTTAGTCTAAATCTGTTTTAGAGGATGGTTATATCTAGAAGAAAGAAGAAATAATGTGTGAAACTATAATGCTGAAATGATAATCCAAGTAATATTTGTCTACCCTTAGGACTTTGAACTGGAGACCCCTAAACCTTTTGCATTCCTGCAAGGGGTACTTGGAAAATACGCCAGTTGGAGGCTAAGGATCTCGTGGTTCTTTCTTTTTCCTACATCAAGACTTCAGAAAGCAATAACTAAAGAATAATTTCTGTTTATTTCCCAGTATTTCAAAGGCTTCTTTGAAGAACTAAGAAAGCTGTGGCAGAAACACTTAGGAGAAATGCATTTAATTAAACCTTAAGACACAACAGACAAGCCATCATCAGCAACAGCCCCTCTTCATAAAATTCATCACACTTCTAGTTCGTAAAGTTTCTTGTTTAACTGCTGATAAAACTGTCAGAATAATGAACTTCAAATACAGCCATTCTAGTGCAGTAGCCATTTGAAAACTGGACAGTGCTGATTTGCCTCCTTGAGAGAGACTCTAACACATGGTTTCATGATGATATTTCTCTACCTTTTTACCAAGTTCATAGGATCAGAGATCCAGGATAGGAAGGCACTTTGTTTAGAATCATTTTTTTATAGGTACTGGAGGTGGTTAGAGTGGGAACTCAAGCAAGTTCCTGCTTTTACTCTGCCATCTTGGTTCCGCCCCCTAAGAAGAGACTTTGGAGGCCAGCTAGTCCAGAGGTCAAGTGACATGTGGATGAAGGGGCAGAGCTGAGATTTGATCATTTTCAAGATATCACAAACCAACTTTTAAAATTCTGTTGAGTCACTGGTTTATCTCTCCAGTCTCTGAACCCAACCTAATGATTTTATCTGGTAGAAAGACTAATAGAATTACTTTTTAAATAAAATTACAATTTGTCAGCTATCAGAAGAATAGGATTTGCCCCTTGGTTTATCGAAATTTATAAAGTATTCAAGAAAGCAGCTTAAATCTAGGATCTTTAGAGCAAGCTATTTGAGAACAGGAGCATTTAGAGTCCACATTTACTGTGAAAGTTATAGTGATAACAAATGTCTGTTTGAGTTTAATGGAACTGAGTCACAAGTAGCCAATGAACCTGAATTACAAGTAAGTCCTGAGGAACCGCTTCCTAGAGCAGGAAAAATGAATTTTGACTTTTTAAGACTTCATCAACTGTCTGTTTTTGTTTTTTCCCATTGAATTCCAGGACAGATACTTCTCACCTGGAAGAGAGTTAACATGTTTTGTCAGTTCACAAATCTCTTGGTATACCTGTTTTCATTATGACATGAGTGGTCCCTTCAGTAATTTGATTAGATAGAGTGCTCTGGGTTTTCCTGGCAAACTTCTGCACTAGCATCTGAAAGCAAGCAAAACACTGAATTACATCAAATTGCCTCCAATGTAATATTAGACAGCTTTGAGCATTAGAAATCCTGGCTTTGAATTCACATCAGTTAAGGGATAAAAAGATTTGCTTTCTAACATAGCTGAAGTACCAAAATAAACCTCAATTTAATAAAAAGTACAACTTAGAGGAAGAAATTCTGAAATATTTTATGTCTGGAGACATGGAAAACTCAACCAAGATTTCAAAATGGTATCGATTTCTGTCTTTAAATAGAAGAAATCACTTGATATCCTGAGACAGTTTCTTTGGATGGTGATACTCCACTCTACTATAATTCAGATTTATCAGCCTGTAATTTATGAGCTGCAAGAAATCCCGCCTTCACAGAAAAGATGTGCAGTAGTTATGTCTGGCATGAAACCAAGATCCAAGCCTCTGATGGTTACAAAATATCAGAGTCACAACGATGCGAAAGGTCAGTGTCATAACCATCAGTTCCAATACATTTAAAGAAAAAGACTGAGGGAAGAATCTGTCCTTTACCCAAAGAAAACTAGCACCTTCCAGCCATTCTCCATCAAGTTATAAAAGACAATAAACAGGCAGTTTAAGAAATTAACCAGATCCATTTAAAGCACAGTTGACATAACTGGTAACTCCTGTTTGGTAAATAACTTTGTTCTTTAAGTGCCATTATTTACTGGCCATGCCACAAACACTACCATTTATGCAATGAATGATACTGCTACTGAGATCAGGTCATCTTCTTCCATGCTGCTGGACCATCCCCATTGCCTCAGGGCTCAGAGAAAGGCTGACTTACAGAGGCTATGGATGTCCTCCTCCCCTTTACCACTGCCCTCTGCCAGCATCATTAGCAATTCTGAAATGATTATTTGCTGAAATCCCCGCCATGAAAGTATTCAGTTAGAGCAGTAACTGCTGAAAAGATCATTTTAATGTGAGCTTTGGAATTAATCATGTGTAATACAGTCAGCTGCTTCATCATAAATTTGCCACACTTCAGCAAGTATGAATAGTGCTTAAAAGTTTTCCTCTTTTCTTTTTTAAAGACAGCATGTACCCAAGCCACCTGTGCACTGATCTGCAGCTCAGAGCTGCCACTGGCAAGAAAAATGAGACACTTTTAAAAAAATGCCTGAAATGCTGGGCTCTTAAAGCAAAGGAGAACTCTGGTATTTAAACCATGAGTTCTGGGCAGGGTGGGAAAGTGACTGAGGCCCCAATGAACACAAATGCCCAGGTATATGCTTTCAAAACAAACGGCTTGTTGCATATACTTCAAGATAGTCTGACATTAGATGGTAAGAAAGTCATCACAAAGACGACAGCTGCTGCTTAACTTATAATTGCTCCTAGGGTTGAAGCCAGTTGCGAGGAAGGGCTTTCTTTCTAGCCACATACAAAGCTGTATGCTGAGTCACTGGCTACTTCTAGAAAGGTCAGCATGAGAGATGGATCTTCCCCTAGGGAAGGGCTATTAGGAGAGGCAGGAAAGAATTACAGAGTATCTTCATTCAGTTTGCAATAAATGTTGCTTATCCCTAAAGCCCATTTGACACTCAGTAGCTGTCAGGGGCATAAAGAAGTATTTACTAAGTTCTTTTAATTATATGGAGTGATACCAATTATGCTAAGTTATAGGGCAGGTGAATACACTGCATGTATCTGAATTTCATCCCCAGGCCAAGCAGAAACAGGTTAACTGCATCCTTAATATTTTGGTGGGTATTTTTCCACAATAAGAAACCGTTCTTGCCTTTGGCAAGATAAACTGGAAGAGAGGCCAAAATTCCTAATAGCAGGGGGTGTTGCAGGGCAGAAATGACAGGGCAGGCTGCTGAACGACTGTGTTACAAGGCAGAGGAAAGACAAATAAACATTGGACAAATGCCACTGTCTGGCACTATGTTTGGAACTAGGCTAGATTCAGTCAGTTTATGTTGGGGAGCACCAAGTACACTGAGATGTGGAGAGAAAAAAAAGAACTACCACCTGGAGAGAGGAGAGACACGCCCATTTTCTGTTTAAGATGAAAAGGTTAAAAAAAAAAGCCCAACTAAATAACTTTTAATAGCCCTGGATCATACCCATACAAAGTCTAGCTGCTTTCTGCTAGCATTTGAAAAAGTGATTTGTCAAATAATGAACATGGAAGCAAGGATCAGGAAAACAAAGCTGCCTAGTGGCAATTTTTCAGAAATCAACAACAGAAATGACATCGTACGGACCCTCCTGACAAAGGCTACCGTTTATGCAGGGCCCCATGATGACGCACTGTGAGAAGAATGTAAGGGCACAGTGACTGGGGAAGCAGCAAAGCACCTGGTCAGACACACGCTGTCACACTCACATGTTCTTTGGGAGTTAAACCTGATGCCACAAGGGACATTCTGAGGCTGCCTGGTCCTCCTGTTCTGAGCCTCTCTGAGGCAGAGGCCTCCTCCTCCAGCTGCCGCCTCACATTGCAAGCAGGAGCATTCAGAGCAGAAGTGTGGGTACTTTCTTCAGTCTGAAGCTCAGATGACCTCAGTGCGGAAGCTGAGGTGGGCAGGTTGAGAATATCTCTTAGGGTGGTATCCTTATTTTCCTGGGGGCCGCATTTGGGGTTCTCAGGGTACACTTTGATTCCAAATTCTGACTCAGGGGCTGTTTCTAAAGAAGAGAGGAAAAACAAGTCCTATTCAGGGGGTCATTATAACCAGGAGTTTGTGTACTTGTTTTGTTCGTTTTCTGAAAATTGTATTAAAACGTAACTGGTTTCCTTTGCAATCCTATGTATTTTATGTTATGTATTTAAAAACATCATTCTGAGAAGCTGTTCACTGGCTTTACTGGACTGTCCAAGAGGTTCAAGACACCAAAAAGGTTAAGAACCTCTGGTCTAATTTATTCAACAGTAAATCATTAATTTAGCGAAGTAGGAAAAAAAGTCTAGGAAGACAGGTTATGTTAAGAGGATGCTGCCATCTTTTTTTTTTTTTTTGCTATTTTGTTCACCAAAGTACAATTAGTTTGTGCATTAGTCATCAGGCCTCATTACTAAATTAAAAACAAAACAGAGCATCTCTAAAACCTTTTAAGAAAATGCTACTCCATCAGGAATTAAGCATAAAAACAGGAAATTTATGATAGCCCTAAAGAGACACTAATGAACATGGCCAAATGTGGCATTTTTATGCCAAATCGCACCTTTTGTGCTAATGTGCTTTTTAGAATGAATTTAAAACTTTTTTGACTGATTAAAACTCTGATTTACAAGTCATAAAACTTGCACTCCATTAAAATGATTTAGAAGACATAAAACGTGTAGTTCATTTAGTCTCTTCCTTCACAGGAAAGAAGTGACTTTGGCTTTTTGGCTGTTTTCCCCTGGGAGGCTGGGATTCTGTGAATCCAGCTTGCTAGCAGCAGTTTTCTTGCCTAACTGTCCAGTGGTAGCATTTGTACAGCCCCCTGACTGCTGACCCATCAGGGGCTGAGCCCAGGGGAGCAGAGTGCTGGACTTAAGACAAATTCTTTTCCTTTCCTCTCATGGGCCTTAAACGGGAGGATTCTGAACAGCCAGGTCCATCATGGGAATGCTAATCAACTGCACTGACAGAAAAGACCAATAGAGAATCTTGGTGTGGAGTAAATGAGAGATTAAATGACAGCACCTCCCTCGCCTGAGAGGACCAGACCACACATTACCAAGGTTTGGTTTCAGCACACAAGACTGCTCCTTCGTCATACTTTGTTCCCCAGGTTGCCACTGCTGTTTTTCCTTCAGCGTAGTAATCCTACCGATCCCCTCTTCAGAAGAGAAGTTTACTTTCTGAAGACTCCTGGAATGGCCAAGCTGTCTCCAATCCCCATTCAGCATTTGGGACTCCAAAAGGGAAGACCTAGATAGGGGAAAAGCATCAGAACAGCTCCAGAAAAGGCTGATAATAGCTCCCTCTGGTCTCTCTAGCAGCTGTGGCAGAATCAAGCAAGAGCCGTTAACGTCAGAGTATTGGGGAATGATTGGCAACAAGAGGGCTGGTGTGTCGGCATGGAAGCAACATGCCCAGATTCATGTTGCACACCAACATGTCAAGGATGACACATGACATCTCCCTTTAGGGGGTTAGTCTGGGGCTCACTGCCTAACAATATGTCAGTAAGTTTCACCAAATTAACGACTGCTGTCACTCACTCAAATCCCACAGACTTAGCTCACGTCTAAATGGCTTTGTTGGAATCATCTCTTGCAGGAGCACAGAATGGAACTGCCCCAATACCCTCTATAACTATACTTCACACTCAACAGCCAAGTGTACATCATCATTTCTGCTATCTGTCTCCTGTTTGTCTCAGGTCATTCTAAGAATGGCAGCCAGCTACGACAGGGTGAGTTGGAGAAGCGGGGCCTACCAGTAGGTTTTTCTATAATTCTAGGCCTTTGGGCCTGAATCAGGACTGGATGGCAATCAAGAATGAAAAGGTTAATGGAGCTCTGAAAGTGCTTCACCATCTTGGGGAAGGTGTTTTGGCTACTAACTCCAACCGTAGGCCCTTTGGTCTTTGGGCATCAAATAGTCTAGCTAGCTAGCTAGCTCAAGTGTTTAAGCAACGGTAATAAGGCTTGGCCAGACAGCATTGCTCTGTGCCTTGGCCATAAAACCTCTGTCCCTAGCTTTAAAAATGCGTGCCATCAGTCATAGGGATGAGAAGATGTGGCCAGATCAAAGCTAACTCATCATTACTCTAAAATTCACAACCAGGAGCATTGGCTTTATATACATGGGATGGCACCTTATTACAGGTACAGTGTGAATGGCAAAAGACTAGGAACTGAGATCACTGGCTCTGTCACCATTTAGATGCAACCTTGAGTAATCTGTGTGCCTCTATCTCCTCTACACAGTGGGAATATTATATTTATTATCCCCTCCGTATGGAGGAAATAATATCCATCTTATCTTAGAATGACGTAGAAGTAAGATGAGATAATATATGTGGATGGGTTTTACCCAGTTTAAACATAGCATGTGATCATCATCATTGGTCCGGAAGTGATGTTCTGAAACTTCCCCCTCAAAGCATCATCCCTAGCACTTGTTTATATCCCCTCCCTCAGATGAAATGATCATCCCTATGCAGAGGACAATCCAATTTCTATATCCAGCTTCAAGTTTGCCCTTGAGGTTTATTTTTGAATCTCTCACTACCTGCTGGATATCTCCCCTAAATGTCCCAATGGTATGTGAAACTCATGATAATGCAACTGAGCTCCTCTTCTCTCTAAAATGTGCAGGGGCCTCCCAGCTTCCTGATACGTTGGCAGTAACATCTCCATCCCTACCTTCCAGGTAGTGAGGTTAAACTTCAGAATCCTCTTCCACATTTAATCAGGCACCAAGTCGTATGGAAGCCAGCTGTACCATCCATCTCTCATATCTACCTCTGTACTGCCACTATTCTTGTTCCCATCTTTCATCTACTTTAACTAGCTCCTCTGCTGCTAATTCAGCCTTTACACAGTTGCCAAAACAGTCTTCCCAACCTGCAAGTCCAACCATGTCACCCCCCTGCTTGAAAACCCTTGGCAGTTTCCTCTGGGACAAACCACAAACGACTTCCTGCTGTGGCCCTGGAGGCCACAACAACCTCACCCCAAGCTCTCCATCCAGCCTAATTCTAGCCTACCCTCCCTTCACATTCCAAGCTGGACTATGAAACTGTGCCCCAATCTCATCTTCCTCTGTCCTGACTGAAATAAACTCCCTCCACATCTGTTTAAAACCCTTTTTTTCCTCAAGACCAAGGTCATAAGGGAAGGAAATAAGTATTTATAAATCACCTACTATGTGCCAGCATTGTGCTAAATGCTTTTTTAAATCAAAATAATCTCATTGGATCCTCACAGCAACCCTAGGAGGTAGGTGCTATTGTTATTCCCATTATACAGTTGAAGAAACTGAGGCAAACTGAGAGGTTAAGTGACTGCTCAGGGTCACACAGTAAATGTCTGAGGCTAGATCTGAACTCAGGTTTTCTTCACTACTGGCCCAGCTCTCTATCCACTTCCTCACTTTCCTCCCCCAATTTTTCTAGAACCCTTGGGGATAAGATCTCTCCTTTACCTAAATCCCCTTCTCACACTGTACTTCTGTACAGCAGACACTGTATCATCCCTCAGTCAGTGTTCACTCTCTATCCCCTCTTCCATTAGACTTCAAGTTCCTCAAGGGCAGAGACTATTTCTTTTTCCATTTTCATATCCCTGGGACTTAGTACCACAGGAGGTGCTTAATGAATATTTGCTGACATGAATCAAGGGAAGTCAGCATCTAAACTTATTTCTGGAAAACAGAAACTACAAGTAGGATGTGGGCTGATCTATGAGGGGAGCCTTGCCACACATCCTACTGCCAACCTCCCGTATTGTTCAAAATTTTAGTTCTGTTTCACTTCATTCTATTCTGGAAAAGGGACAGGTCATCCAACTACATCTGGCCCATGCCCTCAGGAACAGTTTAATATTCCTTCCTGCACAGTGGTTTGTATTGCTTAAAACTAAAGCAAAAACAAGACTAAAAGCCTATAGGTGACTAAATAAGATGGGTATCATAAAGAAACAAGAAGCTACATGTCTACATACATAAAGCCAGAGACTCTATGGAGAAAATAACAAATGCTCATTATAAGACAAGGAATTAAGAAATCACAGCATTTTTCTCTCTCTCTCAAACAAAATGCATTTACCCTTCAACTCCTGGTTCTTCGTTTTTACTGCTGGAATCCTCTGGAAATGCTTGGGACTTGTCTGTTGAAAGGCTTTGTGCATTTTGGGTTTTGTGATGTTCAACAGTTTTCTCTGCTCCTTCAAATGGAGATGAAAAGAAAACACAACAATACAGTTTGCTTAGTAGCCTAATTCTTGCTGGTGATAATTCAGGTGAAGACGCTGATTTTTTAAAAAGCAGCAGCCTGTGACAATCAAATCGGTCCCTAAACAAGTGTATCAGAAGGAGAAAATTAAAGTTTATAAACATTAACGAGTGATGCGACAGGCAGATGCTAACACCAAATGGAGGAGCATGATTAAAAAAGAACGATAATGGGCTTGGGCTGAAGTGGCTAAGTGAGGACACCCAGCTGAGACGTGGCTACTTAACCCATCGTTGCCTTCGCCCGGTGAGGAAGATGAGACGTCAGGGAAGTGTTTTTGGTTAGCGACTTGACCAAAGATGCAGCAATCATGCCAGAGGTAGCAGAGGAGAAATAGCTACTTTGATAAAAGCCTAACATGTTGCATCACCCTTACCATTCTTACTCCTTCCCTTCCTTCATAACTATAAAGAATATGGGTTTGGGAGGAATCGCAAGATGGGTTAGGATAGAGGATCGGAGGAAAGAAACAGTGACATTTCATTTTACTTGTTCAATAATTTAAAAATACAGGGAGCCCTGAAGTAATGGAACTGAGGATACAATATGTGTATACATATAAATAAAGGACAAGTACGAAACAGACCTAAGGCAAAGTTCTGGCGTGTTAGGATACCCGTTTTATTTATGAGTTCTGAAAAGGATGAATATGCTAGAAATGACTTAAAAGGCACAAACACTTAGAAAGCAAAAA
>CM053584.1:145937202-145955532 GCA_028627135.1 Pseudochirops cupreus | reverse complement strand
GACATAGGAGAGAATAGACTGGGGGAGGGGGGAAATACTGGGATGGCTGTTTTGGGGTGGTGGGCGGGGGAAAGACGGGGAGAAAAGATGTAACTCAAAAAAAATTTAATAAAGAATCTCATATAAAAAAAAAAAAAAGAAAACGCAAACAAAGGTTGTATTAATCTAAATTGTTTTAACGATACTGTGTAGCCTGGAGGAAAACACTGATTTCTTGAGCTGATTCTCAAACACACTTCTTAGAGCTCCCCTTGCAGCTCGGTTTCTCTGGGTGTGGGGGTGTCTCAGGAACGCGAGGGCCCTGACCAGGGCCAGCAGCTGTTCACAACAGGCTGCACCCAAGCATGAACCAGCACGTTCTTTTCTTTCAGTTGGGTATAGAAAGCCTTTCAATATAGTTGTCATTTTCCTAAAAATACAGGATGGTATTTGATGGAATAATGTGTAGCCTCCCAAGGACCTCTATGAAATCGAAGTAATCACTCACTGGAAAGGAAAGAAAGTCTCGTCTCATGAAAACCAGAAGCCCAGCTGTTAACAAGTCATTACGTAACTGGAACGTTTAGCTTATGAATTACTCTGCTCATTACAATGGGCTTCACGCCACGGAGAAAGAACAAAAGCTAATCTAAGTTGTGCGGCCATCACGCGGTGGTACTTCAAGGACACACCACCAGGTTTTTTTGTTATCTTTTTGCCTCAATCCTTTGTCTCCTTCTAGAAGTAGAGCTCGACTCAGTCCAGCCTTGTGGGAAGACTGTTTTAGTTGGGACAAAGGGGCCAGATTGGCCACCTTGAGCATCATCACAGCAATCTAGAGCCAAGAGGGGTTCTCCCCCAGGCATGGGCCTTCTGATGTAGGGGACCCGGGCCAGACAGGAGGTCTAAAGATAAGCTGATGATGGTGATAAGCTGCATGGTTACCAAATTCCACCTAAGTCTTGCTTCATCTCCCCCTCCCAACAATTCTGTAAGATAGGCTGTACAAGGATTATATCCATTTTACAGATGAGGAAAATGAAGCTCAGAGAGGTTTAAAGATGAAGAAATTCATTTGGTTAGTTAGTAGCAGAGCGGAGACTCAAAACTCTTAAGTTCCAGATCTCTTTCCATTCTTTAGGATTTAGAGCTGGAAGGGCCCTTAAAGGTTCTCTGGGTCCAACCTCCTCACTTTACAGAGGAGGAACTGAGGCCCATAAAAACGTAGGGATCTGCCCAAGGTTACCTGGGTAGTGAGTGAGTCAGAACTTAAATTACATCTATATCTCTGTATATCTGTGCACACACACACACACACACACACACACACATACATATGTCATATATATGACAAAGAATTTAAACTGTAGACATATAGTTTACACATATATACACGGTTTAAATTCTTACTCTGCATTATATCTGTATTGTATACATGCACATGCACACACACATGCACACACGCACACACACACACACACGTGACCTGCCAGTATGTGTCTCACCCCTAGGGATGGCCCCCACAGCAGAAGCTGGCAAACACTGTGTTAAAGAACATTTGATTTCAAGAGCAGGACAAAGCTCTACGGTCATCCTCAGGCATACCCCTAAAACGGGAGCTGAGGGTGTGGCTTTCTAGGACTAACATGAGGAAAACAAGTCCGTCTTTCCTACTGAGCATGGTGCTTGGCTGAGTGTCAGCAGGCTCACATGAACTTAAGGGGGGAGGGGGTAGCTCATAACTGGAGCTGGTATTCAGTTGAAACCACAAACACTTAAGAAACAGAGGCACAAAGGAAACTGTTTTTCTGCAGACCTCCAGGAACACGCAGAAACTAAGCTGAGCCGGCGTATTATGCAGATATTCAAAATCAGACAGTAACATTTTATTTCTTGTGCACTTGGATTTTAAAAGTCTAGTCAGTATTTAGACTAGAGACAGTGAAAGCACCCCAAAGAGAAGCATTGTGCCGGGGATCGTGACAGGACTTTGGGCTTCATTATTTGAGAGATGAACTAAATAGAGATACAGTTACAAAGAATGCATTTAAGGAAATACATTTGGAACCACTGCCATAGCAACAGAGTTCCCAGCTTCTCATGCATGAGCTACTGTTCCCTCTGAACACAAAAATACATCGAGGAGGAACTAGGCCTTGGGTTTGAATAGCTAACGGCCTTGGGTTCCTAGAAAGACCCAAAGGGAGAAAATAAAGTCCCAACACCCCTTAAAGGAACAACAGTATATGAGAAGAAAAATGATGAACAGTTTTGGAAAAGGATCAAAGGAGAAGGAAACGTGGATCCCTTGTTCGTTTGGCAGATCCACATGGAGAGAGCAGTGAAAAGAGCTTTGGGAGATCTTAGGAGGAACAGGGCACAGAAGTACAAAGACCACGAATGGCAGCTGGCTCAACAGCCTAGAGCTCCCCCTCCCCTCTAAGGAAAAAACTTCTCTGGGCAAACACCTTCAAGCTTTGTTTTTGTCCTCTACACATTTTGTTGGAGTGAACTCTCACCTTTCCTGAAGTTTTCCCCCAGTTAGAATCTAACATTCCTCCATCTACTTACTTATGTCAATATACAGGCGCAAATTATTCCCAACATCATCTTTTAAAACTGCTCAAGACTGCCCCCTGAATAGCTCCAATTGACTCTCTTCCACCTTTCAACACTCCTGTATACTTGGGTTACATTTTAATTACTTTGGCCCATCAATATAGGAAGACCCTGTCATAAAGCACTTTGCCATATACCACAGATCTCAACATACTAAGGATCAAGTCAGGCCTTGTAAACACTGTGCATCTTTCAGTCTAATATCTAAAACCTATTACTCTGGAGAGTTTCTCCTCTCTTACCAATGTTAAAGGAACAGAATTATGGAATCTCAGAGTTGGAAGGGACTTGAGATGCCTCATCTGCCTTTATACACTGCATGAAACCCTCAAAAGGTGTCAAACTCACAGGCAGCCTGTGACCTGAAGTGAGGCACAAACCGGATAAAAACATAATTAGGAAATGTTGAACAGAATAAACAAAAATATCACACAACACAGATAATGCTAATCTGTAGTTTTCTAAGTCAACACACCATCACTGGGGTCCGTTTCTGTTTGAGTCTGCTATCACTGCTCTAAACAACCTTCCCCAAGTTCTTATCTTGCCCCTACTTGAACACCTTCAGCAGGGGCGAGCTTACTAACTTATAAGGCAGCCCATTTTGTAGTTGGACAGCTTCAATTATTAAAAAGTATAGCAAGTCAAAATCAGTTTTCCTGTCTGTAAGTAGAAGCACTTACTATCTCTAGCAAAAATAATAATTATAGTAACAGTGATGATAATAAAAATCACTAATATTTATATAGTACCTATTATGGATCAGGTACTGTTCTAAGTGTGCTTTACAAACATTATCTCATTTGACCCTCACATCAACCCTGTTATCTCCATTTTATAGACCAGGAAACTGAGGCAGACAGAGGTTAAGTGACTTGAACAGGATCACCTGGCCAGTTAGTGTCTGCAGCTGGATTTGAACTCTGGTCTTCCTGACTCCAGGATCCTTGACAGACCCACTGCACCATCCAGCTGCCCTATAGTATGTTCTATAATACAGGAGAAAACTTAATCCCTCTTCTACATGTGAAGACAGTTATCACGTAACTCTAGAGTCTTGTCTCCAGCGGACTAAGCAATCCCAGCACCTTTCACATTTCATGTGAATGGTTTCAGGTCTCCTTGCCTTTTCTAGCAGCCTGAGAGAGACAGTTAGAATCCCCTCCTCAGAGCAGGGTGCTCAGAAGAGAATATGCTAATACAGAATAACACTGCATACTGCTTCACAAGTGCTAAGCCATTTTTTGTGGGAACTCTGTCTCCCTCCTTGCCATACAAACACAAGAGGATTTTTTCTTCTCTTAGATGACCTGGATGACCTTTTCTTTTGGTTCCTCTCTCATAAGCCTTTGGAAAGCAAATAGCTTATTTCATTTACGCTCTAAATTTCCCATCACACCTCTACAAAGGGCCAGGTACCAAATGGCTCAGTAGATGTCTGCAGACAAAAATGTGTTTACCTTTTTCTGATTTGGTCTGTTTCAAGTCTGGCTGGTCCATGGAAGGGCATAGCCCAGATTCCTGAGAAGCAGGCCTGTTGGAAGTCTGACTACTATGTTGTTCCAAGACAGCCTCTAAGACGGCCATTTCCTGTTGGAGTTTTTTCAGGTTGTCTTGCATGGTGTCCCTTTGCTACAACAAAGAAATGATCCCGCGTCAGAAGATTATGTTTCTCTCAAAATGGAAAAATCCAGCGTTAAAGCTAATTACAAAGTCATATTTCATGAAGAGAACACAAATTGCCCAGTATTGAATGACTAAATCTGATCAAACACCTATAATCTAACCAGGTTCACATAAGGTATGCCCATAAAATTGTTCTAAGTAGAAATGGGGAGGGAAACTTCAAAATCAATGACCTGTTATAAGGTGGTTATCTTGGTTTAAAGCTCATGGGAACAGAAAAAAAACCCCAAAAAACCTTGAGAAATCTAATACTTTTAAGATATTCAATTAACTTGATTTTATGCTTTATATAGGCTTTGTTTTTGTCTGACTTATATTTTAAAGATATAGGAAAGATTAACTTTACTCTGTTAGTACAGAGAAGATTTAGGTTAGGCAATTAAAAAGTTGCCAATTATCAAGGTGATTAAACACTTTAAAAAGGCTCCTTAGAGGTCCTTAATCTTGCTTGGAGACTGAAATTGACTTAGAGAATTTTGCTTCTAGCTCTAGGATTCCCTGACTCTTTGGCTTCAGTCAGAAGGAATAAGGAGCTAATGCTAATGAGGTGCTTAGAAGATCACTGCAGAAAAGGATGAACGAAATATTAATACGCTAGTGGGTTCCTAAAGAAAGACTACCAAAAAATATATAAGTGGGAAAAAAAACCAGTCATTGTTCTAAATATAAGAACATTCAACTAATGGGGCCATAAGGGCAGCTCTTAGGAGTAGAAAGAATGCTGGGTTTGAACTCCACTTCTGATGTTTACTACCTGTGAGGCCATAGATGATTAAATTCATATCTCAAGTCTCAGTTTCTTCAACTGTAAAATGGAGATAATATCTATAGGCCCCTCCTCCTATTGCTGTGAATTTCAAATGAGATAACATATAAAACATTCTGCAAACCTTAACCAGCTCTATAAATACCACCTATCACTATTATATTTATGTTTTTTCTTAGTTTACAAGTCCACTCATGACTTCATTTTAAGAAAGGGCCAACTGAGACATGGCTTTTGGAAGGCAAAGGGTTAAAAGGTCATTCTTAGACTCAAACTGAAGTAAGGACCTTCCAAAACAGACACTTCTTCACGTGCATCAGGAACTTCAACAGCTGGCTGCAAAAATTTGGCAAGAAGAATTGTTTCTCTTATCTCTTACTTCTCGTAATTCTTGAAAACGTCTTCGCCTTGCCCTAAGAACAGGCCATGTTCCTCCTCCTGCCACACTGAATTCAGAGCTTTAGCAGGAGGTTTTTATGAGTGGAAAATGTATTCCCAGCTTGACAAAGGTTTCTACTGCCACACTGAGACTGCACTGCTGCCAAGGACTTTCGTAGCAACAGCACTGCCACCGTGTGGAGCTTGCTTGTGCTTACATCCATGATCAGAAAATGGACAAGGTTTTTCCCCGGCAACCCCTGCTATGGTACGATAAAAAGGCCTCCAATTAATGCTTCCAAAATTCTACTGTGCTTGCTATCTGGCATGATTACCATATCCTGCTTCTATGTAGCTAACAAGCAGCTCAGGAAGGCAGAAAGAATACCAAGAGAAGGATGACTATATAATTGTACTCTGAGGGGTGAGGATACAGGGACCCTTCCATTTTTAACAATTAAATGTTCAAAGTACTGCTTTCTGCCTGGACAGCAACTAGGCATCCTGTTGGGGTTTGGCCAGTCACGTTATAGAGATCTAAGATCTGTGATGCTGGGATGTAGTTAAGGCCCTAGTTAATCAGGAAATAGCTTAGATAACCCATTAATTTCCATTGCTGCCAGGCATCTTCCTTATAAATGCATCTGGATGTATTCTTTCTCTGCCCATTGGCTCAATGGCTCTTTACTGACTAACAGGAAGATTCAAATTTCCCTGCCTGGCATTCAACACCCTCTCCAATCTAGTGCCCTCCTACTTTATCTTTTTTTTTTTTGTTGCTTTTTGGAGGGGGGGAAGACGAGGAACTTGGGGTTAAGTGACTTGCCCAAGGTCACATGGCTAGTAAGTGTTAAGTGTCTGAGGTCAGATTTGAACACAGGTCCTCCTGACTCCAGGGCTGGCGCTCTATTCACTGTGCCACCTAGCCCCTCCCCCCCCACTTTGTCTTATTTAATACCACTCTCATCTGACTCTGTTTAGATAGATAGATACAGCATTCATTAAACACTTATTATGTGCCCATCGCAACTGCAAGTGCTGAGAATACAAACACAAATGAACACAACAGTCCCTGCGCCAAGGAGCTGACATTACCCTGGAGGTGGGACAACGTATAAAGGGGGGTTGGGAGGCGGGGGTGAGGGGTGGTCTAGACATGGCTAGGAAGTGAGGAGAAGGTATGGCTCCGAACACCTCCCAAGCCCAGAGTGGTTCCAGGAACAGAACCCACATTTCTAGCAAGAAGGAGCTGAGCTGACGTCTGGAGCGAGGATGGCATGATCTGGGGATGCTTGGAAGTGTGTTTCAATCAGACCAGACAAGCTGCCATCCCCATATGTGTGCTGTGTATTCCTGCCTCAGTGCCTTTATTTGCATTGTTTCTTGTGCTGAAAATGCCCATTTTTCTACTTCCACTTAATGAATTAAATTGTACTACGGTTATTTATAACTACAAACGGTCCATAGTAAGTTATAAGCACTATAAGGGCAAGGACCACGACATTAAATTCTATAATCATCTCCAGTATCTACCCTAGACCTCCACAAGTAGTAGGTACATAATAAAAGTTTTGGTGAGCTGTCTTCTCTACAATTCTATTTATCATCTTAGTCTATTTGTGCTAAGACACATTATGCTAATCTGTAATCTCTGATATCAGGTTTTGGGGGCAAATGTTTACTGTAACACTTTGAAAAAAAAATCAAACAAGCCCCAAAATTAAAAAAACATAAACAAAAAAATCTCTTAAATTAATACCTATGACATTTCTAAGAATAGGACCAACAACAGAAACTGGAGCAAATAATGGGGCAAGGATACTTATTCAGGGAGACAAACAGTATGACAGGATCAGAAATTAGACCCTTCGAGTTTCGAATATAAGAAACATAATATTTTTCTGTGATGGTGAAAGCATCCTTTTCCAAGCTCCCCAGATCCAGAAAGAATCAGGAATCAGAGAGAGAGAAAGGAAAGGTCCCCACAGGTCTCTTCATCTGTCTAGTCACCATGGCAATCCTGTATAAATGGGGACAATGCTTTTTGTACCTGATCTCAGCTCAGGTACAAAATAGGCAGAAGCCATACAAACTTCCTCTGTAGTCCAATAGGCCCTAAGCTTCAGGAAACGTCCTTTCCATAGAAAATGAAGAGAAGACTTTTCTTCTTTCTCTCTCTCTTTTTTTTCAGGGGTGGGAGATCATGGATATGGACCATTATATATCCTCAGATGTGGCTGATGTGTTGGTTAGTTTTGCTGAACTGGTTTTTTTTTTTTTTTGTATTCTTTGTTATAAGGAATGGCTTGCTGGGTAGGAGAGGAAAGATGAACATATATTTGGAAGTGAAGGTAATAGGAGAACAGACAACAATTAAAAATTTGAAAAAAAAAATAAACGGAGGGTGATAAGACCTCTCTCACAGTCCTTGCAGCACAGTAAGGATTTGGGAAGAAGTTCAGATAAAATCAAGCCAAATATTCCACTACTTCAAATATCAATGATTTCATTGAGGTGGCCATGCCTCCCATCATGATGTAAACTAACCTAATAGGTTTTCTTCCTACATTTCAGCTTGGCATCAAAGACATTAAGTTCTATAACTCTTGCCAGCATGGCTTGGGATAACATAGGAACAAAGAGAGGGAACCACTTCTCCAGGATCGAGTAAATGAACAAATTTAACAGCAGATTCTAAGAATCATAATGAGCATACCTTGAACCTCAAATGTCCCACATTAATCCCAAAGCTTTCTTTGTTTCTGGACTAGAAGAGACTCACTGAATGCTTAATAATACAGTACACCACTGCTACAGTATTTAGGCCTCTCAAGGAAAGAATTCTAGAGCTGAAAAAACAGTGAGGAAAGATATTGCTCTCTCCCTAATCCCTGCTTGGTCTTTCCATGCAAAGAATTATGAAAGGAAAAGAACTAGTTCCCACTTAATTTTTGCTTCTTATTTACTTGCTGGCAACCAGAGGCTTAGGGTGTGAGGGAAAAAAAAATCTCATAAGAGATGTAGGAGGTAGGAGGCATGAGTCTTCTTCTAGGGATGGCGGAACAAATGTCCTAAGTAATTCATTTAGTGAATCAGGTCTCATCAATGATAAAATGTACCACCAGGGTGTTTTCTTTGAGAGGCAGAAAGTCACAGTGAAAGGCTGCTGTGCTCAGTGTCAGAAAGGTCTGGGTCTGAATCCTACCTCCTTGGTGACTGGTGGTATGACCGTGAAGTCACATAACCTCTCTGACCCTTACTTTTCTTATTTATAAAAGGGCAACAATAATGTTTATCATACCCAATCTCACAGAATTGTTGTCATGATCCAGTGAGTTCTGGTACGTAAAGTGTATTGCAAACTTTACAGCACATTTATAAAAAAGTTTAGCTATAATCATTCTCCAGCAGGATACTCTACCTCAAAATTTGGGAGCATTCATCCCAAAATATTCTTTTAAAAGATAAGAGAGAGTCTTCAATACTATTTATGCCAAATATTTTCAGGACAGATCATTTGAAAAAACAAAAAACAAAACACAAAACTGCAAATGCCTACAAAACAAGAGAAAAAACACAGCTTCTGACAGAAAGGCCAGTGAATATTTTAAAGATGGAAAGGCAAGATGCTTGCAAACAGGAAGAAAATCACATAGGTTCCAGTTTGGGATGATGAGTTAAGCAATGCCTCTATAGATAAGTGTTTGAACAAAGGAGAGGGTAAGTAATGCTTCCCGGCGCTGCCCAGGCTATGCCTCAGCCCTGGGGAGAAGGTGTGGGTTCAAGCACCATCTCCTGGGGCAAACCTTCCCTGACCTGTGCCCCCCAGCCCACTCAAGAGTTCTCTCTGTCCTCTTATTTCCTTGGAGCCTGATTGGGGTCTCTATTCTTTCATGTTATCACATTTTTCCCCCTGATTTCTACTTAAGTGGAAGCATTTTTTATCTGTCCCAGCAGGAGATAAGCCCCTTAAAGGTCATGATAGTATCCTTTTTGTTTCTATGACCTGAACAACTTCTTGGCCATTTCTTTGTGTCATCTAGCAGAATGCCTCCCACATGTTAGATGCTTGAGAAATGTCCATTACATTAATTTGTGATAAAATACCACAGAATCCACTACAAAGGACAATGATAATAATTAATGCTTAATGAATGAATGAGCAAAGTGCCCGCTATGGACCTAACAGGTTCTATGGGAGAAAACAAACAAAACAAAACAAAACACAAAACCTCTTCCATACTTTAGAATACAAATTCTTAATCATGTGTGTGTATGTGTGTGTGGTCCCTTTGTCAGTCTGGTGAAGCTTAGGGAGTCCTCAGATTTTTTTAAATAAATAAAATCAAATACACAGAATTACAAAGGGAACAAATTGTATCAAAATACAGTTACCAAAACATTTTTAAAGGAACAAGCTCACAGACCTCAGGTTAATAACACGGTTTTAAAAGATGGTCTACATGAGCTGCCCTGGCTAGGAGAAAATCATCACACAGTAGCCAAACCTCTGATGATATGTTTCGTAGTCTCAGGTAGGGCTAGACGTTGGAAGACAGACGTGCAGTCTGTCCTCAGGCATGTATGTAAAGTCTATCCAACCAAACCAGACTGAGTTTATACTTCTGGCATAAACTTTGAGAACCCAAGATTATACTATAATGAGATATCAGCGTAGAAGGATAGCAGAGGATTTCATACACATGAGAAATTATTAAAGGGCTATTTTTTTTTTGGTTCCTAGACCTGAAATTGAATCCAACACTGCTACTCATTGTGGCCGCCCCTCAGGTTTTTCAAGTAAAGGATAAACAATATGCATGTGTGAAATGTGTGACATATGTCATATGTATATGCTGAAGATACATCTGTGCGTGCGCATGCACACACAAATACAACACCGATACACATATCAGTTTTCATACCTGAGTGGTTAAAATCTCACTCTGAAAGGATAGCTGTGAAATGTCTCCAGGATAGCTTGTTTCACTGTCATACCCAGATGCAGATTCACCTTAAATGATTTTTTTGAAAAAAGAAAATAGATGTAAATTGTAAAATGAGATAACACAGTAAAGCATGATGCTTTTTTAAGTTTCCCACTTTTTTTAGGGGGGGGAAAGAAATAAATATCAAGGAAACCAGTTAGAATTACATTTAAAACTAAATTTAAAAAAAAGATGGGTGCCTTCACCAAACAGATATTTCTTTCCACTGACATAAAGTATACACACAAACACACAAAGATGAGTTCCCCTTTCTTTTCAGAACCTAAGGCAGGCACCTAAAAGATCCTTTTAGAAAAATAAGTCATGATCTCAAGAAATTATACTACATCTCATTCAGAGATCTATCCTCTTAACTCCATAGTCATTCGTTCAAAATTTTGTGTGTGTGCCTTAGGAGAAAATGGGCTGAAAGTTTAAAGCTGAGGCATAAATTTTCATTTCTCTTTAACATTCAAAGGCATCAACAACAAACATTTACTAGGTCAGTGGTATAAACTAGACTTCAGCAAACACAAAAGCCTGGGGCCAATACCTAAATTTGAGTCCACACCCTGGTCCTTGAGATGATGGTCTTCATTTAGGTCAGTTTCCCTTTCTCCCTCCTCTTGGGGAACCTTGAGCATCTCACTGCCACTTTGGATTTCTTGGGTCCTGGGCTGAATTCTCCCTTGTTTGGATGAACCAAATGCCGAGGCGGAATCCTTGTCATTTGCTTTTCCAGTTAAGTCTTCTAATGAATTAGAGTGTGAAGAAAATAAACTACCAGAACATTCAGAATCTTGGCTGGAATTATCATCCTGGGATGCTTCCCTAGATACTGGAAGACTGCTAGCATTCATACCATTTCTGTTTAGGAAGGCTGGATTCTCTTCTGCCTTGTCTGCTGAAAGCTCTATGGAAATAGTTTTATTTTTGGTGGGCTGAGAGGGTGTACTTGCTGCTTTGCCAAATATTAATTCTTGAAAGCTTGGAAGCTCTCCCTCCTCACTAGACATATCCTCTTCTTCTGAAGACTCCAGTTTCCGGGCCTGTCTTCGGGATTTCCAAGTCAAACTAGGATTTCTATGCCCTAGAGGGCTATGGCTTTTTCTAGACTGTCTTGCCTGAAAATTTGGACCAATTTTGTCAAAAATAGCAGACTGCTCTTTGATGTCACTTTCAGCAAAGCTGGTGTTTTCTTTTATTTCGCCATCACTGTCCAACAAGTCGGGAGTCTCAGACCAAACCTGAGAAGAATGTGTACTCTCTTTAGTTTGTTCTAAACATGGAGATGAATCTGTACTAATGGCCTGGGCTAATTTGCCATTTCCTTTCTCCCCTTTTCTTTTAGGCTCTTTGCAATTATCTTGAGGAAAGCTTTGTTGACAGATTTGGGAATGCACAAGCTTTAATTTGGGTGGTGTATTTAATTCAGATTCTTTGTTTTCACCTTTTTCTGCCTGACTGCCTTCTCCACTAGAGCCTATGATGATAAATCTATTTAAGTCAGTTGCTTTAGAAATATATTCTCTGCTGTTACTTTGGTTTACTGGACTTAAGCTGCTTTGGGCTAAGCTTTCATTTCCCATAGCTGTTTCAGGGCATGTAGTCTGTTCATCAAGCCTTTCCTCCAGGAGGTTTTTTGTATATATAGTTTCACTAGAAGATGACCTTGGTGGAGAAACTGATTGTTTTTGATCAGGAACTTGTGAAATTCCCTGGTTGTTTCCAGCTATGTGTTCACAGTCATTGCCACCATGTAATGGAGCTATGTGACAAAGCCTGGAGACTCCTGTGGTATTACATTTGGCATAATCACCTGGCTTCCTCTCCTCTGTCTGACAAGCCAAAGCTAAGCTCATGACTGCAGACTTTGGCCCAACTGGCTTGTGTGCTTCTCTGTTCCCCTGCTTTTCTTTTTCCTGGCCCCCACAATTTGTGGTGTTACCTAGACTCTGCCGACTTACATCCCCAGGGACAGCGTAGGGTTTCGTACATTCTTGCCTTGGGCTGGAACACAGAGCAAATGACTGGCGCTTTGAGCGTTTGAAGGTATTTTGTAAATACTGGGTGTCCAGTTCACTATCCTCCATTTCTGAGGTTGTCTTGGAGGCATTTTTGACTTCCTGTCTCATCAGACTCCTCAAATCTTCTTCGCTACTTTCAGTGTTTTTGGATGAACAACCATCTAAGAGTTCCTTGGGGGTTTCCATTACTTCACAGTCTCTTCTGTGAGGACTGGGTCCTGCTTTTGAATTTTGGGGATTATCAGCTGGAAACAATGAAGTACTGTCCTGAGTGTCCCAATCAGTATCAAGAACCTCCAAAGCCTCCAAGCTTCCTTGGGCTCTTTCATCTTGCAACCCCTCCCCTCCACTTAATGCCAGATCTCGGTCTTGGTCTTGGTCTTTGCTGCTTGGCATTGCTTCCAGGCTCCTTTCGTCTCCTTCTTCTGTGAGACTATAGCTAGCTAACACTTGATCCTTATCAGTAGATAGACTGTCAGTAGCACAGGCAAGCATGTTTCCTATTTTTGGCTCTGGGGAAACTTCACTGACACACTTTTCTTCTGCTTGTTCACCTGGCTTATGGGCCTTCTTGACTCCAACTGCAATTTCTTCTGATAGCAGCTGAAGCCTTCTGCTGCGTCTGATTTGCTTCTGTTCAGAATTATTGCCTTTCCTTATCTCTTCACTGCTTGGATAGCTATCGATTTGTAGTTCAGTCTCATTAGAAGAGCTTGGGTCTCTATCAGCTACAAGCTCAAGAGCACAGATGATTCGGGCTGAAGGCTTCTTCCTCAGTTTGTCTTTTTTTGTCATTTTCGCATCTCTACCATTTAATTCAAGTTCCCTCTGGTTTGTGCTGCCAGCTGCAGGCTCTGTTCCAGTTCTGAAAGTAGATTCTTTCTCCATAGAGAACAGTTCTGATGTCTGAGCATCTTTCACTTTCCCTACGTGATCATCTAGTGCTTCCTGTTCAGGATGACTGTTAGTCGTGTTCATCACTTGGTCATTTTGTTCTTTTCTAAGAATCTGGTCAACAGCATTTTTCCTTTCAGGGGTTTTGTGAACAATTGGAACGTCTGTCTTCCTGATGAAGTCCTCAGGCTGCAGGTCAGATATGGTCTTTCTTTTACGCTTTAAGTTGTTTTTTTTGGGAGGCTCTGGGGGGATCAAAGACTCAGGAGCAACAGCTTCAGCAAACAAGTTTTCAGTTATATAATTCAAATTAGGGTGACCTGACTTTCTCCGATAGGTTTTTCCAAATATTTTATCTTCAATATTACTGTTTTCTGCTGGCCTGGGGCAGCTTCTTTCAGGCACATGTAGCCAGGGATCATCAGTGGTGTCAGCCACTGGGTCGGTCTTCTCAGAAATGCTAGAATTTCCATCTGCGGTATCTGGATGCCCATCTTCTAAGGCATTAGGTATCTCTACATTCTGCTCATGGGAGTTATCAGAGCCTAAAATGTCATTACTTCTGGATAACCACTCATTAACTTTCTGAATACTGCTTTTCAGTTTGGTTCCAGACAGGCAGTTCTGAGGATTACCTCTGGGGCTCTCAGGGTGCTGTGGCTTCTCCTCTAGTTCCTGCCTCTCACATATATGATGGGCATGCAGTTCATGCTGCTCATGGGAACCTGGGGTCTTCCCAGCGCTACATATTTCCTTAATTTCACCAAGACTGCTCTGCTGGTTCCTTGCTAAGCCAGGTTGTTTGCTTTTATTACAGAGTTCAACCTTTTCTACATTCATTCTGTCTGCATTGGGCAATAAACTGGTGGTTTCAGGAAGTAATGAGTTGGCATGAGTGTCTGTGCCACATGGCTCCATATTCAAGTTTGAGGAAGAAATACCCTGAGACACCTCTGGATGTCCCTGAATAGCATTCTCCTCAATGACATGTGCATCTTTGGTATTAGGTTGATGCTGTTGCAGGCTCTTTATGGTCCCCTCAGGTAACTCATACTCAGCTGAAAAAAATACAAAAATAACAAAGCACTTATAGGCTTATGCTTCATTTTAAACACATTTTAGTAGAACTTTAAAAATTATGTAAGTGGCTACCTTCATGGAAAATGATCCAGAAAGATTAATGGAACTGTATACAATACGTATAATTAAGTTTGTTTATGGATTCATTATTCTCTATTTATTAAGATTCTCATTCCTTTCATTTAAAAATAGTTAAAATTTAATCCCAGAATTTCCTTATTCCTAAATTGTACTTCTCCCCTGCCCCCAGCCTCTAAAAGCTTATTAAAACTAAAGTGGTTAAGCCCCATCCACTCAAGGTTATGCTCCATCTACTGAACCATGCTCCACACATTAAAAAAACTCAGAACACAAAGAGAAATGACATATACCACAACATAAAGTGAATGGCAACAGTACATTAATAAAATAACATGATAGTAAGAGCAGTAATTTTCATAAAAATAAAATTGTGGCGAGGAGATGTGTTCTTGGGCTGCCAAAACTCTGACTATAAGAGTTTAACATAGATTCCTGCTCCCCCCTAACCCCCTCCAGGCCTAAGTCTAATAGGAAACAGAAAAATCAGAACTGGGGCAAGATGGAAGATTAGGGGAAGCATTCAGCTATCCTCTCCCAATATGCTCCTCCAAACAACTCCAAACAAAATCTAGCTTGGCAGAGCCAACAAAAGGTCAGGGTGAAACATTCTTCCAGCTCAGGACAATTTAGGAGGTCAGAAGGAGTGATCTGTGACACAGTGCTAGAGACTGGCCTGAAGAACACATGAATATAACACCAGTGGTGGGACTAAGTGATGGTGATAGAAGCACCAGCAGCTTTGGGGACTCTCAAGTCAAGAGATGGTAAGAGACATGGCAACTGGTCAAAAAGAGATTATAGGCAACCCCTGTGCTAGCACCAAATACAGGACAGGAAGCTGTCTGGCAATACCATTGCCTATATCCATTTCTGGGTCACAGGAACATTTTGGTAAAGAGGAAGCAGCGGTTCTAAGAAGTCATAATGCTTTTGGTCACAAGGGATTAGAGATATTAAGGAACTGTACTGATTGTAATCCCAAGAGATCAGGGGCCTTTCCAGGAGGACAGAGTGCAGACCTGGAGAACAGTAATCGCATATCTCCCCAGCATCTTAGAAGCAACGAAAACTTCCAAACCCCTAGAACTAGCTGGGAAAACAGAATTGAAGAAAAGCCTGAAATTTGGGACAGTGCCCCTTTCTCCTCTCTGTTCCTCCTGGGAACAGAGCCCAACTTTAACATATATTCAAAGGCAAGAAAACAGGCTAGCAAAATGAGTGTACAGCAAAAAAAAGAACCTGACCATGAAAAGCTGCTAGTGACAGGGAAGATCAAGACACAAACTGAGAAGACAATGAAGTCAAAACAGCTACAAGCAAATCTTCAAAGAAAAAATGTGAACTGAGCTTAGAATTCCTGAAAGAGTTTAAAAAAATGATTTTCAATATCAAATAAGAATGGTAGAAGAAAAAATCATTGAGGGAAGAAAATTATGGAAAGACAATTAACAGGTTGGTAAAAGAGGTACAAAAAAATGCTGAAGAAAATAACACCTTAAAAAGCAGAATTGGCAAAATGGAAAAAGAAGTACAAGAGCTCACTGAAGAAAATAATTCCTTGAAAATTAGAATTGGGAAAGTGAAAGCTAATGAGTCCATGAGACATCAAGAAACAACATAAAGTCAAAAGAATGAAAAAAAAATACAAAAAAACGTGAATTATCTCATCAGAAAAACAACTAACCTGGAAAATAGATCAAGGAGAGATAATTTAAGAAATACTGGTCTACTTGAAAGTCATAATTAAAGAAAGAGCCTGGACATCAAATTCCAAGGAATTATAAAGGAAAATCTGCCCTGGTATCCTAGAACCGGAGGATAAAATGGAAAATGAAAGAATCTACCAGTCATCACCTGAAAGAGATGCAGAAATAAAAATTCCCAGGAAGATTATAATCAGATTCCAGAGTTCCTAGGTCAAAGAGAAAATATTTCAAGCAGCCAGAAAAAATACCATTTGAATACTGTGGAGCCACAGTTAGGACCACACAAGATTTAGCAGCTACCACATTAAAGGAGCAGAAGGCTTGGAATATGATATTCCAGAAGGCAAAAAATCTGGGATTACAACCAAGAATAACCTAGCCAGCAAAACTGAGTATAATTCTTCAAGGGAAAAAAATTGGCTATTTAATAAAATAGAGAACTTTCAAGCCTAGAGTTATATTGAAAATTTGACTTCAAGAGAAGGATAAAAAGTAAAAAAATATGAAAGACAAATCATAAAGGACTCAATAAGATTAAACTGTACCTTTCTATATGGGAAGATGATACATATAACTTCTAAGAACGTTCTCATTATTAGGGCAGTTAGAAGAACTCTACAGAAAGAGAGAGGGGGTGGGAATGAGTCAAAGATGTAAAAAAAAAATGGATAGATGAGAAAGAGGGATGTCCCCGGAGAAGGGGGGAGGGAGAGAAAGAATGGGGAAAATTATCTCACATAAAAGAGGCATGTAAGGAAGAGCTTTTACAGTGGAGGAAAAAATAGTAGGGGGTGGGCAACAATTGAACCTTACTCTCATCTAAATTGGTTCAAAAAAGGATACACAGTCAACTGGGTACAGAAATTTAGCTTCCCTAACAGGGAAGTAGGAGGGCAAGAGGATAAGAGAAAGTGGGTGGTGGTGATAAAAGGAAGGGCAGATCAAAGAAGATCATGGTCAGAAGCAAAACGGACTTTAAAGGAAGGACAGTATAAAAAGAGAGAGAGAGAAGGATAAACAGAAGAAAATAGGAAGGAAGGACATATACAGTAATCATAACTGAATGTGATAAACTCACCCATAAAGATGGTTGAAAACAGATAGCAGAATGGATTATAAAACAGAATCCAACAATATATTGTTTACAAGAAACACACGTGAAACACAGACACACACAAAGAGTTAAAAATAAGGAGCTGGAGCAGAATTTATTATGCTTTAGCTGAAGTAAAAAGCCAGGGAGAACAGTTATGATCTCAGACAAAGCAAAAGCAAAACCAGACCTAATTAAAAGAGATAAGCAGAGAAACTACATCTTGTTAAAAGGATTTAGTTTAATATTTCTACTTTTTTGAATTTAGTTGTGAGGTTTTTATGACCTGATACTTAAGTCAGTTTTTGTGAAGTTGTCTTGTACAGCTGTGCAAAAGGTATACTCCTTTCTACTCCTGATCAGTTTTCTCCAGAGGTCTATCATAAGATTTTATTCATCCCTTTCAATTCTTATTTATTTTTTGCTTAGATTTACCTACCCCTGAGAAAGGAAAGTTGAGGTCCCTCTATTTCCTCCTGTAATTCATTTAGCTTTTCCTTTAAAAATCTGGATGCTAGTTGGTCATATATGTTTAGTATTGTTAAATCAAAGAAAAAGAAGGGGCAGCTAGGTAGCACAGTAGATATAATACCGGCAATGAAGTCAGGAAGACCTGAATTCAAATTTGACTCCAGACACTTAATAGCTATGTGACCTCAGGCAAGTCACTTACATACCCAACTACCTCCATAAGAAAGAAAAGAAAAAGGAAAAGGACCTATATATATATACAAAAATATTTATAGCAGCTCTTTTTGTGGTGGCAAAGAATTGGAAATTGAGGGGATGTCCATTGATTGATATAAAATTGTGCCGTAAGAAATGATGGGAATGGTTTCAGAAAAGCCTGGGAAGGCTTATATGAACTGATGCAAAGTAGTAAAGTGAGAAGAACCTGGAGAACATTGTACACAGTAACAGCAATAATGAATGGATGATCAACTGTGAAAGACTTTGCTATTCTCATCAAGACAATTCCAGAGGACTCATGACGAAAAATGCTATCCATTTCCAGAAAGAGAACTGATGAACT
>CM053584.1:145920290-145937102 GCA_028627135.1 Pseudochirops cupreus | reverse complement strand
CCTTGCCCTCCAAGAAAGTGAGGAGCAAACCGGGGGGGGGGGGGGCAGGGGAACACATGAGAGGACAGATTAGGGGAAGGAGTAATTGGTATGCTTGCCATCTTGGGGTAGGAGGTAGGGGAGTGATGGGGAGAAAATTTGGAACTCAAAATCTTGTGGAAATGAATGTTAAAAACTAAAAATAAATAAATAAATATTTTTAAAAATACACAGTTATATAGTTAAAAGAAAAGAAAAGAAAAATCAGCATTGGGATAAGTATAATTAACCAAGGATGAAGAAAAATGAATGGGCTGGATGGAGAAGGCAGAGCACTAAGTTATTGTTTCAATGAGAAGCCAGAGACATTGAGGTCCCAATTTATCAAAACCAAAAGGAAGAAGCAGTTGCATTTTGGGGTAAGACTTTAATTGTGGGTCCCCTACCAATCACTTTTGGCTTGGCAGGAAGAAAAGTTGGGGTCCACTTAGAGCAGAGGTCTCCTGGAAAAGTAGTACAATCAAGAATCTTTGTAACCCTGTAATCCTGAAGGATAAGGGTACAGTAAATTAGGGGGTTAGGGAAGGTCAAAAGCATCTGCAAGAAGAAGAACAGACTAGCCTGGGAACAGAAGGGCTAAGCCATGGTGCTTAAATTTTTGCCAAGATGCATCAAGGGGCTACAGGCACACTAATGAGACATTCATTTGACAAATCAAGGTGAACATCCAAGTACAAAATACAAAAAAATCTTACTAATGAGCAGTCTTCCATGGTTTCCAGCAAAAAAGCTGCCTTATTGCTTTATGGAAATTGATCATCCAATTTGCATTTGGTAAATCAGTCAAACAATGTTATACCTGGGTGTGTTTACAATTCATCAGAGGTGATATTCTAATCCTGTTTTTGGCAAGCCTGGCCAAAGTGACCCAGGACAGCTCATTCAACCTCTAAATATTTTAGGCAACTCTGGAAGTTGTAGACAAGGCATCTATCTGTATTGGTGGAGGGAGTTTTCTTATGGGAGTTCCCTATACTGATAAAATTATGAATCTGGTTAAATAAATGGATGGTACTGCTAAAATGACATAGGACTATTTGAGGCAACCTTATGCAGGGTGTGGATGAAAAATAGGAATCACAATGATTTCATGACATCTTAATGGACTAATGACGTAGGAATTTCCCAACCAACTGATAAAACTCATTGTGAAAAGTAAGGAGAAATAAAATAAACCAAATGAAGCAAGGGCACAGCAAAGCAGCAGGTCTCAAGCACTGCTGTAACAATTATTTGTCCCTGATAAGAGATACAGACTATCTGGTTTAAATGGTTACCACAACCCCCCAGTTAGTCAAAAAGCACTTCTTTCACAATATCAAAAGTATTTGGTAACCCTCCCTAATCTCCAGCCCGAGAATGGGGAATGTTTTCTTACTCTGACAATAAATGCTGCTAGTTGCATGACAAATACTGCTTTTTTCTCCCTAGGTTAATCCCGTTTCTCCACTCCTCCCTACTTATCTATCTTAAATTGCCAGAGAATGCCGTTGACGGACAATGTACTCTAATCGGGTCAGAAAGGTTGTAAAAACCAAATGCTTCAGTTTCTTAGGAAACTGAAGGTGCTATCAGCAGTTTTCCTTAGCATGCTAACAGATTTCTTTGCTTTCAGCTTGGCCTTCTATCTTTGGCCTCATTCCTCTCCGAGGAGAGAATTCTCCAGCAAGGAATGTGTACAAACACACCAGATTATACAGTAAATCTGAGATTGCTATTCTATACAAGGCAAAGGATGCTATGGATTATAAAAGGTTCCTGTTGCTCTTCAGGGCCATTTGGTAACACCGCATGTACCCATGCTCTCTTCTGCACTCAACAAGTCAGGAAATATGAGGAAAGATTGTCATTACCTTTTCCGCTGGGCTTTAGTCTGACTTTAGGTCTGGTTCCTTCTGGTGAGGTTTGGCATAATTCTTGGTCTTCCACACTGTAGGAAAGAAGACAGAGGCTCTAATGAGAAAGAGGAGTCACATCTTCATAGAACTAAAACTGAGCTAGAACATTAAGGAATTCTTCTCCTCAGACTTACAATCTGAAGGAACTTTATGGTCCCCTCCTTTTCCATATAAGGAACCTTAGGTACAAGGAAGTTAAGTGATTTCACCCAGGTAATGTGTATACAGCATCTAAATTGAGGTAATTAACAATAATTATCGTAATAACCAACATTTATATCATGCTTCTTTAGTGTGTGCCAATTTTAAAGCTAAGTGCTTTACAATCATCATCTCATTTGATCCCCACAACCACCCTGGAAGGTAGGTACTATTATGATTCCCATTTTACAGTTGAGAAAACTGAGACAAACTGTGCCCAGGGTCACACAGCTAGTAAGTGTCTAAGATTGGATTTGAACTCAGGTCTTCCTGACTCCATACCTTGCACTCTGCCCACTCTGCCCCTAGCTGCCCATACCTTGAATCTAAATCCAGTGCTTTTTTCCTATCACGCTACTGCTGCTACCAAATTTATAATTACAATAAAAAGGTCAAAGCTTGAAGGTCTTAAAGGGCAAAGTAGCAGAGCCCAGCAAAACTTTAAGGTTATACAAATCCTAACAGGTTAGTCAGAACTGATGATACAAATATCTCACAATTAAAGCACCATTTAGAGAAGGGCAACATCCCTCCCAAGAAGGCAGAGTATTCAGTCCACATGAGACTTCATAGAGGATATAAAGCTGTAAGAACAATCATAGAATATCCAGAACCACTCTAGCCAGATACATGTTACCTCTTCATTACCTTGTGTCCCTGTTACTGTCTTCAGGAATCTCCCGAAACTCAATCTCCCAGTTCTACCACTAGGGAAAATGGATAAGCTAGTAAGTACTGTCAAAGGATCCCTGAACTTGAGTTGCCATATTTTCCATCCTATCTTCATGATCTAACAGTTCCCAAGGGAAAAGAGTGCTGCTTTTGCCACAGCCTTTCTCTTTCCCTTGGGGAGTGGATTAGCCCTTTTCCCTGTAACTTAAATACCTAAGGCTTTCCCTGCACTGCTGGGCTCCTTGGCATAAGGAGTTCCCACTTGCATGTGCCTTTCTCTTGTAATAAATCCACTTGTAATACATGTCTCATGGACTTGTGATATTCTTTTCTGGTTAATAATAGTGATTCTATCAGGATTTCTCAGTGATGCCATCACCCAATCCAGCCAGGCAGGATTGTAGAGAAGGCTCAATCTGGGCTATGTTTTCTCTAACTTGTGGCTACTTGCTTAACATGATTTATGACAGCAGATGAAAGTCAGGTAAGGGTTCCTTTTTCAAAGAGAGAGAAAGCACATAACACGGAAATGGGGTATCCTAAATACTCACAAAATGTACATGGGCTCCATTTTTATTTATAGCTAAGCCCATGTTATCCCTTCTCAAGCTCCCCCTATTTCTTAGCTAGAAAACACAAATCTTTCTAAGTCACCTCCATTCTCAGCATTCTCTGGCTAAATCAGATTCTTGTGAAAGCAAATAATAATAATAAATATAAATAATGTAATAATAATGTATAACATAACAGTAACAATATAAATAAAAAATTAAAAAGATGCAAACTTTATTAAATCTTTTAGATACAATGCCTGATCTTCAGAATTAGAGTGGCCGGACTCAGGTTAATCCATCTGTGAAATGAGGTGGCTGGTTTGGATAATCCCCAACGTCCCTTCCAAGCCTGATTCTAATCTATGGAAACTTGGAACAGCAATACTCCCTTAATATGAAAACACTCCTTTATCCTCTCATGTACATGACAAGAAGCACAGTGCAGCAGAAAAAATCCTGGACTTGGAGTCAGGAAGACCTCGATTCAAATCCTACCATATATCATTACTAGCTGGGGGACCTTGCATAAACTAAGTGGTTTCTACCAGCCTGTCTCCTTATAGGGATCATTAGAATATTTGCCTGACAGGGCTGCTGTGAGGACCAAATGAAATAATTTACTTCACATATATAATACACAGAAAGGGTTTTCTCTTGTATTTGTATTCCCTGATCCTAGGACACGGTAGGTGCTTAATAAATGTGTGTTGGTTGATCTTTAACTTACCTGTTACAGACTACATTTTCTACATCATCTTCAGAAGAATCAGATCCTAAAAAATTTCCCCAAAACACAAGTTAGAAGATGGTTTTCTGGTTGAGGTGAATAAAGTGTTTATAAAACAACATCCCTTTTGAGCCCTCTATTCTACAAAGAGGATAGGAATAAGCATTTATTTTTAAGTTCCTGCACTGTGCCAGGCATTGTGCTTAGCACTTTACAAATATTATCCCATCAGAGATAAAGCCACCAGCAGACTGAGCACTAAGCTCACTTCTGCAATTAAGCTTTCCCAGATTTGTCCCATCTGTTCCTGGCTCCTCAAAACTCCCACTGGTCCTGCGCTCCCAAGTTACTTCTCTCCAGGAATACTTATTCAACCAGTTGGGAAAACAAATGAATATTTTGGGTTCCATTACTTCCTCAGACTGTAATCCCCCTTAAGGCAAGAACTGTTTTACTTAATTATCCTTCTCTTCCTATGGTATCTGTACAGTACCATTAATGTCATTGAACTGAACTGACAGACTCTGCTTGTCTATAGTTATACTATACATAATATACTTAAAGCTGTAAAACTGTTGGCCAATCACTGCATTTTTTCCTTTCTAAAGTCATCTGCTACATATAAAATGTCAATGGCTTAAAGTAAAAACATTTTCTTTCCTCCTTCCAATTCCAATATGCAACATAAAACTTGCCTGTGAGGACCATTACCTAACTCAATGTAGACAGCATTATTTTTAATGCATTTCTTTTGCTTCCTCCTCAGGGAACCTTTTCTGATGCCAAGGTCAAAGAGCTGGACACCAAGACTGGATTCCTGACAATAAATATAGAAAATAGTCATCTACGCAAAAGGAAAAAAATATCTTTTAAATTTATGTCATAGGATCTCTACTACTGGCTGAATCTGTACATTATACCAGAAAAGAAACTCGTCAAAAATTCTCAGAATTGACTGATTATAATCAATTAGTTAAAATTCAACCAGCTATTTTGTAGGCAACATTGCAAAGTGTAACAGAAAATAGAAACAGGATTCATTTAGTACTGTTTTCCAATCCTCTAACACTCAATGATATATTTCAGTTAGCCCTGGTAATTTCCTCTATATTTTCTGGTTGTGTAAAGAATAAGGATATTATTAGATTGAAAGAGCTACAAAGGCAGAGACCATGTCCAATTTGTTTTTGAATATCCCCCAAGCACCTACTCTGCATATAGTAGACATTGAAAGGATATGTGTAGCTACCTAGCTGAAACTTTTTACTGTTCTGAAGATCAAAGATTAAGCGAAAAATACTTGAAAGATTCTATTACTACTTTATCCAGTTTTTTCTTTTCTTGCGCCTCAATCTTTCTGCGCTTACTGAAAAATTGCTACTGGTCACTCACTTTTAAGTTCTCCATCATTAATAGGAACAAAAAAAGTCCTAATTTCACTTTATTATTTTCATAAGAAAGCTAGGAAATAAAATAGTATTCTAACTGAAATAGAATATTTATCTTCTAAACCAGCAAGAGTGTTGAACACTGAAGACCCTGGGGTTGTTTTAAATAATCTACAAGATAGATAAAGCATCCAACATAGGGGAAAGGCTCAAGAGGCCTTCCTTTGTCATACCAACCTATAAATCGTACAATCTTAGGGTTGGAAGGGGTCTCACAAATTTAGCCTGGCTCCTATGAGTGCTGACACTTTCTACGACATGTAGAAAATGTCTACATTACAGTCCCCCAGTGACAGAAAACTCACTACCTTCCCAAATAGCCTTCCGGGCTATTTAAGAAGTTGTACCGCCTACCATCCTTCCTCCTGACCCCCACCCTCCCAAAAAAACCCAAGCTGAAATCTAGTGCTCTGCAGTTTCTCCTCATTTTTTCTCTGTGGCCAAACAACAAAAGCCAGTCCTGTTTCCATGTGGCAGCCCTTCAAATACTTAGACCGCTCTCTGCCATAATGTGGTGTGGTACGAAGAATCCAGGCCCTTGGAATGAGGGGATCTGGGGTTCAAATTCCATCTCTCAAACTTAACAGCTACGTGACCTTGGGCACCACTGAACTTCCCAGAGCCTCACTTTTTCTCTCTATGAAATAAGAGGGTTGGATTAGATGGTTTCCAGCTCTAGATCTATGACCTCTATGACCTCTCACCACCCACTCAAAGCTTTCTTTCTCCAGGCTAAATAAACATTCCCATTGCTTTCAACTTATTCTCTTCATCATTGCAGGATGTCCTCATGTGACCAGCTCCCCTCACCATCAGGGTGGCTCTGGACCCACTGAAGTTTCTTTCTTAAAATGAGGCCCCCCTGAAAGTGTACACAAAACTTTAAATGAGATCTAGAAAGGCTGCATTCTGAGTACTGTCACTACACTATTATTAGTATAGCCTAAGATTGAATCATCCCTGTAGAACTACTTCAATTCCTCATTATGGCATGGGGATGATCATGTGTTCTCAAAGTTTATGCCAGCAGAGCGCGAATTATGTAGGTTCTACCAAACCAGAAAGACTTCACATATAGGCCATTAAATCTTTCAGTCATAGCAACTCTCAAAGAGTTGCATTTTGCACTAGTGGAGGAAAAAAACTATACTGATGAAATCACAAGTCCTTAAAGTACTGAAGTCTAAGACTCTGTTAACTTCTGGCTTAGAAAAAGAATTAGGGTCAGTTTTTTGGTTGCTACTTCACAATACTAATTCAGATTGAACTCAGTAATGCAATCCATAAAAGAAGAAATAAAGACTGAATATAGATAAGAAATTAGAAATGTCAATGTAAAATTTAAAAAACACAACTAGTAGATAAAAAATTTAATCTGTGACAGAGATTCTCTCTAAAAAAGTACGAGTTGAAACACAAAAATGTTGAAGTGGAGGATAATTTGACATGAAGCATTAAAAATCACATGAATACAAGCTAAAGTCACTGACTTTAAACACAGGAAAGGAAAAGATAATTTAAGGATCATAGGTGTCCCAGAAGAACATGTCAAACCCCAAACCTGGATACTGTAATATAGAACATAACAACAAAACAGTCCAGAACTTGGAAAACTCCTCCTCTTTTTTTCCCCACACAAATTGCGGCTTTAGCCCTTATCCCCTTTCCTATACTAGGGCAGTTGAATTTTAAAAATCCAAATGAAAATTTCATGTTTAATCTCTATTCCACTTCACCACATTAGAATTGGCCCATTCATTGTTCTAGTCTGTTTGGCATATTTTTGGCTGTGGATTCTATCATCATATATATTAACTACTCCTCTCTCAGCTTTGTATCATTAACAAACTTTATAAGAAGGTGACTGAACCCTCTAATCAAATGACTGAGAAAAACACCGATGAGGACAACACCGTCTGCTTCTGTTTCCAGGGCTGTCTTTCAAAAACTATCCTATCTCTCTGGAGATTGCCCAGATCCTTTCTCTTGTCCTGCAGTTGCTTGAACAAACCAGGGCCTAAACATGGCTGGCAAACACTTGGCTTTCTTACTAGACACCATTCTTTCCCTCTTCCTTCAATTCCTATAACAGGTGGGATAGCTCGGTGCTACAGTGGATAGAGTACCAGCCCTGGAGTCAGGAGGACCTGAGGTCAAATCTGGCCCAAGACACTTACTAGCTGTGTGACCCTGCGCAAGTCACTTTAACCCCAACTGCCTCCAAAAGGAAAAATTCCTGTAATACTTAATTAGGGCATTTAATTATGTATTGTCTTGTATTACTACTTAATTCTGACTTATGTGTATGTCTTGCTTGACTAAATTTATCAACCTTTTCATATTCTTACTCAATGCCTGGCACAAAGTCATACAAGCAGAAGACAAATAAAGAACAGAGCTTTACCAAAGTTGAATTTTCTGGTTCACTGGCTCTGAATTTTTTTGTGCGGTTTCTGTAGCCCATACTTTGAACGATAGCAACTTCTTTCTTTAGGGGCTCAGGAGTCCTCTTCTCCCATTTTGAAAAATCCTGACTCTTTGAAACTGTTAAATTACAACATAGAAAACCATGAAGGAAAACACTGGTAAGGTGATTAGATGAAGTTATCTACAATTTTAAAACCCAGTTATACATGTCTACTCCTGCTAGAAAACCTGAAAAACAACTGGCCAGCAGAGTGTAATTCAAACAGTGCTGGACTGAGAGGAAGGAAAAGACTGGTCCTGATACTCACCAGCTGAGTAACTTTGAGTAAGTTACTTAACTTCCTTTTAAGACTATTTTCTTACCTGTAAAATGGGAATAATACTACTTTTGCTGCCTGCCTCACAGGTGTTATAAAGAAAGATCTTTGGGGGCGGCTAGGTGGCACAGTGAATAGAACCCCGGCCCTGGAGTCAGGAAGACCTGAGTTCAAATCCAGACTCAGACACTTGACACATTTACTAGCCGCGTGACCTTGGGCAAGTCACTTAACCCCAGTTGCCCTCCAAAAGAAAAACAACAACAAATAAAAAAGAAAGATCTGTGTAAGCCTTAAGGCATCGGAGAAATGTGAATTGTTATTTAGACTGGAGGCTCAGAGAAGTTAAATCACCAAGGTTATGCAGGAAGTAATTTGCAGACCTGGAATACAAACCTAGGCCCTCGACCTCTAAATTCAATCCCTGTTCCACCTGGGCATGGTGAATGCTATCTCTGTGACTCTCCAGGACCAGGCTAACGGGATCCTGAGGCTGGAAAGAGCCTCCTTCCCTGAATCCCTTCTCTAGTCCAGTTCCCAGCAATGGCATTATTGCTGTTGTTTTGGCCCTTTCTTCCCATCACTCACAACCGCCAAATCTTTCAATAACACAAAATTAGTAGGAATACTGATAAATTATAAACCAGAAATTAAAATGAACTTATCATACAGCCACAGAAAATAACAGCACATGTTTTCAGGTACAAGAGCGCTCATCTCTGGAGACATCCAACACTTACACTGGAATCCTGTATCAAGCTCAAAAGCATGAATGGTTTTCAGCAGCCCTTCCACGAGCTGATTAAATCGTGTACTTTCTCGTAGGCCTCTGAAACAAAAGCATTTGATGGATATTTTTAAAATAAAGTCACTATCCATGGTTTCAGAGATGTTCAAAGAAAATACATAAAGGCAAGGAACAGAACTATGATGCAATGGAAAAACACAGGTGCAGTAACTGTAGAAATTGTGTTTTAGGGACAGAGGATTAATTCTTCCAGATATTGTAGCTAGACATTATGCTATAATTAAAACATTATTCACATCAGAATAAACTAAGGGACAGCACACATTATTTTTACAACTTAGTCTCTAAAACAGTGGTTCTCAACCTTCCTAATGCCATGATCCTTTAATACTCATATGTAGGCGTATCTGCATGTGGGCGAACCTGTCGGGAGACGCATAGAGGAGCCGTGTCTTGGTTCCTAAGACCATGGAAAATATGTGTTTTCCGATGGTCTTAGGCAACCCCTGTGACCCCAGTGAAAGGGTTGTTCAACCCCCAAAGGGGTCGCGACCCACAGGCTGATAACCGCTGCAGTCTAAAGAATCAAATACAGCCCAAACCACTGAAACTGTCTGAAGTGGGGGGTGACTCTGTACCAGGCATACATCAAGGTCATCAGGGAGCTTGTTGCTCTCTCCACCCAAAGCCCAGTGCCACTATTTCTCTCAAATAAATGACGTAACTTAGACTACCAGATGAAGTCCTCAGAGGAAAGTATTGCTTAAAAAAGATCTCAAAACAAAGAGTGATTCAAAAGACGGGTTCAAAGTTTCTGCCCTTGGGTGGGGAAAGCAAAGGGAAGCAGGGAAGGCAGTAAACAGTTCTGCCACAAACTAGCTGTTACATACACAGCATGAGGGGCTGAGGTTTTTCCCCAGGGTTCCTTCCAATGTTCCAAACATTCTATAAACCTGTGACTCTGCAGGTAAACTGGCTGATGTTAATATGACATAAATCTCATAAAACTTTTCAAACACTTACAGAAATAACTCATTCCACCTATTAAAAAATAAATTCCTAAATCTTCTTTCCACTGATGGTTAAGATTGACGAGATAATCAATTGTGCTGTTGGGTTTTTGTACCTCCCATCATCACTTCAATTATATACCTTTTAGTTATGTTGTCCTTGCATAGTGGACACTGAGATGGCCCCTTCTTCTTACTGAGAAGCTTCAACATACAAAATCTATAAAAAGAAAGAGGAAAAACAAAGCAAGTTACTTTTTGTGGCTGGGGCACCCTATGGGGAGGGGGCCCTCTATGACAAGATAATCCTACATCTATGTTAAAGGTGAATTATGATCAATGGTCCTTGGAATTGGTTTAATCATATGATCTCACTGAGAGTAGAAGGCGTTTCATAAGTCATTTATTCTGACTCATAGCTGTTTTGAAATCTCCTCTAGGACA
Organism: Pseudochirops cupreus; assembly: GCA_028627135.1. Taxonomy (NCBI): domain Eukaryota; kingdom Metazoa; phylum Chordata; class Mammalia; order Diprotodontia; family Pseudocheiridae; genus Pseudochirops; species Pseudochirops cupreus. Next base: position 145,926,617 of record CM053584.1, on the reverse strand, counting down.
TCTCAGCAAGGGGTTCTCCAGTCTTTGCTTAAGGAAAGGATAGGAGGTGGAGTTAAGATGGAAGAGAAAAGGCAGAGACTCACTTGAGCTCTCCTCCAAGCCCCTCCAAATACCTTTAAATAATGCTTCAAAACAAATTCTAGAGAGGCAGAACCCACAAAAGGGAGGAGTGAAACAATTTTCCAGCACACAACTTAGAAGGTCGGCAGGAAAGGTCTGTTGAACCTGGGTGAGAGTGGAACACAGTCCAATGCAGGCTATGTCAGCACAGACCTGGCCCCAGCAAAGCAGGAGCAGGCCTTGGCAGTGACTTAATCAGCAGTGGCAGTAGCTGCTTCTGGAGCTCTCAGCCCACAGATGGTAAGGGGGTTGAACAACTGATCAAGACATTGAAGGGCTCTCTTTGCTAGCACTGGGGGCAGGATTCTGTTGCTTTGCCCATCCTCAAATATGGGTCACAGTCCTGGATGGTAGTCCCCGGATGAGGAGGACTAGCACAGCAGAGCTTACAGCCACAGTGGAGCGGGGATCCTTGTCACAGTTCCAGGGCAAAAAAGAGGGCTTGTGGTCACTCACAGATCAGGGCATAGGCCAGGAGAGTGGTAAAAGCACCTCTCCTTAGATCATACCACCTTGGAAGAACTGAAAACTTACAGGTCCCTAGAAGTATCTCTGAAAAAAGCTGCACATAAAACCTGAAGCTTGGGATGGTGCCCTCTCTACTCTGGAAGCAGAACCCCTCTTTGGCATAGAGTTAAAAGTCAAGAAACAGGCTAATCAAGCCTTCTTCCACACGAAAGGCCTTCAAATACATAAAGGAAACATCTCGTGTCTCCTCTCAAGTCTTCTCTTCCTCAGACTAAACTTCCCAATTCTTTCAACAGATCTTTGAATGTCATCACTTCCAGTCACTTCAACATCCTCCTTTGGACTTGGTCCAATGGGTCAGCAGACAGCGCTGTTGCACAATTGGACGCCAGTGCTGTGTGAGCAACGACCTATAAAGACTGAGGATATAACTGTGTACAAAATGTACTGCTCCAACCAAATAAAGTTTACAAGCAATTCAGTTTGATTCCCGTTTAATGATATATGTAACTATCACTGTTCTGCATGGCAATTTGTCAGAACTGGAATGCACTTCACATAATTGACTATGTATATTAAACTAAAATTTATACTATTTGGAATCCAGACTTCCAGAATCTTTTAGATTAATGCAATTAGTCGGAGAATGACTTCAGTCTGGATATAGCTGGCAAACATGCCACCATTCTGGGGACAAGGCAGTAGCCACTGAGCATCCAGGAGTAAATGAAAACAGCTGAGAACAGCTGAAGGCCCAGAGATTTCACTCCAGGAGTTGTAACTGGTTACTTTGCTGAATGTGAGGATAGCTATGCTCTGATTGGCCGGGGAAGTCTATAACAGGCTTGCCTTTTTCCCAGGAGAAACGACAAGAATAGTCAAGGGAAAAAAAAGGTAGAGAGAAGAAGTAGTAAGAGAACACAGAAGGCCAGAAGCAACAACAGTGGTTCCTGGCAGTGATGGAGCCTCACAACAAACAGCAGATTATCTACTAGTGGAAAAAGGATACACTAACATGTTACTTTGAAGACAAGTCAACAGGGTTAAACTTGAATAGCCTGTGAAGGTATCAGTGTGCCACCATGAAAACACATTGACCAGCACATTCCTGCAGCTGGGGGAGGAAACTTGTATTCGTCACTAGAGTACTGTGAGAATGACCAGCTCTGGGCACACAAGCTGAGTGCTTGGTAGGAGGTAAATGACAATGCAGATCCTAATCTCCCTCTAGTGAAGGCAGAATTATAAAGCTTTCATCACAGTTAGAGGACATCTTGTCCAGCACATTCTTCTCCCACCACTATTACACTAACCTGAACAGAAAATATGGATTCTGTGACTTAAAGAGTGAGTACAGGAAAATCCTGATAATTAATAAAACATTGGGTCACCTAAACCACATACTCAGAAACGGCAAGTCATTCATATTCTTAAAAACTGAAAACACTGAGACTAGAACCTACAGCAATGGAGCATGGTCACGTAAATCAGAGCACCTAGATTGTATCCCTTGGGATTGGGTCTCTCTGGCTTGATGCTTACTGAAAAGGCAAGACTTTTAGGTGGCAGTGCAATGAGTAAGTCATGGGTGGGGTGATGGCTTCTACCCCTCCCCATGACTGAAGAGTGATGATGTAGCTTCCTCATGTTTGATCACATTATTCTTCTTTTCAAAGACTGCATCCACTCTTTGTTGCCTACTCAAGACACTATTAATTCCTTACTCTAAGACTCAAGGTTATTCATGATCTGGTTCCAGACCACCATGCCAGCCAGCCTCATCTCATCTAATTCTCCTTCCCACCAGATTCTAGGTTTTGGCCAAATGGAGCTGCTTTCCATACTTCATTCTTGTCCGGTCATCTCGTCTCCAAGTAGTTCCTCATTCCTGACATGGCTCACTCCCCCAGTCTCCATTTCTTGAACTCCTTCCCTGTCTTCACTGCCCAACTCAAGACCTTTACCCACAAAGTTTATCCTAACCACTGTGCCCTGGTCCCCAACTTAATCTCTCTAGTCTCTTCTTTGCATCTATCTCACTTTCCTGTTTATCACTGCTATTTGTGTGTATCTCTACCTCATTAGATGGTAAGCCCCCCAAGAGCAGGGACTATATTATATCTATCTTCGTATCTCTAGCAATGTAGCACAGTGCATTGCATATGTTATGAATTTAACAAGTAGTTACTAAATTGAAATTTATTTGGTGTTTCAAACTTAGAAGTATCTGAAGACAAGATATAATAGCTGGCAAAAAAAAATGCAGGCGAATCATAACATCATAGAAGAATTTTGTGGCTTTTGCCAGAGAATATGTTTCTAGGCATATCTGAAGAATTTTTAAATGTGAAAGAAATTGCTCCATCCTGGCAGGTGTCAGTGAATTAAACACAAGCTCCTGTAAAATACAACCTCTGGTGATTGAAAAATTTCATTATCCTAGTGTTTCCCAGGGTGCCACACACTGCCTGACACTTAGAATCTAAGTTAATAAATACATAGCAAAAGACATCTTTTCTGACTTTTTTTTTTACCTTCAGGGAAAGATCATTTCAGAACTGTAAGTTTGCCTATGGCTAGAAAAAACACTTCTATTATTAGACAATTGTAGAGCACAATTCAAGAAGTAAGGTGAGAGTATGGGAATGTGCTTATTATCCTTCTGTCTCCCAGTATTACTTCATTATTCAACGTACAGAACAGGGTATAATTCAGGATATGAAATGTTATCATAGAAGAAATTTCATAAGAAAGCTAATCATATAAGCACTCTGCAAGACTTTCAAATTCATTATAACATTAAAGATATATTTATTAATATTATTTTTGCCTAGAATTCTGTTAAGAAATCAACATGAAGGAAAGTTTGAAGAAAAGCGGCCCAGTATCATTTCCACAGAAGTATATTTTTATAATGATACTTTGTAGCCTTTAGATCAGGGGTTCTTAACCCAAGGTCCTTAAATCTTTTTAAAAAAATATTTTGATAACTTGTGTTTCAGTAACTGGTGTCCTTTGTGATGCCATGTTTTACTTTGTACACTTAAAAACATGACTCTGAGATGCGTTTCTGGGTTAAGAACTCCTATAGTACAGTATCTAGGTCCAAAACACCATGGCAACAAACTCCTGAAATTGGGAGGTGTGCTCTGCTTCAGATCCCATCAACAAACTTAAAGCAGACACAGGAGAAGAGTAAGGGTAAGCCAAAAAGGAGATGCCTGTATCCCACTACATTAATAATGCAGAGATTTTTAAAAAAATCTCCTGAATGCTGCTGACAAGTCAAAGAACTTAGATCACACTGATGATGATGACAATTTTCTAAAGGATAAGAAAGTCAGTTGGGAGAAATGTCTGTAGGCCTTTGAGTCCCTAATTAATTTTTTGGAGAAAGGCAGCCCAGGAGGTCATATAGCTGTATTTCCTTTGCTCTACCTTGATAAGAAAGGCCAAAAAAAAAAAAAAGTCGACATTGGAGACCTTTTGAGAAGGCAAATTCTTGGACCAGTGCTAAGTTCAGTACCATTTAGCTCCATGTCACATACCATCTGCATCTATATGTTTGTGTGGTGTGTATGTATATAAAATTATATGTAAGCATATCTGTAAAGTATTAAGTGCCATTAAACTTTCAGAACTCATCTGCATTGGTTTTTTAATCTCTGGAAGAAGATAACAACAACATAAGACATAAGCTACTCCTAGACTTACGATTTCACCAGAGAGGCACAAGCATATTTTACTATCTTTTAAGATTTTTTTTCCTTTTCGCTTCTTTAAAGTTCTCCAACAATGAGACTCAGTGTCAGTTGCTTTGCCTGACACATACATAGCCTTTTTAATCACTACAATCATCAGATATTCACATCCAAGGAAATAAGTTCTGAGTCAAACCCCTCTAACAAGTGGGCTGTTGTGACATCTTCCTTCCAAACAAATGAAGAGTCCTCAAGTGGTTTTTATCCACAGTCCTAGACAGTGAAAGTCAAAAAAAACTCTGGGCCATAATAATGCTGTGGGTTATGCCAAAAGTCAAGATAATTTTTTTGGAGTGCTTTTAAGAGGGGGAAGGCAGGGCAATTGGGGCTAAGTGACCTGCCCAAGGTCAGATGGCTAGTTAAGTGTCTCAGATCGCATTTGAACTCAGGTCCTTCTGACTCCAGGGCTGGTGCTCTATTTACTGTGCCACCTAGCCACCCCATTAATTTTTTTTAGAGGCAGAGGAGATGGAAAACCTACGCTGGGGGTTGTAGCACAGAGGTGAGATAGCCTAATGAATGGGCTCTGAATCACTAGATCAGTGAATGAACCTTGGAGAAGGATAACAAAAGAGGGTTCAAGGATAAGGGAAAGGAAGCAGAGTGGTACAGTAGAAATAGCACTGGATTTGGAGTCAGAGGTCCTAGTTTCAAACCCAGGCTTTGCTCTTACCCTCTGTGGGACTTGAACATTTACCCCATGTGGACTCATTTAACTAAATTATGAAATGAGGGCATTGTACTGAAAGATTTCTAAAGGCCCTTCCAATTCTCAATCTGTGAACAGTCCCCTAAAGCTATAGCTTTATATAGGACCTCTGTAGCTCAGGCTGATTATCCTAGGAGAAGTAGTGGAACATCATTGTCCCTTGTGGATGAGATACCTGAAAAGACTAAAGTGATTCACCTTCAGGGCCAGCTTTAGAAGTTAGATTTCAAGAACAAGGAGAACCTCTCCTATCCCTCACACCTCCCAAAGACACAAACCCCACATTCTCATATAACAGATAAAAATTGCTTGAAAATCTCAATAAAGAATTAATGTAATCCATCAATGTTTTCACCTCAGCATGGTATAAATGTTTGATATAATATTTCTTGTTTTGAAAAAGGTTAAAAAGGGGGCAGCTAGACAGCGCAATGAATAGAGCACTAGCCCTGGAGTCAGGAGGACCTGAGTGTTCAAATCCGGCCTCAGACACTTAACACTTACTAAACCTGTAACCTTGGACAAATCACTTAACCCCAATTGCCCTGCTTCCCCTCCCCCTCCCCCCAAAAAAAGCAAACAAAAAAAAAGAGAAAAAGGTGAGAAAGAAGTAGGCTGTGGGCATGAGGGATACTTTTAATGGGGGGGAGGGAACTGGGGGGGAATAAACCAAAAGAAGTATCTGGTAGCATTAAGGACAAATGCTTACTGCCACACAACACTGATTGTTGCTGCTGAATTGATCCCAATACTCTACAAATTATTTGGGAAAACTGGTGAGGAAGGAGTCCTACCAAATTCTTTTTATGACACAAATATGGTACTGATACCTAAATCAGGGAGAGACAAAACGGAGAAAGAAAATTATAGACCAATCTCCCCCATGAATATAGATGCAAAAATTTTAAATAAAATATTAGCAAAAAGACTACAGCAACTTATCACAAGAATAATACATTTTGATCAGGTTGGATTTATTCCAGGAATGCAAGGATGGTTCAATATTAGGAAAACCATCAGAATTATTGATCATATCAACAATAAAACTAGCAGAAACCATGTGATTATCTCTATAGATGCAGAAAAAGCTTTTGACAAAATACAACATCAATTCCTATTAAAAACACTAGAAAGCATAGGTATAGATGGAGTTTTCCTTAGAATAATAGGTAGCATCTACTTAAAGCCATCAGCAATTATTATATGTAATGGGGATAAACTAGAAGCATTTCCAATAAGATCAGGGGTGAAACAAGGATGTCCACTATC
>CM053584.1:145892823-145919790 GCA_028627135.1 Pseudochirops cupreus | reverse complement strand
CCAAAAAGTGACATAGGAGAGAATAGACTGGGGGAGGGGGGAAACACTGGGATGGCTGTTTTGGGGTGGTGGGTGGGGGAAAGACGGGGAGAAAATATGTAACTCAAAAAAAATTTAATGAAATAAATAAAAAAAAAGACTTAGTATCATGGAAATGCAAAATAAATGGAGCCAACTGTCACACTAGTAAGGACATTTTGATCACTGTAGGTAAATACCACAAGAATTCTACTCTAAGTTTTGTGCTTTCTCAAATCTCTCCCCCTTCCCCATATAGTCATTTCCTGCCTCCCTGGCTCTGAGTCTTCACAAATTAGATTGTAAATTTCTTTGGGCCCTTGTGGTTTGTTTCTTAGCTAAAATGTTGGAAGATTTTTGCTTTCTAAACCTTGCCTGTATTTTAAACTTGGAACTCAAATTCACCCTATTTTTACTTCCCTGATATGAAATTTGTAGAACTCAGCACTTTCATAAGTAGAAAGAAAAATGCCTGTTAGCCTCACGTCACCTTCCTTTTCAAGCATAAATACTGTCTATAAATCTATATTCTTAATGTCAACCATCATTGACAATATGGTTACAGAAGAAAAAATAACCAAGGGCCCATGAAAAAAAATTCCTCAAGTTTTGGTTTTATTTTTAAATCAAAACGTTCTCACTTGTGGCAGAAATGGAATACAGAATTTTTTCATGTGCAAAATTGGTTACTTGTAGTCCTAGATGCCACTTGGCCTTTCTCATCTTGATACCCATCAGTCACGACTGTATTTTGACCATTTTTAGCCCTATCCCTTCCTATAAAACAAGTAAAGTCAAATACAGAGTAGTGGGACCAACAAGGGATGTTCAACAATCATTGTAATGCAGGCCCTTTCCCTAATATTTGACTCATATACAAATACCTTTGGTAAAAACTGAGACTATTGGATGACTGTTAGGGGGGATGACTGCGTTTGGCACTCAGGACCTAGAGTAGGAGCAGTCCAGTCTCTGAACGTTATCTCTAGGACCCTGAGAGTAGGAGCTGCCCTCTGGGACGCAACCTGCCAAATGGAACAGAAGTTGGGGCATTCTTTCCTCCTTGACTCATCATATATGCTCCATAGGAATATGTTTGGTTGCTTATACTCTAAGATATTTTGGGGTTTGGGGACTAGATTTTAGAATATGATCTACCTTTATTCATTCATCTATTCTTTCCCAAAAGCTTGGACAATTTACTTTTTGTCCTATGCAATTTTCATTTATTATTTCTTGAAATATAGCTTTGAAAAAACAGGCTTTAAAAAAGCCCATTGTTCAGTGAATAGAGCCCTGGCCCTAGAGTCAGGAAGACCAGAGTTCAAATCCAACCTCAGACACTTAACACTTAATAGCCATGTGACTGTGGGCAAGTCACTTAACCCCAATTGCCCCGCCTTCCCCCCTCAAAAAAAAAAAAAAGCCCATTGCATTTAAGTGGAGCTACCTGACTACCCTTTGAAACCAAAGTCACTCTGGCTTTCATAAAATGGCCAATAATAGTCCCAGTCCAAGCCTCAGTGGCACACAATTTAGGTTTTGATGGCTTAGAATGAGTGTAAAAAGCATTTATTTTCTGTTCAGGCCAGAAACTTTGAAGGTCTTCCCTTCCCAGACTGACATTTTTGTGATGGTCAATTAGGCCATCTTCTATCTCAATTCTTACCAACATTTTGAATGGGAGCTGTCTCAGGCACAGAGACCTGAGAAAGACCTTAATTTAGAAAGGTCAAGGTCACCCACTGCATCCTGGGCCACCACCAGTAGTTTTGACTTGTCTAGCCACAGGACTTCAATGACTCTGGAGGAGAGAGCGAATCCGATAACTCAGTCACACTCTGCCTCACTTAAATCCAATTCACAAGCAAGCCTAGACTTGCTCACCCTCATGATGACGTTGGTTTTCTCTGAGAATGAAGGACTAACAACGACAACAAAAATCCAGGTCCTTGCCTTGATCTCTCACTTATACACATAAATTTGATTGAGAAATTCAAATGGATATTAGGAACTATTTCACCAGCACAGTAGATGGCTTAGCAGAGAAAAACAGAATGCTGTCTGACAAATCATAATAAATTCATCAGACTTGGCAGTATCATTCAGTTTGAAAGAAAAGAGAAAGGGTTTTTTGTTTTTTTTTTTTTCCCCAGCAGGAGCTGTCTTGCCCAGCTTAGTTTACTTTACTATACTAGATTTCTCAAGCATCCTTTCAAGGACAAAGGAGATATAGGGATACTTTCTAAGACTGAATAAATTCCCTCCACATCTATTATACTTCTCTCCCTTTAAGTTCCAGTTCAGATTCAAGGTTTCTCCGTGAAGCCCTACCTGATCTCTTCCAGATGAAAAGAGATCTCTTCTTCCTTTCTCAGAGTGAGAAAAGATTCCAGTTTTGCAAACTCTAGCTGACATGAAAGCTGGGGATCTAGTCTCAAAAGGCACAGTGAGGGTCTTACAATTAAGAATTACCAGGATGATGTGAAAAGATTATGCAGCATCATTTCTCATAACACGCACTATGAACTACTTCTTTGTTCTTATTACCTTTTAATAAGTATCATACCTATTTGTGTTCATGTTTCATTTCCCCCTTTACTAGACTGTAAGCTATTTCAGGGCATATTGTTTGGTAAATTGAATCCAGAAAGAAATGCACCTATTCCAAACAAGACAGAAAAGTATGTTGGGTAAGTAGTGGTGGTGGTAGGGAGGCTCCTCTACTTAAAACAAAACAAAACAAAACCCAGAGAAGAAAAAGCTGGAATGTATGGAACCTGATTGGGGAAGATGTATCTTGTCACTTCTATAGCCCCAACCCTGAACTTTGTTATGAGGGAATGATCCTTTACCTGGTTGGCAGACTGGCATTTTAGTCCCAAAGCCAGGTTAGACTGTGTGTTCCTTTGAATGGGGCCAGGAAATCTGGCTCTGGAAATCAGTCCTGCTGTTGGTACAGGGCCTTGAGAGAAATGCTCCTTGCCATGTCCTTTGCCACTGTAATCATCATGTGAGTTGGGGCTATAACTCATGGCATAATGCCATCCTAAAGAGATTAACAAAGGCCATAAGAATGTCAGAGACCAGTAAAGGTCAGGTGAATCTGATTGTTCAGGAGTTATAAGAAACACTTCGACCAGACCTGGTAATTCTTGATCACAAGAATCCCTCTGTGACTTTTGAGAACAGATCTTTGGTTTTCACCAGTCAGAGCTGGCAAAACTGCAAAATATGTAATAGTATGCCAAAATTTGGCCCAATGAGGTTTTAGGGTTTATAGTAATCCAGTGACTGTGTGGGTCTGGGATCCAAGCAATGACTATGTTATCTGAAATAAAAAATAACCAGAGGTATGGCAATCTCATGACAAAACTGATGGTTCAAGATTCAATCAAGTGGTATAGAGATAATTATACTGAGAAAATATAGAGAATGAATATAAATGAAGGATGAAAAATCTGTACTATTTGACATAAACATTTTTTTTAATCTGAGAAGCAAGTAGCTGTTTTTCTTGTACAAGGCTGTTGTAAGGATTTTTTTTCTTTCCTTTTTTTTCTTTAACAAAGACACATCAACTTTATATGTGTATGGATTTTAAAATGTGTAACCTATCATGTTTTATCATTATTGTTACCTATTTATTCAGGAGGAAAATCTGATGGGAATAATGATATGATAATGGTTTTGTATCTATTTTTTAAACATTACTTGAATAAAGTAAAGCTATCAATGGTTCTAAACCTTCTTTAGCTTATGACCACAGTATTGTTCTTTTCCATGAGAAATCATTAAGGGAGAATCTGGAGGCGTGTGAATGCAATTGCAAAGAAAAGTTCCATACAGTCTGTGGGAGACCTACCCAAGTACCTTGAAGGGTAAATGCCACATAATTTTCAGCATACTTAAGACAATGCTGAAGCACAACTTTTGAGAACCACTATATAATACAGCATACTTCAACTTCTAATAACCCTCATTGTAAATCCTTCTAATGATTTCAAGCCATTTCCCCACTTTTGTACTTGTGTAGGCTTGAGAAAGGGTCACAAATAAATAACGATTGGCCTACAAACTTACCAGATAGGACATTCTAAGATTTTCTGCATCTCATTCAGGACATTCTTTACTTCTTCAATCCTGACTGTAGATAAATCCATTTCTTTTCTCTCTCACTGAACCTAACAGACACAGGGTAAAAATGATTTGGAAACAAATATTTTACATGAAACATTTTCGAGTCCTTTTTAAACACAAGGCCTTAAGACAGTGGAGAGAGCTTCAGCTATACCCTTACATCAACCAATGAGAAGTACTTGAAAGGCCTCTATGAAAAGCAAAACCAAAATCTAGTATTTTTTCCTATATTCAGACTTGTTCAAGGCTCTCTTCTCTTTACGCTTTTGTTCCTGGATTTTCTTTCTTCCTTCTTGTCTATCTTTTTACCTTCTATAGGAATAGTATAAACCTCCCAGTGCTCCATGACAAGTGGAGCAAGCATCTGTGGCCTGTTTGCTTTCCCCCTGTCCAGAAAAGTAGGCACACTAATATAGACTTTGCCCATGTTGCTTTTCTCTTTTAGGGTGTTCCTCTTCACATGTTGCCAGGTCTCCTCCCTCCTTACCCCTCACTTCTTTTACTGTCCCCCATGTGTACTCCCTACTCCTTAATCTCCTTTAGTACCGCCCTAGGCCCCTCTCCCACTGTCCTCCCAATTCTCCAATCCCAGCCTCTTACACACACACAGACACACAGACACACACAGACACACACACAGGCACACAGACACACACACGCACACACACACCTGGCTACCATCCTAGCGCAGGGCCTTATCACCTATCACCTGGCCTACTAAAACGGCCTATAATTAGCCTCCTGGACTATAATCTGCTTGGTATAGCTCTCTCCCAAACCCGAAATCACGCCCTATCTACATTACATTAACTTATTTGAATTCATGTGGTTTCCTCCCAGTAGAACGTAAGCTCCTTAAGGCCACTGGCTGCTTCATTTTTTCATTTTGTAACCTCGACACGCATTGCATCTAGTGGGCACCTAATAAATGCTTGCAGAATTGAACTTGAACCTCTCTCCTTTTTCCCAGGCTTCCGTCTAAACTCACTTTAGTGTTCTTCTTTTCGTGACCCCTTCTCCTCTCGCTCAGGTAACACACCAACTTACCTGGCCTGGAGAAAGCTTTCTTCCTTCCAGGGTCTTCTGTGTTCTGGCGCGCAGTCTCAGTTTCAATTTATAATGATTTCCCGCGCTTTTCTGTTGTTATGGTAACGGAACTCTGCCGACAGCCTCGAAGCCAATCGTAATGCCCGTTCCATCGGTTTGGCTCCTCTGGGATCCTGTGATTGGTCCTCCTTACTTTCCCTATAAGACGGAAATGGAAAGAGCCGGAAAAGGAAGAGATTACGTATATGTCGAGAGGGTTAGGCTCCGCCCCCTGCTTTTCTACTCTCTCTATCACTGGGTTATTGCGTCACAGTAGTTGCTCTTCAAGAGTTAGAATCACCACCGGCAGCCACACTGTCCTTAGCAGAGCAGCAAGAGAAGTCCCGAGTCCTCCAACCCCTTCCGCCGAGATGGGAATCTCGCCAGGTAAAGCAAATGACTGAGACTACAATACCCAGAGTGCATTGCGACAAGGTCGAGTTGGAGGTGGGGAAGTGTAATGAGTCGCTTACGTGCAGAGTGGGGGCCCGAGGGGGAGGAGAAATGAGGCGCAGTGCATCTTGGAAACCGTAGTCTCCAGGAGAAGAGGCTGCATCGTGGACTTTCGTGGGACTTGGTGGCCGTAGAAAACAGGTCGAAGAATGTTCTCGGTACACCCGATACTAATCCGTAGCGTTTCTGGGAAATCTGTATTGGGAGAGTAATAGTCCGGGGAGAGAGCCCAGGGCTACACTACATGTCCCATCATGTCCGAGGTGGCCTGTAGCTGGCAGAGGCCAGCTGTCCAGGGTATCTGCAAGAGGAAAGCCTCTCTGGCCCGCTTCCGCTCCGCCTTCTTTCCCCGAGTTTGTTATTGTTATGCTTCTCTGCTCGCTGCCCCGCCTCTGTCTCACCCTAAACCAATCAGAGGCATGTCAGTTCAGAGGGACAGGGGCCTGAACCAATCGTCCCTCCGTGGGCTTGTATGACCCGAGTCTGGTTTCCATCCGCCATGTTAGAGTCTCCCCAGAGGGACAGCGGCTGAGACCGTCCCGAGCGGTCCTTGCACCGGTCTCGGGCAGGCGCCCCCCGGGGGCGGGAAGCGGGTAAAGAGGCAAGAGGTACTGCCGGGAGGTGGTGTCAGGCTACTTTGGGACAGAGCTTTCGGAGGGCTGTCGACCGGTCTCCGGCGGACAGCTGTGAGTGGACCAGGAGCTTTCCGGAATCCGAGGGGGCGAGGCCCAGTTGGGCTTCAGAGGTGAGGAGGCTCGGAGGAGGTTCGAAGGAGGCCGATGAGCCCCGCGAGAGGGGAGAGGACTCCCGGACGGTGTCAGAGAGGGAGGGGAAGCCCTCGCCAGGGAAGCAGAATTAGTGAGTCTACATTTATTAAGCGCCTTCTGTGCGCTTTGCCCTGTGTTAAGCCCTGGGGCTGTAGCTGTCATTGCTGGCGCTTCAGACTTGAGCCCCCCATTAACACTTCTTCCCCCCCCAATCCTTTTTGTATCAAAGAAAACAAAAATGGTGAGTGAATAATTGGGAGAGTCTTCAGAGCTAAAACCCAAGTTCCAGTTGTTCCTCAGGGCCATTGCCGCTTCCTGGCTTCCCTCAAAACCAGCTAAAATTCTGTCTTCTACCGAAGCTTTTCCCATACTTTTTCATTCCCTCGGAGATGACCCTCAGTTTATCCCCTCCTTCCCTTGTTTGTACCGAGCCCTTTACAATGTTCTCTATTATACTGTGAGCTCCTTGAGGGCAGGTACTGGTTTTTGCTTTTCCTTGTATCCCCTAGGCTTAGCAAAATCCTTGGTACGTTGTAGAAGCTTAATAAATGTTTATTGCCTGACTGATTTCACCCGAGGCAATTCTCTGAGACTATAAACAGGGTTCTTAACTTGGAATTCATGAACTCTCAAGGGGTCTTTGGATAGGTTCCAGGGAGTGGATGAACTCGAATGGGAAAAACGAATTCTATTTATATTTTCCACCTTTCATTCTTAAATAATCTTCTCTATTTTATGCATTTAAAAACATTTTTCTGAGAAATGCTCCATAGGCTTCACCAGTCTGCCAGAAGAGGGGTCCATGGTAAAGACACACAAAAAAGATTAGGAACTTCTGCTATAAATTACAGGGGTGTTGTTGGGTATCTTCTGTAGAAGAGGGAGTTATACGTCAGGAGCTCCTGTGCCAATGAATCACAGTTCTAGTGCAAAAAAAAATTAGAGCCTAGGTTTTGCTGTTGTAGGTCAACCTGGTTTTGAAAGAGAGAGAGGAAATGTGGTTTAACCTCAAGTAGTGGCCTCAAATACTGTACTTCTAGAAATGAGATGAATTGGCTGTTCGGCTACCACTAGCTGTTAATTTAGGATGGGCCAACTCCTAGGCCTGATTTGCACATAGATTCTGAGATTACTATTAAAAGGAGATTGCAGATCACTAGTTCTGGAAGAGAAACGAGTAAAAAAAAAAAGACCTAGAAAGGGGCAAGAACTGTCCTTTCTTTCCTCTCTCCTCAGCAAACACTGTCACTTCCTGTTTTTTATCCCTTTGGTGAAATTACTGACTGAATTCCAGACTATTTTGTGCATTTCTGTTCTTGCCATATGAGAAACTGGGAGGAGACTGTTTAGTAAATATTAGACTGGGGCTTTCAGAGTATGGAAACTTATTTGCAGTTTGGAAGTAGGTATGGAACACTAGACCATCCATCTCTTGTAGGTAGAATCTTGTAGGCAACAACTTAATTTTTCCCCCTTGTTTATTTTTTTTATATTCATTTTTTAAAATTTTTGAGTGCCCAATTCTTTCCCTCTCGTGCGCCTCTCCCACTCATTGAGAAGCATTGAGAAGGCAAGCAATAGGATGCCCATTATACATGTGAAATCATGCAAAATATGTTTCAGTATTAGCAATGTTGCAAAGAAAGAAAAGGGCAGGAAAAACAAAGTGAAAAACAAGATATGCTTCAGTCTGCACTCAGAGGCCATCAGTTCCCCCTCTGAGGGTGGATAGTCTTTTTCATCATGAGACCTGGCCCTATCTAAAGCTCCAGGAAGATCGTGAAGGAATATACTAGATTTTTCAAGTGTAGATGTTGAACCGACATGTTCATAGTTGAATGAATTATAGGTGTCAACAAAGTTGGAGTTAGAAATGTGGCTATATTTTGTTAACGAAATTGAACCTAGATTGGGAAAAGTTTTGCTTTGGTAAATTATCAAACTGGTTTATAATAATAATAATAACATGTTTATATAGCCCTATGAGATTGATAATGTGCTTTCTTTAAAACAGCAAAGAGGGAATAAGTTGGAGCATTGTCCCCATTTTGCAGATGAGAGAAGTCTTAGGCCAAAAGAAAATTAAACGACTTGCCCGTACAGTGAGTTATGGAGCTGGGGTTCAAACCCAGGTCTCTCCTGATTCCAGATCTGGTGCTCTTTGTCCATTAAATTATATTATGTGATCTTCACAATGACTCTGGGGCAGGGGTGGGGAGCCTGCAGCCTTGATGGCACATATGACCTTCTAGGGTCTTGGGTGGAGCCTTTCCACTGAGTCTAAGTTTTGCCAAAGAAATCCTTTTATTAATGGGACTTGTTCTGTGAAGTTTGAATTCAGTCAAAGGCCCGAATTCCAAGTGAATCTGCCCATTTGATGAGGATGGGACTGATATTTTTATACAGAAAGAGACTGGGAAGATCTGGATGGCATTAAGGAGTGGCAAATAGCCTGGGTGGTCCAGAGGTAACTAGAAGGAGCCTTAAGGGTATTAAAGAATGGAAAGTAAGCTAATTAAGTAATCAGGTGGGCTGGGATCTGACCAAGGCACTAGTGATCTGGACTACTGAAATTTGTGGGAAAGGTCGAGTTTTTCCTTTTAGGGGTTCAGATCCCATCCTCATCACTACTACTAACTCTTAGTCTATTCTTACAGCTCTTCACAATCTACATTTGATTTTTTAAAATAATTCTGTTTATTGAATGCATGAATGAATGAATATAAGAGGAAGTCAATCATACACATTAATGGATGTTGAAGCATACATGGAACATTTGTGATTTACAAGTACAATTGGGAGGGTCGCTATGAAGACTTACTCTATGTCTGTTTTTCCAATAGGCTATCATGGTATCTGAAAATCCATCATTAGAAAGTTATTCTTGTAGCATATTTCTTTCTAAAATATACCCTGGGGAGGCATGTCCTACTGAGGTGTTACCAGTAGTATTAAAATCTTAGAGTGGATTAATTTGTTAAACTTGTTTTGGATAAGAATCTGGAGTTCACTGCAGAAATAGGACATAGCAGATGTGATTTCAAGATCAAGAGTATAAGCATGGACCATACCCAGGGTACTTCTATGTTTGATTTTAAGCTCCTTAAATTATTTATTTATTTATTGGAGGTTTATTTGTTTACTTAAATTATTTCATAGAGACCAAAGAAACCACACCCTCCCCCCCAAAAAAACCTCTAGTTATGAAAAACAGTATTCAAATTAGGTGAACTGTCCTCTCAAGGTAATGTCTTAATGCCTCATACCTGGCCTTGAAGATAATAAATGCCTTTACCTATAGTGGACCATTTCCTAAAAAAAAAACAAACCCAAGCCTTAATGATCAATGGATGGAGACATTCAATTCAGGATGATGTTGGTGCCCCAAGGAATATAAAAAATTGACTCTCCAATTAATGATTATGAAAGGTCTAAGAAAGTGTGGGTTTTTTTTTATTGGTACCTGCTGAATATCTTTCCTCAGGTGTGATGAAAAAAATTAAGACTCTATTGAGGTTTTTTTTTTTTGCTTTTTGGAAGGGCAGTTGGGGTTAAGTGACTTGCCCAAGGTCACACGGCTAGTAAGTGTCTGAAGCTAGATTTGAACTCAGGTCCTCCTGACTCCAGGTCTGGTGCTCTATTCATTGTACCACCTAGCCATCCCCAAAATTAAGACTTTAAAAAGTCATTTGTTTCTCATGCAGAAATTTCTTTTTTTTCCACCATTGGTAACATATGTTGCTTTCTAAATCAGAGGGTTTTTGTGCTATAGTATTGACACTTCTTTTTAACATTTTTCTTGGCTATCTTTTTCTTTTACATCATTTGCATGTCCAGATACACCTTCCCCCTCCCTTCCCAGACAATCGGAAGGGGGTGGGTAGGTGGTCGGGGAGAATCTAAAGGAACAAGGGGAGGGAGGGGGAAAGCAAGTTGAGCAAAATTAGCCTCTGCATCAGTAAACTCGATGCTTCATTAGATTGTAGACTCCTCGAAAGCAGAGACAGTCTCTGACCTTTTTTGTATCCTTAATGCTTAACAGAGTGCCTGGCTCATAAGTTGTGTTTAATAAATGCTGCTTGACTTGGCCTTCATACCCAAAATCCCCTTTCTCTACAGACAAAGGAAAGAGAAGAATTTCTTATCTCTTCTTTATATTTCTTTTTGTTTGTTTTTTTGCTTTTTGGAGGCAGTTGGGGTTAAGTGACTTGCCCAAGGTCACATGGCTAGTAAGTGTTAAGTGTCTGAGGCTGGATTTGAACTCAGGTCCTCCTGACTCCAGGGCCGGTGCTCCATTCACTGCACCACCTAGCTGCCCGCTCATCTCTTCTTTAGATCCAGGTTTGGTCATTATATTAATGTGTTCAGTTTTCCCCCCAATTACAGCATTAGAATCATTATGTATGTTATCTTCTGATTGTGCTTTTTTCTCTCTGTGAGTTTTTATGTCTTCCTGTACTCTTGATTCTTCATATTCACATTTTCTTACAGTGCAGTAACACTCCTTTACATTTGTTTATCGTAATTTGTTTAGCCATTTCCTATTTCATGGGCATGAATTTTGTTTTCTATGTTTTGCTACTAAACCAAAAGCGCTGCTTTAAATATTTGGATGTATGGAGGACTTTTTTGACTTTGGTTTCTTTCAGGTATGTATATGCCTAGCAGTGGGATCTCTAGCAGCACTTTTTATATGGATGTGTTACTCATTTGTTCAGAATGATTTCCTATCACTTTGCGGAATAGCTGGAATAACTCCCAGCTGCACCAACACCTACAGTTTTCTTGTTGGCTAATTTGCCAGACATGAAGTGAAACCTTGGACGTGTTTTTATTTACATTCTTATTTGGGATTTGCAGGAATCTTTCTTTTGATTATTATTTTGCAATTTTTCTGTTAGAGCTTTTTGTTTATATACTTTGACCACTTACACATTGGGGAATAGATGCTTTATAGAGGAACAAGTTCTTGTATCTTAAGGATTTGAGAGAAACTATATCTTCATCATCACAAAGTTAGTGTTCATTTCTTTTGTAAAGCATTTTCTGAAATATTTTACTTTTTTTCTCTTTTAGCCCCAAAGCATGGAGCCACAGGTTAATCTAAATGTGACTTTTAAAAATGAAACGCAAAGCTTCCTGGTTTCAGACTCAGAAAATACAACGTGGGCTGATGTAGAAGCAATGGTGAGTGATTTTATTTTTCTTCCCCTTTACCTAAATGAAAATTTTTCCAAAGACAGTTATTTTTAATAGTGCAGTTTCATAGATTTTAAAAGTTGTTATATTTACCAATTCAACCCCTTAAGAAAAATTTTCTTTGAAAGTAGGTCACTGCTTCCTTTTCTTATATTAAATGTTTTAGTTGGGAATTAGAAAGTGAATTGTTTTTTAAAAAGAGATGATTTGAAGAATAGTAGTTACTTTGGGAAACAGAAGGCTTATTGAGTGATTTTTTTTTTTATAATATGGGAGGGATTTGGAAACTTCTAAAACATTTTTAAAAATGAACAGTATGTGGAATGAATTGGTGTGGATTTTATCTTGCCTGTGCTGCGGTAGAATGTTCCTGTGCCTGAGAGCAGATATGTCAGTGGTCATTGTGAACCTTGTAAGAACTGATGAATTCCTTTATTGCTAAGTCATAGGTGACTTGTTCCAAAGTTGAGAGGGAATATCCCTGCCTGTAACTGCTTAAGTGTTAGGCCACCTGCTCTTCTCTGGTAGTGATCTTCCCATTCTTGGTTTGACCTTTGTACTTACCATATTTGTCCAAGTTTCAGTAGTAAATGTTTTACTTACTGTGTAACAGAGTTTATCTAACAGGAACCTTTGCTTAATTAAGATTCCACTTTTGAGCACAAAGGAACATTAACAGTCAACTTAAAAGAATCATAAAGCTATGAAAGATCTTAATAGATCACGTAATCCAGCTCCTTTCCTTTAGGCAGGTAATTGTTTTAAAAATTAATTGTTTTAAAAGAGAGATGATTGCCTAGAAAATGGATCTTCTTTTTTTGTTTTTCTGAAAGGTGATGTTTCTTGATTTTCCTGTAATGGGTAAAGTTGAATGTTATTTTGATTCTTAAATTGTCTAATGTGTGTGTTCTCACTTACAGGTAAAAGTTTCATTTGATCTGAACACCATTCAGATAAAATACCTGGATGAGGATAGTGAAGAGGTAAAGTACATTATGGTGCTCTTTGCTGATTTTCTAGGACAGTGATTTTGATATTATTTCCCAGGAGTACAACAGGGCTCAGCAGCTTCAGAAAATAATTGGTCTGGTGTGTAGGTTGGGTAAAATGCTGATTGATAACAGGTACCCACAAGTAGGGACTTGGGGACAATGAAGTAGGCTTGGGAGACAGAGAAGGAAGCAAAGTGAAAGAAGAAAAATTTATGTAGCTACTGCTTTATAGTCTGCTAAATTATCTTAAGCCTGAATACATAAGCAGAGTGCAGATAGGGGAAAAGAAGTGGTATGGAAATAAGCATATATAAAGAGAGCCTACTATATAAAAGGCACTGTTCTGAATTCTTTTCTTTTTTTTTTGGAGGGGGGAGGCAAGGCAATTGGGGTTAAGTGACTTGCACAAGGTCACACGGGTAGTAAGTATTAAGTGTCTGAGGCTGAATTTGAACTCAGGTCCTCCTGACTTCAGAGCTGGTGCTCTGTTGACTGCACCACCTAGCCGCCCTAAATTTTTTTTTTTAAGATTAATTAATTTTTAGTTTTCAACTTTCATTTCCATAAGATTTTGAGTTCTTGATTTTTTCCGCCTTCCTCTTCTCCCCCTTCTCACAGACAGCATGCAATCTAATATAGACTCTACATATACATTCATATTAAACATTTTCACATTAGTCATGATGTAAAGAAGAATTAGAACAAATGGGAGGAATCGTAAGAAAGAAGAAACAAAACAACAAAAGAAAAAGAAAATAGTATGCTTTGATCTGCATTCAAACTCTAAAATTCTTTCTCTGGATATGGGTAGCATTTTCCATCATGAGTCTTTGGGAGTTGTCTTGGATCCTTGCATTGTTGAGAAGAGCAAAGTCTATCAAAGTCAGTCATAACAACGTGACTGTTACTGTGTGCGTTGTTCTCCTTGTTCTGCCCACTTGACTCAGCATCAGTTTGTAATAAGTTTTTCCAGGTTTATCTGGAGTCTTGCCTGTTCATCACTTCTTATAGCACAATAGCATTCCATTACATTCATAAACCCAATTTGTCCAGCCATTCCGAAGTTGATGGGTATCTCCTCAATTTCCAATTTTTGGCCACAACAAAAAGAGCGGCTGTAAATATTTTGGTACATGTGAGTCCTTTTCTCATTTTTATGATCTCTTTGGGATATAGACCTAGAAGTGATATTGCTGGGTCAAAGGATATGCAGTTTTATAGCCCTTTAGACATAGTTCCAAATTGTTCTCCAGAATGGTTGGATCAGTTTACAACTCTACCAACAGTGCATTAGTGTTCCAATTTTCCCATATCTCCAACATTTATCATTTTCCTGTTTTGTCACGTTAGCCAGTCTGATAGGTAATCTGTGGTGTCTCAGAGTCGTTTTGATTTGCATTTCTGCAATCAATGTTGATTGAGAGCATTTTTTCATATGACTAAAGATAGTTTTAATTTCTTCATCTGGAAGCTGCCTGTTGATATTCTTTGACCATTTATCTAAATTCTTCACAACATTATTTCATTTGTTCTTCACAACAGGCCTGCAAGGTAGATACTGTTACTGTTTCCATTTTGCAGTTGAGGAAACTGAAGCAAACTGGTTAATTGACTTTCCTAATGTCACACAATAAGTGCCTGAAGCTGAATTTGAATTCAAATCTTCCTGACTATAGGCTCAGGGCTCTATTTCCTGTACTACTTACCTGCTTCTAACTGACATTGTATATAAACTTACTTGTAAATGAAAGAAAGGCTAGAGTGTAGGGAAATACTGTTGCTGCTCATTTGTTTCAGGCATGTCTGACTCTCTGTGACCTCACTTGGGATTTTCTTGACAAAGATACTGGAGTGGTTTGTCATTTCCTTCTCCAGCTGATTTTACAGATGAGGAAACTGGGACAAAAAGGCTTAAGTGACTTGCTCAGGGTCACACAGCTAGTAAGTGTTTGAGGTCAGATTTGAACTCGGGAAAATGAGTCTTGCTGATTTTAGGCCAGGTACTCCCAGCTATTGCACCACCTATCTGCCCAGGGGAAATTGGAGTCTTTTTAAAACTTTGCCTTTGTATTATTATGTGGTCATTGGTAACAGTATAAATGCTCATTTAATAATAAGTTTGTTTCATTGTTCTTTCTCTTTTATAGGTGTCCATCAATAGCCAAGGTGAGTCTTGTCTTTTACTACCTGGGGAGACTATTATATTCATCATTCCATACCTGGGAGACCTAGTTGTGGGGAAGATTATCGGTTTACCTGTTTTTATTAGCACTGGAGCCTTGTTACAGCATTACCCACTACAATCATGGTATATACATACATATACATAGATGTGTATGTGTGTGCATATATATGTATATAGTCTGAGAAAATCAAATTGATTCCATATTGTAATTGCCTCTATTCTGTACCAACCACTGTCATTTTGTATAAGTGTCTAAATCACACATCCCATATCCAAGTTAAGTTCAAAAGTTCAGCCTCCCTCTCAGAATTAAGTTTAAAAGTTCAGTTTCCCTATAAATCATTTTAATTAAAAGAAACCATTATAGTAGCTGTTCTTGACCAATTAGAGGAAATCTGCTTTCTGTATACTATTAGTTATTCTTGCAGGTGGATTAAATCATTCAGAATTTCCCAGAGATGAGATGAAAGTGAGGGATTGCTAGCCCTGCCTTCCCTTTGTCCATCCAGTCATATTGTCCCCCATACCTATGATGTTTCAGGTTTTGTAACCAATCATATTGTTTTCCTCATCTATAATGCCGTTTTCTCCTTTTTTGGATGCTCCTCCTTTTGTTTGTAAAAACAATGTATCAGCCTTCATTCAAGGTTTCTTAACTTGCAGAGGAGCTAAAGACACATTTTTAAATGATAACTCTTAGCCTTACCAGTAAATTAAATGGTGCTTGGAACTTTGTTGCCTCATTTTGCTGTAATTTCAGTTGTGACAGGTAGAAAGTAAATTCTATCTTGGAGCAAATCCAAGGACATTTAGTTACTGAGAGGACCTCATCTGGCACTTGAATTTATAAAGTAGGTCCCTAGCATGAATTCAAAGGTTAGTATCATGGATAAGTTCTAGTGTGTATATGTTATAGGATCTTGGGAATTTAGTAGTTATCTTTTAAGAATAGTGTGCTCCAGGGCAGCTAGGTGGCACAGTGAATGGAGAGAGCACTGCCTCTGGAGTCAAGAGGGCTTGCCTGAATTCAAATCTAGCCTCAGACACGTGACACTTAACTAGCTGTGTGACCTTGGGCAAGTCACTTAACCCCAATTGCCTTGCCTTCCCCCTCCAAAATAAAAAAAAAAATAATAGTATGCCTACTGATTTGCAATACACTGCATTATTACTCTAATAATGTCAGATGATTGACTTGATATATAGGCAATTCTGAACTTTCCAACAACATAAACACCAAATTGGAACTTTGAATTAATTCCTCCTTGAAAACAATATTGTAAGTAATGTGTGGGTTTCCAGAACACCCACCCCACTTCCCTCTTTAACTCGTAATGTAACTAAAATGATAACCCTGAGCTGCTTTGATCCCTGAACCACCTGACCTTCTCTGAGCCTTAGATAAAGAAGCCTGTGTGGTTAAGGAGTTTTGGTAACTGCTTTTCAGAATCATGAAGGTAGTGAGGCAAGGAAGGGGTCCCAGAAGAAAGCCAGCTTCTACCATAGTTTTGTGTATGGGTTATTTAGAAGTTAAATGTTCATATTTCAAGGACCGCTTGTGCTTTCTAAAATCTTTTGAGTTGTTCTATAAATACTTAAAAATATTTTTTTTTATGTTGTAGGAGAATATGAAGAAGCCCTTAAGGTAATCAGTATCACTCTCATTTTCAAAGAACTTTTTTTTTAACTTTTATTTATTTTAGTTTTACATCATTCATTTCAACGAGATTCTGAGTTACAAATTTTCCTCTCATCTTTCCCCTACCCACCACCCCAAAACAGCCATCCCATTGTATAACCCCTCCCCCAATCTATTCTCTCCTATGTTCTGCCCCATCACTCCTCTGACTTTCCAGTAGGGCAGGATGGATCTCCCTACCACAGTGCCTGTGTATCTTAAGTACCAGTTGAATGTAGTTAATAATAATAATTATTATTATTATTGTATATATATGTATATATATTTTAAACATTTGATTATAGAACTGTAAGTTCTAGATTCTTTCCCTTCCTCCCTTGTCACCCACCCCCACTGGAAGGACAAGCAATTAAATACAGGCTGTCCATGTGTAATTGTGCAAAACCTCTTCACAGTGGGCATACAGTGAGAGACTGATTATATGACTCTCATTCTTATCCCGCCCCTCCTTGTTCTATTCTCTACCCTGTCCCTGTCCCTTTACCGAAGTATGTACTTCCATCAACCCTCCCCCCCCACCCTGCCCTCCCCTCAATCATCCCACCTCTCATCCCCATCCCCCCTAGTCTTCTGTGTAGCACAATACCCAGTTTAGAGTTTATGTTATTCCTTCCCTAAACCAAGTTCAATGAGAGTAAGGTTGACTCTTTCCCTTTTGCCTTCCTATTCTTTCCCTCCATTGTAACAATTATCCTTTGCCTCTTCTATATGAGATGATTAACCCCATTCTGTCTCTCCCTGTCTCCTCTCATTCTAATCCTCTCCCACCTCAGGATTTCACCTTTTATCAAAGAACTTTTAAAGTATGTATATATTGATTAGGAAATTGGACCTGAATCTCCAAATTCACAGGGAAGAGTGTGTGTGTGTCTAGGTATATAGTGAAATTTGTTTATGGAGACTCCAGTGAAGAGGGCCACCCACAGCATAGAGGCTTCCCCAGTCAGGTTCGCTATTGGGTTAATGTTTTGCCACTCAAGAAAGTAAAAAGAAAGGCAATTTTTCCTCCAAAAATTTTTCTCCCTTAGTCATGTAAGACCTTTTTTCATGTTGTTTCCTCCTACTCTTGCATAGTCAGTTTAAGTGTACAATAAACTTTACTCAAGTGTCAAAGAAATGTAGCTTGAAACTGTACACAGTTGAAGTGAATAGCAAGTATAGTCTCGTGTTGCCCAGCACAAATTTAGAGAATTGGGGAGTTTTTTCCTGTTTCCTGTTTCCACTTTCTGATCCATAGGGTCCCTTTTCTAGACTCTAAACCTTGGAGTCTATCTAGTCTTTTGGATAGTTCTCCCTTTCCATTTTCCAATCCACATTTTAGTTATTTCCTTCATGAGATTTAGAACTGGAAGTAACCACATGACATCCCTTTGGTCTTAGAGGGAGCAAGATTCTTTCCTCTTTGTGCCTCAGGCCCATTGTTCCTGGCATCTGGTCAGAAATACTACAGAGATAGCTATATGCTTTCCCAGCTCAACCATTTGTCCTTCAATTCTGCCTCTTTGGATTCTTGTTTCAATTTTTTCTTGGCTATAGGTATTCTGCCCTTTTCCTTAGTTTTGCTTAATTGTCAGTGTTCAATACTTCTTGAGCTCTGGAAAACTGTCTTTAGAATCTGGGAGTTTCTCCATTTGAATAGGTGTGCCTTCTTTTATTAGACGATGACTGTGCAACCCAACTTGTTTCCTCCTTTCCCTTAGCTGCCAGAAACTTCAGAGCTACTGTAAATTCAGTGATCAACTTCCTTATACTAGGTGCTTTGTATGTTGTTTTTTTTACTCCGTCTTAATTAGATCATATTGTTTAATTTTATATGTGTATTCAGTTTGTATGCTGGCATAAGGCCTTTTTGGAAGTATAAATTGTAGAATAAATTCTTTCTTGCCCTCACTTTTACTTGTTAAGCCAGGCAGTTCCCTCAAACCTTTAATCTTGATCCAACTTGTCCTGGTCTTCTTCCTACTTTCTCTTGATCTGAAAACTAGATCTAAAAGCTTTTTTGGTTTTATCTCCTTTGTTCATTGCCAACAATATTAGCTTCCCTGGCCCAGCTTGGAGATCCTAGCTAAAGTATTTCATAGCTAACATGTTAGTGTGGTAAAGGTAATGACTATCTGGGCTTGAGAATTCTCACATTGCATTCTTTTACAAGTATGTAGGACCAACTGTGAGAGCAGTTATCAAATCATTTCTGATAGTTTAGCATTTAGAGTCCTTCACAACCTGACCCCAACCTGTCTTCCCTGTGCATCACTCCCCTCTTGTGCTCTATAACCCAGCCAGACTGCTTTCTCTCTGTTCCTCATGCTCTCCATCCTACTTGCTTGGAATGCCCTTCCTTCCTCCTCTCTCCCTCGAAGAATCCCTCTGCTCCTTTACAAGGAAGCTCAAATACTGTCTTCTACATGCAGCTTTCTGGATCCCTTCTCCTAACTGCTAGTGCCTTTCCTCCCAGACTCAGAAGTATTTAAATACTTTCTATTCATTTGTATTTGTTCTCTTTAGTTGTATATGTAGTTATTTCACCCTTTAGAGCATAAACTCCTTGCAAATTGAGGTTGTTTCATTCATTTTATTTGTATCATCTCTGCCTTGCACAATTCCTGGCACACATTGTAGGCCTCTAGTACTTATGTATCAGTTAATTGGTTTGTCCATCAGTTTCCCTATAGGTCTGCCTACTTTTGACTTCTCAGCTGTAAACACAACTGTAAGGCCACCACTCCTCTATATATGTTGCCTTCCCATATTAGAATGAAATCTTTGAGGGCAGGACAGACTTTCTTTTTTTGTTTTTATACTCATTGCCTAGAAGTGTGCCTGGCATATTGTGAGCTCTTAATGCTTTTTCATTCATTAAGCTCCTGTATTTATACCTCAGCACTGTAAAGGTAACCCTTTAATCTATTATCACTGCTTCAGGCTTTTTTTTTCCCATAGACGTCTAAGCATTTAACTGAAAAGTAGCCTTTTTTGTCATATGGTTATCAAACATAGTTTTAATCCAGTTTCTACAAAATATCGTATAACCATGATGTAATAAGAGTTTTAGACTTTAGTGAGGTAGTCTGGTTATTGTGGCTCCAATATTTCTATTATTAGTATCTCACTTTGAGTAAGAAAAGGCTTAGTAACAAAAAACTGCTAAGTTCAGTAATGCATTTAAATTGATTTGTATTTAATCATAGCAGTATGATTATATTGTATACATTTTTTAAAATTAGAATATCTATTAATGTCAGTCTGTTGAAGGTATGTTTATTGATTATTCTGAATCATTTCATGAGATGAACCTGTTACAGTAACTCTAAAGGATGCCCTCCCTGGGGTCCAGAACCTATAGAAAAGAAACCATTGATCTCTAATATAATTTTTTTAAATAATATTTTTATTACCAATTACAAGCAAAAAAATTTTAACATTGGTTTTTAAAATTTTTGAGTTCCAAATTTTTCCCCTGCTTCATTCCTGAGATAGTAAGCAGTTTTATATAGTTTATATATGTGCAGTCATGGAAAACATATTTATATATTAGTCATATTGTGAAAGAAAACACAGACCAAGAAAAAACCCACAAAAATAAAGTGAAAAATAGCATGCTTTGATATGTGTTCAGACTCCATCAATTCTGTCTCTGGAGCTAGATGGCATTTTTCATCATGAGTCCTTTGGAATTATCTTGGATCATTGCATTGCTGAGAATAGCTGAGTCATTCACAGTTGATCATCGTACAATATTGCTATAACTGTGTATGCTGTTCTGGTTCTGCTTACTTCACTTTTCATGTATTTTCCCAGGTTTTTCTGAAATCATCCTCCTCATTATTTTATATCATAATCATATACTACAACTTATTCAGCCATTCCAAAATTGGTAGTCAACCCCTCAATTTCCAACTCTTTGCCACCACAAAAGAGCTGCTATAAATATTTTGTGCAAATAAGTCCTTTTCCCTTTTTTTTTTTAAATCTCTTTGAGACACAGACCTAGTTGTGGTATTCCTAGTACTGGTATACATTTGGGTATAGTCTAACATAATTTTTATTGGATTAAATGTTTTTAGTTATTTCATTTTGTTTTTTTCTGATGTTAAGTGGGATGTGCCCTAAACAATGTTTTTGGAAGTCCATTGGACAGCAAAGAGGTCAAATCAGTTAATACTTAAAGAAATTCAAGCTACTTACTAGAAGGTCAAATATTGATGCTGAAGCTTAAAAACTTTGGCCACATAATGAGAAGATGGAACTCATGGAAAAAACTCTGATGTTGGAAAAAGGGGAGAGCAGAGGATGAGGTGGATAGCAATGATGGAAATAATAAACATAAACTTAGACTAAGAGATAGTGGAGGATAGAAGGGCACTATGGGGTCACAAAGAGTCGACACATGACTGAACAACATCTATTCTCATCCCTCTTATATTCTAAGCTCCCTAAGAGTAAGAACCATCTCATATATTTCTATCACTGCTAACTTCTGGCAAGGTGATTGCCCATAGTTGGAAATAAATAAATGTTTGTTGAATGACTGTTTTTAATCTGAAGTAGTTGTTTTCAGCCTGTGGGTTGCTGACTCCTAGAGGGCTATAGAATTATTACAAAGGAGTCATTTCATCAAATGACTCAGCATAATAAACATTGTAAGGATTATAGTTAATAAACTATAAGTGGCATAAATAAGCAAGTACATTTTTACTGATGGAATAAGTAATATACATATTTATTACTATTTTTAAAATGTAAGTGCTATTATGATTTTTTTAGTTAATAGAAACTAATAGTGTGGTTATTACCATGTGAAGCTCTGTTTTTTAGATTAAAATGGGAGTCCCTTTTTCAGTCTTTTTAGTGTATTGACTTAGAACATTTTCTGAGAAAATGGGCTCAGAAAGGTAGCCCCCTTAGAACTTTTCTGA
The DNA here is from genome assembly GCA_028627135.1 of Pseudochirops cupreus. Classification (NCBI taxonomy): domain Eukaryota; kingdom Metazoa; phylum Chordata; class Mammalia; order Diprotodontia; family Pseudocheiridae; genus Pseudochirops; species Pseudochirops cupreus. The sequence continues at coordinate 145,898,335 of CM053584.1, read as the reverse complement.
TGAAGTGGACTCAGAGAAGTAGACCCTTAAAGTACATTTGCCTCTTTAGTGTTCCTTAAGGGAGAGTATCTTAGATACCAGGATGAAGCTTCAGGCTGCCTCGATTCCATTTGTCACTGGTTGGTTTTTTTTCTTATAACATTTTAATTTATTGCTTTTAACATTCTTTAAAAATTTTGAGTTCCAAATTCTGTTCCTCCAACACCTACTGAGAAGGCAAGCAATATCCGTTATACATGTGAAATTATGCAAAACATATTAACGATATTTACAAAAAAAAGCATGAAATGAGAAAATCATACTTAAAATCATTTTGAGTCCTCTTGGAATTGTCTTGGATCGCTGTATTGATCAGAGTGACCATGTCTTTCACAATTGGTCATCGTTACAACCTTACAGTTACTATGCACAATGATCTCTTGGTTCTTCTCACTTCACTTTGTAGCTGTTCATATACTTCTTGCCATGTTTTTCTGAAACTACCCTTCTCTTCATGATTGATCCTTTTTAATACAAGTTAGGATTTAGGGTGGTCTTATGGTGGTTTTTAAGGCTGATTAAATGTGAACATGGAATTCCAATCAATAAAAACATGATACCAGTAAAGAACTATACTGGATTTTCTAAAACTTTGCAAAACTCCTATTTTTATATTGGATTTTATAGCACATTTTTGCTAATTGACATTTTTAGCAAAGAAACAATGAATTAGAAATAATTTTGCATGTGGTGTTTTAATTTCTTTTAAAACAACAGACCCTGATTTTTTTCAGTGTGAATCATTGTACTTTTCTGCTTGAGTTTTTTGTGGGGGGGGAGGGGTGCCATTTGGGAAGGTAGTACCACTTAACATAGTTTCACTTTCAATATGTGTGTTCTTAGATTGCAGTTAAACAGGGGAACCAACTGCAGATGAATGTCTATGAGAGGCATCATGCTGTAGATGAAGCCCCACAGCCTGGTTACAAGCATCCACAGGATCCACCTGGGACCGAAAAACGACCAGCTGTTCAGGCAGGGAAGAAGCCACTTGCACATTACTCTTCATTGGTGAGAGCCCTGGGATCAGAGATGAAAACTCAAGAGGAGCCCACAGCACAGGTGTGATGGAAATGGATCTGACTTCTTGGGAATTTTTTCCCTTCTTTCTGCTTCACTGTCTGTGATTTGTTCAAGGTTTGATGTATTCACATGACTTTCCTTGAATCTTTACTGGGTTTGGAGGAGCTTTCTCCTTATTTCTTAACTTACATCTGATTTTAAAAAGAAACAAAACAGATTTTGAGATGTGTTTTCTTGCAGCTTTTACTCACTCCCTGTGAAGCTGACAAACCTCAAGAGAAGCCACCAGACTGGTTCACAAGGTACTTGGAGACGGTGAGTATGTTTGCTGCAACAGTTTTCACACAACATACGTGGAAAAACAGAGAGAAACAGAAGAGAAATGGGGAAAAGGGAAGAGATCTTTTAGCTGATAAAATGAATAATCTCTAAGCACAAAAAGAATATTCAGGGTCTTAATTTTCAAAATTACTCTTCAGTACTTTCTTTGAACCAAATTAGCTATAGTAGGAATTCCTCTATGTCGTGTTTTGGGTTCAGTTAACCAGAAAGCCTTGGGATTTCAGATTTAATTGGTGTTATTCTTTCTTTTCCCATTTCATATACCAATATTACTTTGTTTTCTTCTGTTCTGGTTTCAGTTTAGAGAACAAGTGGTTAAAGAAACAGTTGAGAAACTTGATCAGAAATTAAGGGAGAAGCTGGTCCTCCAGGGTCCATCTTCAGAATCTTGTTCCTCAGCATTATCCATGCCTGTTTCAGAAGAAACACTGTCGTTGCCAGGAAACCAGTGTGACTGGTTTATGACTTGCAGCAACTGCCAAAGAAGAATCATCGGCATACGTTACCAGTGTAGGTGAGCAGCAGGAGAAGAGAATTGCTATCTGTTATTTTCCTTAGGGCAAAAATACACCAAATATATATTAAACACTTAGCATATTTAGGGCGCTTTGCTAGGTGGTAAGGGAAATAAAAATTTTGCATATCTCACAGTTGCTATGTTTACAGGACCTGCAATTAAATACAATATTGACCTTCTAGGAGAAAAGAAAGTTGGACATAATTCCTCAGCTCTGAGTTTGGCATGCTGAAACCCTGGCTCAGAAAATATCAGTTGTGCTTTTTGTCCATGTGTTACATAGATGATGAAATTAGCAGAAGAACCAATTAGGTCTGTATGGTATTAGGGACTGGTGACTGAGCTAATGTAGAGATCTGACCTCATGACTCGAGGATTTTTTTCTACCTTTTGCCAGGTTGCATAGATTATTTTGGCTAGATATGCTCTTACTCTTAGTATCAGTAGGCTAGTCAAAGTTTCTGCTCCCAGTGTTAAAAAGTAACAACAACAATAATAACAGTAACACAGTCTTGGGCAATTTCCAAATTGTTCAGAGTGTTTTCTTTCATAATTGTCATTCATCCTTTCCCCAGTCTATGAAATAGACATGAGTAGTGGTTGTTAGCCCTGGGGAAATGGAGGTAATAAACATGAAATGGCTTGTGAAAGGACAAACAAGTTGATGAGTCAGTTAACACAGAAATCTGGTCATTGCTATCCTGTGGCTCTTCCTACTATTGGACTTCATCTTATGTAAAACATGTGGCGTATTCTTTCTACAGCCTATGTCCATCTTATAATATATGTGAATTGTGTGAAGCAGGGTCGTATGCCCATGACCCTAACCACATCCTCTTGAAGCTACGGAGACCAATCATGGGTTCCTCTGAAACATATACTCACACAAAACTTTCCCCTCCTCGTCTGCCAGCTGCTCTGGAGCAAGTCAGGTAAGGCCATGGATGTGGTGTTGGGGACTCAGTATGTCAGCTTGACTTTGCTGCCTGTGGATGTAGCCTCTCGCTGGTAAAGACAAGGGTTGTTTCACAATAGCCAAAGGATTATTGTTAAGGCTTTCATCAATCTCTTTATTTTACAGGCTCCAGAAGCAGATGGACAAGAACTTTCTGAAAGCAGAAAAGCAAAGGTTGCGAGCTGAGAAGAAACAGAGAAAGGCAGAAGTTAAGGAACTTAAGAAGCAGCTTAAGCTTCATAGGAAGATTCATCTGTGGAACTCTATCCATGGGCTGCAGAGCCCCAAATCACCTCTTGGGAGGCCGGAGAGCCTGTTTCACTCAAGCACTCTGATGTAAGCAGGGGCCTATCTACGACTTTCTTCTTTAGCTTTCCAAAACAATAGGTTTTGGAGTCAGAGGTCAAATTTGGGGAGGGAGGGAGTGGGTTGGCTTACTTTAAAGCTTTTAAAACCCAGACCCTTAAAAATGCTCAGTTTTCTGAACTTTATATTGTTGTGTATCATTATTATTATTATTATTATTCTGATGATTGCTGAGAGCATAAAAGGAAAGTTCAAAGTCACTAAAGGTCTGTATGTGGGGCTGTCATTCCTGTTGACCAGTGGCACAATCACTGTTATGTCAGAAGAGTCTGGCAGAGAAATTTTAAGTGCCTAGCTCTGTGGTAGTTTTATTTACAGTTACTTTTATTCATCCTAACATTACTTTCTGTCTCATATGTCAAATGTACCTTTGACTTGGTTGTTGTGTGGTTTTGGGTTTTTTTTGAGTGAGATAAAACAGACAGCTGAGAGGAGCTCTCATTAAATCCCCAGAGCCAAGGATAGCTTCTTTGTTCACTGTGCTGGGTATTCACAAGCCATCATATTAGTAAGAGAATTAATGGATAGATGCTCTGATCTCTGTGCAGGCTCCCCATGCAACCTTGTGCTCCAGTTGTGCCAACTCTGAGTGCAGCATTTGTGGATGAGAATGTGCCAGATGGGACTCACCTTCAACCAGGAACCAAATTTATCAAACACTGGAGGATGAAAAATACAGGAAATGTCAAATGGAGTGCAGAAACAAAGGTATTTCCTTTACATACATCAACATAGAACGTGAGTTTGTAGTGGTAGAGGGCTTAATTGATTATTTTTCTTTGCTCCACTATTTTCTTTTTTTAGCTGAAATTCATGTGGGGAAACCTAACACTGGCTTCTACCGAAAGGAAGGATGTTTTGGTGCCCTATTTAAAGGCTGGCCATGTGGGAATTGTGTCTGTTGAGTTCATAGCCCCAGCCTTGGAGGGAACCTATACTTCACATTGGCGCCTTTCTCACAAGGGTCAGCAGTTTGGGCCCAGGGTCTGGTGCAGCATCATTGTGGACCCTTTCCCTACTAGTGAAAATCTTGAAGACAGTGAAAAGGTCTCTTTCAGCACAGACAAAGTGGATGTTCTCTCCTGTCAGCAAGAGGCAAGTATTATCAAGTGTTGGCCCTGTACCTTTTCCTGCTGGGTGCTTTCTTCTCCTATGGCTTTTCCCCTGACACGTATCTTGCAGTGGTCTGACCTTGCCCCTTTTCTCCTTTTGATATTTCCCTGATGGTAGTCTAGTCTCCCCTTCTCTCATGGCTTCAGCTGTGCCTTCTGTGGTCTCCAGACCTGTATATTTCCAACTGTCTCCCTGGATGCTGCCTTCGCTTGGGTCTGCTTCACTGGCAGCTCAAAACCAGAATTTCCCAAAGCAGGCGTATTATTGATCCCTCTGAAACTCTTCCTTCTTTTGTCTTCCTGTTTATGTCTATGTCTGTGGTACCACCACTCACCCAGGGTCCCACATTAGAAACTTTACTGTTCCCTTGCCCTTTTGTCACCTGTCACATCTAGCCTCCTGGTTATCAGGTCTTCTCCTTGTACCCTTTCCAGAATTCGTTCCCTCTTCCCACTCCCACCAGCCTAGTAACACAAGTTTTCCTTCCTACCTACCTACCTGGATTCTTGTAGTAACCTTCTAATTGTAGGTCTTTCTGTGTTCACTCTTTCCTCATCCTTCATTCAAATGCCTGAATAATTTTCTATATGCAGAGATCAAATCAATCAGTTGCGTAACAAACAATTATTAAGCACGTGCCAAGTGCCAAGTCCAGTGCTTGGTGCTGGAATTACGAAGGTATCAAGGAGAAGAACAACATATATACACATATACATATATACACATAGAGATTTTGTTGTTCAATCATTTTACTTTTTTCTCTTTGTGACCCCATTTGGGGTTTTCTGGCAAAGATACAAAAATGGCTTGCTATGTCCTTCGCCAGTTCATTTAACAGATGAGAAAACTGAGGCAAACAGGGTTAAGTGTTTTGCCTAGGGTCACATAGTGTCTGAGGCTGGATTTGAATTCAGGAAGAGGAGTCTTCCTGATTCTAGGTTGCTCCACCCATCTTATGTCTACAAACAAGTAGATTCAAAATATATATAAATTAGTTTTGTCAGGAAAAGGTGGGGGAGGGACTAAGTAGTCGGGGGAATTGGGTAAGGCCTCAGGTTAGAGGTATGGCCTGACTGAGCTTTGAAAGAAGTTGTGGATTTGTAGAAATAGAGGTTTGGGGTGGGGGGAAGAATGTTCTAGGCGGGGGGGGGGGGGGG
>CM053584.1:145858347-145884680 GCA_028627135.1 Pseudochirops cupreus | reverse complement strand
GCGTATATACAGCCTTCTCCTGGCTTGGAGAATGTCACAGCCCTCTAGATCCACTGCCCAATCACAAAGCTACAAGGCACGGGCATTCCTGGAAAACAAGCCTGGCGCCACAGGCTCCACGTGACCACATTCAGCCTATTAGGGAACAGAGTATACTTTCAAATATCCAAGGGTCCTCAGGGTCACGTAGCCACTTTAGCAAAGGGCCTAGGGGCAGGGAAGATCTTCAGATTCCCATAACAATTACCCAAATTGTAACCATGGAGTTTTGTGCCTGGGGAGGTGAGGGAAGGGGAGATAAGAGACAACTGTTACCTTGAGTGTTGCTCTGCTGTCAAGGAGGAGGCATGCTTTAAGACCATATTCCTGCTGTCTAAATTTTAGTGCCCTGGAGTCAATCAGTGAAACATTTAAGCACTAGAAGGCCTAGCATTTAATAATAACTCACAACTGCATGAATTGATAGTAGGATAAAGATTTTTATTTCAAAGTAAAATTGTGATATCTACGTGGTCCATATGTGTTAGGCACTGTATTAGACTATTATGGGAATCTGAAGATCTTCCCTGCCCCTAGGCCCTTTGATAGGCTTAAGTGACTCTGAGAACCTTCCTACATTTGAAAGTATACTCTGCCAACTTCTGTGCAGGGCAGGAAGGAAAAAAAAGGTTAGATCCCTCTTTTTCACCAGGAGGTGAAATAGGCTGAATGTGGTCACATGGAGCCTGTGGCAGGAGGCTTGTTCTTCAGGAACACCCATGCCTTGTTACTTGTGATTGGGCAGTGGGTCAAGAGGGCTGTGATATTCTCTGATCCAGGAGAAGGCTATGTATACCCTGATGTGAGTTTTTGCTTTGGGGCTCACTTTGGAAAGAGTTGTGTGATTTGGCCAGACTCTGAGAAGCCGTTGAGCTTTGAAAACCCAGATGTTGGTGCTTCCCTCTCTGGTAACTGACTAGGTATGGATGTAATGGTCAGACGGCTAGAAGTCTGTCTGCTGATCTGTTTCTTTGTCTGCTTGTAACTTCTGTTTGTGTTCTCTGAAGTTCAGGGTGCTGACTTTTTCCCCTGAACTAGGTAAATGATATACGTTTGATTGATTAAAGTAAGATTTGTTAACCTATTTTGAGTTGCTTTCCTTTAGAAAAGCAGATCTAAGAACCTGTGCTAGCAGCCATCTTGGGTATGCTATGGTGTTTGCTGATGCATAGACACAGATACAGATGAAATAAATCATCCCTGCCCTCGAGGAGCTTGCATGGGAGGGAGGAAATGTATACATATAAAAGTAGATACAAAATAGGCTCAATTTTTCTGGCAGGCACAAGCATGTTAGGGCATCAGGAAAGGCCTCTTGTAGTAAGTGATAACTGAGCTGACCTTTGAAGGAAACTGGATTCTGTGAGGCAGAAATAAGAAGGAAGGAAGGAATTCCACTCATGGGGGAACAGCAAAGGCAGGAGGTAGAATTTCATGTGAAGGATGGTAAGAGAGCCAGTTTAGTTTCAGTGAAGAGTATATGAAAGGGTGATATATGCATATATGATAAGAACACACAAGTCTTGAAGTTTGGAGCCAGGTTATAAAGAGTCAAACATGAGTTTGTATTGGATCCTAGAGGGGCCATTGGAGTTAATTATCCCAGCGTAGTACCTCGTACATAGTAGGCACTTGATAAATTAATAAATTGAGTTAGGGGAGTGACACGTTCAGACCTATACTTCAGGACTATCCCTTGGACAGTTATGTGGAGGAGAGGCCAGGTAGTAGGCTTTTTGCAGTAGTGCAGCCAAGAAGCGATGATGATGCCTGAACAAAGATGATAACCATATGAGCAGAGACAAAGGAGATGGAGTCAAGATGTGGAGACAGAATCAGCAAGACTGGATGAGTAATTGGAAGTGCGGAGTGAGGGAGAGTGAGGAATGGATGATGGCGAATATGATTGCAGACCCAGGTGATGGCCAGGATAGTGGCATCTGTGACAGAAATAGGAAAGTTTGGAAGAGGGGCAGGTTTGGGCAGGTCAAAGATAATGAGTTATGTCACAACTGCCTTTTGCTTCCACCATAGCATGGAGTTCCAGGGGTGTGTCCCAAAGTCTATTCCCTGCCTGCCTTTAGAAGGAACATGGTTGAATCTCTCAGCCTCTTCAGTATTTTCAGGCAGCTTCTTCATCTATTCAGGCAATATCCATTTAGAGTACGAGGGTTTTTTCCAAAGTTTGTGTCCTTCCTCTCTTGCAAAGATCTAAAGGAGAGTATTTAATTCAGAGTTTGGTTTTACAAGCATTTATTATGCATCTCCTATGGGCCGGGCATGAAATGATTCCATGTTGTTCAGTTACGTCCAACTTTTTGTGATCTCCCTTGGGGTTTTGACAGAGAGACAGGAGTGGTTTGCCATTTCTTTTCTAGTTCATTTCCCAGATGAGGAAATTGAGGTAAACAGAATTAAGTGACTTGCCCAGTGTCACACAGTTAGTAAATGTCTGAGGCCAGATTCAAACTCAGAAAAATGAGTCTTCCTGACTCCAGGCACAGCCCTCTATCCATTGTGTCACCTGACTGCTTAATTATTGGAGGCATACAGCTTATACACACATGAAAAAAAGAAATATGGAATAATTCTGGTCCAACAGCCAAGTGCCAGTGGAGAAGGGAGACCTGAAGATAGTAAGGAGATAGGTCTTCTGAGGGACTTCTAGCAAAAGGCAGATAGGATCATGGGCACAAGTTGAAGGAGTTAGCTTTGCCATGATTGTGGATAACCTTATCCTCCAAACCTGGAAGTAAGGAGGAAAAAAACGGGTCAAGATGGTTTTTACACTGTGCAGAGAAATTGAAGGACTTTATAATAAATCAGAGTTCTTAACCTGGAACCCATGAATTGGGTTTTTTTTGTCCCTAATTATTTAATAACCATATTTCAATATAATTGATTTTCTTGGCAGTCTTACATATCTTATTTTATGCATTTGGGAACATTGTTCTGAGAAGAAGTCCATAGGTCCATACCAGAACTGCCAAGGTGAAGAACCCTTTTGGTCTTTCCAGTAGACTTGAAGGCAGAGTCATTTCTCAAGAGATGGAGTTGAGATCTGAGGAAAATGGCAGTTTAGATACTTGTCAGGTTGGGTGTATGGGGAGAGTGAAAACTTCTCAGGCAGTTTGGGATTGTTAACTTCCCTTTTCCTCCTCCATTGCTGCTGTCTATCAATGAGAGAGGAGACAGTGGGGAAGAGGTTGCATTAGGGTATGAATTCTTGCACTGTCTTTTGTAACACGCCTCTCCTCCATGATGAGTCATGGGGAAGACTGCCCTCTTCTCCCTAGGAAGAGAATAAACTCCTGTTCTTATCCTAAGAGATCTCTGTGTGTGTTTGTTTTTTTTATTCAATTAAGGATGAGGTTTATTTTTCATCCCAAACATTGGGTGATAGAGAAATCTTTTATTCACTCCGTATCTTAAAGTTCTTCTAGCTCCATATTCTGTCATCCTGTGGTTTAAAGGGATCTTTTCGTAGTGCAGTTTATTGAAAAGTCTCATTTTGTCAGGGTAGATGCTAAGCTGTTGACTTTCAGGGATCCCCTATTGTGCTGTAGACCAAAGGTGGAATTGTCTTATTCTTTTGTTATGGAGAGTTGTGCAGGTTTCCTGAGGGACTGGGATGTGAGGATTAGAAATAGTTATTTCCCACTAAGTTTTTCTTTTTCTTTTTAAAAAATTTACTTAATTTTTAATTTATGAAATAAAAGAAGCATTTCTGTAACATAGTATAATAAAAAAAGAAGATTGCACATGAAACTGCAAATCTGTTATGTACACTTTGTTCCCTTTTTCTGTCTCTGCAGAGCTGGAAAAGCAGCTGGTGGCACTCATTCCATATGGGGACCAGAGGCTGAAGCCCAGGAGAACGTAAGTGCTTCCTGTTATTCATTCCACAAATTTTTTGAGATATGGTTCCTGTCTTCCAAACCCTTACAGTCTAGTAGGGGAGATATACTCAAAATGGAACATGATATTAGTGAATTATATCTATAAAGAAAGTGTGACCAAAGTTTAGGGGAGGGAAATAGCCTTTCCAGACGGAGATCTCCCTGGAAAGAGTTGACATTTGAAGTAATTCTTTTTTTTTTTTAATTAAATTAAATTTTTTGGGTTCTATTTAAAATTCTACACTATCTCCCTCCCTTCCTCCCCACCCTGCACTAGAGAAAGCCACCATTTAAAACACACATATATGTATATGTAAAAATATATGTATAATATATGTAAAACCATACTGTGCATACTTCTGTTTATCAGTTTTTTCTCTGAAGGTGGATAGCATCATTGATCCATTGTAATTGATTTGAGTATGTATATACTCATGATACTAAGAATAACTTAGTCGTGCATGGTTCTTCTTCAGATAATATTGCTGTTACTATATATACAACATTCTCTTGGTTCTGCTCATTTCACTCTTTGTTATTTTCCGCAAGTCTTTCTGTGTTTTTCTGAAAATCAGCCTGCTCATCATTCCTTACAGTGAACTGATTTTTGAAGGAAGAGTTAGGTTTACAAAAGAGGCAAAAAGAAAGCTGGGACTGTTACAGGCATAGGGAATATGAAGTCAGTGGTGTGGTATGTTCAGATAATAGGTATGCCTATCCATATGAGGTGAGGTGGAATCAGATTGGAGAACCTTGAATGCGGGGCTTTTGTTTTAGGGAGTGGGATGGGGGCAGGGGGACTCAGACAGAGAAGCCCTGACCAATAGCACCAGTCACATGGCCAGTATCCAAGGAGAGACTTGAAGTCTTCCTGAAGCTAGGTGTTTATCTGTAACCTTCATAATGTAATAGTACGGATGACAGTGGTGGCTTACATAGCACTTTCCATACATTATCTCATTTGATCCTCACAGCAACCCTGGGGGAGAAATGCTGTTGTTACAAATGAAGACACTGAGGATGAAATGACTTGCCCAGGGTCTCCCCACTTCTGAGTATCTGAGGCTGGACTTGAACCCAGGCTTCCCTAACTCCCAACTCCAGCACTCTGCATAGTACCTGGCACTTAGTAGGTGTTCAGTAAACGATTTTTGACCGACTGTCTCCTATGCCACCTAGCTGCTTTTCCACCGGATGAGTGCCAAGTTAAGGGTAGATGATAGAGAGTGTTAGAAGGCATTTTGAGTCAGGGCTATGACATAGTCATGACTTTGCCTGCCTTGGACCCTGCTGCTCACACTTTGGGGCAGTATCTCCAAGGATTCAGTGATTCTGCTCTCTCTCTTCCAGCTCAAACCCATGCTCTTCTCAGAGGATACTGCTTCAGATAAGCATTGACACTTAGAGAGGTCAACACCCTCTGAAGTTCTTCTTAACCCTGTCCCTACTTTCAGGCAGTTCAGTAAAGATAATACAGAGCAGCTAGGTGGGGCAGTGGATAGAAAGCTGGACCTGGAGTCAGGAAGACCTGAGTTCAGATCTGGTCCCAGACACGTAATAACTGTGTGACCCTGGACAAGTCACTTAATCCGGTTTGCCTCAGTTTCCTCATCTGTAAAATGGGCTGAAGAAGGAAAAAGCAAACCAAAAGAAAATCCCAAATAGGGATCACAAATAGTTGCACATAACTGAACAACAGCAAACAACAACAAAAGATGGTAGTGTAGGCCTCTTCTGTTCAGAAAGACTTCCCTAGGGGTAGCTAGGAGGCACAGTGAACAGAGCACCGGCCCTGAAGTCAATAGGACCTGGGTTCAAATCCAGCCCCAGACACTTAACACTTACTAGCTGTGTGACCTTGGGCAAGTCACTTAACCCCAATTGCCATGCTCCCTCCTCCAAAAAAAAAAAGGCAAAAAAAAAAAAAAGAAAGACTTCCTTGGAGGGAGATGTTCTGGCCACTTCCATCCTGTCAGGACATTATTACCATCCAATCACAATCCTTTCTATAGTAATTGAAACTTGATTGCCTCGTTGTCCTTGGAGATGGAAAGCAGATGCTCCTTCTTCCTGTGGTAGCCCTTTAGAACTTTGGGGACAATCATTAAGCCTTGCCACATGATGTTGCTAATCACGTCCAAATTGAAATTCGTCCCTTTGCAGTCCAGGCCAGTTGTCCCAAGTAGCGTTGGTGTCTGGGCTGCTTCTGTGCTACAGAGATCCTTTCTGACCCTTGTTCCTGCGCCAGACACTATGGGTAAACCAGCGCTTTTTATAGGATGCCGGTGAGGCAGTCTCTTTTTTGGAGTGGGGAGAATTATTTTAAGTTACTAATGCCAAGAATAGAAATATAGGGTTTGTCATAATGTAAACATGAATAATACATAACTAGTCTGTGGACTGGAGTACTTTCTTAGACTAGGAGTCATCACAAACTTTTAAGGGCTTTCTACGATAGATGATGAACTGATTTGCAAAATGAGAGACATTTTTGGACCTGACATGTGGGAATTTGTTTTGTTTGACTATGTTTATATGACACAAGGGTTCGTTCTTTCTTTTCCTTCCCCTCTCTTCTCTTTCCTTGGTAGTTGGTAGGAGAAAAATGCTTGATAAGCAGGAAAAGAAAAGACATCAGAATTTTTTTCTTTTTTTTTAACTTCATTTTAAACTTCAATACAAAAAGACAAAAAAGAAAAAAACAAACCCCCAAACCATTTCCATGTACAGCATAACATAAAAAGAGGATTCAATATGAAACTGACTCTCCATTTCACTGTTTACTTTTTAAAAACTATGTAATAAATACTATGTTTTGTTTTCAAAACTACCCTGTTTGTCTGTACTGAGTTTTTTTGTTCTCTGCTGTGCACTGTTTTTTTTTCCCTTCCCTCCTTTTCTTGAACTAAAGAATGCCCCCACTAGACACAGTTGTGTGTGTGTATGTATGTATAAAACCATACAGTACATACTTCCATTTATCAGTTCTTCCTCTGGAGGTGGATAGCATCTTCCTTCATGAGACCTTCGAGGTTGATTTGGGTGATTATAACACTCAAAATAATTTAGTTGTTCACTGTTGTTCTTTGAACAACATTGTGGTTACTGCATATAATGTTCTCTTGGTTCTGCTCATTTCACTCCTCATTATTTCCCTCAAGTCTTTCCATGTTTTTATAAAACCAACCAGCTCATCATTTCTTAGATCACACTAGTATTCCACTATAGTCATATACCACAACTTGTTCAGCCATTCCCCAGTTGATGGGCATCCCCTCAATTTCCAGTTCTTTGTCACTACAAAGAGAGCTGCCTTAATATTTTGGAACATATAAGTTCTTTTCCTTTTTCCCTGATCACCTTGGAAACAGACCTAATAGTGGTATTGCTGGGTCAAGGGTATACAGAGCTTTATAACTCTTTGGGCATAATTCCAGATTGCTCTCCAGAACAGCTGAATCAGTTCACAGTTCCATTAACAGTCTGTTAATGTCCCAATTTCTCCACATCCCCTCCAACATCTGTCATTTTAGCCAGTCTGATAGGTATGAGATGTTACCTCAGACATCAGAATTTTTAAAGGGCACTGGACTAGAGACAGAGAGATGAGAAAAGACAATTCTTGTCCTCGAGGAGCTTACAGTCTAGTATTTCGATCACACTTTGCCAGACTCTCAAACTGAAGCATGAGAAGCCTTAGTTTTATCAGGGATTTTCTCTTTACTACTTGTATTCCTAGTGCTTAGCCCCCTGCTCGGCATAGTTGAAGTGTCTAACGTGCTTGTCTGACTAGGAAAATGTTTTAACTGTAATGGAACTGACCTCAGCAGTGATCTTAAAACTTAAAAGTCCCCCTTTCTCACAGGCTTCTTCTATTCTCTTCCCCACACTTCCTGACCTTACTTTCTCCCAGGAAGCTCTATGTTTTCCTGGCTGTGCTCACCTGCTTGCTGATGTCGACCCTCATCTTCTTCTTTCTGTTCCCCGGCTCCATCGTGGTACAGCCAGCTGGGCTAAGTTATTCAGTGGTGGATTTTACTGGTGACGCCATCCTCCTCAATGTGATGGTATGTTATATGTGGGTACCCTCCAGCTAAGGCTTGAACAGGCAAAACTTTTATTAACTAATTTTTTCTAGCCTGCTGCTCAGTACTTTCACTCTGGGTCAAGTTGGGGCTGGTCAAGTCATTGACCCTAATCCACTGGTCAGCCAGGCCCTTTAGGTGAGGATTGGGAGCTTGTCTAAAAGGCAAAGCTCAGGTTGGTATCAGAGGGGAGGAAAGAACATGCTCTGAATTGTGATCAGGGAAAGTAGGGAGTCTTGAATCCCAAAGGCCTAGAGAGAGCACTTGACTAGTGAAAATGGATCATGAACCAGTTCTGCTTTTTAAGGAAGGCAGCCATGACCTTTAGATCATTTAGTGATGTAAGAAAGTTTCTTACGGACTCCCCCTGTAGGGTCCTGTACAGCTTGAGGACTTACATTTAAGGATGTCAGACTGTTGGGTTATTGGACTGTTGGCATTCAGGCAGAATCTGGTTCTGGTCGTCTGCTCTGGGAATGGTTGGTTGACCTCATCTCTCTCTTTCTCTCCACTTCCCTTTCTCTTTCTCTCTCTTATTTTCTTCTTTAGAATGTCCTCAATATTACCAACAACAACTACTACCCCATCACTGTGACCCAGATCAACATTGAGGTCCTCCACTTGTCACTTGTCGTGGGGCAGTTGGAAGAAAGCAAGCTTTTGCACATTGGCCCTTTGGGCAGTGAACAGGTAACTCTCATCTCCAACATCTCTTCCCACCGGGTGTGTTGTGGGCAAAGGTGGATCATGATAGCTGTGGTTGACATATGTGTTTCATTGACAGATGTTCTATGAAGTCACCAGCAAGATAACTGATGAAAATACATAGTAAGTATTGCAAGAAAAACCCCAAAACCCTCAAAACTGAAATTTTCCCCTTATCCATCAAAATGAGTTAACCATTAGGAAGCGTTCTAAGGGACAGTTTCCAATTGGAACTGGGCTTCAGGTGATATTAAAAACATAACCTGAATTTTCCTAACTCTGGGTACTTTAGGAACTATTAAGCAGTTGTCTATGAATTTGTGCCCAACCTGTGGCAGAGCCTTCTGAGCAGCCACAGCTGGACACCCTGTACCTTAACTCTGAAATCATGTTGTCATTTTGGTCTTCTTCGGGCATAAAGGATGACAACCAGAAGCAGTTCAGGAAGACTGTCCTTAGGGAATAATGCTGGTGTAGGCTGAAGGGTGTTGTGCAGATGTTTTTGGGTACCTGGTAGAAAGGCCTCGAGGAGGGGGAGGTTGGTGTTACAAAGTCAGTTTCATCATTAGAGCTGGGGCTGAGATAGATGGTTATAGACACAGACATCCCCTGGCTCCAAGAGCACTTTCACATCTGCCTGCTGGTGATAACAGGTTAATATAGCATGTGGTACGAAGGGGAAACAGTCTGAGGTTTTGAGAGGCCAGGGACACACCTATATCCTCTCCTTACAAGACACCCTTGCTATTATAATAACCAATGTGTGTGTGTGTCTGTGTTTGTGTCTGTCTCTCTCTCTGTCTGTTTTAATCTCTTAGCAAAATCTGTTCCTGGAGCAGAATCAAAGTACATAATGTACTTCAGCACACTCAGTAAGTATGTTTTGGGGCAAGAACTTTGCCTCACCTTCCCTTCTAAACCCACCCCTCCCACCTCTCCTATTCATTTTAGTCCCCATTTTACAGAGAGAAAACGTCCTGACAGAGAAGGATTTTGGGTATAGTGGGAGGGATGACTGTCATGATTTTGTAATGCCCTTTGCTTTGGAAGACCCCAGCTCTTTTTTCAGGCCTTAGGTTTGATCTTAAGATACATACATCTTCCTAAATGCCCAGTGGCTTATTGGAAGCTAGAATGGGGGAGATGGAGTTGTTACTGTCCCATGATTCCCTTGAGAGCCTTCGGGGACAGTTGGCAGGGTCCCCAAATGGCAATGAGAGTACAAGTTAGGGGGAGGTGGCCTCAGAAACCCAAAATAACAGGCCAAGAAGGCCTCTTGGCCTTCTTGGAGATGAAAGACTTCCTACCCAAGGGGTCATAATGGCCTTATTCCTTTCCAGGGGCACCTTGACCTACTCCTCCCTGAGCCGTACACAACAACTGCCTTTCCAAAGCTATGACTATGTGGACTGTAGGGGGAACACATCACTTCCTCACCCACCATGATGTCACCTGCTGCCCACAGCTCCCTAATCTCCTGCCTCCCTGTTATTGCCTTCATCTGCCAAAAGACTGGATTCTACTGTTTTTTTTTTGTTTTTGGTCCATGAATCAAGAGTCCAGTTTTGTTTTTCTTTCCCCACCCCTCCTGGATTGCCTGTGGAGACAAGGTCCTGGCAGTGCCAGGAGCTGCTGACAGTGATTCTCACCTGTCTCAAGGGCCTCTCACCAGCCCAAATAGTACCCAGGAAAAAAGGCTGGCCTAGGGTATTCTCCAAGTCAGGGTCTCTATCCTGGTGGCAGCTCCTCATCCTGCTCCCTCACAGAAAAACAGAGGTCCTTCACATATTGCCAAACTTTTATTTTTTAACCAAAATTCTGCACTGAGATGAAGACACAGTGCTGGTTAGGTTCTTAGTTGTATGTGGACACAGTTGTGGTTTAATGGGACCTTTTCATATTTTTTATTTTTAGCATGTGCACTTTCAGTTTGCTCCGTCCTGCTAAGTGAGAGGAAGGGCTTTGGGGTCTAGTATACCTCAGATTATGGAGAGTTAGGGAGCCCCCTCTTCTTTGTGGTAGAATCATGTGTCTTATTAAAAAGCCTTGGTAATGATCTTGGGAAAAGTTAAAAGACAGAAAATATAGGTGCTGTATCTGCTGGATTGCCTCATTTAAGAGAGACCCTACAAGTTGTTTTTTTTTTTACTGTTAACCCCTGCCCTGTGTCCTAGAACATGTGCTAGAAACCCCTGAGCACTGAATCATGTGAGAGGATTAAAATGAGAGGACAGCCAGGACCTGTCTTTTCCTTAGTACTTTGTACTCTGCCATCCAAGTAGGTGAGCTGGCTAGTTGCTCCCTGCCCCCAGGCTGCTGTAATTGTGAGAGGGGCAGTCCAGATGTGTTCTACACAGGCCACTGGTTCCTAACTGCCCAGTATTCCTCACTAAGAATTCTTTCCTTGCTGCTTCAGCAAACACATCTCCCCTGCTTTGTAAAAATAGCCATATTCACTCCCTCTGGAGTCAGTCATGAAGGCTCTGGGACAGGGACTCCCCTGGGATTTCCACAAAGTACAGGGAAAGCATAGCCTTCACAGCTTTTGAACCAATGCAGAAGCTACTTTCAAAATATAAAAGGGAGGCCTCTCGCTGATGACAAGCAAGCAGCAGGTCTGTGGTCTCCTTGGTGGTTTTCTGTCTGTTCTGTTTGAGAGTCTAACCTCAGTGGTGGAGATGGGAGTTTTACTGCCACTAACTAGCCTGAACCTGCCAAGGAGAAGAAGGATGTCATGGTTTTGTTGTTGTTGGGTATTTTTTGGAGGGGAGGAGGGATGGGTGGATCCATCTTCAAAATGGATTTATCAGATCATGAGACAGGACACAAGGCACTGTTGGAGATACTCTTCTCAGTAATGTCTGAGTTAGTCCTTATGTCAAGGCTTCCCTCAGACTTTTCAGGGATCAGCTTTTCCAGAGACTTTTTGACATGAAGTTGGGGGCTGGGGGAGTAGGGGGAGAGGGATTTATTCTCACCCTTCTTTCTGTTGTGGTCAGAACTAAGCCTAAAATAAACCGCCAAGACTGACCTGTAAATCAAGATAGTTTCTGTGTTGATTTCTTAGGTGTGTGTGTATGTCGATGTCTGTGTGTGCAGGCTATTGACACACCTCAGGCCAGGTGAAATCTTACTAAAGCTCACCTCCAGGGCAAGCAGGCTTATCTGACCCAGCTCAAAAGCAGATCAACTTTTCAAAGGAGTGACTCTGACCTGTACGTAAACACTTAAGCCCTTGTTTTCCATCCCCCAGTGCCTTTTAAGTAGGAAAGGAAAAGGTGCTAGTGCAATTCTGTTGTCTTCCCCCCACCAACCACCACTTTATGCCTAAAAAAACCCCAAACAACAAGATATCTGCTGGCCCAGTCCAACACCCTGCCCAGGATTCTTGTAAGAAAAATATTTTGTGAACTTAAGAGTTGTCAAGGTTAAGAAATTAGTATGAGACCAAAGGAGCTGTCACTTGCCTTGAACCTTCTTTGTGGTTACATCCAGTGTCTAGAACAGTGGTTCTCAACCTTCCTAATGCTGCTACCCTTTAATACTTGTATGTGGGCGCATCCGCATGTAGGCAGATCTGCCTGGAGACGGATAGAGGAGCCGTGTCTTGGTTCCTAAGACCATCGGAAATAAGTATTTTCTGATGGTCTTAGGCGACCCCTGTGACTCCTGTGAAAGGGTCGTTCGACCCCCAAAGGGGTTGCGACCCACAGGTTGAGAACCACTGGTCCAGAATTTGGTGGTAAAAGAAAGAGAGGAAGTTGCCTATACTTACTGCCTACCTTTTTCACCACTCACATTGCCTTGCAATCAGGCAATCATGGATGATTTGAGGACCACTAGATGAGGTTCCCAAGAGGCCTACTTTCCCTGTTTGGTTTTGTTTGCTGGACAGGAGGGAGCAGCATTCCAAACTCCCGTCCATTTGTCCTGCCCACTGTTCCATGTACATCCAGCAAGAATCTCCTTTGTCATTCCAAGAACAATTATTGATGCATGGCATTATCCGCAATGTTGGGGAAAAGATTTGTTAAGGGAAAGTTTTAGATGCCAACTTCATTGATTATTGATTGGTTCTCATCTCCTGATGAACAGCAGTATGAGGCTGAGTCTTCTCTCCACTACCACTGCTGGACATACTCCGTAGCCTGAGGGAGGGGAGGGAACAGACAAGCAAAAGTTAAGCACTTACTGAGCTCAATGAAGGGGCTAGACTAACTTGGAGTCAAGAAAACCCAAGCTGGAATCCTACCTCAGACACTACTGATCAGCACTGTAATCCTGGGTAAGCTCCTTAACCTTTATTTCCATCTCAATTCCCTCATCCATAAAATAGGTTAAATAATAGCACCTAATGACAGGATCTCAAATCACAAATCTTGTTTGCCTCAGTTTCCTCATCTGGAAAATGAGCTGGAGAAGGACATGGCAAACCACTCCAGTGTCTTTGCCAAGGAAACCCCAAAACAGGGTCATGATGTGAAAACAACAATCCTGGGTTCCAATGAGATAATAATTGTAAAGCATGTAAGTACAAGGGGCTGACACATAGTAAATGCTATTGTTATCATCAAATAAGGTGATAGACATAAAGTGCTTTGCAAACCTTAAAGGGTCCTTCAGAGCACTGTGCTAGGCCCCAGAGGATAAAAGCATGTAAGAAGATTAGGCAACAACCTAATCTGTATCTTGAAGGAGCTTAAAATCTGTTTCCTCTCCTTTCTTCCTTTCCTGTCTCTAAAAAAGAAGGGTGCCCTTCTTCTGGAAAATCCCTCCACCTGTTTTCTTCCCATTTTCTCTTATTTTTGTCTAGTATCTCAAGTTATTATTTATCCTATTCTTTTACACCCATTTCTTTAGTTTTTCCCTCTCCACTGTATTCCTTTCCTCCCACTCACCAATCTAGGTAGCTGTCACTTGCCTTGAACCTTCTTTGTTGGTGGTGAATTTGGTGGTGAAAGAAAGAAAGGGAGTTGTCTGTACGCACTGCCTCCCTTTTCCTCATCACTCACATAGCCTTGCAATCAGGCACCAATAAAAAATTGAAATGTAAATATTTAATATCTTGTTTTTACATTACTCCTTCCCTCTCGCTCACCCAGAAAGCCATCTTTTAGAATAGATAATTTAAAAAGGGGGGGGTAAAGCAATTCAGCAAAGCTGATTATCACTAAAACGGAGTATAATTTGTGGTATTCCACATCTTTCAAAGTAGGGGTGGGTCAGGGTGCATTTTCATATTTCTTCAGGACCAAAGTTGGTCATGATAATTACATATTTTTAAAAAGGCAAGGCATTTCAACAGGCCTCATCTACTTTGTTCTTTCTGCCATATTCAACATATTTGATCACTTCTCAAAATGTGGCACCATTCCCTTGAATTCTTCCAATTCCCCAGCTGTAGGCAATTAATCGCCACCTTTTGTTGTAATTCTTACCTACAAGCTTAAATTAAATCCATATGGTTCAGGGACCTATAATTAGGTAATTAGAACTGGAAGATGCCATCAAATCCAGCTCCAGTACCCACTATCAGTGTGGCTTTGGGTAAGTAGAGGCAATCTGCTGGAGATGTGAAAGGGCAGGATCATGCATATATACATATGCAGAGGGACCAGTCTTGGAGAAGAGCCTCTACTCTCCTCCCTTGGCAATCTCATTGGATCACAGATTCAGGTGTCTGTGAATCACAGTTGGAAGCAGCCTTAAAAGCCTGCCCTCCACATTTGTTACCATTCCCTTGGCTAATACAACTCTTCCTGAATGACTCCAAAAATCTCCAAGTTCTTGCTGCTTCTGCTGAGGTCCAGTCCTGCCATCCTCAGCTAATAGTTAGACATTTCCAACCAGATGTCCTGCTATCATTTCCAATGTATTTAAAACTTAACTAGTCATCTTTTTGCCAAAATTAGCTTTTTTCATACTCCCCATTTTATTTTCTTTCCCTTCCTCTTTCCCCCTTTTTTCCCTCTTCTTCCCTTCCTCCCCCCTTCTCCCCTTTCTCTCTCCCTCCATCACTCTCTCTTTCCCTTTCTCTCTCTCCCTCTTCTTTCCTCCCTCTCCTTTCCTTCTTCCCTTTTTCCCTCCCTTTCTTCCTCTCTTTCCCTTCCTCTCTCTCCTTTCCTCTCTCCTTCCTTTCCTTTCTCCCTCTCTCCCTCCCCCTTTCCCTTCCTTTCTCCCCCCTCTCCCTTCTTTCCTCCTTCCCTCCTCTCCTTCCCTCCTTCTCTTCATTTCTCCTTTCCTCTCCCTTATTTTCTCCTTCTCTTTTTCCCTCCCTTCTTTCCTCCTTCCCTCTTTCCCTCCCTTCTTTCCTTTCTCCCTCCTCCTCTCCATCCCTCCCTCCCTTCCTTCCTTTTTTCCTTTATACCTTCCTCCCTCTTTTCCTCCCCCTTCCTTTTTTCCTTCCTTCCCTTCCTCCATCCTTTTCTTTCCTTTTTCTTTTTCTTCCTCCCTCCCTCCCTCTCTTTTCTCTCCTCCCTCTCCTCTCTCTCTTTCTTGCTGTCCCCCTCCCCTCCTTCATATTTATTTCTTTTCATATCCATGACATCTTTCTCAAAAGCCCAGCCCTTGGTGTCTTCCTCCTTTGAGCTTCTATAATACTTACTGTCATACTTACTTACTGCTCATGGGGTACTTAGTGTCTACTTCCTTGCATCAGTGTTCATCTTTCTTTTGTAGTTCTTCTGCATTTCTGAGACTATAACCCTCCTGAGAACCTGGACTGTTTCTTTCCTCTGTATATTTCTAGTGCCTACTAGGATGGCACCTTACACACAGAACATGTTCAGTAACCCTTTGGTGGTGATGATTTGAGGACCATTACAAAGAACTGTGGCAACCTCCTCTCCATTGTCATAACAAAGTGACAGGTAACAGAGCCAGATGCTCAGAGAGGGGATTGTAATTTGAGCTACTCCTGGGTAAGAGAGGAGGATACACAATATTGCTTGCCCTTTCCTCTCCATTTGTAACTTTATGCTTTCCTAACATCACAGATTTACAGGTGGAAGGGATCCTAGAGGCTGGTCATCTAGTCTAATGCCTTCCTCATTTTCAGATGAAGGAACTGGGACACAGAGAGGTTGAGTGATCTGTCCAGGGTCACACAAGTCATATGCGGTAGAGTACAAATTTGAATCCAAGTTTTTAACACTCCAAATCCAGCACTCCTCACAATTCACTCTTGCATTCTTTCCCTGTCCCATTCTTACCGTGTATCTCTTTCCACGTTTGGGACGGCGAAGAGTTTCTGGGGTACCTGATAGTGGGGGTTGAAATGGGAGAGGAAGTACAAGTTATTGATACATGGAATCATTCATTCATTCATTCATTTATTCAATGATACATGGTTGCTACTGTTGCTAGTTATAGAAGGAGGGCTAGCTAACCTGTAAGATTTTTTTTACTCTAAATCCCATAGTACTGTACATAAAGAACTGGAAAAGATAGTTACTTAAGACACAGTCTACCTGTCTTCGTAGAATTCACAAGCTAGTACAGGGTATCTGACACATAAGTCATCCATAACTATTAATAATAATAATAGCTAATCAGCATTAATTAGGAATGGGCTCATTGTTAGAGCTGGCCACCTGGTGACAACTGTTTTAGCAACTCCTCCCATCAGATGCTAAGGCTTAAAAGGACTACAGTCCTTATTTTCATGCAACAAGCAAGCACTCTGTCATTAAGCACCTACTATTTGCCAGGTTCTGGACTAGATGAAGAGGAAATAAGGACTAAATGGAAACAAATCCTGCTGTCAAGGAGCTAACAACATTCTGCTGGAGATAAGAGGAAAACAAATATTTACATACATAGATATAAAATCTATACAAAGTTGGTACCAAGTAGTTATGGGGAGAGGGTACTGGCAATGGGGGGGATGAGGAAAAGCCTCATGTAGGGGATGGCTTGAGTTTTGAAGGAAAACAAAGATTTTGAAGAGGCAGAAGTAAGGAGGGAGCGCACTCCAGACACAGGGGGAGAGTTTGTGCATGAAATCATAGAACCACCAGGTATGAAAGTCCCAGGAAGAGGCAGCCAAGGGATTCTGGCAAGGTGCTTAGGAAAAGCTGGCACTTGAAGGTTGTCTATTTCAATAGCAAGGACAGGGAGAGGTCTTCTAGGCTTAGGGAATGGTGTGAACAAAGAAATGGACTGAGATTGGAAAACCATAAATGAGTGGGAGGGAAGAGGAGTAGCAAAGTGAAGGAAAGAACTGTGAATGAAGCCTAGAAATGAAGAAGGTGCCAGGTCATAGGGCCTTGAATTCCAGGCTGAGAGTCTGGACTCGGTTTAGTAGGCAGACAGGAAGCCTACCAGAGTAGGTCAGAGTAGTGATAAAATGAGATGAGGAAGATTCTAACAGCAGTTCACAGGATGAGTGGAGAAGAAGATGGAAGCTGGGAGGTGAGTTTAGAGCCTGATGCTATAGACTGGATTTAGAACCAGCAGGGATAGAAAGGAGAAGACAAATGAATATGATTACAGAGCTAAAAAGCATTTGACACTTGTTTGGATGTAGAGAGTGAAAAGGCAGAAA
Source organism: Pseudochirops cupreus (assembly GCA_028627135.1). Classification (NCBI taxonomy): domain Eukaryota; kingdom Metazoa; phylum Chordata; class Mammalia; order Diprotodontia; family Pseudocheiridae; genus Pseudochirops; species Pseudochirops cupreus. The sequence goes on along the minus strand of CM053584.1, from coordinate 145,867,407 downwards.
CAAAGAGTCTGAGTTTCCAAGTCTGGATGTGAATTTCCTAGGAAATCCTCAAAGAACCCTAAGATCAGCTCCCACTCTAGTTTTTAGTCCTAATGTACTGTTGCTTTGTCTAAATACTTCTTTTCCTGCCATCTAAATACCTCCCCTGCTCTCTGTATTCTTTCTTTCTTCTCCCTAAACCCAGGGGTTTTTGCCCCCAGGCTCCCTACTTTGTATTTCTTTCTCCATCTTCGTGTTGCTTCCTTCTAACAGAATGGAGACTTCTTGATGGCAAGGACTGTTTTGTTGTATCTGTTGCATCTCCCTTGCTTAGCATAGCACCTGACAATCAGTAAACAAACATGTAAGTGCTTACTATGTGCTGAATGGGAGAGGCAAAAAAGAAAGGCTCTCAAGGAGCTCACTGTCTAAACAGCAGGTGCTTGAGAAATGCTTGATGAGCATAGGTAGGATGGGAGCTCACGATTTCTCATCTTTCAGGTCCTACAGGCAAATACAGACACTTAGGCTAGGCATGTCTGTCCAGGGGAACTTGATCCTCCCTATGGGGGGATCCCCATTCTACTCATGTCCCAGCCCCCACATCCCTATCAGGGACAATTCACTTACTGTGTTTGTGCTCTTGAGGATGATAAGAGGCTTGCTGGTGACCCACAGTATGATTTTTGTGATCGTGGTGACCAGTATGGTATCCACCCTGACAATGGTCTTTGCACTGGTATTGGCTCTTGCCCTGTTCCCGGTCCTGTGCCTGGCTCTTGCTCTGGCGTCGGCCCTTGCCCAGGGTCCGATCCCGGTTCTGGCTCTTGCTGTAGCATAGGTTCTGGTCCCGATTCTGGTCTCGGCTCTTGCTGTGGACCACATCCTCAACTTCATCCTGGTTGTCATCCTGGTCTTCCTCCTGGACTTGGTGCCTGCTCTGATATTGGCCCTGACCTTGGTAGTGGCACTGGCATTGGCACCTGCAGTGGCCCACAGTCTGGCCTTTAGGAATCATGTAGCCACCTCTTAAGTCTTCTGGAGACTGTCTAACCATGTATGCCCCAGAGTTCCGGTGAGAGGTCTCAGGGCTCACGTTGCCATACCTGTAATCGGCCTCTGGGCTTGGAGAGCTATAACGCTGATAGGGTTCGAGCCCCATGCAATATCTTTGTTCCTCCAGGTCATTCTCTATCTTTTTGTTCTTCAGTTCCTGGGATGTCCCAGAGACCCGACTTCAGCATCCAGTACCTCACTTTCGTAGCCAGGACTGTGCTGATGGTGATTGGGTGACTAAGCAACTCCCCCAGCCCCAGCTAATGGCACTGCTCCAGAGTCTTCCTGAGCCCCCAAGGAGGGGTGGGGTGTGGGGTGGGGAAGGCTGGGTTTGAACGGGGAGGAGTGAGAAGGGGTGAATGAGTAATAAAAATAACTTTCAGCAGTGAGTATAATTTAAAAGTTCACAGACCCAGAGCTTAACTTCCCTTAGTACCTACAGGTGGGGTAGGTGAGGGTGATGAACCTGCCACATGTGACCTTCTAGGTTCTTAGGTGAAGCCTTTTGACTGAGTCCAAGCTTTACCGAACAAATCCTTTTATTAAGGGGATTTGTTCTGTGAAGTTTGAATTTAGTCAAAGGGCCACACTTGAGGTCCTAGAGGGCCACATGTGGCCTTGAGACTGAAGTTTCCCCACCCCTGACCTAACCTATGGTCTGGGTCACATCATAGCCAACTGAATCAACAAAGATAATCAGGGACAGGAAAATCCAGGAGGAAATCTCAATACAATTCAGCAAACAATTATTAAGCACCTATAGCATGCAAGGCACCATGTTCCCATTGGACTGGCTTCTTCCCTCTCCCTCTTCCTGCCCCATCCCCAATGTGGAAATTCATTGCTGAGAAGCAATTAGTAGGGGCTCCTTCCCCAGTCACTCCCAAGTATGCGTACTTTCCCCTTTCTGATATTTAAATTTCTTCTAAGTGCCAGACTAAGCTACCCTTCTGGCCACTGGGATATTAAAGAAACTTGGGGAAGAGATTAAAGGAGAAAAATACTCAGGGAGTCCAGGCTTTCCCTCACCTACCTGTTGAAGCTGGTAGTGTCTCCTCCGGTCCAAAGCCATCTGTCTTTTCCGGGCTTCCCAGTGATAAGCGCTAGCCATGTTGTTGGAATTTGGAGAAGGGAAGAAGAAAGGAGAGAAGAGTAAGGAAAAGAGGAAAGTGGAAGGGAAGGGAGAAGGGAGAAGGGAGAAGGGGAGGAGAAGAAGCCGGGGAAGGAGTGGGGAGAGACAAGGAGAGGGAGAGATGGAAAGGGAATGGAGGAGAAAGAAAGAAGGGAAAAGAAGTGGAAGGGGAAGGGGAAAGGAAGAAAGAGGAAGGAGAAAGGGTAGGGAAAAGGAAGGGAAAGGAAAAGGACTTTTTCCACCACACTGTCCCCTCCTCCATAAAAAAACCCTGTTCAGCCTAACTTGTAACCAGAGCCACCTCACAATGTAAACTGCTGTCAGGGCAACTGGGATAGAGGAGGTGTGTGTGTGTGTGTGTGTGTGTGTGTCTGTGTGTGTGTGCGTGTGTGTGTGTGTCTGTGTGTGTGTCTGTGTGTGTCTGTGTGTGTCTGTGTGTGTCTGTGTGTCTAGGTGGATGGGGAGAGGGAATGAGGAAGGACGGCTTGTCTCCATTTCTGGGCCTACAAGCATCCACAGGGTCTCTGTCTCTTCCAGTTTCTTGAAAAAATAAATCCCAGATTCCATCTGGGTTGACTGGCTCCCTCAGAAACACTGGTGGCCTTGAGGGAAAAGTCTCAAGGAGATCAAGCCAGACATCCTTTCAGTGCCCTTTCTTGTTTGTCTTTCCTCCACATCTTTGCTATGGGGTATGAATTCTGCAAGCCCCATTCCCTTTAATGTATGAATCTCCTTTTAGGGAATTTACATTATAAAAGAGTCTGGTCAACTTAAATGAAACTTTATTTGATAGAATTTAAAATCATGAGCTATAACAAAGGAGAGACGATTATTCGATTCAACAAGTCCCAACAAGCATTGAATGGCCACTACATTCTAGGTACTTTGCTAGGCACAAGGGGGTACAAAGAATGAAAGATGCCCTCAGAGAGCTTGTATTCTGTTGTGGGAAAACAACGTATACATATTAGTAAATACAACTTTAAAAAACTAGACCTGTGATTTCATCAGTGTACTGAGTGCCTGGTGAGGAAATTCGTCTACATAAACTCTATGGGAAGCATCCTTACAACTTAGATTCTTAAGGAATGGCCCGGAGCCCTGAGAAATGTCAAGTGACTTATTCAGTCTGGATCACATGCCACGTAGGCGTAGGCGGTAGGGGACTTGAACCAGACTCATACGAAACACAAAATATATACAAGTGAAGAACAAACAATCTGGGGTCAAGGAAGGACAAATAACTGGGAAAGACCTCTTATCTGAGGTACAACTTGAGCTGACCTTTGAAGAGGCTAGGGATTCTAAGAGGGGGTTGTAAGAAATAGTCTATACAAAGAAGTGGAGACTGGAGGCAGCTAGATGGCCCAGTGGATAGAGCACCTCGTCTCAAGTCAGGAGGAGCTGAGTTCAAATTCAGACCTCAGACACTAGCAGTGTGTGACCCTGGGCAACTCACCCAACGTCAATTCCTCTCACCCTCCTAAAAAGAAGAAAGAAGTGGAAGACTGGTTGAGAAACTACAAGTAGTCCAGTTTGTCTGAAGCAGAAAGTGTGAAGGGAAGAAATATGAAATCAGCTTGAAATGGTAGGTTGGAGCCATACTAGAAAGGGCTGTAAAAGTCAATTAGACTTTTAGTATTTGATCCTAGAGTAACAGGGACACCCTGGAATTCCTTGAGCCTAGGAACTACTTGGTCCACTGTGTTCAAAGGACTGTACTTTATAAGGGGAAAGGGGAGATAACAAAATTTACTCACGGACTTGGCAGGCTTGAAGGCAAAAAGGCAGATGAGTAAAAAACGCAATAATACCGACTAAATGCGTCACAGAGGTATAAAACAAAATGCTATATGGAAGGGGAGGAGGAGTCATTATAACTGGAGAGAGCAGGGAAGGTTTCGCAAGAAGGTTGCATTTAAATTGGGTCGCGCTCCCAGCAACGCGCCGCTGCTCCCCCTCCGCGCCAGCCCGGACGCCACAGAGGACGGGAACGAAGACAGCGACGTGGAGGAGACTCCGACGGCTCCAAAGTCAACGCCTGCAAGAGCCAGCAGGACGATGGCAAAATGTTTATCGGAGGGTTAAGCTGGCATACGAGGTAGAAAGATCTCACCCGATACCTGTCCCGTTTAGGAGAGTTTGAAGACTGCAGAGTTAAAACAGATCTCGTCGATAAAGTCCTGGAATTTAAAGAATACAAGCCGGATGGCAAGCTGATGGATCTCAAAGGGGCTAAAGCTTTAAAAGAAAAAGAGCCCTGGGGGGGGGGGGGGGGGGAAGCATTTGTTGTTGGGCTGAGCCCGGATACATCTGAAGAACAAAGTGTATTTTGGAGCATTAGGAGAGATTGAGAATATTGAACTTCCGATGGACACAAAAGCAAATGGAAGAAGAGGAGTTTGTTTCATTACGTATATACATGAAGAACCAGAAAAAAAAATGATTAGAAAATGGATACCATCAGCTTGTTTCTGGGAAGTGTGAAATCAAAGCTGCCCAGTCCACAGATGTATACAGGCAGCAACGTCAGTAACAGAAAGGAAGGGAAGGTGCTGCAGCTGGCAGGGGAGGTGGGAGTAGGGTCCCAAGGGGTCATGGCCCAAGGTCAGGGCCAAAGCGAACCAGGGATTTAATAACCATTATGACCAGGCACTTACTAGCTGTGTGACCTTGGGCAAGTCACTTAACCCTGCTGCCCTCAGTTTCTTCATCTGTAAAATAAGCTGAAGAAGGAAAGGGCAAAACCACTCCAGTAGGTCTGAACAATGATCAGGGATACTCTTCCTGACCCCATGTGTGGTTTTCTTGGCAAAGATACTATAGTGATTTGTCATTTCCTTCTCCACCTCATTTTACAGATGAGGAAACTGAGGCCAACAGGGTTAAATGACTTTCTTAGGATCACACAGCTAATAAATATCTGAGGCTAGATTTGAACTCATGAAAATCAGTCCAATACTAACGCTCTATCCATTGAGCCATCTAGCTGCCCCCTAGTGACTAGGATGGTAATCAAGACTACAGTGGTTTTGGCAGATATGATTATACTATGGTAACTATGAATATGGACAGGAATATGCAGACTACAGTGGTCAACAAAGCAAGTATGGCAAAGCATTCTGGGAGGTGGGGGGGGGGCTGGTGGTAATCACCAAAATAATTACCAGCCATATTAAAGGAGGTCATGGAGAAAACAGGTAAAGATGCTATAGCAAGCTATGTTGCAGGATAATAACATTGAATGCAGAGCGGTCTTCTATTGATTTGAGATGAATATTTTGGGAGGTTTTTTTGTTTTTGCTTTTTGGAGGAGAGAGGGCAGGGCAATTGGGGTTAAGTGACTTGCCCAGAGTCACATGCTAGTAAGGGTTAAGTGTCTGAGGCTGGATTTGAACTCAGGTCCTCCTGACTTCAGGGCAGGTGCTCTATTTACTGCGCCACCTAGCCGCCCCAGAGATGAATATTTTGTAAGAGACTTACTGTAGAGGACAAAACTATATCCAATTGTTTACAGCAGCCCATTTAGTTTTCTTGTTTTTACTTTGTCCTTTTCCATCTGTGTTATGACAAATTGGATTTGTGTTTATATAAGTTTGATTTGTATCATTTCATGGTAAATGATTCTCAAAAATAAATTACTTGTGATTGTTTTTCTGTGTCAGGTACTAGAGAGATCTATAAATATGTAATTTTAAATAAGCAATAACTGAGGCACAGTTTATTTTCTAGGGAGTCATGGACAGTGGGGAGGAACAGTGGTCCTTTATAAATAGTGAGCAGCAAACTTTGCCTTAGCTTCCTAATTCCTTTGACAAGGTCTATACCAGAGGTTCTCAACTTGTGGGTCGTGACCCTTTGGGGGTCGAATGACCCTTTCACAGGGGTCACAGGGGTCACCTAAAATCATTGGAAAACACATATTTCTGATGGTCTTAGGAACAGAGACATCGCTCCTCTATCTGTCTCCAGGTGGGCCTGCAGATACACCCACATATGAGTATTAAAGGGTTGCAGCATTAAGAAGGTTGAAAACCACTGGTCTATACTAAGGATTCGTGTCCATGTTTAAAATAACCATAGATCTACTATGCAATTGAAAGCATTTGTACCCCATGTGCATTCTTGGGATCTTTGTGATGAGAAGCGTTAATTCAGCATGTTATGAGTAGCTGGAATTGTTTCTAACAGGTCATATATTCCTTGACTTTTATTTTCGAGAGGAGTATCTTTTTACTAAGTACCACAAAATAAGGCATAATTAATAACAGCTTTTATGAGTTGACAAGATGCTTTGAGACTATTTGTAGAAAATGACAAAAAAAAACCAAACCAAAAACCACACATTTATTATGATTATTTGACACTTGCATTGATTATGTGATTCACATTGCATATTCCTATATCCATTGAAACTGGATGAAATTGAAATTCAAACTTGCTCCAAATAATGAAGACCGAAATGAGCAGAATCAAGAGAACATTGTATAAAGTAACAGCAATATTATTTTAAGAAAGGCTTTGAACAAATAAGTTATTTGGACTATTATACATACCCAAATTAACTATAAAGGATATATGAAGAAAGATACTATCTACATCCAGGGAAAGAACTGATAAACAGAAGTATGTATAGAAATATATACCTACTTATATCTAATAGTAGCTACCTCTAGGGCAGAGTGGGGGAAGAAAAAAAATGAATTTGACATGATAATTTTGTTGTGTATTAAAGAGAATAGCAAGTCATGCATAGTAGATTTGTAGTTTTATGGGCAATCATCTTTTTTTATTGTACTATGTTATGGAAATAGTTGTTTTATTCCATAAATTAAAAATAAAATTTAATAATAAAAAATAAAGAAATACTGATAATCAGAAAAAAAGGAACTGAATTAAAGATTAACATGGGCAAGATTTTTACTATAGAATTGTAAGTAAATGAATTGTGCTCTGAAGAAATAGTGCATTATGTCACTGCCAAACCATCAATGACTATTTCCTGTTGGAACAAACACAGCATTAGAAAGCTTTAGGGTAGCTTTGGCTTTTGTTGTGAAAATTTTTAGGAAAAGTCGTGATAGGAAATGCCATAAATTTATGTACTGTTTTGTACTCCAAATAAAGGTTATTTTTTTCCATTTTAAGTGATATTAATAACACATGTACTCTGAGTAGTGAAGCATTTCCATATTCAGACAAAAGGGGAGGGATATGTGTTCATTAGAAACTTAAAGCCTTATGTAAGTGACATATTCTGTGTGATTACAGCAGGGTTTCCTAGTAGTATACCTCAATGGAAATCAGGACTTCATAGCTCTTGAGCAGAAGACCCAAATCTTAGCTTGACATTTAATTGACTGACTAGGGTCTGTATTTAAAAAAAACAACCCAAAACTGGTTTATATTCCCACAGCTCACCCTATAGATTATGGTCTTTACTAGACCTGAAATAACAAGTTTATTCTTTGGGCCTATTTGAGGGGAGCATGTCATAGGAGAAGGCTAATATCTCTTGTACTAACCCATGAAGTTTGTTTGTAATTTAATGCAATCAAATTAAACCTTAATTTGAGTGAGACTGTTGGTTTTGTCCACACTGCCTTTTTCTTTTTTCCTTCTGTTCTCTGGAGCAAGTTTACCTTCTCATTCTCCTAGGGCCTATCAAGTTTACTTTGCACTCTCTTAGCTTTGTTTTGTCCCTCCTGTTGCTGTTGCTAAATTGGCTCTCCATGTAAACAGAGTGATGAAATTGGGTTTCACCAGAAATTGTTTCCCTGGTTGTTCTTTGTAGAACTGTAGGCAACTAGATAGAGATGATTTGAATTTATATTGTCGTCAACAACAAAGGTATTTAGGGGAGTCATTCCTGTAAGGAATTTATAATTTTATGATTAGCCGACATTGAAATTGTCCTTTCTCTAACTACAAATGAATAAAAGTTTTTTTTTTATCTTTACTCTTAAACAAAGAAGAAGAAAGGATGGGAAATAATTCATAGGCAAAGAAGGGGAAGGAAGGAAATATATTATTGTTGAGTTGTTTTTCTTGCTCTTCATGATCCCCACTTGGGGCTTTAAAAAACATTTTGTTCATTTATTTTTAGTTTTCAACATTTACTTTTATAAGATTTTGTGTTTTAAATTTTCTCCCCCTCCTTTACTTCCCACCCTCCTCAAGACAGTGTGCAATCTGACATCATATTAAACATATTTCCACATTAGTCGTGTTGTAAAGATGAGTTAGAACCAAAGGGGAAAACCACGAGAAAGAAAAAAACAACAACAAAGAAAATGGTGTGCTTTGATCTGCAATCAGACTCCATAGTTCTTTCTCTGGATATGAATAGCATTTTCCATCATGATTCTTTTGGAATTGTCTTAGATCTTTGCATTGTTGAGAAGAGCTAAGTCTATCAAAGTTGGTCATTGTACAGTGTTGCTGTTAGTGTGTGCAATGTTCTTTTGGTTCTCCTCACTTCACTCAGCATCAGTTCATGTAAGTCTTTCCAGGTTTTTCTGAAGCCCACCTGCTTATCATTTCTTATGGAACAATAGTATTCCATTACATTCATATACCACAACTTATTCAGCCATTCCCCAATTGACGGGCAACCCCTCAATTTCCAGCTCTTAGTCACCACAAAAAGAGCTGCTATAAAAATATTTATTGCAGCTCTCTTTGTGGTTGCAAAAAACTGGAAATATAGGGGATGCCCTTCAATTGGGGAATGGCTGAACAAGCTATGGTATATGAATGTAATGGAATACTATTGTGCTGTAAGAAATGGGAAGGAGATGGACTTCATAATTACCTGGAGAGGCTTATACGGACTGATGCTAAGTGAGAAGAGTAGAACCAGGCAAAACCTGTACACAATCACAGACACATCG
>CM053584.1:145839542-145857847 GCA_028627135.1 Pseudochirops cupreus | reverse complement strand
GGGGGGGGGGGAAAGGGAAGGGAGAAAATCTGAAACTCAAGTAATTGTGGAACTGAATCTTGTAAATTAAAAGTAAATGAGTAAATTAAAAAATTTAAAAAAAAAAGAAAAAAAAGAACTGCTATAAATGTTTTTGTACATACGGGTCCTTTTCCTTTGGTCATACTTCCAAATTGCTCTCCAGAAAGGTTAGACCAATTTACAACTCCACCCACAATGCATTAGTGTCCCAATTTTCCCACATCTCCAACATTTATCATTTACCTGTTTTGTCATATTTACCAATCTGATAGGTATGACATGATTCCTCAGAGTTGTTTTAATTTGCATTTCTCTAATAAATAGTGATTTAGAGTATTTTTCATATGATTATAGATAGCTTTCATTTCTTCATTTGAAAACTGCCTGTTCATATCCTTAAACCATTTATCAATTGGGGAACGACTTGTATTCTTATAAATTTGACTCAATTCTCTATAGATTTGAGAAATGAGGTCTTTATTAGAGACACTGGCTGTAAAAATTATTTCCCAGCCTTCTACTTCCCTTCTAATCTTGGTTGCATTGACTTTGTATAAAATTTTTAAAATTTAATGTAATCAAAATTATCCATTTTGCATTTCATAATGTTCTCTATCTCTTGTTTGGTCATAAAGTCTTCCATTCTCCATAGATTTGACAGGTAAACTATTCCTTGCTCTCCTAATTTGCTTATAATATCACCCTTTATATCAAAATTGTGCATCCGTTTTGACTTTATCTTAGCATACAGTGTAAGATGTTGGTCTATGCCTAGTTTCTGCCATATTGTTTTCTAGTTTTCCCGGCAGTTTTTGTCAAATAGTGAGTTCTTATTTCACAAGCTGGAGCCTTTGGGTTTATCAAACAGTAGATTACTATAATTATTGACTACTTTGTCTTGTGTACCTAATCTATTTCACTGATCTGCCACTCTATTTCTTAGCCAGTACCAAATAGTTTGGATGATTGCCGCTTTATAATACAGTTTAGCTCTAGTACGGCTAAGCCACCTTCCCTAGAATTTCTTTTCATTAATTCCCTGGATATTCTGGACCTTTTGTTCTTTCAGATAAATTTTGTTATTATTTTTTCTAGCTCTATAAGATAATTTTTTTTGTAGTTTGATTGGTAGGGCACTAAATAATTAAATTAAATTTAGGTAGAATTGTCATTTTTATTATATTAGCTCAGCCTACCTATGAGCAACTGATACTTTTCCAATTATTTAGATATGACTTTGTGTGTAAACTGTTTTGTAATTGTGTTCATATAATTTCTGGTTTGTCTTGGCAGGTAGACTCCATTTGGGGCTTTCTTGGCAAAGCTACTAGAGTGGTTTGCCATTTCCTTCTCCAGCTCATTTGACAGATGAGGAAACTGAGGCAAACAGGGTTAAGTGACTTGCCCAGGTCACACAGCTATTAATTGTCAGAGGCAAGATTTGAACTCAGGAAGATTCCTGACGCTAGGCCCAGTGCTCCATCCATTGTGCCATCTAAGTGTCTGGAAGAAAATAATACAGACCTGTTATTTCTAAAGTGATGTAGAATCTCAGAGAAGGAAGGAACCTAGAAGGTTATCTAGTCCAACTCTACCCAAATCAGAATTTTCACTATTTCCTGTCACAGTCATATACCATCACTTGGGGTGTATGGGGTGTTCAGGGCGTAGAACCTTTGATGTGAGGGCTTGCTGAGCCTTTTTCAGGGCTGCTCATCCACCTTTGGTGTTCACTCTCACCCAACTCTTAACTATGGCTCCAAGAAGCTGTAGCATTCAAATCAGCCACATTCTGGTAAAACCATCTTGGCAGACTAAACACGCCAGTGAGCTGGGGAGATATCTGTCCCCAGCATGTGAAAATTATCCCCCCGCCCCACCCCAGAAGAATGGGCAGATGAGAATAATTTGTTCCAACAGCCATGAAAGCGTTTGAAGTGGGCATTGTAAAATGCTCAGAGCGGAAAAGCATGGCTGATGAGCAGGAAATCATGTGCAAGCTGGAGAGCATCAAAGAGATCAGGAACAAGATCATGCAGATGGAGAAGATCAAGGCACGGCTGAAAGCAGAGTTTGAAGCCCTAGACTCGGAGGAGCAGCATCTGAAGGAGTATAAGCAAGAGATGGATCTCTTGCTACAGGAAAAGATGGCCCATGTAGAGGAACTGCGTCTGATTCACGTGGACATCAATGTGATGGAGAATACCATTAAACAGAATGACCTCAACAAGTTGTTGGAGTCCACACGGCAGCTGCATGATGAGTATAAGCCCCTAAAGGAGCATGTGGATGCTCTCTGCATGACCCTGGGCCTACAGAGGCTTCCAGACCTGTGTGAAGAGGAGGAGAAGCTTTCCTTGGATTACTTCAAGAAGGAGAAGGCTGAGTGGCAGATGGAGCTTCAGGAGCCACCCATCCTTGAGTCCCTCTCTGCTGCCACTGCTGCAGCCCAACAGCTTCAGGTGGCTAGGAACAAGACACCCGGTAGACAGCCACATTCAGACAACAGCCCCCACCCATGAAGGCCTGCCTGTCGTGTCACCAGCAAATCCACCAAATGCCCCCATCTACCTCCTGTGCAAAGCCAAGAGCCGCTCCCGGAACCCCAAGAAGCCAAATGGATGAATGAAAAGAAGAACAGCCTCACAGAGCTCCCCTGCTCAACCCCTTCCCCTGGGCCTGAGTGATTGAAGTCCAGGCATGAGCCTTCCTCCCCTTCTTCCATTCTTCCCTTCTTCCCTCTGCCATCCCTCATCTTGTATTTAGTGGGATGGAAGCACAACTCTTCTCTCATGTTCTTATTTCTTCCAGCCCTTGGGATTTGGGTTTAGGAAGACATATGTTTCAGGTACTAAGGCCCGTGTATCTTATAGCAACTCAATCCCTGATTGCTGCCCCTCCCTTCCCCCTCCCAACTTCAGGATATCAGGTGGTGGCAGAAGGCATCCAGGGGCCTGATGGGCTAACATCCCTGCCAGTGGTGGATAATGGGGGTATAAGTTGCTGGTTACTCACTGGCACCCCATGTCCCAAATGGGGCAGGCGCTCAAGGAATTGTGGGATCAAGGGGGCCCATTGTTCCAGATTGAGGTTGAGGAGGAGGAATGCTGCTCATCAACAGTGGCTACAGCAGAGGGACCTTTGAAGGTCATTATTACCGATGGTCTCTTTAGAATTTGGAGATCTAACAGTCTATTTCCTCCCTCCCTCTGTCAAGGGCATTGCTTCTCTGGCTTGGTAGGGAGCAGTTGCCTCCAGCAGACTGGTCCCACCATTTGGTTTCTCAACCACTCAGAACAGCTGCCTTCTTTTCATTCTAACTCTAGTCCTGTCCCATGCCTTCCAGTCTCCCTTGGGGGCCAGTCTTAAAGGTGCTGCTGTCTTTAAGGCTGTGGAAGCAACTTGCATAACCCACCTATTTCGCTTTCAGAACCAGTCCAGTTGGGTGCTCCTCCCTCTCGTTTCTCTATTTCCCAGGGGCCTAGATGTTGACACAGAAGAATGTGGCTGGCCTTCCTTTCCCTCTCTTTCCCCCTAATGGGACCATTAAGTCCTATCCACTTACCCAGCCCCCTGAACCCTTGCAATGAAACTAATGCAAAACCCCATTTTCCCAGGTATCTCTTTGACCACTGCTCATCCTGGCCGAGTGGCTATTTGCAGCTCTGCATTCCCTGGGAAGAGCCACTAACATTTGTCAGCCTGTTAACTTTGAAGAACTAATTCCCTTACATTTGATCAATGGTGCTTTTTGGGGGAGCTGAGGACATGGGAGCCATTGGGTAGTTCATCATGGATATGGCCCTGTTCCATATTTCTATGGTCCCAGCCATCATCTTCATTTTGGAGCTGTGCTGTGGATGTGTTGTTATTGATGTGAGTCAGTCAACCCCTCTGTTAGGCCTCCAGCCCCTCTCCCCCTACAGTTGGGTCAGTAGGACAGGTGGAGGTGGGAGGACTCTCCGGGATGGTCCTTTTCCTTCAGGAAACCCCATCCCATTAGCCACATGGAGCCCCTCATCCTCAAAGCCTCCTTCCCTGGGGACCATGATCACAGCTTCTGAGCATACCTCTCCCCTGACTTACCCTCCCCTCCTTTAAGTAGAAGAGAAAGTCCCAGAGTCCTCACTGCCCTCCAGGTCACTCTTGTGAAGACCTTTCCTGGTGTTAAGGGGGTAGGCCTTGGCCAACTTTGAAAAAGCTTCAACCCCATGTCCCTGACAGGAGGCATTTTTTTTCTTCCTTGTTTACCAGTAGTTTTAGTGAGTTGTCCCCAGGGGCTATGTGTTCATAACCTCTGCCTCTTGGACTTTAGTGTGTTATACAAATCCTATTAAATAAACATCATTCCAGATTAAAAAAAAAAACGCTCAGAGCTTGATCAGACATAGAAGATGCCAACGTCATCCACTGCTTTGGAATGCCTTCTGCCCTGCCACTGGACTTCAGTGACCCTGGAAGAGAGAATGAGGCTGGTGACTTTGTGCAGCTCTGCCTCACTTAAAACCAATTCACACAAGATTCAAGACATCACCCCATGATGTCACTGGTCTTCTTTGAAAGGAAATAGAAGCAACATACCATAACTTGATTAGCCATTGCCCTCTTAATGGGTACCCCCATTACCTTGAACTTCTTTGTCGTCAGGTAGAACTTGAACCCAGATCTTCCTAACTCTAATCAACAGGACTCTCCTACTGCATACTGCCTCTCACTTTGCCTATAACAGGTACTTAACAATTGCTTTTTTAATCGAGTGAAGACATAATCTTCAGTGTGTCTCCCCACTCCCTATGAGTCGATTATTAATAACAACCATTCCATGCAAAGGGGAGGTTTACATTTAGAACAGATGCTATTGCAAAGGGGCAGCATGAGTGTACATGTAAACTTGTGGTGACTTTTTTTCTAGCAAAAAATTAAATTTTAAAAGTTTTGATTTTTTTCTCTAGTAAAAGAAATAGTTTGAGAATACTGAAGAGCCATATAACATGCCATATCCTGATATAACTGAAGCTGTTTTGATGTCATCTTTTTCAAGAGTTGAGTTGAAGTCAGGGTGGGTTGGTGCTGCTTATGCCCTTGGTTCTCAGCTCACTGCTTTTTTTTTCCTTTTAAAATAATAATAATAATAACTAAACATTTATATGTTGTCATTGAGTCATTTCAATCTCTTCATGACTCCATTTGGGAATTTCATGGTAAAGATCCTGCAGTGGCTTGTCATTTCCTTCTCTGGCTCATTTTCCAGATAAAGAAAGTGAGGTAAACCAGGTTAAATGATTTGTCCTGCGTCACACCCCTAGTAAGTATCTGAGGCTGAATTTGAACTCTGGTCTTCCTGACTCCAGGCACAGCCCTCTATCTAATGTGCCATCTAGTTGCTCCTATATATGTATACATACATCATATACATACATACATACACATATACATATACATGCATATCACTGTCTCTTCCCAAAGACTCCTGTTTGCCCTCCCTCTCCCCAAGCCTTTCTTATAACAAATACAATCCAATGAAACTGATCAACAACAAATTGACCATGGCCACAAATGTATGCCTCTTTTCATACATTTTGTCCACCACTGGTCTGTTGAGAGAAAGAAGGCTTGCTTTGATACCAGGCTCTTTAAATTAAATAAGGCTAACTAACATCTTACTGACTGGCAAGGTAGTTCTGAAGTCTTTTACTTTTTCCCTTTTGTAACCACCATGTGTCACAGTTTGGCAAAGTTGGCCAGATAAAAGGAAAATGAAAGAGATACTTTGTTTTTTTCCACCTATGGAATAGGGGCGGGTTGGCGTCTTTCTCTACTCGTCCCTTCAGTGTGCTCCTTGGGTGTAACATTTTCTTGGTGTACACCTCTTCTCAACTTCAAATTCAGAGTACCAGAAAATAGAAAAGACTGAGGGACTGCCTAAGCCACCAGCCTCTGTACCATTCTGCTTATTCATGACTCAGAATGCTAGAAGGATAGTTGGTGTTGAGTCACAGTGCTTATTTTTCCTCTGATATTAAAAGATTATAAGAATTATTAATTAAAAAAAGATTAGAGCCATGTAATTCTCTCAGTATTGTGGCACAGAACCCCCAAGCTAGGATAAAAAGAACCTGGCTATTTTAGACTAAAGTTCAAGCTGTTTAGTCCTGTTTAATTCTAGGTACTTAAAACCATTCACTGGCTCCTCTGTTTAAGCATCTCTACCTGCTATTAAGGCAATTAGGTGGCACAGTGGAGAGAGTGCCACGCTTGGAGTTGGAGTCAGAAAGACCCGAGTTCAAATCCAATCTCAGACATTTACTAGCTGTGTGACCCTGGGCAAGTCACTTGATCCTGTTTGCCTCAGTTTCCTCATTATAAAATGAACTAGAGAAGTAAGTAGGAAACCACTCCAGTATCTCTGCCAAAAAAAAACCCCAACTCAAACGGGGTCATGAATCGTCACACACAACTGAAAATGACTGAAAAACAACAGCAGATGCAATTAATAACACGAATTGCATAGCTTGATGTGCTATGACTGGTCATAGTTTTATATAAAAATCCGGAATTAAGAACAGCTAAAAGAAAGAAAAAGGAGATGGGGGATTGGGGAGGAGGTAGGGAGATTATATCTTCACTTTGCTGATTGATCTCAACTCTAGTCTGAGCAGAGTCTAGCTACACTGACGTTCCAGGTTTAGTCTCCATTCAAAAAGGTGACCATCAAACTGGAGCCTTCTATCATGATGCCACCACCATATTTACTCCTTCTCTCCTACCTGATCTCTTGCCTACTTATCTGAGCTCAGCACCTAGTTGCTCCCAGAGACAAAGTGCTCATTCTCATGATCACAATCCCAGAAATTCCATTGCAACCTATGGAATTTAACTCCTTTTTAAGCATTTCTCAGTGTCCTAGAGAAACTCAGTTTATACTTTAATTATAATGGTCTAAATTATTTTCTTGGTTATGCTAATTTTGCTCTATATCAGATCATATAATTCTTCCCAAGTTATTTTCAATTCTTCATATTCATCATTTCTTGTGGTATAATAATATTCTATTACATTCATATACCATAATTTGTATATATACCATATACCATTCCCCAGTTGAGGGATACCAATTTTTCTACCAGTTCTTTGCTACTACAAAAAAAGTGCTGCTCAGAATATTTTTGTAAGTACAAGACCTTTCCCTCTGTTTTCTTTTAAGTCTCTTTGAGAGATATTCCTAGTAGTGGTATCTCCTGGTCAAAATATAATTCCAAATTGTTTTCCAGAATGATTGGACCAATCCATAACTTCACCAATAGTGCAATGGTGTGCCTGTCTTCCCGGAACCCCTCCTACATTTACTATTTTTATCTTCTTTATCCTTGTTTGAGGTGAAGCCTCAGAATTATTTAAATGAGCATTTCTCCAATTATTAGTGATTTTGGGCATCCTTTCTTATGGTTTTTGATAGCTTGCATTTCTTCTTTTGAGAACACAATTTGACCATTTATCTTCAGTCCCACCATATATCTGTCCTGTGATTTGCAAGTATCATTTGTGATTTGCATTTATCATTTCCACTTACATCACTCACTCTTCCCCAAAGTGAGTTTAGCATCTTTGTCCACAAGCCTGATCCCCTTCTTACTTACTTACAATCACTGTTCTTCTGGTTTCAAAACCTTGGTCTCGTCTTCCTTTCTGTCACCTTCTCTATCCTCTAATCCCATGTACCTATTGATTACCAAGTCCTATTGATTCTCCTGTAACAGGTTCTGTTTGTTCTAGGTGCTCACTTTTCAGTGCTGCCAAATCTATACCCATCTCTGCTTTCTGCAAGCCTTTTGAATGAGATAGTAAAGTCAAGGATCCTGGAGGGGTGGAATGTAATGGTAATGAAATTTGAAGATCCCCTTGTATTGGTAAGCTAACAGGTATTTAGCATTTGGTTTCAAGTTAATTATATCAAGCCTAATCAAGTTAATTATATCAAGAAACAGAAGGTATGAACTCCTGTTGCTGATGTAACAGGAAGGGGTGGAACAGGGAGGAGCTAATACCTTATATAAGGAAAAAACACAAGCTGGAGAGTCAGAACTTCTCTCAGCAAGCATCTGGAGGCTGGGCTGCTACTACTGGACTGAAGACTGAACTGAGAATTGTGAAGAACTGAGAAGAGAAATGAGAACTGAGAACTGAGAACAGAACTTTTTGGAGAAAGCAGCTGGAAGCTAGGGAGGAGAGGCCCAGGCTGGAGAAAGTGATTTTGATTTTGAGAACAGAACTTGTGGTGGCAGAGCTTCTTCTGAGAGCCAGCCAAACTCCTGCTGAGAGTTTCCAAGAACCAGCCAGAGCTTCCAGAGGAAGCATGACTGTGATGTCAGTACTTTGTCTGTTTTGGGTCTATGTTGATTTCACAGGCAGAAAGTGAATTGAGATGATAGTGCCAGACATGTGTGTGAATATTGTTGTAATTCTGCTAAGCTTGATGTGTGTAGATATTGTTGTGGCTCTGTTAAGTTTTCTCTTCCCAGGAACAGAAATTGTGAAGGACTTGAGGTGGACTGGACACTGTGAGCTTCATTGCGGAGCAGGAACTGCATGGAGAGCTGGACAAGGAACTGGGAGCTGTCTGCCTTTGAACTCAGGTGTCAATTGGTTAGATACGGGCAGTAGCTGGGACCATGGAAGAGGAGCCATGGAAGCTGAGAGCCTGCCTTGAGTCAAGATGAAAAGACTCTCCTTGGGTATTTAATGCTGACTGATGAAATTGTAACTTACTTGTGACCTAGGGGTGGGTGGCCTCTGTACTTTCCACCACCCCTTTAGAGAGTACTGAGTTAGTGACTGATGAAATTGTAACTTACTTGTGACCTAGGGGTGGACAGCCTTTGTACTTTCCATTACCCCTTAAGAGCCTACTGAGTAGTGACTGATGATATTGTAACTTAATTGCACCCCATGGGTAGAGGACTTTGACTTTTGTACTTTGATAATTGAATTATGGATTTACTAAATGAAGGACTTATTAAATGAATGTACTTTGTTTAAAACTATGTGACTACTTTGGTGAAAACAACATGGTCATTTTAGCTATAAGTTGTGAAGTTATAACATTCTGAATGCTGTATTTTGTTTTCTGTGAATGTTTTGCTCTGATTTGTTACTGAATAAATAGAGAGTTCACTATACTGTGTAATCAGAACCTTAGATAAATCATGTAACTTCTGTTTGCTTCAATTTCTTCAACTATAAAATGGGGATAATAATAGTACCTAACTTTTAGGGTTGTTGTAAGTATCGTGTAAAATAATATTTGTAGCACAGTGCCTGGCACCTAGTAGGCACTATATTAGTGCTAGCAAATGTGAAATATTATTTTTAATTACACATATATGTATAACTAGATTTATTATACACAGGTAAATTGAGATGCTTGTCCTTTCCCACTAAGGCCCCCAGCTCTGTGTAAATACGTGTGTTTAGTTCTATCAGAGCCTGATTTCTAAAGTTAAGAGTAAGACTCATTTTCTTTCCTTTCTTTTACTTTTGTGGCAATCAGGGTCAAGTGACTTGCCCAGGGTCACAAGCTAGTGACTGCTGAGGTCAGATTTGAACTCAGTCCTCCTGACTCTAGTACTCTATCCACTGTACCACCTAGCTGCCCTAAGTTTCTTTTTCTTAAATCATCTGTGTCTTTACTAAATCATTTAAAGATCATGGGGCAATATAGATTCTTTCAACCCATCCTCTAGTTAGCTCTTCAGAGTCCTAGAGCAAGGCTACTGTTCCCTTAAGAGTTCTAATTGTAAACCTAAAGGATGGGGAGTTGTTGGTCTTTAATACTATAGCTTGGGCAGCTAGGTGGCACAGTGGATAGAGTGTTGGCCCTGGAGTTAGGAGGATATGAGTTCAAAGCCAGCCTCAGATACTTACCAGATGGGTGACTCTGGGCAAGTCACTTAACCCCTATTACCTCCCCCCAACCGAAAAAGGTGGGGGGGCAGCTAGGTGGATATAGCACTAGCCCTGTAGTGAGAAGAACCTGAGTTCAAAGCCAACTTCAGATACTTACTAGCTGTGTGACCCTGGGCAAGTCACTTAACCCCAATTGCCTAAAAAAAAAATAACTATAATTCTCAAGCCTCCATCCAGCATCTTCCTCCCCATATCAATTATCAATTTCCATCTCCCTAGTATCACATTGATTTATCCTCAACATTAATCAACCAATTAACATCAGTTAGCTTTTTACAAGGGGATATTTACTTAAAAGAAACTTTAAAGATAGATAATGTTTAGATAGCATTAACCCTCCAGGGAGGAGGAACAGGTAAAAACCACCATCTGTGATCAAGACTCTTAAAGGGACATTCAGCAGTGATCAGCCCACTCCAGCCATGCCTCAGTCAGGCCTCATTCCTCTCCAGGCTGCCCATCAGACTTATTCTACAGGATTTAGCTCAAATCTCACCTTCTGCCCAAGGCCTTTCCCAATTCCACCAGCTGCTAGTGCCTTCTCTCAGATTACCTTCCACCTACTCTGTATATAGCCTGAATATACCTAATCATTTACTTGTTGTCTCTCTCCTTAGAATATGATCATCTTTGGGGAAAAGAATTGTGTTTTGCCCTTTTCTTTGATTCCTCGGTGTTTATTATAGTGGAGCCGCTAGGTGGAGCCATAATACACAAAGCACAGCGTGGAGTCCGGAAGACTCATCTTCCTAAGTACAAATCTGACCTCAGACACTTATTAGCTATGTGACCCTGGGCAAATCACTTAACTTTGTTTACCTCAGTTTCCTTATCTGTAAAATGAGCTGGAGAAAGGAATGGCAAACCACTCAGTATCTTTGTCAAGAAAACCCCAAATGGTTATGAAGACGTAATTGAACAACAAAAATATGATAGTGCCTGGTACATAGTAGGTATTTAATATATGCTTGCTGATTAATTAAGTCCTTTCATGGTTACACTTGGGGCCATCTCCAGTCATTCTGATCTATATCTGGCCACTGGACCCAGATGGCTCTGGAGGAGAAAGTGAGGCTGGTGACTTTGCACAGCTCTGCCTCACTTAAATCCAAGTCACTAGCAAGTCATGACATCATCTTCCTGATGTCACGGTCCTCTTTGAGAATGAAGGACAAACAACAACAACAATCATGGTCACATAGCTAGTAAATATTTAAGGTGAGAGTCAAGCCCAAGCCTTCCTGACTCTTAAATCTAGTACTCAACCCTACCCCTAAATCAGTGAGTTAATCAACAAACATTAAGTGCTTACTGTATATCTGGCATGGTACAAAGTGCCGGAGATAATACAGCTATGAAAAAGACTTTAAAAATTCCCTACCCAATAGTTCTTGTTTTCAAGGAGTTCACAATCTAATGGAGGAGATGTCAGGCAAACAACTACATAGAAACAATATATAGACAAGATAAACTGGGGGGTGGGGGGAGAGGGAGGGAGAGAAAATGTGAAACTCAAGGGATTGTGAACTGAATCTTGTAAACTAAAAGTGAACAAACAAATTAATAAAGACAAAAAAAGATAAACTGGAGGTAAACAACAGAGGGGAGTCAGTAGCATTAAAGGAGACCAAAAAAGTTTTGCAGAAAGTGAGACTTCAGCTAAGACTCAAGGAAGCCAGGAGATGGGAGATGAGGAGGGAGAATTCCAGGTATAGAGCACAAGCCAGTGAAAATGCTTCTAGTTGGGAAGTGGATGGACTTGGCAGAAGGGGAGAACAGTAGGTGTAGGAAGATTGAAAAAGTAGGTAGGGGCCAGGCTTATCAGTTTGTATGTTGTGTTATCCTAGTAACTCCTGAGGGCAGGGATCATTTTTCCTTTGGGTTTTATACTTCTAGTGATTTACATTTATTGAATGAGATTGGGTTGCATTAGATTGATGTTGTCTGTTAGCTGATTTAATATGGCTAGAGTTGTTTGCAGGGGAAACAGGGGAAGCAGAGGGGCATTCTGTGACTCATTCTAGTTTCCATTTTATCAGGAAGGTCCTTCCTGTAAGAGGCTATCTATTGAGCCAGGAGTTGTGAGAGTAATGACTTTAACTCTGGCCAATTAGGGTGTCTGAAGAGTTGAGCCTGACAGCAGAGGGCATCATCAGCTAACGCTCAGCTCACAGAGCCCCAGACAAGCTGCCTCAGGATACCTATTATCGCCACTATTTTTCAATTTCATACGAGAAATAAGAAAAGAAGGAAATTGAAGGAATCAAAATGTGTAACAAGGAATAAAACAATCTCTTCCGACAGACAATAGGATGGTATACTTGCAAAATCCTAGAGATTCAACTAAGAAATTAGTTGAAACAATAATTTTAACAAAGTAGCAGAACATCAAATAAATCCACATAAATCATCAGCATTTCTATATGTTACCAACAAAGCCCTGTAAGAAAAGATACTCAGAGATATTTCATTTGAAATAACCATTGACAATATAAAATACCTGGCAAGATAAATCCAGGTATCATATGAACATAATTATGAAACACCTTTTATACAAATAAAGTCAGATTTAAATGACTGGAGAAATGTTAATTGTTCATGGGTAGACTGAGCCAAAATAAAACTGGCAATTCTACCTAAACTACTTGTTTAGTGTGATTCCAATTAAACCACCAAAAAATTAATTTTATTGACCTATCAAAAATAACAAAATTCATTTGAAAGAATAAAATATCAAAGGAATTAATGAAAAATTGTAGAGGAAGGAAATCCAGCAGTACCAGATTTTAAACTGGTACTTAATAAGGCAATAATTATCAAAACTGTCTTGTAATAGTTAAGAAATAGGATGGTAGATCTGTGTAATAGATCAGGTAAATAATACACAGTAATAAATGACTATAGTAACATTTTGTTTGATAAATACAAAGATTTAAGTTTTGGGATAAGAACACACTCTTTGGTTAAAAAATGCTAGGAAAATTAGAAAGCAGTCTGGCACAAACTAGATATAGATCAGTATCTTACACCATTTACCAAAATAAGGTCAAAATAGATAAATGACCTACACATAAAGTGAAGTATCATAAGCAAATTAGAGGGGCATAGGACATATTACCTATCAGATTTGTGGATGAGAAGAATTTATGAATAAATAAGAGAGAACATTGTAGGATATAAAATGGATAATTTTGATTACATTACATTTAAAAAGTTTTTGTACAAATAAAACTGAAGAAGTCAAGATGAGAAGGAAAGCAGAAAAATTGCATAACCAGTTTCTTAGATAAGGGCCTCATGTGTCAGATTCATGGAGAACAGAGTCAAACTTATAATATGAGTCATTCTCCAATTGATAGTATATGAACAGTCAGTTTTTGGGAAGACAAAATCAAAGTTATATTATAGTCATATGAAAAAATGTTCTAAATCTTTATTGATTAAAGAAATGCAAATTAAAACAATTCTGAGATACCATCTCACACCTACCATATTGGTTAATATGAAAGACAAATGATGAATGACAAACGATGGAGGGGATGCATAAAATCAGGACACTAATACGTTGTTGGTGGAGTTGTGAACTGATCCAACTATTTTGGAGAGCAATCTGGAGCTATGCCCAAATGGTTATATAACTGCATATACCTTTTGACCCAACAATACCACTATTAGGTCTGTTTTGCAAGGTGATCAGGGAAGAAGGCAAAGAATCCATATGTTCTAAAATATTTAAAGCAGCTTTCTTTGTAGTGGCAAAAAATTGAAAAGTGAGGGGATGCCCATCACCTGAGGAATGGTTGAATAAGTTGTGGTATATGATTGTGATAGAATTCTACTGTGCTATAAGAAATGATGAGCAGGTTGGTTTTAGAAAAATGTGGAGGGGCAGCTAGGTGGCAAAGTACATAGAGCACCAGCCCTGGAGTCAGGAGGACCTGAGCTCAAATCCAGCCTCAGACACTTAACACTTAATAGCCATGTGACCTTGGGCAAGTCATATAACCTCAATTGCCCTGCCTTCCCCCCTCCAAAAAGAAAAAAAAAGAAGAAAGAAAAAAAAGAAAAATATGGAAAGATTTGTATGAAATAAAACAGAGTGAAATGAACAGAACCAAGAGAACACTGTATACAGTAATAGCAATATTGTTTGATGAGTAACTGTGAATGACTAAGGTATCCAGAGTCATATGATCATACATACCAGTGAAGATGAACTTATGAAGGAAAATGCTATCCAACTCCAGAGAAAGAACTGATATATGGAAATATGTATTGTATGGTTCCACAGATATTTCTATATCAAAATGTTGGCTTTCTCTAATTTGAGGTTAGGAGGGAGATAGACAAATTGGAACTCAAAATAGAAACAAAAATAAAACTAAAAAAAGAGAAACTGTTTCATGATCCTTAGGCTAGCTACAGTGGCAGAACAGATGGTAAGGTTTCTTCTGTAATGTCATTTGCACTGATTAAATTGGATCAACTTCTAACATCAAGTCATTTGATAGGAAGGTGGTTGGCAGGCTAGTATCTACATACATCTGTTCTAATGACATTATAGTCTGCGCTGTCAGCTTTCAAGATGTATATATATATATATATATATATATATATATATATATTTGTGCACACATAAATATATGTGTTTATGTATAGTGTATATCAAACAGTTTCCATAATTATGAGATTCAGGGACATATTGGGAGAGGGTGGAGTTGGAAACACTGTCTAGTTGTTGGAGCACTATTATTGTTTAATGTAATTAAGGAAGGTTTCCTGGAGTCTCAATTCCTTCTTCTCTCTTTACCCATTCTCCCCCTCTCCCTCCATTTATAGACTGTTCTCCTTCCTCACTTCTTCCTACCTCTGAAATCCCTCCCTCCACTCAAAGCTCAGTTCATAATGCCTCCTTTGAGAGACCTTTCTCCATTCTCCCAGGTGTCCTCACATCTATGCCTTCTCCACTCACATAGCTACCATCCCAGTTTAGGCCCTCACCTCCTCTTCTGTTGATTATTGCAGTAGCTTCCTAAATGGTTTATCTGCCTCAAGTTTCTCCCCCTTCACTCTCTATCTATCACATAGCAGCCATAGTGATATTTCTAAAGAACACATCTGACAATGTCACTCTCCTGTCCAAGAAACTCCATTGGCTCCCTATTAACTCTAGGATCAAGTATTAACCCCTTTACTTGGCATTCAAAGTCTTTTATAACTTGGCTCCAGCCTAACTACTCAGTTTTTAATTTAGTTCTGATTTTTCCTCCAAGGAGAATGACTTTGTCACTGGAAATTACAGAACAAAAATGACTAAAAGGGAGTTGATAACTGAGCTAAGTAAGGAAATAGTAATTTTTTGGTAGTTTAATTGGAATCACACTAAACAAGTAGTTTAGGTAGAATTGCCAGTTTTATTATATTGGCTCAGTCTACTCATGAACAATTAACATTTCTCCAATCATTTAAATCTGACTTTATTTGTATAAATAAAATAGTCTCCTGGCCTAGATGAACTACATCCTCAAGTATTGAAAGAAGTGGCAGGTGTGATTGCTGAACCACTATCAGTGATATCAGGAAGATCCTGGAAAAATGAAAAAAGCACCATCAGCGTGGAGGTGGGCAAACATCTTGACTTTCAAAAAGAGAAAAGAGAACAGAATCTATAAACTATGGGCCAGTTGGATTGATTTTGAGTCCTAGAAAAATTCTAGGGGAGATCATTAAAGGGGTGCTCAATGCACATCTAGAAAAGGAAACAGTGATCACAAAGAGCCAACATGGCTTTATTGAGAACAGATCATGCCAGGGGCGGGGAATCTTGTTCTGTGGAGTTTGGATTCAGTCAAATGGCTTCACTTGAGGACCTAGAGGGCCACTTTTGCCCTTGAGGCTGAAGGTTCCCTACCCCTACAACAGACTAACTTCATTTCCTTTTTTGATGGAATTACTAAATAAGCAAATGATAGCAATGCTTAGATGTTGTTTACCTAGAATGGGTTTTAGCCAGCCTTGTGATAACTTAGCTCCTATTATTCTGGCAAGGAAGACAGAGGGATGTGGATTTGACACTACTACAGTTAGAAGGATGCAGAACTGGCCTCAAGACTGGACTCAAGGAAGCATTCGAATGGTGGCAAGAAGTCAGCTGGGGAGCTCCCCTAAAATCTTTGCTTGTGTCACCAGCTATCCACTGGCAGTATTAGGGATAGGGTTCAGTGTCCATCTAGGAAGAGAAAAAGAGAAAGGGGCAATAGGAGGAAGGTTGGGGCTGAATGATGGAACTCAGGGAAGAGGAACTGGAATCCCACTGATTGGTGCCCTCCATGTGTCCAGGGATGGAGTCTAGGTAGCTTGAGAATTGAGAAGTGGGGACTTAACCTCCTTTCCTTTTAGGAAGTAATAAGAAATAATATAATGTATATAGGGAATGGAGTAAAAATTTATAAAAAATAAGAGCTGTTCCCTGATTGATAGTCAAAGGATATGAAAAAGCAGTTTTTGGAAGAAGAAATCAAAGCTATATATGGTTATGTGAAAAAAAATGTTCTAAATCCTAATAATAAGAGAAATGCAAATTGAAACAACTTTGAGGTACCACCTCACACCTATCAGATTGGCTAACATGACAAAAAAGGAAACTGACAGATGCTAGAGGGGATATAGAAAAGTAGGGAGACTAATGCACTGTTGGTGGAGCTGTAAACTGGTCTGAACATTCTAGAGAACAATTTGGAGCTATGCCCAAAGGGCTATAAACTTTGACCCAGCAATACCACCTTTAGGTCTGTATCAAGGAAAAGGACCTATATATTCACAAATATTTATAGCAGCTCTTTTTGTGGTGGCAAAAAATAGGAAATTGAGGAGATAATTATCAATTGGGGAATGGTTGAACAATTTGTGGTATATGATAATGATGGAATACTATTGTGCCATAAGAAATGATGAGCAAGATGGTTTGAGAAAGCTTGGGAAGACTTATATGAGCAGAATAAAATGAGAAGAATTAGATCATTGTATGCAATAATGAAATATTGTAAAGATGATCAACTATGAAAGACGTGTTTACTCTGATAAATACAATGATCCAAGACAATTCTGAAGGACTTATGATGAAAAATGTATTTTCTACCTCCAAAGATAGAACTGGTGAACTCCAAGTGCAGATTGAAGTATAATTTTTTTCACTTATTTTTCTTGCTTTTTGGGGGACATGACTAATATGGAAATGTTTTGCATTATTTCAGATACATAATTGATATCATTGCTTGTCTTCTCAATGTGTGTGGGGGGGCGGGTGGCTGGAGTGAAGGAGAGAACTTGGGACTCTAAAGTTAAAAAAAAAAAGAAATAACATTATGTAAGTGTCCTGGTCTAAAGTTCTTGATCTCACCTGAATGGAAAACCGTATCAGTACTTTTAATTAAATTCCAAGAAGGCAATGTACTGTTATGAAAACAGTTTTAGAGGAAGAGTTAATAAAGTTTTGAGGGGGAAAATCTTGATTCCCTAAATTTAAGATAAGAATAGTGCTCAAACTAAAAACTAGGAATCTTTTGATTAATCCAATTAGAGCAGAATCTTTGTTCTCCCTTCACCAGGTTGAATAGTTTGGGAAAGATATTTCCTTCAAACCCAGCTAAGATCACACCTTCTGCAAGAAGCCTTTCCTTATCCCCTTTAATGCTAGTGCCTTTCTCTGTGATTCCCTCCAAATTATTCTGTTTATATCTTGTTTGCACAGAACTGTTTGCATGTCGTCTCTGTCATTGGGTTAGAGCTCCCGGTTTGTTTGCTTTTCTTTCAATCTCCGGTACTTAGCACAGTGCTTAGCGCTTGGTAAGCACTTAATTTGCTAATGATGACTGCCTAACTCCACTTTTCTCCAGGATGAACGGGCATTGCTATTGTTTTCTTTAAGCAAATTAGAACCCCCAAAACTGAGCTTTCTAACTCTGCCTTATCTTATTACAGAATTTTGTTTACTATAAAAATATACATGGGCATGACTCGGGTCAGGGAGCTTTTTCAATAAGTAGGGGAAAGCCCTGGGTCTTTGTGTGTGTCTCTGTCTCTGTCTCATCAGGAATTCCTGGATGTTAGTAAATTGTATCTGATAGACTTTTGGCTAAAATTTATTTATTTTTTTTGTTCTTATAAATTTCATTTTATTTTTTTTTTAATTTTTAGTTTGCATCATTCATTTCCACGAGATTTTGAGTTACATATTTTCTCCCCATCTTTCCCCTACCCACTGCCCCAAAACAGCCATCCCAGTGTATCCCCCCTCCCCCAATTTATTCTCTCCTATGTCT
>CM053584.1:145825351-145839042 GCA_028627135.1 Pseudochirops cupreus | reverse complement strand
TCCCTCTACAGAAATGTGAACATTCATCAGCCCTCCCCCCCACCCTGCCCTCCCCTCTATCATCCTACCTCTCATCCCCCTTCCCCCTACTCTTCTATGTGGCAAAATGCCCAGTTTAGAGTTTATGTCAATCCTTCCCTATTTTGGCTAAAATTTAAAGTTAGTTCAAGTCCTCATCCCCTCTCTCCTGGTTGATTTCTTAGTTTGTCTTTGTGCCTCATCTCTTGTTACCCCATTCCATGTTCTTCACAGATACTAAAGTGATTTTCTGAAAGCTGATAGGATCATGTTCTCTCTTTACCTCGCTAGGATGAAAAATAAACTCTTTAGTTAGATATTTAAAGTTTTTCAGAACGAGACGACTCCCCCCCCCCCATCTTTCCACTAGCTCTGGTACTGTGCTGGGTAAGCCATTTCCATTCTAGGCTTTAGTTTCCTGCAAAATGAAAAGGTTGGACTAGAAGGGTTCTAAGCTCCCTAGGTCTAAACATATGATCCTCTAGACAAAAATGTTGGGATGAGAAGAAACAAGCCTCATATTGTTTTCTGCTGCAGGTTTCGAGCCTTCTCTCTAACACACACGATTTATCACCAAACAAATCCTTTTTGGCACATAGAGAGTGGAATCCTGTCATTTAAATAGGTGAAAACATTCTAATTTTACTGCAAGGAGGTAGGTTAGACAAAAGAAATAATTTCCCGACTTGGAATGGGAAGGACAGACTGAGATGTGAGAATCTAGAAGTAGTAACCAAAGAGAATGAATAGTGTCTTTCCCTAAAGAGGTCTAGGAAGATTAGAAGAGTAGACATGCTGTCCTGGTGGCAGGATTTTTCTAGCTTCTAAGACACCCCCTCCCCTCCTGGGTTTTTCAGTTCTGCCAAAAGTATCCCTCTTATGGTGCTCTCAGAGTCTTTAGTTTTCGGTGTTAAAATATGGAAGGGAAAAAAGGAAATTAAAAAAGAAAATTGGAGGCTCGGGGAAAAGGAATGGGTAAGTGATGGAAATCGTGGCTATAAAATAAGCCCTCATTTCCCTCCTTCTCACAGGCCCAAGCAGCAGGAGAATCCCGGGGCTTGTCCAGATGCTGACAACTGGAGCCGCCTCCAGGATCGCTGATTGGCTGGTGTCACAGTGACATCACGTTGCGGGTTTTTAAGGCTTGAGTCTCGCAAATCCTTCGCAGCAGAGCAGAGCGGCAGCCCAGAGCGATACCGTCCGAGAGGGCCCCGTCCCTGAATGCGACCCAGACCTAGGCTGGGAGAGCGCGGTTCCCCCCAGTAGCTGAAGAAAGGTATGGAGGGGTTGTCATGCTAATAGGACGGAGCTGTCTCATCCTTTGAGCGCCCGGCGATGGGGAATTTGGAGCGTTCACGCCGGTGCGGGTAGCAGGAGGGCGGGATGGATGATTGGAGGAACGCCGGCAGGATTTACGAGGGGCTGCTGGGCTCCAAACCTTGGCACCTCGAGTGGGGAAGACTCTTCTAGTCCCGGGAGCATCCCCTGGCTGGGGTGGGGGAAGGGCTTCTGGAGGTTGCACCATGTCACATGCTCAGCGAGGAGGGTCCCAGAGCCCCCTCCCCTGGCATCTCGTCTCATCTCTCCTTCGAATTCACACTCCACTCGATTCTAGTCCCGGTATTCACTGAAGTTTTGCAGCATTGGGTGATAGTGTATGCAGAGGGGTCTCCTCTCAGCTCTGCCCCTCTCCATCCCCTCCCCCAGTGATATACAACCCTTTAAAATAAAAGAACAAACTAAAATTTGGAGGGGAGAGGAGGACTTTAAACCAGAAATTGTTTTTTGATTGAAGAACACTGTGGGCTGCAGAGAATTTAATGACAGGGAGGGAGGGAAGGAAAGGAAGACAGGTAAGGTGTCTGGCTGCCTGTGTGTATGTATTCTGTGCTAACTCTGCATCCCAGTCACTCCCTTATCTTTTCCTTTTCAGATAATCCAGCTCCAACCTCGTAATCTTGCTAAGAAACTTCTTGAGCACTGAGTCAGTGAGAACTAAGACTCAAGCTGTCTTAGGTACTACCATCATACCATGGGAAACCACCTTACAGAGATGGCACCGAATGCCTCTGTATTCCTGCCCCACTTCCAGGCCTTGCACGTGGTGGTCATCGGATTGGACTCAGCAGGAAAGACCTCCCTCCTGTACCGGCTCAAATTCAAGGAGTTTGTCCAGAGTGTACCTACCAAGGGCTTCAACACAGAGAAGATCCGAATGCCTGTGGGAGGATCCCGGGCCATCACCTTTCAGGTGTGGGATGTAGGGGGGCAGGAGAAACTGCGGCCACTGTGGCGGTCCTACACACGGCGAACAGATGGGATGGTGTTTGTAGTGGATGCCACTGAGGCAGAGCGGCTGGAGGAGGCTAAGATGGAACTCCACCGGATCAGCCGGGCCTCGGACAACCAAGGTGTGCCTGTGTTAGTGCTGGCAAACAAGCAGGACCAGCCTGGGGCTTTGAGTGCAGCGGAAGTGGAGAAGCGGCTAGCCCTCAAAGAGCTGGCCACTGCCACCCTCACCTATGTCCAGGGCTGCAGTGCGGTGGATGGACTGGGGCTGCAGCCTGGGCTGGAGAGACTTTATGAGATGATTATCAAACGGAAAAAAGTGTCTTGGGCTGGAACTGGGAGGAAGAGGTGGTGAAGCCAGAGACCCACAATGACCCCACCTATTCTGGGACACGAAGGACCTGTGTGCCCCTCTGCTCTTCTCGATTATGAAGGACCAGGGGCTCCCAGCCTCCAAGAAGAACAGGAGCATTGGAAAAGAACCTCCTATTTGAATGTCCTCTGAGGGGTTAGGATTTTATAACACCACCTTCCCCCCTCAATCTTCCAGTATGTGAAGTGGAGACTGATGGAGCTGTGGACTCAGAATTCAAATGTGACTCTACCTCATCCCGACTCCTACCTTTTTCCTTCTAGGTTTGAAAAAATCAGGATGGTTTTGTGTGGAAGGGGTGAAGTTTGGAAAATGGACACAAGGTCGAACTTGAACCCCCCTCCTGAATTTTAATTTTTTAGTCTATATTTCAGACCCTAAGGGTTTGTTTTCTAAGGACTTCAGTTCACAATAAATAGTCTCTATTTTTTTTAATGTGTGTGAAATTCTCAAGGGAAATGTCCCCTCCTACCCTGCCCCCCCTTAAAAAAAGAAAGCCATGTCTATTCTGTATTATTAACAGTAATTTTTTTTTAGGATTTGTCTGTATTAAGTTATTAAAATAGTGAAACTATGGTCTTGTTAGACTGTCTCCCTCCTACAATATACCTTATTCTTCTTCCTTTCCCTACACCCTACTTCTCCCCCTCTCTTGACACTAGTCATAGCCAGACCCAGCGGATTTCTTTAGAGGCCCATAGTAAATCAGTAACTTGGTATTTTATTGTCAGGAGTTGTAAGATGTCACTGATCCTTAAGTCCTTTTTGACAACTCTTGTAAGATTCATTTGGGAGGCAGAGTGACCTTCAAGGACATTATGTTCCTGCATCCCCAGACAGACAAATCAATGCACAGGTGGGCAACGGAATGATGAGCCCTCTCCATCTCCCCTCTACATTCAATTCCCTGCCCTTCCCTCCCCCCCCCCCAAGGTCTCCTAGTCCTGTTGATTTCAGATTTTGGGCAGCAGCAGCTGGAACTAGGAAAGTTAGGGCTGACAAGGGCCAGCCTGCCTTTAGTGACTAATCTCTGAATCTTTCCAGCCCTGGGAACTGCTGCTTTTCCTTTGTGAAGAGCAGAACCAGATCTAGACCTCTTTGCCTGTGCCTGTCAGGAGTTGAGTGTGCCAGCTGCTTCACCCTTTCCCCTGCTCTCAGCTCAGTGACAGGACCTTTACTTGGGGTTTTGCTGCTGGTTAGGGGAGGATTCCCAGGGCATCCTACCACCCTCCAAGGAAAGGGAGTTGACAGGGGTAGACAGGGGCTTTTTTTTTTTTAATCATATTAAGGGATTGGGCTAAATTGCATCTGTGTATCTGAAAATCTCTCCTAGAAGTACATACTTCACTGACCGTTCCCTTTGCTCGGTTCCCAAAGTCCTACTGCCATCTGTGTCAGACACAGCCCAACAATTAGATTAAGTTAATCTTTTTGGTGAGAGATAGATAGGGACAAGGAAGTAAACAATTAACCTAATTCTTGGACCATCCCCCTTTCCTCCAGTATAAATGTTTAATCCTCTGCGACAGACTGATTAAAGAGACAAACTATGAGGAGACTGGGCAGCAAGAAAGGGTGGTGTATGAATTAAAAATCTAGCTCTTGAGGACGACTCCACAACCCCCGCCAGAGGACTGACAGGCACAGGCACAATTTTTGTTGTTGCTGTTTTTCTGCTGTTTAGGGGATGGTTCTGATTTGACCCCTGGCACCCTGCAGCTGGCAGGGGGAGGGGCACTGAACCGAATAATTGCGTCAGTGCTGGTGCCTGTTAGAGCTGCTGGGCAGGTTCTTGGAATGGAATACTTTCCCCTTTCCCCCCTCCCCCTACGAACACATGCACACCTGTGACTCATTCCCAGGGCATGAGCTGGATGGATGCAGGGCGAAGGGTTCACACCTCCCTGCCCCAGAACATTTGTGGACATGTCTCAGGCTGGGAATGATCTGATCGGAGATCCTGTGCCCTTCACCTTCAAACTCTATGTTTTCTTTTCCTCTTGCCTAACCAGAGAGTTATCTTGTGTAACAAAAAAAATGAAAAAGAAAGAAAGAAAAAAGAAAGGGAGCTCAACAAAGCTAAACAATATATCAATTTAGACACTCTTTGTAGTGAGTGCTCTCTACCCACATTCCTCTCCATTTCTGCAAAAAAAGAGGGAAGGGGCATTTTCTTATCTCTTCTTCTAATGAAAACCTTGGTCATCAAAATTATTATTCAGTGTTCAGTTTTGTTTTATTATTTCCATTTCCATCATTGTATCACATAGCATATTGTTTTCCTTATCCTGCATTTCACTTTGCATCAGTTAATGTACGTCTTTCCACAGTTCTCTTTAAGTAGTCTTCACTCCTTGTGGCTCAGACATTGTGCATCACATTCATGTACCACGCTTTGGCCATTCTTTAATTGAGGGGCACCTGTGGAATAGCTTGTTCTGTAGAACACTAGACCCTTCCCTTACTCTCCTTAGTTGCTGAGCAAAAAAAGTTCTTTTTAGTCCAAGTCTATTGAGGTTAGCAAGAGTAAGGGTGAGTGTTGGAGAATCCTAATTATTCAAACTGGAGAGGGGTAGCCAAAGATATGTTGAGTAGAAAGTCATATTTTTGTTAGAGGGCAGAGTGAGTACCTGATAATCACTTTGCCTTAATTCATATAATTCTAGGGATGCAGAGGGTTTCTCTTAGTGTCTTCTACAGGGTTTGGGGAGGGGAGCAAAAGGGGTGGGAAGATACCTCTGTGTCTTCCAGCAGCTAGGTGGCCCAGTGGATAGAGCACCTGGGCCTGCTGTCAGGAAGAACCATCTTCCTGAGTTTAAAGCTGGCCTCAGACACTTACTATATGTGTGACCCTGGGTGTTTGTCCCAGTTTCCTTATCTGTAAAATGAACTGGAGTAGGAAATGGCAAATCACTCCAGTGTCTTTGTCAAGAAAACCCCAAATGGGGTCACAAAGATTCAGACACAACTAAAACAAATGAACAATGCCTCTGTGTCTAAGGTTGAGTCAGGATGTCCTCCGATCCTCCCTTACCTCTTGAGTCTTTCCCAGTGATATGGTATGGGAGCATAGCTTTAGAGCTGGAGAAGTTTTAAAGTTAAATAATCCACACCTTGCGTTTTATAGGCAAGGAAACTGAGGCCCAGAGAGGTGAAAGACTTCTCTAAGTTCACACAGGTAACAAATGTCACTGAGGTTGATTTGAACCCAGATCCTTCAATTCTAAATCCAGGACTCTTTCCATCCTTCCAAGATGCCACCCACAAACTGAAGCCATAGCTAAAAGGAGTCTGGAGTAAGGTTGAGGACCAGGTGGAGAAGTGTAATGAAGGGGAAAACCCAATGAACTAGAAGTCAAAAGATCTGGTTTCTAGTCTTGATGCCAGTAATCTGGTCTTAGTTTTGATCTGTTTTGTTTCACGGAGGGTTGTATTCTAAAGGTCCTTTCAGCTCTGTCATCCTACGATTCCAAGACGTGGAGAAGAGAGATTAACCCTCTTTTAATGTGATGGTTCTCTGTGCCACATCCACCCCCACCTAGGGAGGTAGCACAGTGTAGTGTCCAGGTGTCAAACACAGCACACAGGCTTGCCTGTCCCTAACACTCCAGAGGGCTGGCTGCTCTAACCAGGGAAGGGGAAGTAGATTAACATTTCTATAGTGCCTTCTAAGTGCTAAATACTTCATGAGTCTAATCTCATTTTATCCTCACAACAACAAAGTAGGTCATATTGTTGTCCCCATTCTACAGATATGGAAACTGAAGCAACCAACAGTTAAGTAAACTTGCCTAGGGTCACATGAATAGAGGGGGAGGTTGTCTTGAGATGTGAACACCATGAACTGGAAGGCCTGGGGATAGACTGTAAGTTCTTTGAGGGGAGGTTGTTTTTCTTCAGTCATTCAGTAGTGGGACCTCATACACCATACTACTGGTGTTTTGTTTTGTTTTTTTGGCAAAGATACTGAAGCGATTTTGCCATTTCTTTCTCCAGTGGATTAAGGCAAACAGAGGTCAAGTGACTTGCTCAGGGTCACACAGCTAGTAAAGTATCTGAGACTGGATTTGAACTCAGGTCTTCCTGACTCCAAACTCACTGCTCTCACTGAGTCATCTAGCTGCCCTAGGTACAGGCAACTATGTTATTAAAAAAAAATCCTTCCACTAACATCTAGCACGGCAATTAATAAAAGTTTGTGGGATTAATAAAGAGTGGGCATGGGGACTTTTAGGAGACTGCTTTATTTCTACCACATTTTGCCCTGAGCAAATAGCATATTATATGAAACCCAAATAGCTGCTCCCTCTTCTCCCAGGTTTCACAATCTAAAGCTTTAATTGAAGGCATCTCTCAAGCTTCTTTCCCTTCCATGACCTCTTCACTTTCTGCCGAGAGTTTTGTAGGGCAAGAAACTTGCACAGGATTATTTTCGCCCCAAGGAGAGAAAAAGCAAGAATGGCCAGAGTCTGGACACTTATGTGTGGGGTACTGGGGCCATCCATGGTTGCAGAGTTAATGACAAACTGGGATTAGGAAGTGTGATTTAGTGGAAAGACTGCCAGATTTGCAATAAGGAGAGCTGAGATCAAATCTCAGCTCTGGGACTTAAATATTTACAGGAACCCATTCAGCTGGGCTCAAATCCCAACCTTGTTTGGCAGGTCATTCTACTCTCAGTCTTTTCTCATCTGTAAAACGGGAATAATATTTTGCACAACCTAAAACACACACACACACACACACACACACACACACACACACACACACACACACACACACACACACACACACACGAGTCATGAATCAGAATGTCCAGGAATTCAGGTCCCTACTACTCCTGATTGCTTTGGGGAAGGAAAAATAATGCAGGTTTTTATCATTATTGTGCTTTAGAAGTCACAGAAACTTTATCAAGTATAAGCCTCTCCACACCCAATCTCTGCCCTGAGAGAGGGAATAAATTATGCAGAGTATATGAAACTGAGCATGCCCCTCACTGGGCAAGGGATAGGAGGACCAGGGAGGGAACCTTCCATCTTTACATTCCTAACCCAGCACTTGCTTCCACACCTTCCTTGGCTGATTAAATTGAGGGCAAGCTTCCCTCTTCCCTTTTCCCATCCTCCTCCTTTCTTTGTATCTTCTCCCTTGGGCTTTTCTCCCGGATGTGCACTTATCACTCTAGTTTGGCCAAGAGGGGCCCTGCCCAGATAGGGCTTCACGTCTGGTGGATATCTGCTCCTCCCTATAGGCTTTGCCCTGCTGGATTCTGAGGGACTATGTTACATTGAGAGCAGAATGGGATAACATAAATGATGATGATAATGATGAAATTAAATTATTCCCCTCAAAATTGCCCGAGAGGGAAGTGGGAGGGAGGGGATCAGTAACATAGGGAAATGCCAACCAGAGTGATATGTAGTGGAGACTTCCTGCTCCTTGAGACTGTTAATAGCAGCTGTGAAGGCCTGGCAGGAACCCAGAATCTCTTCCAGTAACTACTACCTCTTCTATAATGTTTTTAAGATTTGCAAAGTGCTTTACAAATATATCTCATTTGATCCTCACAACAGCCTTGGGAGGTAGATGCTATTACTAGCCCTACATTACAGATGAGGAAACTGATGTTAAGAAGGATGAAGCAACTTTCCCAGGGTCACACAACTCATAAGTGTCTGAGGTTGGATTTGAACTCCAGTCTTGTTGACTCTAGGTCCAGTGCTCTATCCACTAAGCAATCAAAGCCTAGATTAGATGAAATACGAGATGAAATCATGGAGTCACCAATAACTAAGAGAGGACACAGAGAATCTTCATTAAACACAAACTCAAGAAATGCTATCTAAATCAATAATCCAAAACAATTCTGATATCTCAAACCATTTCGGCGAAGAGACAAGGATATTTAGATTGGAATTTTGAAAAGCTCTTTTTGAGTCTGATGACATGAATCCAACTAGCTGTAGTGCCAATGCAATATTCACAGTGCTAACAGTCACTATAAATATATCTGCATAGTGCTCAATTGCAAAATACAACAGACTCTCTATATAGAAGACAGAAGCAAAACATTTAAAGTCAGACACGAGATAACCAAATCCCAAAACCAGTAAACTGATTCCATTATAGCAGCAAAGAAGTTAATAAGCCACAACAGCACGAAGAGCCACAGCATCCTTTAGCCTTCCCACAAACCAACATGAGCCTAGCTGTCACAGCAGGTGGCAAACACCAACTTTTTTTTGAGGGGGGAAGGCAAAGCAATTGGGGTTAAGTGGCTTGCCCAAGGTCACACAGCTAGTAAGTGTCAAGTGTCTGAGGCTGGATTTGAACTCGGGTCCTGCTGACTCCAGGGCTGGTGCTTTATTCACTGCACCACCTACCTGCCCCAAACACCAACTTTTACTCACAAGCCTGTCTCCCTTGAATGCGACCTCTTCTCCCAGTCTTGTCTAGCTGCTCTCACTCCCAACTTCCTGTGGGCTCTGCTCTACCCTTCAGCAAATTTCTCCTACCACAGGTTCCATGTGATTACATTCACTCTATTAGGGGGCAGAATATATTTTCAAAGCAGGAAAGGTCTTCAAATTCCCTTAGTCTTATTAAGGGGCAGGAAAGATCTTCAAATTTCCATTACCATTACACTAGCAGATAACTCTTCCAAAACAGAAAAAAATTTTTTTTCAATGGTATTTGCTATAATAATTGTGAACATTCTCCTATATTATTTCAGGATTTTCACACAGCAGTGTATGTGGCTGCCAATAGCACACTAAGAGTCCTAGGGATAAATAAAGGTGGAGGTATAGTCAGGTCAATACTCATGTGTCAAGTACCAGTGTATCCAAAGTGACTGGAGAAAGCCATTAAGATCCGTGGAAAGGTCTTAAAAGATTATATCACTGAATAGGGGACTGCATAATAGACTGCAACATCACCCAGTTAAAGGTAATTAAAAAATAAATGTGGAATGGGAGCCAGGAAATAAATATCAGAAATTCTAGATCTAGTCAAAAGGCGATAGAAGAAATCAGATCAACGCAAAGAACAAATTAAACAATTCAACATCATTCTAAAAACATCATTACAGAGTCCTGAGGGACAAGTCAATTAGAGGAGAAAAAAAGAGAGAATCTCTGAAGAAGAGGATGTGGAAACTTCAGGTTTTTAACATGGCCACAAGAAAGGGAACTGAGCAAAGACATAAAGTGACCTAAATAAGAAACACAAAATTGGAGTGCTATTAATTCATTATAATTAATGATGGGACAGTAATATAAAAGGAGGGGATTGAAACTAGTTTCTCTGCTGAACTGGAAAGCGGTAGAGACGGGCAAGAGCCGTAAATATCGGCTCAAATGCTTTACAATGTTGGACGAATTACTAACAATGCATTTTATTAGCTTTCTCTCAGACATAGACACTATCCTATCTTTAAGATTTTTTTCTTTATTATGATGAACTTGACAAATGTCAACAAATATGAATATTTCTTTACAAAGAAAAGACACCCAGGATTGTGTAACATCGTGAATCTGTTACATAATGTTTTTTTTTTTAATATGTTTTAAATTTAACCGGATAGTTCAAATACTGCCTTGCTTCTTTGTCTGCTTGCAAACTTCCTCCTGCTCTCTTCTGTATATTTTAAAAAATGTTCTATTTCTTTCTTTTTATTCATTCCTCTCTCCCCCCGTCTTTGTTTCTCTTTCTCATCTCTTTTTGTCTTTGTCTGTTTCTCTCTCTTCCTCCAGTATCTCTCTCCTTCCTTCTCTCATTTCCCCTTTCCCTTCCTCCCTCCTTCTTTCCTTCCTCCCTTCTATCCTTCCTTCCCTCCTTCCCTGATCTTCTTCCTCCTCTTCCCCTTCCTTCTCTCTCTTCCTCCATCTCTTCTTTCCTTCCTTCCTCTTTTCTTTCTTTCTTTCTTTCTTTCCTTCTTTCTTCCTTCCTTCCTTCCTTCCTTCCTTCCTTCCTTCCTTCCTTTCTTTCTTCACCATAGTTAAGCATAATGAAGCCGCACACTGAGATTATTTGGAAATGTATATCACATTCTGCATCTGTTCATAGAAGTTCTCCGAAGGTTTCTCTAAATATCTCTTTTGTAATTTCTTACACAACAATAATACTCCATTATACTTTTTTTTGGGGGGGGGAACCATTTCCTAATTGATATGTACCCATTTTATTTATAATTCTTTGTTATAACAAAAAGTCCTGCTTCAAGTATTTTTATGCATAGGGATCTCCCCCCCTTTTTAAATCTCTTTGAGGATATATACCTTGTAGTCATATTGCTTGGTCAAAAGAAAGGCAAAGTTTAATAACCTTTTAGGTATAGCTCCATACTAATTTCCAGAACAACTGGATCAATTCAGTGTTACATTAGCAATTCATTAGTTTGCCTTTCTCAGACACTTACTAGCTGTATATGACCCTAGGTAAATCACTTAACCCCTGTTTGCCTCAGTTTTTTCATCTGTAAAATGAACTGGAGAAAGAAATAGCAAATCTTTGCAAGAAAACCTCAGAATGGGGTCATGAGGGTCAGACACGATTGCGTATGACTGAACAACAATAAACAGCAAAAAGTTTGTCCTCACATAACCCCTCTAACAACTGTCATTATCTTTTTTGTTCATATTCGCCACTCTGATAGGAGTAAGGTGATTTGCAGTTATCTTAGTAAATATTCGGACTGATTTGTTTTACTCTTATGCTTGTCCATACTTGTTTTTCTTCTTTTGAGAGCTCTCTGTTCATCTATCCTTTGTCCACTTATCTATTGGGAATGGCTCCTGTTCTTATATATTTGAATTTATTCCCTATGTATTTAGAATAACACACTTTTATCAAAGAAATTTTGCTGCAAAGATTTTTCCTAATTGTTTCCTTTCTAATTCTAGCTGCATTGATTTTTGTGCAGCAAAATCTTAACAATTTTACATCATCAAAATGGTACATTTTATATCCTGTTATCTCTTTTATTCTTTGTTTGGTCACTTTGGGTCCATCTCAGCCTTTTTTTTTCCTCCATGCCATGGACACTTGTGGATCATGTGGAGGGAGGAAAGGAAAGACACCTCACCACGTCAGACTTACGAAAGCTTCACCAAGCTTCACCATTAAGCCCTACCAAGGGCAAAGAATGTGCTTTGAGCCGCAGAGAGCCCAGAGTGCTGGGCTGTCGTCCAGGAGGGGAAAGCCAGAACAGATGGGAGAGGGTGGGAGGGTGAGTGAGGTGGGGAGGGGAGCAGACACGCTCTGTACGGCCTGGGTAGCAATTTGAACAGAATTCTCCCGGGACGTCACGACACTACCCTGGGCAACACAACAGCGGCAGAGGCGGTTACCAAAATAAATTCCTGGGCTCGATGCTTTGGAAGGTGGGTGGGAAGCGGGTGTTCTGATCGAGGGCTGGCGCCAGGGATAGGTCTCCTAGGATTTGGGACAGAGATTACTGACTGCCGCCGGGGGTTCATTGGGGGAAAGTTTGTGAAGTGCACCCTAAACTATAAAGTTTGTATAAAAGGCAGCTATCCTCCTCCTCCCCTTTTTGTACTTTTGATTCCATTCCCTTTAGTCTTTTCCGTTGCACACATAATCATTTCCTTCACCCCCCTCAATCTCTCCCTATCTACTGGCTCATTCCCTGTTGCCTCTAAATATGCTGAAGTCTCATCTATCCTTTAAAAACCCTCCAAACCTTTCACTTGGTCCTATCATTCTCTTTCCAACCTAATTAAATATTTTTTTCTGCCACCCACACTTCAGTCTAGCCAACTTAGCCTTCCTGCTATTCCTCACATAGGACATTTGCTCTCTTGTCTCTGCTCTGTGCCCTTTGTACAGACTGATTTAGCCACTTAAGAAGAAACATGTTCTTCCAAATGTCCTTAATCGCTGCTGCTTCTCTCCAGTTCAAAAGAATTCTTACATGTGTTCCAAGCAGGAGATTCCTGAGTCATCTTTCCTTGTCCTGTAGTCTGGAGGTCCCTGGGACAGGAAAACTGCCTTAGAGTTGAGCTGGTTTTCTTAATATTGGAATTCGTCTTGAATCTGGCATGGTGACAAATTCTTTTCAAGGTGAAACAGGGAAAGGGTGAGCATGGAGGCTTAGGCTGCTTCCTTGGAAACTTCAGGTTAGAAGAAGCTCTCTCTCTGCTCCCAACTTTGGCACGAAATTAGAGACTGGGGAATGGATGAATTGATTTTTGAATCGCCCCCTTGCTTTCTATGTCAGGTTCTTTTCCTAGAATTATCAGGTGAAAAATTGAAGGAACAGAAACAATGGATGCCTCTACTTTCTTTCTTCCTCTCATCTTCTTAACTCTGTGCAATCTGGTTTCCAATTTCATCATCTTTCACCTGAAGCTCCTTTCTCCAAAATTACCGATGATCTCTTAACTGCCAAATCTAACAACCCTTTCTCAGTCCTATTGGCTATTGACTTCTTTGCAGTCTTTGAACTACCAATTACTCTGTTCTTGATGTTTTCTCTTCAGGTTTTTGTGATTCTGCTGTGTCCTGGTTATTCTCCTATCTGACCACTTCTCACTTTCTGTTTCTAGGTCTTCATCCAAGTTACACTCCTTATAACAGTGGATATTCCCTAACAATTTGTCCCGAGTCCTCTTCTTTTCTGCGCTTTATACTATTTTGATTGATTGATTTTTATCAATTTCCATTGGATTCAATTATCTTCTTTATATAGATGATTCTCAGATCTAATCATCCTGACCTCAACTCTCTTGACTTCCAGTCTTGAATCTCCAGTTTCCTATTGGAAATCTTGAACTGGATGTGTCTCCTTGGACACTGCTATCATGATAGTAGAGACCCTCCTCACCTCACGCCAGGACTATTGCAGTGGCCTACTGAGTTGGTCTCCCTGTTTCAATTCTTTCTTCACTTCATTCAATCTTCCACCCAGCTGTCAAAGTGATCTTCCTACAACACAGGTCTGACCATGTTATCACTATATTCCTTCATCTCCAGTGGCTCCCTGCTG
>CM053584.1:145789941-145822351 GCA_028627135.1 Pseudochirops cupreus | reverse complement strand
AGAATACAACCATAAAGGGTTGCTTTGTACTCTTCTAAGAGACTCTGTTGTCCATCCCCAGCACGGAGTTGGAGCCAAAAGAAAAAAATTTAAAAAAGGAAGAAAACTTGGGACTGAACCTCGGCTCTGGTGCTCACTCTCTGTTGTGACCAAATGAAGGTCAGTTCCGCCTCTGTGGGCATCTGCTGTAAAGCGAAGGGGGTCAGCCTGGATGGGGTCTGGCTCTTACACTCCAGCTTCTGTGATCTGTGGTCCTAGGTCTAATAGAATGTTAAAGGTGGAAGAAACCCTGGAGACCGTCGGAGAAGCGAAAGGAGACATGAAGAGAAAAAGAAACTTGACCTAAATTATCTAGAAATATTGTGGCAGAGTCAGAAATAGACAGACCCCCCCCCCCCAGGCCATGCACTTTCTTCTTCACCATGACACTTTCATACATCAGCCTCTCGAATCTTTTTTTTTTTTCTTTTTGGAGGGCAATTGGGGTTAAGTGACTTGCCCAAGGTCACAGGGCAGGTAAGTGTTAAGGGTCTGAGGCCAGATTTGAACTCAGGTCCTCCTGACTCCAGATCTGGTGCTCATTCACTGCGCCCCCTCGCTGCCCCCTAGCCTCTGGAATCTTGACAGTTATCTGGCCAGTCCTTTGGGTCTGTTCTTCAAATCAAACCTTAGAGTGTAAACTCCTTGAGGACAGGCACTGTTTCACTTTTGTCTATTCCCACCAATTAGCACAGCACTTGGTATACAGTAAGTGTTTAATGAATGCTGATTGATTGCTTCATCTTTCTGCTGACACTGGATTCCCACAGTCTCCATCGTACCCATTTTCGGACGCAGGAACAAGACCAAATTAGTATTGCTTTTATATTATTCGGTCTTTGGAATTACTCACGTCGTTGCTCCCTGCTGGTATTGAAAAAAAATTGAGATTTTATGAAAATGCTTCATATGGGCAGCCTATGAGGAAAATAGCTCGAGTGTGGAACAACCTAAAAATACCAGGCAGGGGAGAGAGTAGGAGGGAGGGAGGGAGAGAGGGAGCAGCGAGTGCCAATATGATTAGAACAGGATAAAGAGAAATTTGTTCAATTCGTTCATGCATGCAATATGCATTTCGTAGGTGGCTTTGGGGACACAACCCTCAGCCTGGAGGCAGGAAGATCTGGATTGTAATTCAGACTCAGCCGTGTGACCCTGGGCAAGTCACTTATAACTCTGTCTTTCTCAGTTTCCTCAACTGTTGAACGGGGATCATAACAGCAATTACCCCCCAGGCTTGTTGTGAGAATCAAGTAAAATAATATTTGTAAAGCACTTAGCACAGTGCCTGACACTGGTTATACAAATATTTATTCCCTTCCCCCTTCTTAATATCTCTATGATGTCAGTATCACAAGAGTTATTATCCCAATTGAAGCAGCTAAGTGGCAAAGTAAATAGAGCACTGGGTCAGGGGTGAGGGACACCTGAGTTCGAATCCAGCCTCAGACACTTACTAGTTATTTGACCCTGCTAAGTTAAATAACTTAATTAATAATAAATATTATTAATAAGTATAAATTATTAAGTTATAAATAAACTTAATAATACTAACTTAAAATTAAATTAGGTTAAATAACTTAACCTCTGTCTGCCTTAGTTCCCTCAATTGTAAAGTGTGTGTAGGGGGTCATAATAGCACCTACTGCCCAGGATTAGTGAAAGGGTCAAATGAAATAATATGGAAGCACACAGCAGATGCCTTATAAATGCCCGTTGCTCTCCCTCTTCCCTCCTCCCTTCTCAGGTACCATGCTAGCTGCTAGTTCTACAAAGACAAAAACTAAATGGTGTCTGTCCTCAAGCTTATAACGTTCATAGGACTCGGAATAGAAAATATATAAAAAGAAATTTCTGGGAGGAAGGCATTAGCACTTGGGTAGAGATCGGGATAGGCGTTCTGTGCAGAGTGACATATGAGTTGGCCTCTGAATGAAAGTTAGACATACTAAAAAGTGGAGATGGAGAGAGGTACATTGCAGGTAAAAAGGACAGCTTGTGCAAAGCTAGTGAGATAGGGAAGAGAATATTGCATGTGTGGCAAGGGCTGTCCCTGCACATGTAGCACGGGGTGCTGTTGGGCAGATCTAAAGTGGGTAGAACAGACCTCTCTAGCCTCTTCTCCCCCGCTTCTCCAGGAGAGGCTTTCATTACTTCCAGGAGAGCAATAGGCAGCAGAAGCCACTTCTCTGCTCTCGTCAGAGAGGGAATACCAGGTTAGAGTTGTAATTATCTGCTCCCTTAAATCGTGTTAGGCTAAGGAATGTGATTTTCAGGTTTGAACTAATTTTAATTGCTCTTTCATTATTGGGGGAAGGTGGACCCCAAGCTTTATATCCAAGGCTTGACCATCTTTGCACTAAATAGTACTTCCACAATGAACACATGTGACCTTTAATCAAGAAACCCACTTATCTAAGTCTATAGCAAACAGAAATCTGAGAAAGTAGACACAGGAGAATATATACCAGACAATGCAGTGTGAAGGAACTCTCCCAATGATGTCAACTCAGGGAGAACTCCCCAAAGTCTCTAGTGTAGAAACCTGGGGACAGAGACATGACAAAGACTGCTGGCTCCTCTCATGTCAATTTCTTGATTTTGGCATCTTCAATCTTCTCTCTCAAAGCTCAGAGGCCAGAAGCCAATGAAACAATGGCAGAACAAGAAGAGATGGGACACTTGAAGAACTCTCCTTTCTCCCACTCTGCCCTGACCCTGATGAAGACTTGGGGCATTGATCTTCACCAATAAGGAGAGAGTCTCATACTAATAAGCTTTGGGATTAAGGTTACATGTATGAGGAAGAGCAAGCAGGGAGCATACAGTTTTTGAAAGAGGATAAGCATGGAAAAATTTTCTGGGGCCAAATTATGAAGGACTTTTAGAGTCAAGCAGAGGCATTTTTATTTAAAATAAAGGCAAGAGGGAGCCACTGGAGTTTCTAGAGCAGGTGAGTGACACAATCAGACCCATGTTTTAGAACCAGAAATTTGGTAGCTGTGTGGAATCTGTATTGGAGAGGGGAGGGACTGGAATCAAGGGTGGGAAACCTGCAGTTTGGAGGCCATGTATAGCCTTCTAGGTCCTGAAGTATGGCCCTTTGGCCAAATCCAAACTTCACAGAACATACAGATTTGTTCAGCCAAAGGGTTGCACTTGAGGACCTAGAGGACCACATGTGGGCCTCTAGGACACAGGTTCCCCAACCCTGGACTAGATGTGAAAAGAGGCCAATTAGATGACTGTTATGATACTGTCCAGGCAATACAGTGTGGGGACCTGAATTAGAGTAGTGAATGTGAGAACAGGGAGAGAGGAGCAGATTCAAGATATATCATGGAAATAGAGTCAATAAGATTTGGATCGTGTGTGAGAGGTGAGGAAGAAGGAAGAGTTGAGGTTGACTCTAAGGCTGTAAACCTGAGTGACTGGCAGAATGGTGGTTCCCTCAACAGAAACAAGGTCACTGGAAAGGGGAGGGTGAATTTAGGGGAGAAGATAGAGGGTTATATTTTTGGACACTTCGAGTTCAATATGCCTATAGCACAACCAAATGCAAATGGCCATTATGCAGTTGGTTATGTAGGAAGGGTTCTCAGGAGGTAAAGGTTGATAACTTACTTTTGAATGCCATCTGCATAGAAGTGATTGTTGGAACTCAAGGGAATTAATGAGATCACTCATGAGATCATCAAGAGAAAAAGTTTTCAGAGGGAAAAGAAGAGGGCCCAGGGCAGATCTTGGCATTACTGTAGGAAGGACTAAGGGTAGATTTTAGCACAACTGT
This sequence comes from Pseudochirops cupreus, assembly GCA_028627135.1. Taxonomy (NCBI): domain Eukaryota; kingdom Metazoa; phylum Chordata; class Mammalia; order Diprotodontia; family Pseudocheiridae; genus Pseudochirops; species Pseudochirops cupreus. The sequence continues at coordinate 145,818,522 of CM053584.1, read as the reverse complement.
TCATTTCTCAGGGTCCAGGGACCATAGGTCAGGAGAGCCCATGTGCAAAGGCAACATGGTCCAGTGAAATGAATGAGAAATATGAGTCAGATGACTTTCATTTGACTTCTGTTTTTTTTTTTAATTTCCACTGTGACATTGAATCTGTTACTTCCCTGCCTTAGACCTCAGTTTCCTCCCCTGTAAAATGAGATTGGACTAAATGATCTTTAATATTCTTTGCAGTTCTAACTCCTCTGAGTCATCTCTTCCCAGAGTTTTGAAACAAAGAGAGACAATAGTGGTCAAGCTTGGAAATAAGGGAGGAGATGGAAACAAATGACCTCTTGTTGCTCATTCCTGACCTACAGGGCTTTGATCTTACCATCAGCCCAGCAGGAGAGGCAAGTTTAAGAGAGGCCCTAAAAATCAATAAACTTTCTTCTCCCTGATCTTCTTTGAACTAGCCTTGTGGCCCACACCCTCCCTGAGTACAGACCCTGCCCAACCTGCTTCCTCTGTAGGATGTCAGCAGGCATCACAAAGTCCTCCTCCCTTCCTCTCTGACTCTGCCTTCGCTCAGTGCTAACTCTTTCTCCTTTTGGGGCACTTCGAGCTGTGATGCTGGAGAGCAAAGAAACTGTTCATGTGTAATAGAGGCAATATGCAGAGAAATCATAGAATCAGAGATGGATTTAGAGCTGGAAGGCATCTTGGAGGCCACCAAGTCCAAGTCTTCTCTTTACAGATGAGGAAACTGAGGCACAGAGGTTAAGTGACTTGCCCAAGGGTCACATAAGAAGTGGCCCAGGCAGAACCTATATCTTCCAGACTCCAAGTCCAGTGAGTGTATAAGGAGTAACAATAATAATGACTAACATTTATATAGTGCTTTAAGGTTCATAAAGTGATTTACATGCATTATCTCCTTTGATCCTGACGAAAATACAGCGAGGTAGATGGTATTTTTATCCCCATTTTACAGATGGGGAAACTGAGGCTGAGAGAAGTTAACTGAACTGGCTCGGGGTCACAGAGCTAGGAAGTAAATGAGTCTGAGTTTCAGCTCAGATCTTCCTGACTCTGAGTCCGGCACTCTATCAGCTACTTGACATAGAGGAGGAAGAAATAAGGATGCCTTAGGGAGGCACAGTTTCTCACGTTTTGAGAAGGAGACACTGTTTTCATCTTAGTCTCCTAAGTTTTGCAGAATGTTTGGGGCCATCATCAAGAGAGAGAGAGAAAAAGAAAGGCTTAGAACAGGGTGAGATGAGGACCTTTTCCCAGAGGCATCTGGGCCCATTCCTAAGCATCAAGCCAGCGGACAGTACCCACAGCTCAGATCATCACAATGCCATTCCCCTTGGTCCAGAGCACAAAAAAGAACAACTTCCTTTCCCTGGCCACTGGCCACAAGCATAGGGCATTCTTCTCAGAGCTCTGTTCAGTTTTAACTACTCATATGACAGTGAGTTACATGTTGATCTAAACAGGATTTATTGATAGGCTTTCTGGGCTAGGCCCTGGGAAAACAGAGAATTCTGGCCCCCAAGGAACCTAGAGCCTCCTGGGAAATGCAATATGTATAAAGATCAGCATGGTACTATAGAGGAAGGGGAGAGTGTTAAGAAGGGATGGTCAGGGAAAGCTGCAGGGAGGACCAGGGCCCCTGAACTGAGTCTTGCAGGTAGCCAAGACTTTTGACAGGCAGAAGTGAGGAGGGAATGTATTTATTGACTACTTATGTGCAAGGTACTGCACTAAGTGCTTTATAAATTAATTATCATATAATAATCAATTTTATAATTATAAATCAACTATATAAATAATAATTCTAGAATTGCATTACATAATTATATGCAATTATATTGAACATAATATAATCACCAGTTGATTATATTTAATATAATGTAATAGTCAGGGGTGGGGAAACTGTGGCCTTGAGGCCACATGTGGCCTTCTAGCTCCTTGAGTATGGCTTTTTGACTTGAGTCCAAGTTTCAAAGAACAAATCCTTTTATTAAAGGGATTTGTTCTATGAAGTTTGGATTCAGTCAAAAGGCTGCACTTGAGGACCTAGGGGCCCATATGTGGCCTTGAGGCTGCAAGTTCCCCACCCCTGACACAGTTATAATTATTATAACATAAAATATTATCAGGTTATATAATCTCATATATAATATATCTCAAATATAATCTCATTTTATCCTTACAACAATCCTGGGATTATGATCCCTACTTTAGAGTTGAGGAAATAGATGCAGACAGAACTTAAGTGACTTGCCTAGGGTGGCCCAGCTAGCTACTGTTTAAGGCTAGATTTGAGCTCAGATTTTCTGGACTCCAGGCCCAACACTCTGTCCACCTTACCATCTAGCTCTAGAGACTGAGGGGACTGGAAAAGGCCTCCTGTTGGATCTGAACTGAGTCCTTGCTAAAGCTGAAGACTCTTTGGAATATGGGATGTTGAGTTTGAGGAACAACAAGTGATTGGAACAAAAACCTTATAAAAGAAAGTAGTATGAGATAAACCTGGAAAGATAGGTAGGAGCCAGACATTGGAGGACCTTAACGCATAGGATAGATCATTTCTATTTTATTTTAGATGCAATGGACCAGCAAGGTGGTACAGAAGAAAGCGCAGGACTTAGAGTTAGGAAGGCCCGAGTTCTAATTCTACCTTGGGCGTTTATTAGCTGTGTGACCTTGGGCAAAGGGATTAACCTCTCTCAGCCTCAGTTTCCTCATCTATACCTTCGTCCCCAGGTTGCTGTGAGGATCTAATGAGAACGTATACAAAGAGCTTTGTGAACCTTAAAGTGCTTTATACGTACTTTTGATTGTAATTTAACCACAGAAGATTTTTGAGCAAGGGAATGACATGGTCAGACTTGTATCTTTAGAAGATTATTCTGGCCAATATGGATTATGGATCTCAGAGGGGAGAAACTGGAAGCAGGGAGACCAATGAGGAGGTTGTGGCAGCATTCCAGTTGAGAGGTGATGAGCCGCTCAACTGGAGTGGTGGCTGCATGGAGGCAGAATTGACAAGATTTGGCAAATGACTCAATATAAAGTGGAGCAGAATCAAAGACGATTTCTTGTTTCCATGTAGTTGTTCATTCATTTCAATTGTGTCCGGTTGCAACCCTGTTTGGGGTTTTCTTGGCAAAGATGCTAGAGTGGTTTGCCATTTCCTTCTCCAGTTCATTTTACAGATGAGGAAACTGAGACAAATGGGGTTGAATGACTTGTCCAGGGTCACACAGCTAGTGAGTGTCTGAGGTCAGATTTGAACTCAGGAAGTTGAGTCTCCTTGACTCCAGGCTCTTTGCCTTGTGCACTATGGCGCCACCTAGTTGTCTCATTGTTTCCGTAGTCTGCTGCTTATCACAGCTGCCCAACACACTAAAGGGTCCTGAGTTTAGCACTGGGTAGAATCAGAGCCCTTAGGGAGGTAGTGTCATATGGTAGAAAGAATTCTAGCTTTGGAGAGGACATGAGTTCAAATTCCACTTACTATCTGCATGAAGTGGGTCACATCACTTAATCTCTCTGGGCCTCAGTTTCTTCATTTGCAAAATGAGTGTGTTAGATTAAGATGATCTCTAAAATCCCTTTCAGCTCGAAATCTGCAACCCCATGATCCTAGCTTGAGAACCTGGGTGACTACAAGGATGGTGCCCTAAAAAAGAAATAGTAGGATGACTTTGGAGGAGGGGGAGGCTTTTTGGGTTGGCAGGAGGGAAAAAATAATGAGTTCTGGTTTGAATATATTAGTTCTGAGATGTCGGGGGGTTATCCAGGGAGATACCCAGCAAACAATTGATATATAACTAGAGTGAAATAGAGAGATATGAATTCTGATTATAAAGATTTAGGAATCATCTACATAGATGCCATAATAAAAACTAACATTTCTATAGCACTTTAAGGTTTGTAAAGCACTTTGTAAATATTTTCTCATTTGATTTTCACAACAAACCTGGGAGGTAGGTGTTATAATCCTCCACATTTTATGTATGAGAAAACTCAAGCAGAGGGAGGTTAAGCAACTAAGTTGTCACACAGCTAGCAAGTGTCTGAGTCCAGATTCAAGCTTAGATCTTCCTGACCTCTGGTCCTGGGCTCTATGTATTCTACCCACATCTAGCTTATTTTAACTTGAATCAATGGGAGCTGATGAACTCTACAAGAGAGGGAAGAACATAGGCAGAGCTCTAGTGAACACCAGCCCTAAGTGGGCAGGATGTGGATGATCATCCAGAAAAACAGGCTTCAAATGTTGTTGGCTTTTTTTCTCCCCAATTGGTGACTTTTTTGTGGTTTTAATAAAAATAACATTTTCCCAATATATTCCTCACCCTCCCATTTTTCTCTTAATCCTTCCTTCTAACAAGGAATTGAAGCAAAACCCAATGAACAAAGTGACCGTGTCATTGTAGACCTGTAGAATGTAGGGATCTCCTGCAGCAGGGATGTGAGCTTCTGGAGTGATCACTGTTCAATGATGACAAAATTAATTCATTCTTTCATTCATTCAGCAAATATCTATTCTGTGCCTCTCTGGTGGTGGGCGGAGGGGGGGGGGGCTGGAAACCTTTATTTCCAAAGTATTAAATATTGTGGGGCTCAAGCATTAGAGAGTATTTTCTCAAATCAAAAGTGCATGAATAAAAATACGTGTGTGAATTATAGCAATGAGTCTAATTAAAAGAGAAAGCGTCTGTTTCGTGTAGAAAGAACCACAGGGCTTCCCCCAGAGCAGGTAGGCGGCATGGAAGGCTGTTCATTTTGGCAGAATGAGCAACAGACCTCACCTGATGGAGGCAGAAGGGGCTGGATGAGGATGATTCTGCTGTTTTCGTCACTCAGCTGACTAAGACATGTAGAATGTTTGGTTGGGGAGGGCCTTAGAGATCTAGTCCAAATCCCTCGTTTTATAGAGGAGTGTACTGAGATCCAGAGAGGTGATTTGCCCAGGGACACATAGCTAATTAATGGTAAAACTGAGACTAGAAACCAGGTCTCCTGTCTCATAGATGTTTCCCCCACTGTCTCTGCCTCACCTCCTTCTCCTCCTGCCTTCTCTGTCTCTGTCCTGTCACACACACACACACACACACACACACACACACACACACACACACACACACATTCTATCTCTCTCTGCTCCTCTATCTTTTGCTCCCCTCTCCCTCTTTTTCTCTCTCCTTCCTTCCCTTCTTGTTCCCTCTTTTCCTTTCTCTCTCTTCTTCTTTCTAAAAATATTTGAAGTTGCCAGGGAAGGAACTATTCTTGGTCCTACCACTTTGTTGTTGACAAAAAGGACCCAAAGGTGAGGCTTGGGCTGTGAGATAGAGCTCTTGATCTGATAACACAGAGGGACTCCCCTCCCTCAAAAAATGCCTTGGGAGTCATAAAACCTGATATAAAATGTGTTGTTATTAATTGAGAAGAAAGAAAGGAAGCAAGCAGTCATTAAGAGCCAACAATGAACCAGGCACTGTACTAAGTACTTTACACTAGGCCAGTGGTTCTCAACCTGTGGGTTATGTTCAATTTGTAACAATGAAAATATATCCTGCATATCAGATATTTACATTACAATGCATAACAGTAGCAAAATTACAGTTATGAAGTAGCAACAAAAATAATTTTATGGTTGGGGGTCACCACAACATGAGGAACTGTATTAAAGGGTCGCAGCATTAGGAAGGTTGAGAACCACTGCACTAGTGTCTCACTTAGTCCTCACAACAACCCTGGGAAGTATCAGATGCTATTATCTACATTTTAAAGTTGAGAAAACTGAGGCAGACAAAAAATAAGTGACTTGTCCAGGGTCACACAGCTAGTACATGTCTGAAGGCATCTTTGAACTCCAGTCTTCCTGATTTCATGCCCCAGACTCCCTGCCACTTAACTGAGAATGACCTAACAATAGAATATATGTATGGCTGTTGTCTGAGGACCATACTAACTAGGTTTTAAATTATTTCAAACATTTCTTATAGATTTTCTCCTAAGTTGTGTGAGAGGCAGGATTTCATAGGATAAGGATTATAGATTTAAGGCTGAAAAGGTCCTTAGAGGTCATTGAATACAACTTCTCCTAATTTTGCAACTGAGGCATAGAAAATGTAAGTAATTTTTGGTCACATAACTAGTAAATATTGGAGGCAGGATTTGAACACAGGTTCTCCTGATTCTAAGTCCAGTTTGCTATTCACCATGCTGCCTTGTTAAACCTTCCTCCATTACTATACAGCCTCTCTTCATGTTGGGTTACCAAGGAAAATGCAAAATGTAAATCCTCAGTATGGCTCTCCCCTACCTTTAAAGAGCAGGGATTGGGGGAGCAGGTAATATTGTGCTGGGAAGAAAAATAGGAATTATAAGAGAAATAGAGATTCCACAAGATCTATTCTACAACTTCAAAAGGTTTGGGAATAGACTCGCAGCTTCTTCGAGACTCTTTTCTCCTTTCCTTCCAAACCAACCATGGTTTGATTCCAGGATAGCCACTTGAATCTGTTCACTGAATGTTTCATGGCTTAAAGCAGCAGTTCTCAACCTGTGAGTCGCAACCCCTTTGGGGGTTGAATGACCCTTTCACAAGGGTCGCTTAAGACCATCGGAAAACACATATTTCCGATGGTCTTAGGAACCAAGACACCGCTCCTCTGTCCATCTCCAGGCAGGTCCGCTCACATGCAGATATGCCCACATACAAGTATTAAAGGGTCGTGGCATTAGGAAGGTTGAGAACCACTGGCTTAAAGGAAATATGTTTGCAATTCTGTAGAAAGATCCTGGTCTTAGGGCCACGTGATGCCAAATGAGATAGAGAAGGGTCTTTAGAGGGCAACCTGCCTACTGACTGTAGCCCGGTTCCTTCTCTCTATATCACACGAACCTTAGACAAATCACTTCCCTCTTCTAAGTGTCTCCTTCGAATCTTGGCTTAAGAGTCAAAGATCTTAGGGTTGTGAAAGAAGGACCCTCTAGTTCCATCAAGCAGCTAGCAGATTTTCAGCTCAGATACCACCAGAGACCAGAGCAGTTTGGCACAGAGCCTAAGGTTTGCAGAGTCCTATCCTAGGACTGGGGTGGGGCACCTGCCTGCCACCTATTTCCAAACAAGGATGAAGCTAATTCTTAGAGATACAATACTGCCAAACAGATGTAGGGGGTACCCACAGCAAAGGACTGCTCCATGCAGAATGATCACCTCTTGCTCCCCATCCCCCATCTTCTTTTCCTAAAAGTTACATATGTGAATGGGGGTATGGGGAAATAAGATTTGAACATGGCATGTGCAGAGCTTTCTTACCTACTTCCAGTCTACCATGTACTCTAGCTCAGCTCTTGGGCCCTTTGCCCAAACTGCCTCACTCTTTCTGGTCTGCTATCTATGACTCAGTGCTAAAAGATTTGGGTGCTTAGGGATAATGAGGCCATCTCTTTATTGGTCAGTGAGCAAGAAAACCTGATGATTCACTGAGCCTTATTTTCTCTTCTATTCTCATCCCTGGGTGCTTCTGAGTGTCTTTTGATCCTCTTGATATAGAGTGTGTGTGGATGTGGATGGCTTTCACTTGATAAGTAGAATGGGGGAACTCAATCAGGCAAATTTGAGCCTGGGCCCCTGGCTTCCTTTTTTATCTAGTGTTTCCTTTCCTGAATAGGTGACTGAATATTGATCTTGAGTTGGATGTGTCCAGGCTTGGAGGTGACCTTGTGAGTTATGAGGTCCTGGGTCCATTGGTGTAGTTGACTGGCAGAAGAAAGAGTGTCTGCATTGTTGGTGATCACTGACAAGAGGAGACCAAGCCTTAGACCAGTGGTTTTCAACCTTCCTAATGCCTCGACCCTTTAATACTTGTATGTGGGTGGATCTGCATGTGGGTGGACCCACCTGGAGATGGGTAGAGGAGCAGTGTCTCGGTTCCTAAGACCATTGGAAATATGTGTTTTCCAATGGTCTTAGGCAACCCCTATGAAAGGGTCATTCGACCCCCAAAGGGGTCACGACCCACAGGTTGAGAACTGCTGCCTTAGACAGAAGACATGGACAGTACAAAGACAAGGTGAAATATAACATCTACTCAGTAGTCTTGAAAACTGCTTTATGTTCCGGTGAAGTTTAAGTGCCGACGTCCCAAGAGAGTAGTTGTAAGTTAAGTTGTTGATTCCCTTTTGTGGGTTTTTCTTAACATGCACTTGTGAGTGTTTTGTTAGCATCTCTTTTGCTTGTGGTTAATAAATACCTGTCCCATACCTGATTCATATTGTGAACTTTTCTATTCTCTCCACTATCGAGAGACTTTAGACATGAGCCAAAACTTAAACTTGAAGTAATTTCTGTCTTGATTTCCAGAGTAGAAGTTGTTAGAAAAAAAGACTAAACCTCTTATTAGAGGCCAGATTTCCCTATGTCAGAACTGGGTCTGGATTTTGTGTATGGGTCTAGAGCAGATGGTCTACTTACCTGGAGAGGGAGAGGTTGCAGTGCCCCCATTCCAGTGGGCCCAGCAGTATTTGCTATTGTTAGATAACAGAAAAGGTCTGCTAGTTTTAAGCAGGTTTTGTAAATTCTGCCCCAAAGCCAGCTGCAGAAATGTTGTATCAGCAACATAGATACAAAGTAGAAACCATAGAAAAATAAAACAAAGAAAAGTCCACAAAATAGGGTTAAAAAAAATTTAGAGGAAATTGTTCCTTATCAGAGTCAGCTTTTTTAGAGGGAGAAGGAGGAGGGTAAGATGTGTACTATGGATGTGTTAAGGATCTTGCCCTCTTGGCCCCATACCTTCAAAGTATCATCCTCTATCTCTGTTCTCTTTCATAGACAAACCTTTAAAAAAAAAAGCTGTCTGGCTGCCTCTTCTTTCCTCTTTTCAACTTTTCAACTCTCTCTCCCCTTTTTAACTCTTTGCAGTTTCCTGTCCAAAGGCATGACTTTACGGAAACTGCTCTCTCCATAGTAGCCACTATCCTTGTTGCCATTTCTGACAGCCTTTTCTCAATCTTCATGCCTCTTTGCCTCTCTGAAGTATTTGATGATGTTGGCCAGGTCTCTTCTAGATATTCGAGTCTCCCTTCTAGGTTTTTGTGACCCTGCTCTTTCTTGGGCTGTACCCAGACCCAGATCTGCTGACCATCAACCTCTGCCCAAAGGGCAAGGGAGAAGGGACTATCCCTTAATCACCTCAACCTAATTCACCATGCACCCCAGAATGCACCTAGGAACAGATGCATTTTCAGGATGGCCAAACCTGGATCCAGGTCTGGTGTGGCTCCCTCTGGAAGAACCTGTGGAGATTGTGATTCATTATTTATCTGCTACCCACTATTATTCTTATGGTTTTTTTTTTTTTAGTTTTTCTCTCTATATCCCTGTATTAATTAATCATCTTTCATGATTAGAAGAAAACCATCCTGAGCCTCTCCTCCTATTATCTCATTCCTATCCCTTTTAACCCTAACCCTCCCCAATTCCACTACAACCTTACACTCCTATTGTGAGCTCTGGAATTCTTGTTCTATAAGGAACAGATTCTTCTTTATCCTGGACCTCTTTCTTTCACACTCCTCTCTTATGACACTGCTTTTGTAGTTATCTGCTTCCATCATGATTGTACCTTTTCTCCGTAGTCCTGGAGAGGGAATCAAAATACTCCTTGTTTCTCATTTTGAGAGTCACTTTGAGAACTCTTCCTTTACCGACTATACTCAGTAACCTTTTTTTCTTTTAACTCCACCCAATCAAAATTTCCTACCCAATCTTAATTGTTGCAGTTATAGTATATCAGCACAGGTCACTCTCCCTCCTTTTTCAAGGAGTTTATCATCTTCCTCTCCTGCTCTTATACTAAAAAAATCTACAGAGATGCTTACTCACATGCTTTCACCTTTCAATTCTTTAACGTCTGTAAGTCCCAAGAACTGTGTCTTCATCTTAACCCTGGCCAAGGGATGGTCACACACTAGATTTCGCTATTATTTCCCCTGCTCTGGCTTCACTTTCCTCCCTCTCCATCGTCAACCCAATAATTAGCCATTTCAATTCTATTCTGTCCTTTCTTCTGGAGTCTCTTTCCCCCTCATCCTATTGCCACTCATCGTTTGCCAAATCTCAGCCCTGGATGGCTTCTCCAGTCCCAACACAAGCTGTTGACAACAGCTTGAGGAGCCCTTCTGGAAATCAGTTTGGAATCTGACCCAGAAAGAAACCAAACTGGTTATACCCTCTGACCCAGTTATGCCATTAATATGTTTATACCTCAAAGGGACCTAAGAAAGAAGGAAAATGATCTATATGTTTAAAAATATTTAGAGCAACTCTTTTTATGGCATCCCATAGTTGAAGCCTGGGGAAGCTGGGGAATGATTAAATAAATTGTGGCATATTAATATAATAGAGTGTTATTATACCATAAGAAATAATGAAATGGACAGTTTTAGAGAAAGCTGTGAAGAACTTGATGAAGAATGAAGTGAGGAAAAATAAGAGAACAATTTATAAAATGAGAAGATTATAGAGAAAAATAACTTTGAAAGACTTTACAGGGCGGCTAGGTGGCACAGTGAACAGAGAATCAGCCCTGGAGTCAAGGGGACCTGAGTTCAAATCTGGCCTCAGACATTTAACACTTACTAGCTGTGTGACCTTGGGCAAGTCACTTAACCCCAATTTCCCTGCCCTCCCCCCTCTAAAAAGCAAAAAAAAAAAAAAAAACCAACCCAACAACAACAAAACAAAAGACTTTAGAACTCTGGTCAGTACAATAATAACCAAAACCCTTTCCTCTTCCAAACTTTCCTATTTCTGTCAAAGGCAGTAAGTATCCTAGACTCCTCACTCTCCCGCACCCTTACATATCCAATTAGTTGCCAAATCTTGCTATTTCTACCCTTGAAACATTTCTTGAATCCATCCCCTTATCTTTCTCACATAACTACTATCTTAGTTCATAAATTCTTGCCTGGGTTATTGCCAGAATCTTTCAAATTGGTCTATTTGCCTCAAGACTCTCTTGTTCCAGTCACTCCTACATAGCTTAATGCCAAAGTAATTTTCTTTCTTTCTTTTTTGGAGGGGGGAAGACAAGGTAATTAGGGTTAAATGACTTGCCCAAGGTCACACAGCCAGCAAGTGTCAGGTGTCTGAGGCTGAATTTGAACTCAGGTCCTCCTGACTCCAGGGCCAGTGCTATTCACTAACTGCCCCTAGTACTTTTCTTTAAGTGCAAATCTGACTGTATGGCTGCCTATTCAACCAACTCCAAAGGTTTCCTATTGTTAGTCAGCCATCTAGTACCTGGCACATAGTAGGCACTGTTTTTGTTGTTGAGTCATATTTCAGTCATGTCTAACTTTCCGTGACTCCATTTGGGGTTTTCTTGGCAAAGATACTAGAGTAGTTTGCCATTTCCTTCTCCAGCTCATTTTACAGATGAGGGAACTGAGGCAAATGGGATTAAGTGACTTGTCCAGAGTCAGACACATACCATTTCTTTCTCCATCTCATTTTACAGATCTGGAAACTGAGGCAAACAAGGTTGCCCAGGATCACATAGTTGAGTTTAGACAAACTCATGAAGAGGAGTCTTTCTGCCTCTGGGTCTAGTATTCTATAAATACTTATTTCTTCCCTCCCTCTCTTTCAGTAAAGAAGCATTCATTAATCACTTATTAAGCACTCTGCTGGCTCTATGATAAAATATAAATTCCTACGTAACCTGGTCTCAGCCTATCTTTCCATCCTCATTGGATGTTACTTTCACTTCTGCATTCTGTGATCCAGTCAAACTGGCCTTCCGTCCATTCCTCACACATTACCCTCCATCTCCTGTCTTAGTGCCTTTAAACTGTCCTTTCTACTTGTATTTCCTGCTTTTCTCCATCTCAGAATCCCTCTCTTCCTTGAGGGCACAGTTCAGCCAATTCTTTCTGCATGAAGACTTTCCTGATTGCCCAATTATTAGGACACTTCTTCTTAAACTACTATCTTAAGCTACTCTGTGTATCTAATTACATTGACTATATTTGTATCACATGACTAATATGGAAATATGTTTAATATGATTGTACATGTATAGCCTATATCAGATTGCTTGCCATCTGTAGTGGTAAGGGAATTTGAAGCTCTTCCTTGCCCCTTAATGGGCTTCAGGTGGAACCTAACAGGAGGGGCTTGATTGGAAGAAGTCTTGTTTTTAAGGAAGACCCACGCCTTTTGCTACTTTGTAATTAGGCAGTGGGTCATGAAGGTTGTAATGACCTCTGACCCTGAAGAAGGGTATATATATTCTGGGGTGAGGTTTTGCTTTGGGGCTCGCTTATGGAAAGAGTTGTTATGATTTAGCCAGATAAGACTCAAGGTAACTGCCCCTGGCTTTGAAAACCCAGATGTTGGTGCTTCTCTCTCTGGTAACTATGTATGTATGTAATGGTCAGACAGCTAGGATCCCTGTCTGTTGGTCTGTTGAATTGTGTTATTTTTTGTCTGTATTTTTAATCTGCTTGTAATTTCTGTTTGTATTTTCTGAAGTTCATGGTGCTGACTTTTCCCCTGAACTAAGTGAATTATATATGGGTATGTAATATATAATGGGTATATATATAAAATGGGTATGCTAAGGTATTTGCTTTTATACCATCTTGGGGAGGAGGGAGAAGAGGAAGGGAGAGAAAAAAATTGGGAACTCAAAATCTTATAAAAGTGAATGTTTGGAAACAAAAATTTTTTAAAAAATATTTTTGTATCAAATTTTATTTTTATGCTGTATGTGCAGATATACTATACATAGAGGGAGGGAAAATAAATATAAACATACTTAAATATATAAATTCTATCCATCTATCTAATCTATCAACAATTGAAGCTAGGTCTTACAACAAATAGAGCACTGGGCTTGGAATAAGGTAGACCCATCTTCATGAGTTTAAATCTAGCTTCAGACTTTACTAGCTGTATGACCCTTGGCAAGTCACTGTAAAATGAGCTGAAGAAGGAAATGGCAAACCACTCCAGTATCTTTGCCAAAAAAACCCCAAATGAGGTCACAAAGAGTCAGACAGACTGAACCACAACAAAATCTATCTACCATATACTTGTTTCCCTCAGAGCGTAAGCTCCTTCTGAGTAGGCATTATTTTACTCTTTACGTTTTATTTGTTTAACTGTTATATATCCTACCAGAGTGACTCCCAAAAGATGATAAGTGCCCTGAGCTCAAAAACTATTTTGTTTTTATCTGCATATCACTGGTGCTTAGCACAGTGCCTTTGCAGGCACTTAATTTATGTTTGTTGAATTGAACGTGTCATGCCGCCACTAAAGACAGTGCTCCAGAGACCACCCCCTTGGTCCTGGCTTAGTTAACCTTTGCTTCCATTAAAATGCAGAATCAAGCTCTAGGAGACCCTCCTAGGGATACATTTATATAAAGAGCTTCTGCAGGCCCTGCTGATTTGGTCTTCTGATTTAGTCATCTCCTAAGCATGGCGCCCTCAGAGAGAAGTGGAGTATGACTAGCCAAGGGGACTTGCTATTCTATCACTTAAATTGTGTAGTAAATATCCAAGCTTTCCATGATTTGGCTAATTCGGACCCAGATGTGAAGGAGGCAGGGTTGCCGTTATGTGTCACAAACCCCTCATTTTGTCTGGCTGATGAGAGATCATAATTGCCCAGATGGTAAGATCTAATGATTAGCTTTTTCTTTTATGCTGAGCCTAGGAGGGAAACTGGGATTAATCACAGCACTAGAGATGGGAGGGGTCCCTCTATGCCGCAGCTTTCCCTACTGGAGGCAAGGAGATGCCTGCTGAATATGCATTACAGTTTTATCTGCTCTGTCTCCCTGCTCCCACTACTGCTTTGGGGTTTGCTCCTCTGCACTAAACTAACTCCATTTATCACAGAATCACAGAACCTCAGGCCCGGAAGGAACCTCAGAGGTCACTGAGTTCGACATGCCAGGCAGGCACTTGTCCAGCTGTTGGGAGGCAGTGTGTATAGTGGAAAGGACCCTGGATTTAGAGTCAAAGAGCCTGAGCTTGAATTTGGTGTCTTAGAAAGGCCCTTCTCTTCCACTTCTAAATCTATGATCTTACATGATCCTTTGCTTGAAGACCACTAATGAGAGGTAGCCAGCTACCTTTCAATTTTGCATAGTTCCAGTTGTTAGAAAGTTTCCTTTTTTATCAAGCCTAAATTTATACTTTCTATTCACTGCACTATTTTTCCCCAAAGTCCATTTGAACTTGTTCTGCCCTCTGGGACCAACCGATTAAATCTAATCCTTCTTTTGTGGGACAACCCTTCAAATACCTGAGACCAGCCAAGGTGTTTCCCCAAGTCTTCTCTTTTCCATGAAGCTCCTCTCCCCCCCCCCCCATTGATGCTCATATGGCATCATTTGGAGGCCCTTTGCTATCTTCACTGCCCTCCTTTGGACATTCTCCTACATTTTTTTCCTAAAATGTGGTGCCCCAAATTGAGCACCATATCCCCTATGTCACCTAGTCACAGCTATGCCTTGTATTGAAGCTTGGGGGCCATTTAAAGCCCCAGATCCTTTTCATTCAAACGACTGTCTATCCATGCCTTCCAGATCTCACACTTGGGAGCTTGACTCTTTGGGTCACAGACTCCCCTAAGTCCAGACTCACTGTGCATTTAGAACTGAGGTCCTACCCCTGATGCTCAACTACTCACTCACTCTCAGTCTCCCCACTTTTGCATTTTGAGAATGGATTGGGGTAAATGGAAAGAGCCTTGGACTCAGGATCGAGAGATCTGGATTCCAATCCCCTCTTTGTCCCTGGCTGTGAGATTTAAGAGGGGGTGGGATCACAGAGAGTGCTGAATTTGAAGACAGAGAACCTGAATAAGAATCCTGGCTCTGCCATTTTCTACCTTTTTTCTACACAAGGAAGTCATTTCTAAGCCTTGGTTTTCTTATCTGTGAAATGGGAGTGTGAGTCTAGATCAGGGGGTTCTTAACCTGGGGTCTGGGAACTTTAAAATATTTTTATGAATATTTCAATACAATTGATTTCCTTTATAATCTTAAGGTTTATTTGATGCCTTTAAAAGCATTTTTCTGAGAAGGCTTCACCAGAATAGGTTTTTAATCAGACTCCCAAAGGGGTCCCTAGGGACTCCAAAAAAGATTAAGAACTGTTGCACGAGATGATCTCTAAGGCCCCTGCCAGCAAAGTCTATTATCCTATATACCTGTGTCATCCATTCTGGGCTTATTTCTCCAACTCACATTCTCAGTGCACAAGCCTGTAACCCTGTGCTGGCCCTTCTGTTTATTTTAAATTTAATTTAGTTTAATTTTTTTTTGTTTTATTTTGTTCTAAACTGTTTCCTTCCTTCCCTCCCTACCCTACACTAGAGAAGGCCACTGTTTAACACAAATAAGCATATAAAAATACATATATATATATGTAAAGCCATACTATGCATACATCATTTCTTCTTTTGGAGGTCAATAGCACCTGCCTTCATAGGTCCTTTGTAGCTGATTTGAGTGTTGCTGTCTTAGATTCACAAAAGCAACTTTTTCACACTGAGCAGGGTCTGACCTGACCCAATTGGTGGCATCAGAGCCCAGCTGGCCTGTGTTTTTGGGCTTCTCCCAGATCTTCACATCTGTAACATTCTCCAGGCACATAGAGGCCCCCACTGTACATCACTATGGATAGCTTTCCTTCCTTTCCCATCTGCCTTCCTTCACCCTCTGCCCCCAACACGGATGATAGATTGAAGTTTGAGAGAGTTATCATTATTACCTTTATTGCTACTAAGAGAAGCAATATAGCATAATATTATGTGTTTAATGTAGCATAATGTTATAATGTTTAAGTCTTATCTCTGATATGTATTTGCTGTGTGACCCTGAGCAAATTACTCTGATCCAGTGATGGTATCCAAGTCTATAAATGGCAGAAAAGTTGTCAGCCTGTGTTGGCATAAGGGGAATTCCATATGCCAATACTATTATTATTTTTATTATCAATAATAATCCTAATTGGTGATGGCATTTTTATTGTTTTGATGATTATAAAATAATAACAAAGCTCAGATTCTTGGGGGTTTTTGGTTAGAGATACTCTAGGGGAGGAGAGGGAGTTATAATAGCTTTTAGGGACATATATACATATCCACAGAGTCAAGGCAACGAACCAGACTTTCGATCTGTATGTACTGAGGGACTCATATCTTCCACAAGGACCATTAGCACATCAAAACAGCTGTTTGGTGAGCCTGACCAAGTGACAAATTGTCTGTCTACCTACTCTTTTGTTCCCTAGGCCTTACTCCCTTTTGACTAGGAACTCCCTGTGAGAGTAGTTGAGTAAACAAATCATTAAACAAACCAGAATTTACTGACTTTGCCTGACTTTAGCTGTTTGAGACAATCAAGAGCTTGCGTGTGTGTGTGTGTGTGTGTGTGTGTGTGTGTGTGTGTGACAAGAGCAGAATTAAGTGAATTATCCCCATCTAGAAAATGGGAAGGAAATTCTGGGGATTTTCCAAAAAGATCAGAGGCTGCAACCCCTCCCTATTTTGACTTCCAGCAAATACTTCTCTGTTTCCAAACATCTCTGTGGGGACTGATTCCTGTGCCTTTGAAGGTGGGGATGGATGATCCATCCCTTGGGGTGGTTGTTCTTTTAAAACAACAGCTGTGGTCGTCCTTTTGGGGCTGAAGGGCTCAGCAGGTTTTTCCTTGAATTTAGAGACTGGTAAGGGAGGGGTTTATGGAGACAACTTGAGTTGATGCCATCAATTCTAAGGGATAATAATGGTGATGAACAATTTGCATTTAAGAGATCTGGGAGTCAAAATGAATAGCTTCTGATTGTGGATAAACACCACCTGCCAAATCAGTCAGTTCCCAATCTGGGAGGGGGAGGGGATGGAGGTGTAGGAAAAGGATCTACAATGTCTCCACTGCTCTTTAGGCTCAAAGAAGAAATAGCTTTTAGTAGCCCTGGCATAAGCTCAGTCTTGCCATCTGGGGACTAGAGAACCATTTCCAAATGGGAGCAGGGTTTCTCAGGATCTTAATGACGCCCCAAATGTTTGTCTTATAATTCCTCTTCCCAAGAGCCACTTGGGATGCTGAAAGGTGAAGCCAGGTGGTAGCACTGGGTCTGGAGTCAGTAAGACCCGAGTTCAAATATAGCCTCAGACACTAACTGTGTGACCCTTGACAAGTCATTTAACCCTGTTTGCTTCAGTTTCCTCATCTGTAAAATGAGCTGGAGAAGAGAATGGCAAACCACTCCAGTATCTTTGCCAAGAAAACCCCAAATTGGGCCATGAAGAGTCTGAAATGACTGAACAATGACAACAATATACCCCTGGCCTCACTCTCTCATTTTAAAATGGTACCCTGTTTTGTGATATTGTCCACCTGAGGTTTTGAACTGACCAGAAAGATGTATGGCTTGACTTCTGGGCAGTCTGCCCGTGCAGTGAGGCAGTAGGACTGTGAGAATGGTTTAGGTTTGTCCGTGGTGCATGGAGATTGAGGAGAGCAGCAGTTCAGAGACAGATTGATGCCCAAGAGCTATTTAACACGCCCTTTATCCCCTGCATCTTTTCCCTTTTTCCCATTCTCATGCACTATCCTCATTCAGGCCCTCACCATATATGTTGCCAGCTAGTTAATATCTCTGCTTCCAGTTTCTCTCCTCTCCAATACATCCTACACACAGAAGCAAAAAATAATCCTCATGAATGCAGCCCTGTATAGCAATCACCATGGAGATTGGATACACTTTCCTAGAACCTGCCAGCTACTGAAATCATGAGCCTGGGGTATCTGGGAATATTCATAGAGATGCATATGGGGAAATGGAGTAGAAGTCAGGTCAGGAAATGGGGAATGTGATTTCTACCTTGCTTCAGAGCATATACAGATATCCTTTGTCTGGTTCCTGAATACCTTGGGTTTGTTCTATATCTCTTTTGCTTCCATTTTCTCACTTCTCACATTCTTCTTGACCACTTATGTTTTTCTCCTCCCTATCTGACTGTTCCTTCTCCAGGTCATTCCCTATATATAGCTTGCTTCATATATATTTGCTTGCGAGTGGTCTCTTTCATTAGATTGTAAGCTCTTCGAGGGCAGGGATTATCCTTTTCTTCTTTTTGTAGCTCCAATGCTTATTTTAGTATCTGGCATATGGTAAGTGCTTAATAAATGGGTATTAACTGATTGAAATCTTTCAGTTGGTTGCTGAGCTAGAAAAAACTGATGACATTCCCAGCAAGTCTGACCAAATCATTCCCTTGCTAGAAAGTCTTCAGTGACTCTCCATTGTCTCTAGGATGAAATGCAAACTCCTTAGCTGGCTCTAATCTTTCTTTCTAGTATTATTTTACATCCTACAAAACAAGAGGTTCCATTCTCATGGGGGAGAATACACACACAGGGCAGGAGTATGTGGGGAAGGATGAAGTTATCCAGAGCAGGAACTGTAAGTTTAAAAAAAAAAACCAAACTAGTAATGTCACTGTTGTGATGGCTCATTTCTTCACACAGGCTGCGTTCCAGCCAAACTGGACTAACATGTGTTCCTGAAGCCTGACGTTCTGTATGCTACCTCTGTTCATTTGCATCAGACATCTTACCTCCTCCCCACCCCACCCCACCTCGACCCCCCTTCTGTGCAGAAGACATTTCTGCTTCTCAGAATCGTTATCCTCTTTCAAAACTCGATTCTGGGCCCACTCCTTCGGTATTTCTTTGTCAGGGCAAAGGAACTACCCCTAAGTAAGATCCCTGAGGGCATGAATTGTTTGGTTTTTGTCTTCATATCCACAGTCCCTAAATGCAGAACTTGGCACATAGTGTTCCTGAATAAATATTTGCTGAATTGAATAAATGTTTGTGTTGAATAGGGAGGCAAGAGGCAGGATTTGCCAGGACAGAAGACCTGGGTGTGAATCCTAGTTCCTCCACTGAGGGATTGTGTGAACCTCAATCTCTTAAATTGAGTAGATTTTAGCCTACTCATCTGTAAAATGGGGACAATAATCCTCACACTGCCTACCTCACAGGACTGTTGTAAAGTACAAAGTAATTATAAAAAAGTTTGCTATGTAAACTACTCAAACTATTCCTATCCCTCCCTCTGCCAAGGACAAGTTCTATCTGATTGCTGGATTGCTCATGGGTAGGATGAGGGAGGTAGCCTTTGCCTTGGGCACAAGCACCAGTAAGCTGCGCTTACACCCAACCAGCCATCTTATTTATTGTTGGGTCCCCACCAAGGTAGCATCACCATGACTTTCCAGGCCTCCCCCAGGCCTCCAGGACTAATAAGGAGTGTTCTACTTGTAGCAAAGTTGGGGTGAGGCTGTGAGCAGAAGCAGAGCCTGGGGCTATGACATAACGAGCCAGAAGACCTGTGTGGGTGCTGGGAGAGCCCTCTGCTTGCCCACAGCTGTGGTAAAGTGGCTGTGAAAATACCCCAGGCTAAAACAACAGCGTGGTGGGGAGAGAGGAGCAGAAACTGAAAGAGGATTGCCCTAGCGTGAAGCTCCAGTGTTCCCAAATACCCCAGCTTTGGCCCTGTGAAACTTGTTCAATCACTTAATAAGTATTAAATACCTACTTTGTGTCAGGCTCTGTGGATGCAAATACAGTGAATGGAGGATCTCTCATGTTATGGGTCGTATAGAGGATATGATTATGGTTTATGTTTGTGTAAAGGGAGTCTAGCACATGTATCCCTACTACATTCATATGCTCTCCTGTTTATGGGACATCTAAACCAATTCCTTCCCACCCTCTTCCCCTGTGCTTCAGTTTACCCTTAAAAGAGAGTTGTTTCCCATCTTTTTTTTTAAGGGGGAACCTTCATCTACTATACCAGCATTAATTATACAAACAAGATGTACATGGCTGTTACTTTGGGGATTTATCAGATACATACATACAAACATTGTTGTACAGTCGGGTCCAACTCTCCATGACCTCATTGACCATACTATCCATGATAGTATGGAGATACTGGTTTAATCTTCTCCAGTGGATTAAGGCAAACAGAGGTTAAATGACTTCCCCAGGGCCACACAGTTAGGAAGCGTTCCAGGTAAAATTTGAACTTAGGTCTTCCTGACTCCAGGCTGGCACTCTAGTTACTGAGACATCTAACTGCCACACACACACACACACACACACACACACACACACACACACACACATGTTTGAATATGTATGAATATATGAATGCATGTATGAATATATGAATGCAAAGAGAAATCAAGAAGCAAACAACATAAGTATTGGTCACTACTTTGGGCCAGCAATTGGGAAGGACAGATCACTGTGGCTCCCTCCATCTCTTCCTAAATCAAGCATGAATGGGGGATAGGGTAGGGCATTTAGTGTCACTTAATCTTTTCTTTTTTATTTGTTCATTCATTCATTCATTTATTTATTCAAAGTTTTCAACATTCACTTCCTTAAGATTTTGAATTCCAACTTTTCTCGCCGTCCTTACTCTCCCCCACCCCAAGATGGTGTGCAATTTGGTATAGGCTTTACATATACATTCATAGTAGTCATGTTGTAAAGAAGAGTTAGAACCAATGGGAGGAACCACAAGAAAGAAAAAACAAACAAAAACAGAGATAGCAAATAGTATACTTTGATCTGCATTCAGACTCCACGGTTCTTTTTCTGGATGTGGATAGCATTTTCCATCATAAGGCTTTTAGAGTTGTCTTAGATCCTTGCATTACTAAGAAGAGGTAAGTCTACTGAAGTTAGTCATCTTACAATGTTTCTGTTACTATGTACCATGTTCTTCTGGTTCTGCCTACTTCACTCAGCATCAGTTCATGTAAGTCTTCCCAGGTTTTTCTGAAGCCCACCTGCTCATCATTTCTTATGAAACAATAGTATTCCATTACATTTATATACCACAACTTGTTCAGCCATTCCCCAAGAGATGGGCATCCCCTCAATTTCCAATTCTTGGCCACCATACAAAGAGCTGCTATAAATATTTTTGCACATGTGGGTCCTTTTCCTTTTTTGTGATCTCTTTGGGATACAGACCTAGAAGTAGTATTGATAGTTCTAAATTGCTCTCTAGATTGGTTGGATCAGTTCACAACTCCACCATTGTGTTCCAATTTTTCCACATCTCCTCCAACATTGATCATTTTCCTGTTGTGTCATGTTAGCCAATCTGATAGGCATGATATGGTGTCTTAGAGTAGTCTTTATTTGCATTTCTCTAATCAATAGTGATTTAGAACATTTTTTCATATGTCTATAGAAAGCTTTAATTTCTTCACCTGAAAATTTCCTGTTCATATCCTTTGACCATTTATCAACTGGAGAATGATTTTATTCTTATAAATTTGACTCAATTCTCTATAGATTTTAGAAATGAGGCTTTTATCAGAGCAGTGTTACTTATTTTAACTCGTAATTAGGAACTTTGAGTTAACCCTTTTAACAGTCAGGAAGAAACACAATGCACAATTAGCTGGGGCAATTAAAAACCTTACCAGCATACCAGACTGTTTCCCACTGTTTCTGGATGTATTATCAGTTCTAATCACTACTGTCTTATAAAACTTGCCAGAGTCCTGGAGGAAAAGGGGTTAGGAGAGCAGGTATGCAGAGATCAGTCATCTCTGACCACCCCTGGTCAGCATGGAATGAAAGCTGGAAGCTCTTCCAATTTTTCCATCCCAGAAATCTCAAAGTCAGATTAAAAAACAACACCAAATAGATGAATTCTGTATCAGAATCTCTTTGACCATTTCTGGAATTTGATATCTCTATGATAATGCTTGAAGTTGCACAGAGAACACTGTGGGAGACTATAGACACATACAAGACAAGGTCTTGTAAACACCCTCAAGGTGTTTACAATCGAGGTGAGGGAGGACAAGAATGAAACATATACACTCTACTCTATCATTGCCCAACTTTTCTCCACCAAAATACTTTGTTTAGGGACCCTCCAACCTTGAACCCCACCACCACCCTCCTTACTCCCACTCCCCCCCAAAAAAGACTATTAACTATCTTACTCTGGGTGAATTAATTCACTCAGTTTTGGGATTCTGCCCTGAGGCTTAACTATGCTGAAGTGAATTTGAGTGAGTGTGACTCATCTAAGCTCTCAGTGTCAATGTGGGGTGAAGACAAGTGGAATGTCCCAGTGTGACCTTGTCCCTGTTCTGGTCACTTTTTTTTTAAATTAATAATTTGGAAAGACATAGATACCATGCTTATGAAATTTGCAGATGCTGCAAAGCTAGGTAGGATGGCTAACACATTAGAATCCTGAAATAGCACCGTCAAAGGCTGGGTGGTTATTTGTTGGGGATAAAGGAAACTGACTCCTTTCAGCTACTATTAGGATTCCATAACCCCTGAGGTCCCTTCCAATCCAGACATTCCATGATTATTTAGCCTCTTTGGTGGTTGGAAGAACATCAATAATTTTTTTTAAAGAACTTTCTTGACGTTTCTGACCTCATGGACTACGGAATAGTTCCCTCTGGCTTCCTAGTCACCTTTGACCACCCCCTGGTAGCCTTGGCAAATAGAAAGTTGGAGGAGTGGCAGAGTTGTCTATCTCTCAGCACAGCCTAGTTGAAGAGAGGGATGTGGGCCCCCTTCCTTACATTCTTTCCAAGTCGTAGAGTTATTTTCCTGGGAGATAAGAGGATCCTGTAGGAGGACAGCTCCAGAGAGTTCCAGCCAGCTTGGCTTGTTCAGTTAACAATTTACTAGGAACAATAGGTGTTAATTGGGTCAGAGGCATAGTTTGTGTGAACTTTGAGGTAACCAGGAGTGCAAGGTATGTGTGATTTGTCCTGGAAGATACTAAAGCTGTCTGTATTCTAATACTCTGCCGGCTACCTTTGCCCTTCAGATCAGTTTTATTAACATAACTGTCTTTGATTTATGTCTATTTTATTGCTTTGGCTCAGGACCTCACAGCAGTGAGTGTGGAAAATGGCTTTGTAAGGAACTGCATTCTCACATATATGTAAGGAAATGGAAGAGTTGCTGTGTTAGCTCCTGAAGATGCAGATGAGGTCCTACAGCTAATATATGGCTGAGGTGTGGTCACAGGTAGGGGTGTATTGGTTGAATGAAGGACTGCTTGGTAAAACCAAGCCTTTGATACTGCTTTACAGAGCAGTATTTTTGCCTTATCATTAACAAGGTCTGAGTTTCATCGTTTTTTCCTTATCCCATCTATGGACAATGCTCCCCCAATTCTTAATGTGGAGCTTAGAGAACCCTTTTAGGTCATTCTATCCATCCCCCTGTCTCTGAGAACTGTCCCTTCAAGCAAGACCATAGTTTGACCAGCTCTTTTTAAAAATAGTATTTTATTTTTTCCAATTACATGTAAAGACAAATTTTTAACATCATTTAAAAAAATTAGCTCCAAATTTTCTCCCTTCATTCCTCATCTCCCTTCTCCCTAAGATGGTAAATAATGTCATATAGGTTATATATGTTCAATCACGTAAAACCTATTTCCATATTAATAATGCTCTAAAATAAGAAATAGACCAAAAGAACACACACACACACACACACACACACAAAGTGAAAAATACTATGTTTCAATCTGCATTCAGACTTCATCAGTTCTTTCTCTGGATGTGGATAATATTTTTCATCATGAGTCTTCTGGAATAGTCTTGGATCATTGTGTTGTGACCTGCTCTTTAAAAAAAAAAGTTTTTTATTTTTTCTCTTTTTGGAGGAGGGAGGGCAGGGCAAATGGGGTTAAGTGACTTGCCCAAGGTCACACAGCTAGTAAGTGTTAAGTGTCTGAGGTTGGATTTGAACTCAGGTCCTCCTGCCTCCAGGACCGGTGCTCTATTCACTGTACCACCTAGCACCCCCCCTCCCAAAGTTTTACTGATGCTTTTTGTTTTTATATTCATTTATTTATTCAAAAAGCATTTATTCAGAATCTGGTGTGTACCAGGCACTGGGGATACAAGGGCAACATAAATAGATAAATGGAGCAGTCCCTGACCTCAGGCAGCTTACATTCTACTGAACATAATGGTTTCAGGCTATTCACTCTCCCCCTTCCATTCCTGCCCTCCCTCCTCACAGAGAGCCTTGCTTTGAAACAAAGTAAAATGGTCAAGCAAAACCATCAGACTGACTGGCAAGACAGGCAACATTTCATACCTATGGTCCCCAATCCTTTGTCAAGCAAAATAAATTTCTGCATTGGATTAAAAAAAATTCTCAAAAATTTTATATATATATGTATATATATATATATGTATATATATATATATATTGTGTGTGTGTATGTATGTAAAGATACATACATATATTCAGTCATCTCCCTCGTACCTCTAGCTCTAAATTCTTTCTCTACCCAAGACCCCAGCTATGCAAGACATTAGCTGTACAACTCTTGGCAAGTCACTTCTCAAATTCCTCATCTGCAAAATGAAAAAATGTGAGCTACATGGTCCCCAAGGTCTCTTCCCGCTCTGGTTTTCTCTATTATTACCTTTCCTTGGCAATCCATTCCAGAGTTTTGGCAATTAAGAATGGTGACCTGTTTTTATAACTTCATTCCTACTCAGGGGCATAACAGAACAATAGTTTCCATTGACACAATACTTTGAGATTTGTTCTCTCTTTTGATCCTCTTAACAACTGTGTGCTATTATTATTCCCACTTTACAGGTAAGGAATCTGAATCTGACAGACATTAGGTGACTTGTCCAGGATCACCTGGAGAGGAAGTTATTTGGGGTAGGATTCTAAGTCAGCTCCTCTGACTCCAAAGGCCACTGTCTCAGTCACCCAACTACTAGGCTGCCTTAAAGGCAGAGTACCAACCAGCCTTAGACGCAACCAGACTCAGGCTCAAATCCTGCCTCTAACCATTACTAGCTACTGTGGCCAGGGGCCTTTCAGGGAACTCTCAAAAGACAATATGTAGGAACAGATGAGTTGCCATTGTACATCTTAGATGGAAATGCCCTACATGGATAAAATGATGTCTCCACTCCCAGCCCCCTGCAAAGTACTATTTATCATCTAAGCTTGTGTTGGAGGAGCCCTCCCAGAGCCCAGGACTGGGGAAGTGAGGAGTGTTCAGGGACCCGAACACATTTTTCCATTAAAAAAAAATAACTGAAGGCT
This sequence comes from Pseudochirops cupreus, assembly GCA_028627135.1. Lineage (NCBI taxonomy): Eukaryota > Metazoa > Chordata > Mammalia > Diprotodontia > Pseudocheiridae > Pseudochirops > Pseudochirops cupreus. The sequence continues at coordinate 145,793,332 of CM053584.1, read as the reverse complement.
TATACCATCTTTCTCCTTCAATCAATCCCTGATTAGAAACAAATCCAAGATGCAAATAGGGGTGGGTAACATCTGTCTCATAATGGCTCCATTTCCTCTTATCATAGAAAGCCACCTTGAGCAACTGCACAGGCTCTGATGGCCTTCCCTGGTGATGGATGGTCCCTTTTTGTCTGGGGACACAGATCTAGGGAGCCCCTGGTTTTGTTATCCATCTGCCTCCCTGCCTTCCAATCTGTCGCTGCTTCTGGACAATTTAATCACTCTAATAATGCTGTCACTAGAGAGCAAACTCCATCACTGCTGATCCTCAGACCTTCAGCTATTGGGAGGAGAAAGAGAGGGTTTAATTCATTTTTGATAAATACTTATTAAGTACCTACCAAGTACAAGGCAGAGGCAGCATGACACAGTTTATCAAGGGAACACCTTGGAGTCAGCAGTTCTGGGTTTAAGTCTGACACATACTGACTGTGTCCTTGGGCAAGTCACTTAACCCCCAGTGTGCTTGGGTATTTCTTATGGCTGCAAATCACAGAGAAGTGACCTATGTGCATGGGTTAGAGGGAGTTTCCACACTGGTACTTCACTTACCACAGATGAAATCACATGTGTCCAAGGACACATCTGCACTAGACACCAAGGGCACAAAGGCAAAAATGGAACAGGCCCTGTCCTCAAGCAGGGAGGGGATTCAATTTGTAATCAAGTACAATGCAAAGTGTATACAGAGTAATTTCAAGGGGGAAGAAGGGGATAAGGTGGGGGTCCAGAAAGATCTCATATAGAAAATGAAATCTGAGTATGTGCTTTGAAGGAAGACAGTAATTCTACAAAGTGGAGGTGAGGAAGGAGTGCATTTCAAGGCTGGGGGACCACATGGGAAAAGATAGGGGGATAGGAGATGGACTGTCGTATATGGGCAACAGCAAGGACGCCGTTTTGGTGGAAATGGAGAATGATTTACAACTGAACCTTGGAGGACATCTAGTTTCAACTCCCTGATCTAGGACAAAGAAGAGTTCGTGGTCTCCATTTGTTAAAAAGAAAATTCTACCTAGGGATGGACCAGAAGTGTAACTTCATGAAGCAAAAAGGATGAGTCAAGACCATGTCTTGACATGAATGAATGAATAAAAAATCATTAATTAAACTCTTACTATATCCTAAGCACTATGCTAAGTGGTTTTTAACAATGTCCCAGGTGTTGTGCTAAGTGGTGGGGATACAAAAATGAGTAAGAAAGATAGTACCCGACCTCAAGGAACTTATATTCTAATTGACCAATTTCTCAGTTTCTTTCATATACATATATACACATACACATACACATACATGCATGTATATATGTGTGTATATATACATATACATACATATAGTATATTTTATATATATACACATATATATATGTGTATACACACATATCTATATTGATGAAAGAGTGACCCTGAGGTGGTTTAAATGACAATAAGATGGTGACCTGGCAGAGGAAATGTCTAAAAGAAGGGAGTTTACTGTAGAGCCTAGTTTAAGAGAGTTCCTGGTAGGGTGTCAAGCTCCCTGGAGGATGGGTGCTCCCTATCAAAATCAAAGATGAAAAACCTGCTCTTCAGCACTTTTTGGACTAAAGGCAATTAGTTACCAGAAGTTGTAGGAAAGCAGAGGAAGTGTCTAGGCCTCCGGCTAGGGAGTGTGGCTCATTCTTCCACCATAGTTTATGTTGAAGGCCAGCACAAACCCATGGGATGGAATAAAAGAAGGTCTTGCTAGTCAATTTAATGAAGCTACGTTTTGGTATTTTTTTCAATTGTTAAGAAAAGGTTGCAATTCTGAGTCATATCATTTATGTGTTACCAGTTACGGAAATTTTAAGCTTACTTGCTGCAGGAGGGTTTCTCTTTATTCTAGAACGCCAGAGCTAAAAAAAATAAATGACCTTTACGATGTTATGATACTAACTCTCTCATTTTACCAATAGAGAAATGGAAACCCAGAGCAAGAAATGTGACTTGTCCAAGGTCACATGGCTAATTAGTAGGAGAACGGTCTTTTAACTCCCTAAATTAGGTCTCTTTCCTTGGTTTCAAGCTGATTACTTGCAATAACAGGGCCTTCTACCCTTTCCCGAAATTACAGAGACTTGCAAACTAGGGATAAACTACGAACACCTAATTCCAATTGTAAGGTTAAAAAAAGTCTTCTCTCAATAACTGAGGGGAGTTTCCTCAAGGACCTTCTTCTTTTTATAGGTGTCAGACACTTTCCCATCCAGAACACCTGAAATAAACAATGAAAGTGAATTAGGTAAGGGACATTTGCTTAATAGAGAAAACAAACAAACAAAAATCTTTGTTTATCTGAAAATATTTAGCACCTGGGACTTAAAAGAGTTAAAGGGTTTAACACAAAGGAGAGGAAAGAGTTGGTGGTTTAAATTCCTGGAAAACACTTTAAGATGGTGTTTCTCATCTTCAGCAGGAGAAAAGATAATGCACATGGGAGAGAAAGGCTATTATTACCTCTGTCAGCTTCCTCTGGGGTTTGCAGGCACGTTGGAATGGATATAACAATTTCTGGCAAAGGTGCTTACTGAACACCAGCCCCTGCCCCCATCTGTACTTGTCACAGATATGGGAGTCTGGAGTCCACTGGGAGAAGCTATGTGTCACTTTCGCATTTCTGTGGGGGGCATGAAGAAGGAGGGAGGAGGAAGTTGGCAGGGAATACTGAAAAGCATAGGGAGATGGGGTGGCTAAGTGGCACAGTGAATAGAGCACTGGCCATGGAGTGAGGAGGACCTGAGTTCAAATCCCATCTCAGACACTTAACACTTACTAGCTGTGTGACCTTGGGCAAATCACTTAACCCCAATTGCCCTACCTTCCCTTCTCCAAAAAAAAAAAAAAGAATAGGGAGAGCTCCAGGGGGTCTGGACCTAGGAGGGACTTTATTTCTTGCTTGTTTGAACTCCTGTAATAGTATCTCAAACCTCTTTTATTGCTGTTATTTTTCAATCAACAATCAATCAAGAAACATTTAAGCTCCCATTATATACCAGGTGCTGGGAATACAAATGCAAAAAAAAAAAAAAGAAAAAAATCCCTGCTTGTGGGAAACTGTTACGGGAATCTGAAGATCTTCCCTGCCCCTAGGCCCTTTGCTAAAGTGGCTACGTGACTCTGAGGACCCTTGGATATTTGAAAGTATACTCTATTCCCTAATAGGCTGAATGTGGTCACGTGGAGCCTGTGGCGCCAGGCTTGTTTTCCAGGAATGCCCATGCCTTGTAGCTCTGTGATTGGGCAGTGGGTCTAGAGGGCTGTGACATTCTCCAAGCCAGGAGAAGGCTATATATACGCCCTGATGTGAGGTTTTGGTTTGGGGCTCACTT
>CM053584.1:145765589-145789441 GCA_028627135.1 Pseudochirops cupreus | reverse complement strand
TCTCAGATACTTACTAGGGGTGTGACCCTGGGCTTGATCACTTAACCCTATTTGCCTCAGTTCCCTTATCAATAAAATGAGCTGGAGAAGGAATGGCAAACCACTTCGGTATCTTTGCCAAGAAAACCCCAAATGAGGCATGGAGTGTCAGACACAATTGAAAAACAACTCAGCAGCAACAATAATAGAGATACAGAGCTAAGAAATAGAAATATATAGAAAGTGGTTAGATACAAGGTAGTCTGGCAGAGAAGTGACGCTAGTGCCTGGGGTTGGATCAGGAAAGCGTTCATGAAGAAGATATGGGTTGAATTGCATCTTAAAAGAACAGAGTGACTCTTATGAGGCAGAGGGAAGAGGGAAGTGCATTCTGGGCATGTGAGCCAACAGGGCAAAGGCATGGAGCAGGAAGATGGAGGGCTGTGTGTGAGGAACAGCTGATTTAGCAGGATGACAGAGTATGGGAGGGAGGGGGGAAAGGTCTGATGAGGCTGGACATTTCAAAGTTCACGTTCAAGATCCTCTGTGGGTCTTCATCCCCTAAAAATCATAGCTCATGAACCTCCAATCAGTCAATTAATCAACAAGCATTTATTCTTTTTTTTTTTTTTTGGTCTTTTTGGAGGAGCAGGGCAATAGGGGTTAAGTGACTTGCCCAAGGTCACACAGCTAGTAAGTGTTAAGTGTCTGAGGTCAGATTTGAATTCAGGTCCTCCTGACTCTAGGGTAGGTGTTCTATTTACTTCACCACCTAGCTGCCCCAATCAACAAGCTTTTATTAAGTGCCTCCCTGGCACATGGTAGCTTACCATGTATTAGGCACTTTTCTAATCAATAGGGATTCAAAAAGAGGAAAAAGTTAATCCCTGCCCTTAAGGAGCCTACAGTCTAATGAAGGAGCTTACATGTTTTAGCAAGAGGACCCAGTTAGGTCAAAGCAAAGTCATTTAATGACATGGCATATTAAGAAAATTAACCACAAAACATTTCCCCCATAAACCTGGGGCATACTCTCCCACAAATACATATAACATCAACAGCACAGTGCCTCGAACTTAGTAGGTGGTTAATTTGATTGAACGGGAATAGAAGGCACATGCATGGAAATTCCCACATGTTGGGAACACGTATCCAGGACACATTTGTGCCTCTGATCCTATAGGAGGGCTAATGTTTTCTCCTGATGTCACTTCTCTGCTCCCACAGGGCCACTCCCTTGCTGGTCTTTGCAGGATATTATTCCACTAGGTGATATTTGACTAGAGACTGTCCTGACCTCTCCAAGCTCACAAGGTCATGGCCATCTCCAATCTCTTTTTCCTAAGAGCATTTATTAAGCACCTCTATGTGATAGACACTTTACAAATATTATCTCATCTGATCCTCACAACAACCCTGGGAAGCAGGAGCTATTATGTTCATTTTACAGACGAGGAAATTGAGGCAGATGAAAGTTAAATGACTTTCCCAGGGTCATACAGCTAGTAAGTGTCTAAGGCTGGATTTGAACACAGGTCTTCAGGACTTCCTTTGAAGTTAAGTCTTCCTGACTCCAGGCCCAATGCTCTCTCCACTGCACCACCTAACTGCCAGTACAGAACACATACAAAGAGACAGACCAGTATCCAGGAGCCATGTGTTGGCCTCCCATGGGGTGATTCTATGACTACTCCCCATCTAGTGGTTTATAGCATGTCTTCCTCAGTGGAATGCAGCTAGAGAGGAAGAGCCAGACCAAAGGCTGGCCTGGCTAGTGAATGCCTTTAGATTGCATCTAGTTCTGGCTAGATAACCAATCCAAAGACTTTTCCTCTCCCCGTTAGTGGATTAGAGCCAGTTACAGAACGTCTGTACAGAGAGTTGGGCACTTCATCCTTACCATTATATCTTTGTGGGGGCAGGGTCTTCAGTAGCCTCCTTCAGGCAGGGGATTGTTATCAGCACCTTCCTCCTCACTCCCTACCCCATCAACAGCAAAGTGGATAGATTTACTGTGTGTGTGCTTTTCCATCATGCAGCTTTTTTCTTTGCAGGACCCTTTGGACTCCATTGCAGAGCCTGCTTTGAGAAATGCTGAGCTTAACCATAGAAGATGCTTTGTAATCATAAAATATATTGAAATGCAAGCTGTTATTATCTCTCACAAATAAGCGAGAGAGACAGAGAGAGAAAGAATGGAAAAGTAACAAAAATTAAGTTTATGGATGCTTCTGTTTAGTCTTGGTTAGTTAGGTCTTGGCTAATTGGGGTTTTTTTCTCATGCATTTAAAAATATGCTATGATTTACAAGATTTTCATTAAATACAGCTTTTTCAAAGATGTTGTTTGTATAAAGCACTTATACCTAATATATCCCATGAGGTCCCCAATTCATTCTTAGTGCATGATATGTGTTGAATCATGAAAAGCATCAATTTCCAGAGTCTTAATTTAAAAAACAAATTGAGCAGAACTGGGGGGAGATCTGTAGTCATGAGTAAGATTAGTGGACTCTGTTTCCAGATTGGGGCAATCAGCATATAAGGAAGACTGGATCTGGGGTAGGGAAAAAGCAAACTTTGGTTAAGGTGAAAAATGTGGGAGTTAATGGGAAACTTGTGAGTCATTCCTATGGCAGAGAAAGATGTACATGGATTCCTTGACTTAGGACTATAATATGCTGTAATAATTCATATTACTAATTATATCTGCTGAAATTTACAAAATGTTTTCCGTTTATCATCTTGTTTGATCCTTACAACATCCCTGTGAGTTAAGTAATGTAGGAGTTAGTATCCTCATACTAAAGATGAGGAAGGTAAGGAGGATGAGAGGCCAAACCGACTTCCCAGAGATAGTAAATGAGACCCTGTTAGGAAGCTTCGAAATCACTATTCAAACTATGTTTTCTATTTCTGGAACTAGTTCTCATTATACTATCCTTCAGTCCTTCCTTACTCTTCTCCCCCTGCCCTTTTTGTCCTCCTTTTTTTGAGATCCAGTTTCCCTCTTTTACACAGGCTGGAAGTACAGTGGTCATACATGGGCCGGATCCCAGAACTTAGCATGGAAGCTTTAACTTGCTCCGTTGTACAGATCTGGGCTATACACCCCTCCTTAGGCAGCATAATAGTTCTTCACTCATGGTACAGTACCCAGACACTCAGTTGACTTTGGTTCTATGATAGCTCAGAGCTCTTGAACTCAAGAGGTTCACCAGCCTCTGCCTCCCCAGCAACGTGGAGCCGTGAGGGCCATCATACCTAGATCACTGCTGCCTTCCTAAGTAAGTGGTAGTTCTCCTGGTTCCTAATCCACCTTAATCTGAGAAGAGACGTACGGAGTGTAAAGGGTATTCAGGGAGGACTAGCACCTCTGGTGTGAGGACTTGCCCAGCCCTTTTCAGGGCTGCTCATCCTTTTTTGGTGCCCACCTGGTATTTAGCTCTCACTTGTGGCTCTAAGAAGCTGCAACATGTGCGGGGGCCACACCCCAGTAAACTGTCTAGGCAGATGGGCTAAACCAGGTTGAAGCTAACCAACAGGCCTTAAACCCTTTGGTGAGTGAGGGGGATTTCTACTCTAAGTATGTGAAGACTTCTCCCTGGCAGAATGGGTAGATAAGAACAATTTGTTACAGCAGCCATGAAGGCCGATGAAGCAGGTGCTGTGGAGTGCTTAGAGCTTGGTCAGACTTAGAGGATGCCTAGGTCATCCACAGCATCCTGGGCCATCATCAGTGGTCCCAACTTTTGTCTCACCACTGGACTCTGATGACTCTGGAAGAGAGAGGGAGGTTGACAACTTCATGCAATTCTGCTTCACTTAAATTACCCTGTGGTTTTTTTCAAAATGGAAGGACAAACAACAAACAGTCCACTCTACCATGCTTACCTACCTTTAGGAGGGGTTTACTAAAGAAAATACAAAATGGTAAATAAACCTACTTTTGGAACTGAAGAGTTTGAAGAAATTTTTTTTTCTATTTTCTCTTCATCCAGAATAAGACAAAAGTAGTTTCCTAGCCTACAAAAGCTTAGCAACAGCTAAGCCTGGGAAGATGATGTGAGACCTGGGTACTAGCCTATTTCCTTTGTTTACTAAATTGCTTTTCAATAAAAATCAATGAACTGTTTTTTTGGTTTTTGTTTTTAAAACACAATGAAGTGTCTCATGGAGGACAGTTAAAAAGTAAATGAGTTCCCCACCTCTGCCCAGTTTTTTAGTCTTGGCAGGAGGGAACTAGCTATCTCTTATGATATCTCAAGATAATTGGACATTAATAAGAGACTGATGATGAAACACTGAAACATACAATTATTCTCATCAGATATCCCAATGTAACCAAGAGGATCTTTGTCTGCAGAATGCCTATATTCAAGTCTTCTCTATAATCTGAGAGATTTAACACACCTTAGAGAGTCCTTGCTAGCAGGGAAGTTGTCATTCATTTTCATTTGGTGATGACTGGTCCCTTCCCAGCATTTTATGAGGAACTTTCTCATTTAAATGTCTGTGGCAGTGGGCAGAATGGATCCTCCCTGTTAATGCAAAACAATTGTAATTGAAGCCTTCACTCTGGTGAGGGTGGAGCAGATCTGCCAAAAGCCTAGCCATTTGTCTCACTCTGCTTTCAGATCCAATCCTGTCAAAATGAGAACTGGCATTTTTCTTTTTTTAAGAGAACTGATTTATTTTTGCCTTTTTTGACAGTGCCCTTCTGTACAATTAGAAGGAGGTTTAAAGAATCGTCACTCTTTTTAGTTTTTCTCATTTACTTTTATTTTTTGTGGGTTTTTTGCATATGTGTGCTTTTTTTTTTTGTCTCTACATTTTAAGAAACCCAAGCCTCTGCTTTATAAAGGCTCTTTGTGTTTTCTGGAAGGAATAATTACACATTCACATTGGTCGTTTTTGTATAATTCACAGAAGGATGATTGATCACAAGAGCACTTGTTCCCCTGTATAACTGTGTGCAGGGCAGAGGCCACAGGTCTCCATTCTCTAAGATCTGTCAAGTTCATTGACAAGGTCACTGGGTGATTAATGATTCATAAATTGTTCATCTGGGGCAGGTGCTTTGCTTGTGTTCTTCTGGACAAAGGCTGGCTATGCAACACTAAGACAACTGTGGAGTTTTTTCTCAGACTTTTAGATAATCCTACAAAATGACACAATTCATACCCAAGTTAGCAGGATTTAGAGAATATTACTAGAGCCGATAGATTCACGAAGTTGATCTTTGGGACTGTGTGATAGTGGTCACAAATTTTTTGATGATGGAAAGGTATATCCCTTGTCCTAAAAACACTGGGATTCTGGATTATCAGTCTTCTGAGTCTGATTGTTGTTCTGTCATTTTTAGTCCTTCATGTCTGACTCTCTGTGACCCCATTTTTGGGTTTTCTTGTCAAAGATACTGGAATGGCTTGCCATTTCCTCCTCCATCTTACTTTACAGATGAAGAAACTGAGGCAAACAAGGCTTAGTGATTTGCCCAGGGTCACACAGCTAGTAAGTATCTGAGGCTGGATTTGAACTCAGGTCTTCCTGACTTCAAAGCCAGTGCTCTATCTACTGAGCCATCTAGCTACTCATGAGTTTGATTAACAAGAATCAAATTCTCATCATGATCAGGGATTCTGAACCTGGAGCACTTGAACTTGCTTTTAATATTTTGATAATGTATTTCAATATAATTTGTTTTCTTAATTATAAAATTACAAATTTCTTAATTATAAAATTATAAAAAAATAAAAATAAAAAATAATAATAATAAAAATTATTTAAATAATAAACAAACATAAAATAAAAATCCTTGGCCCTAGCTTCTGTTCACTCCCTGGATAGATAGGTCAAGTTCCCGAACCTTGAAAAGCTGAGAATAAGACCTAGGACTCAAGGTGACCTGACCGATGTGTGGTACTTGGTGAAGATCTGTCTGGAACAGCCAGCCTGCCTATCTCTCCATTATAACAATCTCCGATGGGAACTTAAGCTCCTTACCAATGAGCTTAAGAGCAGAGATTTGTCCTTAATCATGGCTAGCATTTACCCAGTGCTTCAAGGTTTCTAATGCATTTTACAAACATTATCTCATTTGAAATCTTCACAGCATCCCTGGGAGGTATGTGCCAATATTATCCCTATTGAGGCTAAGAAAGACCAAGTGACTTGCTCAGTTGCTAAGTATCTGAAGGCTTGATCTGAATTCAGGTCTCCTTGACTTTGGGTCCACGGCTCTGTACCTGCCATCTGGCTGGCTGCACAGCTTTTTATCTCCTCTGTGTTTAACACAGTGCCTTGGGCATACATAATATGTATACAGTTAAATGAATGAGTGAATGAATGGCCTAAGGTCATGGTCCAGGATCGGCGGGATGTCTGACTTATTACCAAGGAGTCCAAAAGACTATTTTACTCTTCTGTGGAGCTGCTCAGAGCTGGAGGAGTCTGCCTGGAGAAGCACATTTTCCCCAGGTGGAATTGCTCTATTTATTTAGAGAATTTGACAGTAAAAGGGACCTTAAATATCAGCTAATCCAATACCCTCATTTTATGGATGAGACAATTGAGGGTTTAAGTCCACATAGAAATATGACCAAGGCCCCACATCCTTTAAGACTGAAATGTAGAAATCCACATCTTGGCTGTTTTCTTCTTGTTTAAAGAACATGGTTCTTCCATCAGATGCAAAGGTTGTTCAGTGACAGATGTCCACTAAGGGACTGGGGGAAGGGCTCTCGAGACTTCAGCTAAGGGCAGAGTCTCTCAGTGACCTCAATTCATACCCATTTTAATTCTGATTCAATTTCTGCTTGTGATTTGTGAACAGATATTCCCAGGGTGGCCCAGGAATAAGGCACCACTGAATTGCCTTAGGATATTGCAGAAGTGAAACCTTATTACCCTGCTGTCCAGGCTGACAGCAGTCTGAGGGTAGTGTTCTCAAATCTAGCACAGACACACACACACACACACACACACACACACACACACACACACACACACACACACACACACACACACACACACACACACACACACACACACACACACACTCAGACTTGGGCAATGAAATGCCTTTACTGCCTCCTCCCATTTTCTTCAGATGCTCTTGGAGATCAGAAAAAAGGGAACAAACTATGTGCTGATCTCCTGTAAATTATTCACTTGGTGGAATAATTATTTTTTTCTTTATTTCGTGCCCAAATCATAGGTTTCTGGAATATTCTGCTCAGAATAAAAGAACTTTTTGTGTGAGATGAAAGAGTTCAGAGTCTGAATCTAAGGTCAGAAAAGGTCTTTATTCTTCCTCATGAGAAAGGACTCTGCCCCCCTCGCCCAAATGGTGGCAGGGAGAGAGCAACAGGTAGAAGCCAGCCCATGGTTATATAATTTTCCAATGAAGAAATCCAACCCCCCCCAACTGGCCTTCACTCTTATTGGTAGGGGGGCTGTCCCACAACCTAAGCAAGAGAATCTGAGACAAAGGACCCGGAAACATGTGGATATCCGATGAAAGCAGTCTTAACCTTATTTGGCATATCTTCTGCTGAGTTGGCTCTGGGGGAGGGTCTCCATTGTTCTAAGCCCCAAATTGCTTGAAGGTCAGGTGACCTAACCCTAGGCCTAGTGAATACTGAAGCCATTCTAGATTTGATTTTTCAGAATGGGGAAACTTCACTATAAATTATCCCTCACATTTTGATGTAAGATCTATTAACTTTGAGGGCTGAGAGGATGCAAGTCTGGGCTCCTACTCCCATTTCTTTTGAAATTCTACTCATCTGTCAAACACTAACTCAGACCCCACCCACATTAAACTGTGACCTTTTTGAGAGCAGGGATTGTTTGGTTTTTTTGCCTTTTTTTGCTCCCCCAGCATTTAGTGCAATCCCGGGCATATAGTAGGTTGTTGTTAATGTTTGTCTCTCCTTCTGGAAGAGGGCCAATGACATCATAAGGGTGATGTCTTAACTTGAGAGTAAACTGGATTTAAATGAGGCAGAGCTTGGCAAAGTCATCAGCCTCACTCTGTCCTCCAAGGTCATTGGAGTCCAGTGACAAGATAAGCACTAGTTGACTAATTATATAAAGCTCTCTCTGATTTTCCCCAGTCATAACTGACTTCTTCCTCCTCAGATTTCTCATTCTATCTCTCCTATGTACTTATAATGGCCCATTTGAAATTATAGTGGTTTAGGTATATATCACCTCAATTAGACTGTAGGCTCTCTGAGGGCAGATTCATGTTTTATTTACATCTTGGAATTCCATAAGCCCTAGCCAATGTGTCGCAGATAGCAAACATTCATAATTACTTGTTGAATTGAAAGGTCTTCATCCTTATTGTTGTTGTTTGTCCTTCTGTTCTCAAAGAAGACCACAACATCAGGAAGATGATGCAAGTGAATCGAATTTAAGTGAGGCAGGGCTGTGCAGTCACCAGCCTCACTTTCTCCTCCGGAGCCATCTGGGTCCAGTGGCCAGATATAGGTCAGAATGACTGGAGATGCCCCTTCTTCGTTATAGCAAATGGCCTGGTGTCTTTTGGGATAAAGCAGGTAATGGGAAATCAAAGTGAATTACTAAAGGGCCCAGTATTATTGCTCCTTCAATCTTTTTTGAACTCCCTCTGCTTTCCCCTTCCCTGTCCTTACAAGTCAGAACAATTCAATCTGGGTGTGGTCTCATCCTGGTGAGTATTCATACTTGGCTCTGTGTCTGGACTGAGGAATTTAAGGCCATCTACTTTGTAGCATTGTTGCATTAATTTTTTTTAAAATTATTTTTATTTACTCATTTACTTTTAATTTATAAGATTCAGTTCCACAATCACTTGAGTTTCAGATTTTCTCCCTCCCTTCCCCCCCCCCCCCATGGTGGTGTGCAATCATGTATAGGATCTGTTGCATTAATTTTTAAATTTTATTTTTATTGATAACTTCTGTTTTTATATTGCTTTCATTTCCAAATATAGCTCTCCTCTCTCCCTAACCCAGTGAACCATTACTTGGAACTAAAGTTAAAAAAAGGAGAGGAAAAAATAAGTTCAGTAAAACCAAAAACCACATCGTCAGGGCAGAATGGTACTATATATAGCATCTCACACCCATAGTTTTCCGCCTCTGGAGAGGGGGAGGGAGTTACTGAACTGATTTTGCTCTGTTCTTTTCAGTAGTTCGGTATTCCCAGTGTCTTAGGGTACGGTGAGTAATCTCTGGCTCTCATTGAGTCTGAAGGAGCAATGCTATTGGAGGAGCAGAAAAATTGGCCTTGCCAGTTGAGTATGTTCCAGTATGTTCCCAGGCAGTAACTGGCCATTGGGGAAGGATCCAGCTTTTACTTCCTGAGGAGGAGGGGGTTTTCTCTCCCCTGCACCCCAAATGTTGGCCCCGGCATTTAGCAACAGAACTACTCAGCAAGAGGGAGACAACCTATTTAACAGGTAAAGAGAGTTTGAACAGAAAGGGTGCTACCTGAAGATCATAGGATTAAAATTGACAATCAGAGCAGGTAAGGGACTTTTCTGAGTAGAAGAGCTAATGAATTTTTTAAAAATTTATTTATTTTATTTATTTGGTCTTTTTGGAAGGGGAAAGGCAGGGCAATTGGGGTTAATTGACTTAACCAAGGTCACACAGCTAGTAAGTGTTAAGTGTCTGAGGTCACATTTGAACTCAGGTCTTCCTGAGTCCCGGACTGGTGCTGTATTCACTGCGACACCTAGCTGCCCCGCTAATGAATTATTTATTAAAATTTTTTTTTTCTCTTTTTTAAAATCTTAAGAAATCGAGGACAGCTCGGTCGAACAATGAGTAGAGCACCAGCCTCGGAGTCAGGAGGACCTAAGTTCAAATTTGGCTTCAGACATTTAACACTTACTAGCCATGATCTTGGGCAAGTCACTTAAACCCAATTGCCCTGCCTTCCCCCCTCCAAAAAGCACCCACACACACACAAAAGACAACCCCCCCTCCAAATCTTAAGAAATCAGAGAGGACATGTGTCCTCAGGGAAGGAAGTTCTACGTGGGAACTTAATTAAAGTGATAAGAATGACCATGCATTTTAGGTGGAAAAATGTTTTCTTCTTTTCATCAAAATCTTAAGAAATCAGAGAAGATGTGTCCTTAGGGGACAGGACCCTATTCAGACATCTAGTTAAAGTGATAGATATGGTCATTCATTTCAGATGACCCATTCTTAGGGTGCTGAGGCAGAACACTTAGATGTGCACAATCAAGTTGCAGAATATGTATTTAATACTTATCTAAGGCTGGCTAATACTCAGGGTAGAGAGGTGCTGGGAGATAGTAAAGTCAGAGGAGCAGTTATTCATCCAGCCTTAGTAGATCAATAATAATCATAGCTAGTATTTATATAATGCTTTTAGTTTTGCAAAGAAATATACAGATTTGATACTACCAGGGTGCTAGGTGGTATTATTATCCCAGTTTTACAGATGAGGAAACTGAAGCAGATGGAGGTTAAGTGATTTGCCCAGGGTCGCCTAGCTAGTAAATGTCTGATGTTGGATTTAAACTTATATCTTCCTGACTCCAGGTCTAGCACGACATCCACTGTATCATCTAGCTGTCTGGTATTGATGGAGCATGCCTCAGTCCTGGGATCCAACAACTAGAGACATCCTGAACCTTGGCTGTTGTGGTCATCCAAGGGACTTCTGTTGGCTGGGGTTCTTATAGTGGAGAGTAATCCTGCCAGGAGTTCAAGCAGGATATTTGTGGTCAGAGAGGCTACAAAGATGATCAGTGAAGTCAACTCTCAGAACAGAAGGGGTTTCAACACTGAGGGGATTTGGACACTAATGCGCTAATAACTGGGCAGCTGTGGCTAGATGACAAAGGCTTTTTATGTCCTCAAATCTTGGAAAAATGCAGCAGTTGCTCTTATACAGAGACCTTGGAGGGGCAAATGAGTTACTTAACTCTGGTGACACTCTTCCATAATCTGCATGTATGCAAACTACTAGATCTCATATTTAGAACTCTGTGGTCCTGACAGACAGCACCACATTCAAAGAGATGGAGTTAAAATAGTGACAGTTGGTTCTTATGACTTTGGAGTTGTGAGGGCTGGAGGACCCTCAATCATCTCTAATCTGGACTGCTAAAGCCAAGTACTCTACAGTACTGAGAAGTAAAGAGACTTGGCCAAAGTCACATCATCAGTGTATGTCATAGGCAGAACCTGAGCCCATGTCATCATGACCCAGAGAGCTGGACTAGACAATGTCTACAATTCTATGAATACAAAGATACTGGAGTGGTTTGCCATTTCCTTCAACTCATTTTACAGATGAGAAAACTGAGGCTAACACGTTTAAGTAACTTGCCCAGGGTCACACAGCTATTGTGTCTGAGAAGGTCAAAGTAACCCAATAGAATTTAGAGGAAAATATAAATGCTAGGCCTTAGCAGTCCAGATTAGAGATGATTGAGGGTAAAATAAAATACAGATAAAAATACAAAACTAAAGCTGTCTCTGCTTTCTTCCCCTCCCCCCAATATATTTATTTATTTTTAACATTCTTTTCTTTTTAAATTTTGAGTTCTAGGTTCTCTCCCTCCCTCTTACCCCTTCTCTATCCAATGAGAAGGCAAACAATATAACATTATACATGTGAAATGTTGTAAAACATTTCCATATTAACCATATCACCAAAAAAGGAAAAGAAAGAGAATGCAAGAAAATTATGCTTCAATAGGCACTCAGAATTCATCAGTTCTCTCTCTGCAGGTAGATAGCATTTTCTCATCATGAGTCCTTTGCAATTGTCTTGAATCATTGTATGGATCAGAGTAGCCAAGTCTTTCACAGTTGATCATCATTACGTACATTGCTGCACAGTGATCTCCTGGTTCTTTTCATTTCACTTTGCATCAGTACACATAGATCTTGTCATGTTTTTCTGAAACCACCCCCCTCATCATTTCTTATACCACAATAGTACTCCATCATAATCATATGCCACAGCTTGTCCAGCCGTTCCCCAACTGATGAACATCCTCTTCATTTCCAATTCCTTGCCACCACAAAAAAGAATTGCTATGAATATTTTTGTACATATGTGTCCTTTTCCTTTTTCTTTTATTTCTTTGGGGTACAGATCTAGTGGTGATGGGGTACAGGCTCTGGGAACCCCCTGCAACTCTCCTTGAATCTTCCCACTGGATGAGGAACGTGCCTGAGGCCATAAGTCTTTCATCATCACTAGACCCAAACCTCTGTTACTAGCCTAGCCCTCCATTGTCCAGCTACTTCCCACCCTTGATCCTCCCAAAATATCTATACCCAAATCTGTTACTCAGTCCCCTCAAGATCCTTCTTAGATTCCTCCTCAAGATCATCCTCTAGACCACCCCTAAGTCTTCCCACCATCTTTCTGTATATAAGCTCCATCTTGTCTCTATGAGGTTGCCGAGAATTATCTAGAGCAGACTCACTCTGTATCAGATTATTCTGGTCAGCTTGTCCAATGCAAGCATTACAGATACCTAGGCTCCTTAAGAGTCTACCAATTATGGTGAACCTTTAAAAAACTTTGCTTTACTTTGACTGAAAGAAGATTTGAGTCGAATTCATTTGTCAGGTCCAGGAGTGTTGGTATCTTGGGGTCTTGCATACCCCTAAACCTCAAACCTCAACAGTGGGATTACTGAATCAAAGAGTATGCATGATTTTATAGCCCTTTGGGCATAGTTCCATATTGTTCTTCAGAATGGTTAGACCAGTTCACTATTCCACCAACAGTTCATTAATGTACTCATTTTCCCTCATAGTCTCTGCTTTCAAGAGGCTTACGTTTTATAGGGAGAGAAAACATGTACACATATAAGCATTTACAGAATACATACCAAATAAATCCAAAGTAGTTGGGGAGGGAGTCAGAGTGTGGCAAATTTTTTTAACAACTGACTCTCTGGAAAAATAATGTATACATGACAGACTTTTAACTTTAATCTGCATTATTAAGATTTTCTCCAGCACTTTCTTGAGTCTAGACAATCAATAAAACAATCAAGCCCTGGGATTTTGAAGGTGTAAATGCCCATGCTAAAAACCAAACAATTAGTTCCTGTTGACCCATGTGAGCTGGCACCAGCAAATATGGGAGGGAGGTCACTAGCAGCTACTTGGGAACTGGGAAACCTTCATGCAGGAAGTGGTTCTTAAACTGTGACTTGAAAAAAGTAAGAGATTCTACTTAGGCAGACAAGATGAAGGGAGTATACTCCAGGCATGAGGGACAGATAGCTAGCGAAAAGAGACATAGATAAGAGATGGAGCTCTTTGTGTGAGGAAGCACAAGAGGGCTTGTTTGGCAGGAAGGTAGAATGTGGTAAGGAAAGTAATGTATAAGCTAGAAAGGTAAATTAGGGCTAGAGTGGGAAGGACTTTAAAGGTCAGAAGAATTTCTTTTTATCCTATAGGCAAAAAGGAGCCAGCCTTTATTGTGTAAGGCTACTTTGTAATAGGAGCTGTACAGAGTCAGGTTTGCACTTGAACAGAATGGGGCTTTGCACAAGTTCAGATCATACAAGGTGAAGGTACCCATGTAGGTGACTCCAGGGACCTGCTTTTGGGAGAAGGCATTAGGCATTCAACTCACCATGCAAGCCTCTTTCCTTTAGCTTCAGAGTTGAAACAGGTTGTATCTTTAAAACTAACAGATTGGGACAGTTGCTCAATTCTTTCTGAGGGCATTTTGGGAAGCGTGGAGGAGGAGGAGGTCGGTCAAGGTCCTCTTCACCTCCACTATGTGCTATGCACTGAGCTGTGTGGGAGTAAGGTTCACGTCATCTGCCCCTTTGGCTGTGTGGCCCCTAGAATCACAGTTGAGATAGCGGTCTTTTTGTTTGTCCTTTTCATTTCTAGGTGCAGGCGATAGAGTCCCTGGACCCAGGAGCATGAACCCTCTTGAAGTCAGGATTGCAAGTCTCAGGTTGCTGTTAGCCCAGCTGAAAAGCTAGGAATCCAGGGTGTCTGAACCTCCAGTCCAAGGGAGGCTTTGGACTTGGTTGGACTATGCTATATAGGAACTGAGTTAAACTGTGAATCTAATTCTCCTCTCCTCAGAGACTAAGAAGGTATGAGGGGGAGGTTATGCCTCCCAGGTGTTTAGGGGGTCAGTGTTTATATGTTTACTATTGTTATACCTTTGAAGTAAATGATTTCTTTGTAAAAATTAATCTTTTAAATGGCTAAATGGAACTGGGGTGCAAGAGACCCCTAAAATTGAGGGGAGTGATATTGGTGGGGTTTGAGCCAAGGGCAGAGACTAGACACTCCCAAAGGCCCTTAAAGATACTGAAGAACCCTGAGGGAGGGGTAAAACGTGACACACCTAGCCTTCAGGCAGTGGAGGCCAAGGCAATCACTGTTTTCATGGAATGGGTGGGAATGTAGAAAAACCTGAGGCAGGCGGGGATACCAATTAAGAGTTCATTGGTATGAGATGTTCTACTGATATGAGAACTCATATGGCAAAAGGTCCTCAACAATCCAGTAGAGTGGTAAAAAGGGCCAAAACTAAGGTGGTGGCTCTGTGAGAGGTGAGGAAGGACAGAATGTAAGACAGGTTGTGGAGCCTGAAATGGCAGGGGAAGGACTTCCTTCACCTGCTTTCCCTTCTGCCCTGTGGCTCCAAGGTTTCTCTTGGCCTGAGATTTTTGTTTCTCTTCTGTGTCTTTTGTCCTTAGTTTCAGGTGCTGGCAGTCATCCCTACCAGACCTGGAGTTTGAGCTGTGACAGCCTTGGAACTAGGCTTCCAGACAGGATGTTGCTGCCAGCCAGCTTGGCAGGGAAACTCAGAGAAGCCAGGGTGTCTAAAGGAAGTTTGAACTCAGAATTTGGGATTGCCTTCTATATAAATTGAGCTAAGTTATGAACCTAATCTCCTTCCCTTCCCCAGAGACTGAGGTGGTACAGGTATGAATTGGGGGAGTGAGTTTATTTATTTGAAATTATACTTTTTGAAATAAATATTCCTTTGTAAAAGTTAAGTGGTTAAATGGAACTGGGTTCAGGAGACCACCCCTATACTATACCATCAGTGGGGGTTAGAGTCATTTGCAAAGAGCCTGGACACCTCCATACCCTTTAAGGGTGCCAGAGAATCAAATGCATGAGGATAGGGGAGATAGAGACCATATGGTACTTTGCCTGTTAGAAGGCCTAAGAACTGCATTTCAAAAGCAAGTAAATTATCAGAAAATTAGGGAATTTACTCAGAGAGAAAAGGAAAACCCTGCCCTCTTCCAGGACCTAGTGTTAGAAGCTTTTAAAAGGTATATGAATTTAGACCCTGACTCTACAGAAGGGGCAGCAATCCTTAACATGTTTTTTATTAATCAGTCTGCCCCAGATATTAAGAGGAAACTGCAGAAATTGGCAATGGGACCCCAAACACCTCAGGCCCAATTACTGGAGACGGCCTTTGGAGTCTTTAACAACAGAGACCTAGTTGTAGCAGAGGAGAAAGTACAAAGGGAACAAATCAGAGACAGACAACATGCTCATTTTTTGGTTGCTGCCATGGCCAGGTGCCCTCAAGGGCACCCACTTGGAGGAAACCCAGTCACCTGAGCAGTGGGGAAGTCTGCTTTCAATGCCACAAGGAGGGTCACTGGTCCAAGGAGTACTCCTCCAGGGCTCCCCTGCAGAGCGAGCTGAGGAACCATCACCTCTAGAACCATGCCCATCTGACCAGGAGGGACATTGGAGGAAGGATTGTCCCCGAGGTTGGAAAAGTGGTAGAGCCACCTCCCAGTATCCTGTCCTCCAGTCTTCTCAAGACTTGGAGTGACAGGGAAGCCTGGGGCTTGGCAGTGCTCCCACTTTCTCCATCTCTCGGTTACCCACTTTATTATGGCTAAATTCTCTGTTTTAACCAATTGGTTCTACTCTCCCCTTGACCAGTGAGGTCAGGGACATTAAAGGGGAAACTAAGGAATGTCTCCAGACATACCCAGTCCCCTGCCTACTTGAGGATCTATTGTTTGAATGCTCCTTCCTTATGTTCTCCTCTAATCTTGTCCCCTTGTTGGGAAGGGACCTGTTGGTGAAATTGGGAAGGCAATTTTCTCTAGTTAAGCCTACCAGATCTCCCCACGTTCCCCTGGAAGTGTAAGAGATAGTTGAGTCAACTGTTTGGGATCTGGGAAGTCCTGAATGAGCTACTTCTGCCACCCTAGCATTTATTTGACTCCTAGATCCTAAAGTGTCCCCCCACTGTGGTCTATATCCAATTAAGCTCAAGTTCTGGGAGGAACTGCAACCATTAATTGCTAATCAAGGCCTTGACTCACTTTGTCTAGAGTGGGACCCAGACCAGGTGAAAGCTTTTGAGACTTTGGAAACTAAATTGACTACCACTCCAGCATTAGCTTTACCCAATCTAGAAAAACCTTTCACTCTCTATGATGACGAAAGGGGAGGACAGGTTTTGGGAGCTATTGCCAGTTTTTGAAAACTATTAGACTCTGTGGCTGTGGCTGCTACTGCTTCCCACGTGCTAAATGTCCATGGAACAATTTGGAAAGGAAGGGGATATCTGACAGTGTTTTGGTCTTGCTATAATCATCTTTAATTCCAACCAGGAAAATTGTCTTTTATACCAGGGAAATTGTCCTTTATAGTTTTTTGTGCCTGTTTAGTCTTTGTTTGCTTGATCTCCTTGCCAAGTTTGTCTCTCCAGGATTCAAGCCATCAACCTCCAGATCACTCAGGCTATATCAACCTCTGACTGAATCCAAGTTCTCCAGCCCACTGGACCTGGCATCAGCCATGTTCCAGAGTCTGACCCCTTGAATGTGAAGAATGACCCCTTGAACAGGACTCAGAGAGGCAGGGACAGCTCTATGCCCTTTGCCAGCAGGAAGCACTTTCAGAAGCTGAGACCTTCACCCTTTACCTCAAAGGAATTTGGGTCCCATTTGTTTGAGGGGAGAATGATGTGGTACAGACTCTGGGAACCCCCTTGAGCTCTCTTTGAATCTTCCCACATGAGGCATTTGCCTGAGGCCATAAGCCTTTCTTTATAGCTAGGCCCAAATCTCTGTTACTAGCCTAGCCCTCTGTTGTCCAGCTACCTCCCACCCTTGATTCTCCCAAAATATCTATGCCCAAATCTGTTACCCTTAAACTAGCCTAGCCCTCCATTGTCTGTCATCCCCAGGTAGCCTCCAGCTATTTCCCACTCTTAATCTCTCATTACTGGAGTCTGACCTCATTTGACAACTCCTGAAGACAACCCCCCCCAAATTCCTCCTCTAGACCACCCCTAGAACTCTCCCACAATCTTTCTGTATATAAGCTCCATCTTGCCTCCATGAGGGAGCAGACAATAATTTAGTGCAGACTCACTCTGTGTCAGATTATTCTGGCCCGATTGTCTGATGCAAGCATCATAGATACCTAGGCTCCTTAAGAGTCTACCCATTATGGCTAACTTTTACTTTGCTTTACTTTGACTGAGAGAAGACTTGAGTTGAATTTATTCGGCAGGATCTGGCATGTTGGTATTTTGGGGTCTCACACACTCCTAAACCTTAAACCTCAACAATATAACTGTCCTTCAGGCAGTGGAGACCTGTAGTCAGTGTTACACATCAAAAGAACAGCCCATTAAAAAGTTAGAAATTTAAAATTTGTTTTTTACATGCAACTGGGAAATAAGATAAACAGGCACTGAGGTATAGAAATACATCTTGCCCTACTAGAAAGTTTAGGAGGGTGATGGGGGAGAATATAAGAGAGAGCAGATTGGGAGAAGGGGTATTCAGTAGGCTTGCAATTTTGGAGTGGGGGTAGGGGAAAGACTGAGAGAAAAAATTATAACTCAAAATCTTGTGGAAATCAATGTTGAAAACTAAAAATAAATAAATAAATTTTAAAAAAAGTTAGAAATTCAGTCTATCATCTGGATTTTATTTAATAGAGTAGGATAGAATCAATATTTAGAAACATTTTTTTTCTAGTGAGGGGCTCTTTTTTTAAAGATAAGTTTTTACTGATATTTTCTGTTTTTTTACATTACTATAGTATATCTTGTATCCCTTCTCCTTCCCCTCCCAGGGAATCATCACTTATAACAAATAGTATTTTTTTTAAGAGGAAAGGAAAAAAAAGTCAGCACAATTGATCAATACACTGAAAAAGTTTGAAAACATGTACACATACCTTTGGACTTCCCACTTCCACAAAGGGGTAGGTTGGGGTATTGGGAGGCTCTTAAATAAGAACCAAAGAGCCCCTCAAAAAGCAAAGACAAATCCCCCAAAATATCAAATCCAAACTTTCTATTACATTGTGAATTGACTAAATTTCCCCCCCTGGATCTGGATTGAAGAACAGTAAAATACAAACAGAAACCAAGGGGTCAAGCTCCTCTGAGTGGATAAACTACAGACTGGTATTATAAAAGGCAAAGGGGAGTCATGATAATTATTGCAGTGGGAGGGAAATCCTGAGCCATTGGACTTCAGTCTTGTGTGCCAGGAAAGCAAAACTGGCCCACCTAATTGCTGTGTGCAATGGCTTCATTTGGTGGCTTAGCTGGGTGGAGCTCGGCTTGGGGAAGAGACATTCATTTTTAGCTACCTTACCAGATTGCTAATTTTCGCTGTGGAGGCATAAATCAACATAATAACTATAATCGTAGGATAAGGAGGCAGTAACTCTGGGACAACTAAGGCTACTGCTGCCATTTGGCACATTCTACCTGATATCTCTGGTTAACACTGAGAAGTGACTGGAGAGGATCAGTGAAATAGAAAACATTTCATTCTTGTCTTCAGGGATAGCATTATTTGTCAGGATAGACTCTCAGATTTGAGGTGGAGCTGTGATTTTACCAATCTCATTGTTCATGGTAAGGAATTATGGGAAAAGGGAGTCATCTACATCTAGTGAGTTTTCGAATTTCAATCAGGACCTCGACCCCATGCTAATTTGACAGCTGTTCATGTACATGTGTCTCAAATGAGAATTGTAATGGATACTACTCTCAACTTTTGGTTTAATTTGGTTCAGAAATGTATCCTGTGGAGAACTTCATTGCTGTCGATAGCGGAAACCAGAAACTACATAACCATATGGTGGTTATTCAAGGTGCAGAATGAGAACTACATTTTTGGACACATCCAATATGGGAATTCATTTTGCTTGACTCTATTTATTTGTTACAAGAGTTTTCTTTTCCTCCCTTTTTTTTTAAATGGAAAGGGTAGGGTGGTTGATGAAAGAGAGAGGCACTAGTTTTAGGGGTACTTCCTCTCTTTTTTGTTTGAAGGGGTCATCGAAGTATTTTTAAAAATTCACAGAAGAGAACAAAAAGGTCAGAAGGAAACAGACAAAAATGGCAGTTTTGAGAGTCGTACCTTAAATTCATTATATACTTAAAGGAAAAATGAGCTGAATGTAACGGAGATTCTTAGTTTTATATACAATCCACTTTTTCTGTTTTCCTTTGTATATGGAAAAATTAATTTTTTTTGTTAACTTCAGATTTTTTTTAACGTATCTATTATCTACAGCAAAGGGGACAAGTAAACCTGATCTAATAGCTGCTATTTATACTAACATTTTTTACAAAGCATTTTAGAAGGTATTGTGGAGTAGTGTATAGGGAACTTCCTTAAGGTTTAGTGACCCTGGGCAAATGACTTAACTTTTCAGTGCCCTAGGCAACCCCTTAAAGACTAAGTTGAAGAAAAGGGGCCCATCTGCATTGGCAGAGAGAGTTTCCTCCCTCAGTGAAATCGCTGATAAATATTGTTTAGTGAAATATGTGTTTTTAGTGAAGCGTATGTTTCGGTTACCACGTGAAGTCTATCGCCATCCCCCGGAGGCGAGGCGCGTGTTTCACGGTTAGTCCTCTGTAGTTACGGTCGGTCATTGGTTTTATTAGCATCTTTTATCAGTCTTTCAAGGCTATTTTTCTTTACAATATTGTTACAATTGTATGTTTTTATTTTGGTTCTGATTGTCACTGCATCACTTCATACGAGTTTTTCCATCTTTCTCTGAAACGATCCCCTTCATAATTTTATAGCACAATAATATTCCATTACATTCATATACCATAATTTGTTCACCCTTTCTCTAATTGATGGGGACATGCTGTTGGTTTACAATTCTTTGCCATCGTAAAAAGAGCTGCTTTAAATACTTTTGTACATATGTATTCTTTTTTTTCTTTTTTTGATCTCTTTGGGATATTAGCCTACTTGTTATATTGCAGGGCTAAAGATCATAAGCCATTTATTAACTTTTGGGACACAACTTCAAATTGTTTTCTAGAATAGCTATATCAATTCATAGGCCAGGAGCATTTTGCATGAAATTCTCCTAAATGGTGGAAAGAATTTGACTTTGTATGACTGAGTGACGGTTGGAGCTGGTAAGAGTGCTTTGAAGAGGAGATATTCTTCATTCCTTCTTTGTGAGTTACTTGTTACAGATTCTCTTTAGAAATGACTCCATATAGGAGAGGGACAAAGACTCTCCTACAAACATTGCCTCCTCAACATATTCCTTATTTCCAGCTTGCCTTCTTAGAGACTTCAGGGAATTAGATCCTCTCTTTTAGTTGAACCTGACCTCATCTCATACTCATTTACTCTTATGTATTTTCTGCTATATTCTAATCTGTATAACTTCTCTACTTTCTGTTTGCTATTTCCTTGGATAAATGGGTTTATTTGCTATTCACTAAACGTGGTGGTCTTTTGTGTAACCATTGTTTGGTGGGAAGGAACCAAGCTGGTGGGTGTGTTTGTGATGCCTCTCTCCCTCCCCTTTAAGACATTAGCCAGAAGACTTATATGAACTGATGTAAAGTGAAATAAGCAGAACTAGGAGAACATTGTACACAGTTATGGCATTATTGTAACAATGATCAAATGTGAATGACGTAGCTACTCTGATCAAATCAAAGATCCAAGACAATTCCAGAGGACTCATGATGAAAAAATGCTACCCACTTCGAGAGAGAATTGATGAACTATGATAGCAGACTGAAACATACTTCTTACACTTGCTCCAAGTTTCTTGTACTTTCTTGTTTTGTTTTTTTTTTTGCAACATGGCTAATATGGAAATATGTTTTGTATGACTTTACATATATACTTTATATCATATTATTTCCGTTCTTAATGGGTGAAGGAAAAAGAAAATTTGACAACAAAAATTTTAAAACCCTGAATATTAAAATGAAGATGAATAAATAAATAAAGGAGCAGTGGGAAATAGCCAGGAAAGCAACTTTTTGTTCTGAATCAATTCCACCCCTAGATTAGCAAAAATTTAGGGGAGCAGATAAATATGATTTTAGTTTGGTACCCCTTTCTGAGGAAAGCAGAGTCGCTTACCTCATTGTCATCTGTCACCCTTTGAGAGGGAAGAGATTATTTGCTTAAAATACGTCCTGCAAATGTTCATCAAGTCCTGAAAAAAGTCATTTTTTCATTTGACTGAAATGACTTTTTGGTGCATTCCCCCAAAATGTGAGGAACTTCCTCTTCCCATTCCACTTCCTCAATTAGATATCTCCAAGTGACTCAACGTATTTGTGGCCAAATTACACAAAGGGAGAGATACCCAGCTGGATTCTGACAAAGAAGAAGAGGCCTGCTAAGGAAGAAAGTTCTCAACTAGTTTTCTAGAACTTTAGATAGTTGAAGATATGGAATATCCATTATTTTCAGAAGTTATTAATGGAGGTGTAATGGTATCTTAAGAGAGAGAGTTCAAGCTCAGGCACTTTCTGCACAGAATCTGAGTCTGTGCTTGAGCATAAGATGATAGGCCAGAATGACACAATTGACTGGAGCAAAGGGGAATTGCTTTGTTGTGAAACCCTATCTCCCATCTGAGGCTGCTCTCCAGCGCCTTGTGTTCAGACCTATTTAGTTTTGTCTGCCTATCAGTTTGTTCTGTTTAGGCAGAAGAAAACCTGGTGTTACAAAGACAAGATCTGCTACAAGCTCTGTCAGCAAACCAAAGCATTTGAATGTTCACTCAGCCCTGGAAAAAACCCCCAAACATTTGAAATATGAATTTCTTTATTTCTCTGAAGCTGTTCTAGCCCATAGGAAGGATTTATTCATATGGGGAAGAATTTGGGGGGGAAAAGGCTGAAAGGAAGGACGTGAAGATTACAGCCCTCCATTATTATTTTCTTTCCCTTTCTTTTAGCCCCAGCTATGAGAGTCTCTGATGAAAGACTCAAATCATTACACACCAGCTTCTTTATGAGGTTTCCCAGGGCACCATATTGTGTCAAAAACAGCAGTCAAGCAGCAAATTAGGGGGCTGTCTTCCTGAAGTCTCACTGCATTAATAATAATAGCAAAAAGGTGAGAGTGACACTCTTTAGACCCAAATTGCTCTGATCTTCTGATTTAGAGCTAACATGAAAATCACAGCTTTTTGACAATACAAAAGGGGAAAAGCCATTTCAATTGCCACAACACTGTTTTTATTTTGGTAACAGGAAACCCCCTCCCCCTATACTATCTTGCCAATACCCCTAAACACCCTACTCAGAAAGCAACATATATTTAAATTTCCTTTCCAATCTACTGCTAAGAGGGCTATAGCAGTTTAATTTTTCCTCCTTCCTTACCAAATGTTACCAGCTGGAATCAGCTCCCAGGGGGTATAGCATATATAATATAAGCAACGGTGGTCGAGGGTCCATAGATCACTCTAGGGACAGGCATAAAATCAGAGCCCCTGCTCCTACAGAGAATTATGGAGGGAAATTGTTTCCCATCCATCATGTCAGCCTTCATAGGCAGCCACAGGCAGATGGCATTCGACATAGCCTGGGATATTGGGCTTAATGTATTTATTGTGGAGGCATCTTATTTGCTTGTTAAACATCAATGAGTGACAGGAAATCTGTCATTGAAGGCCTCACAGAAAAAACTATGCAAAAATCATGGAAAATTAATTATATGGCTCCCTTTTATTGTCTGTAAAGGACGAGAACAATATAAGCCATTTAACTATGCAAGAGAACACAGTGTTCTTTAGTGAAGGGAAAGAGGAAGGTAGAGTTGCATGGGCATCTGTTTGTCATCTATGTCTATTAAGTATTTGTTTTTCCGTAGATTTTTTAATGCCTCAGAGCTAAAATAAATACATGAATTTAAATTAATCTCCTCCATTCCTGAATGCCTGTTCTTTGCAGCAAATATCACCTCAGCACTGTAAAGATCCGTTATTTCTCATCTGTTTGCTTAATTCCTCCACTGATAGAGATCATTTCAACCTCTTATTAGATGAACTTTTATCTCCCCCTTCCCAATCTCTCCCTGCCTGGTGGCCAACTCAGTGATGAGCCTTTCCCAAATTAGCTAAGTTGGTCCTCAGATGATATACAAGTAGTCAGTTGCTGGGCCCATCCCGGATCCCTTTTCCAACTTCGTAGGATGTTCCACAGGACATAGCTCCAATGGGCTAGAGAAAGTTTTGATTTCTTACACAGAATTCCTTTTTCTTTTAAGAATTTTAACCAAGAGGAGATAGCATGGGAAAGAAGGGTTGGGTCAGAACCAGGATAACTTAGATTCAAGTTAGCTAGTCACTTAACTAGACAATTCCTGTGAAGGAAATCTTGCCAGAAGTTCCCTTTGGATGAAATCACAGGACATAACCTCCTGTCTCTCTAAATAGTAATTTTAACAAAGCCTCATGCAGTTTTTTTTAAATTTTATTTTAGTTTGCATCATTCATTTCCACAAGATTTTGAGTTACATATTTTCTCCCCCTCTTTCTCCCACCCACCGCCCCAAAATGGCCATCCCAGTGTGTCCCCCCTCCCCCAGTCTATTCTCTC
>CM053584.1:145702981-145765089 GCA_028627135.1 Pseudochirops cupreus | reverse complement strand
TCCAAGCTCCCTTGATCTCCAGAATATCATATTCCAGGCCCTTCGATCCCTTAATGTAGAAGCTGCTAGATCCTGGGTTATCCTAATTGTGTTTCCACAATATTCAAATCTCATGCAGTTTTAAAAACAGATTTTACTAGATTCCATGCAACATGGCAAGCTGTACATGGACCCAACTGAGATTTTCTGATGAGTCTATGATGTATGAGTATCTGGCTTGCATTATGTCTGAGTGTTATCCCATGAACACAAGATCATTACCGAATCAGGAAGACATTAATGGAGGACCAAAACACAACTAAAGATTGGTTATTAGACAATCACTTCTACAGTTACCAGGCATTCTCAGAGTCCTTTTATAATGACTCCATAGCAAATGATATCAAACCCTCCTCTGTATTTCTCTACTAGCTTTTCCCCCAAAGTTACTATAAGAAATATTCCATGGCCAATTATCCTCCATGTGAGAGACATCTTTTTAAAGAAGAGTCATAGAGATAGGAGGTTAAGAGCAGGAGGCAAGTATACGACCTTGAAGTCCTAAACCTCAGTCTAAGGCTTGATACCTACATACACACATATGTATATGTGTGGACATACATACATATATATACATATTATCTAACAATTCTTTCTAGATATCTATAGAAATATATATCTGTAGATGGATCTATATAAATATCTCTGTCTATATTTACCTTTCTTTATATGTATGGAGAGAGAGAGGAGAGAGAGGAGAGAGCTTAGAAGTCCTATTCTGATGCCTCACTGTGATGACCCTGAGTTCTTGAAGGTTATGCCAACTCTGGCAGATTCAATTGTTTCTCTGAAGACCAGCCTATCTAAATTTGTAGAGATTCACGACTAGATTGGATGTAAGAGTGAATTTTAACTGTAGTAGCTCTAGAAGACTATCTAATGAATTGTAGCAGAGTTGTAGTCTGAATTGACAGAAGGAGTACCCACAGAAATAAATTCATATTAATGCCCTAAAATTTACAAAGCACTTTCCTTAGAGGAACCCTTTAAAGTAGGTAGTAAAAGTATTATTCCCATTAAACAGATGGGAACACAAGCTAAAGAAATCCTAAATGTTTTGCCTAATGTCATACAGCACTTCCTCATCTAATAATAATACACACATTTGAATAACATTAAAGTTTATAAAATATTTCTCTCAAAGCCCTGAGAAGAAGATATTGTAGTATATAATTGTTATCCACATTTTATAGATGAAGAAACTGATGTTCACAGAAGAGAGTTGCCCAGGGTCATCTTGTAGGTAAAAACTCTTGGTGCTGTGACTCAATATTTAGTCTTCTGACTCCATATAGGGTACTTTTTCTACTATACAATTCAGGAAGGTGGCTTAGGGAACTCCAGCCCACTCTTTTTTCTCCTGAGGAAATTGAAGTCAGAGACGACATTATTTACTCTAGTTCACACAAATTAATCACAAATTGGGATTTAGAAACCAGATCTCCTCTCCTGTTGGATACCTTCTCTTGTCTCACTTTTTGTGGCATGGTTATCCTTATTTAGTAGCAAGGGTCTCTTCCTACTGGTCTGTTTCTTAGTCTCCTTTGCTGGAACATCTATATCCTGTCCCTTAAATGTGGGGATCCTCCAAGGATCCGTCCTGGGCCTGCTTCTCTCTTCATCCTCCTTGTTGGTGATCTTTTCAATCCCATATATTTAGTGATCATCTCTATTAAGATGAATACCAAGTCTAAATTGCCTGTTACAAAACCAATGGCCTTTTACAATGTGTTTCTTCCTGGAAGTCCTATACATTTGTCAATTGATCAGCAAACATTTGTTAAATGTATACTATGTGTCAGGTACTGGGGAAATGCTGTGTGTGAACAGAAAAAAGTCCAATTTGGCTATACCACAAAAAGTGTGAAAGGGAGTAATGTATAATGAAGCTAGAAAAGTAGCTTGCTGTCAGGTGGTTAAAAGATTAGCTGCTGAACAGGTCTTTGCATTTGATCCTAGGAGTGATAGAGATCCACTGGAGTTTCTTGAACAGAGGAGTGACATGTCAGACCTGTACTTTAGGAAGATCACTTTGCCAACAGGAGGGAGGATGAACTGGAGAGGGGAGAGACTAAAGGCAAGGAGCTCAATTAGGAGGGATGTATAGGGTCTGGACCAGTGATTTATAGGTATAGGTAGTTCCCAGATGAGGAAACACCTCTTACCAATCTATGCTTCAATCTTCCTCTGCAATTTGGAGGATTAAAAAGTTGCCCAAGATGCTGAGAGGACTTGCCTAGGGCCATGTATGTGACTTCTGTCACTGTATGTGACAGAAGGACTAGAACATGGGTCTCAGCTCCAAGGCCAGCTCTCTATCCATTACACATACTGCCTTTCGTAACAACTACGAAGCTTTTATAATGCTCCATATAAGAGGTGATGAGCACCTGAACTAGAGTAGTGGTAGCTGCCATGAGTAGAGAGAAGGGGATAGATATGAGAGATGCCATGGTGATAGAATAAACAAGACTGGGCAATTGGTTTTATGTGTGGGGTGAAGGAGACTAAGCGTCCAGAATGCCTCAGATTATAGACATAGGTGATGGGAATAAGTAAGGAATTAATTATTAAGTGCACAAAGCACTGTGACAAGCCCTGTACATACAAACAGAAAAGACAGTTCCTGATCTTCAGAAGGTCACATCTTAATGGGGAAAGCAATTCATAAAATAAGTACCATATAAAGGACCAAGTAGTCTCTGAGTTCCGGAGCAAAAAAAAGATAGTGCATCTCCTGCAATGATGGTGGTACCTTCAAAAGAAATCCGGACGTTTGGAAGGTTTTGTGGGGGAAAGATAACGAATACCGTTTCTGACACTGAGTTTCAGATGCCTGCAGGACATTCAATTTGAATTGTCCACTAATAACAATAACTAACATTTCTACAGCACGTTAAGGTTTGCAAAGTGCATTAATGGCCCTGGAAAGGACTTTGGAGTTCATCGAGCCCACTCTCTCACTGTACAGGTGGGGAAACCGAGGCACAGAGAAGTTGTGACTTGCCCAATGTCACACAGGAAATATCCGAGGCAGGGCTTGAACCCAGCCAGGTCTTGCTGAGTCCAGGTTCTGTACTCGTCCCGTTGCACCGTCCTCTTAGTGATGCGGAATTGAATTTATACACCCGGAAATCATCTGCATTGACGTCGTTGCTGAACTCGCGGAAGCTGATGAGGCCACGGAGAGAGGGACGGTGAAGAGAAAGAGAGACGCTCAGGAAACGGCCTGGGAGACCCCCAGAGTTGAGGGAGTCCTCTTCGTAGCTTCCTGCACTCCAAATAGAGAACTGCTCTCGCCTCTCCTAATCTTTCCCTTCTGAGGGCCTCTTCCCCACGCTCCAGTTCGATCTGGGTCTGAGCCTGCGCCTGGGATCTACCAGCTGAGGGGGGAACGGGGTGGGAAGGGAAAGATGTGAGACCAGGCGCGCGCCACGATCCTTTGATGCCCTCTGCAGTCCAGCTATAGGAACTGCGCCTAAATCGAACGCCTCAGAAGCTCTCGTTTCTCTCGTCGCCGACCACTCGGGTGCTGTACGTGCGCTGACGACCCTTCACGCACTTCCTGTGAGCTCTCTATGGTTCTTCCGGTGTGCGCTCATTGGACGCCGCTTCGGGGAAGGTAAACAAAAAGGCGGGGGGGGGGGGCAGCGTCCGACCCGGAAGTAGAAGAGGCCTACCGGCGGAGCATTGGAGTAAAGATACCGGGTTTAGGTTAAGCAGAGGCTGTGGTGCGCGATGGCAGAGCCGGGACCCGCTGAAGAACTCGCCAAGCTCGAGTACCTGTCCCTCGTGTCCAAAGTATGCACCGAACTGGACAACCACCTGGGGATCAACGACAAAGACCTGGGTAAGAAACCCGAGAGGGAGACGAAGGTGGTGGAACTGAGGGGTGGCAGGCCCGGCCCAGCCTCCTGGCCCTGGCCCCGACCAGCCCCTGAAATAGCCTTGGGTAAAGTTCTTCCGCAGAGGGGAAGCCGAGTGCGGCGGGGAAAGAGCGTTGGAGTCAGAGACCCCAGGTTCAAATCGTGTCACTGCCATTTGTGTGATCTGGACAAATCAAATTTCTCAGGGTCTCCTTTTCCTTCTCTGTAACATGGAGGTTGGGCAAGATGACCGGGAAAGCCCCTTCCAGCCCTAAATCTATGAGGTTATGAGAAGCGTAAATCCATGAGCTCCACCTGTATTATCCATGAGTATCAGATCCATGAGTGTCATTTGTATCATAGACGCAGAGCTGGAATGGACGTTACGTGCCGGATTCAGAGTCAGAAAAATACAGACAAATAATTTCTTTTCCCAGTCTCTTATTTCTGCTGTAAAATGAGGGGTTAGGGGCAGCTAGGTGGTGCAGTGGATAGAGTCCCAGGCTTTTGTTTATCTAAAATTCGTAGACTACTGGAGCTGGAAAAGGCTGTGGAAATTATCCCCTCCAAATCCATATCCACAGTGCTTTTCCGTCTTTCCCCAGTTATCTAGTGTACTTATGCAGTTTCCTAAGCTTCTGAGGCCCCTTGCTGGGTATGACCTTTTCCTTCTCCCTTTCTTCATATCCTTCACTAAAATTCGTTTGCCTCGCTTTCTCATCTCTTAGTACCTTTTCCTCCCCTTCCTTAAATAATAAGGGGATTATCATTTACCTGGCAAATGTTAGGATTTTTTTTTTTTTGCTAATCAGGTACACACAATTTGCTAATTCCTTAACTAGGTGCTATGTCAGACTGACATTTGTTAGTCTAGTCAAAAATCTTGGATATTCTGAAGGCCGTTAATGAACAACTCAAAATATATGAGTTTCTGCTATGTTGGTAGCTGAATGGTAGTGGTTTAGGGTCTGATAGATCTTTTATCTACCTCCAGATTAGGCCATGTAGGTTGAAAATAACTTCGATTTACGTTGCAGTTTTAAGGTTTGCAAAGTGTTTTCTTCACCACAGCTCTGTGAAGTAATGCAAGTATTATTTCCATTTTACAGAAGAGAAAACTGAGGCATGAGGTTGAATGACTTGTCTAGAGTCACACATTTAGTAAGTGATGGAAACTAGTAGTTAAACTGAAGTCTCTCCTGACTCTTGGTCTAACATTCTCCATTGTTTCATGTTCCTTGTCTGAATTTGAGTATAGTCCGTATTGCTGGAAATCATGGGCAACAGACAGTATATTATGTGTTCCCTTTCTGACACTAGCATATTCCAATGCAAAGCAGTTGTTTATCAATCTAGTAGCTTTGTGGGAGTGAGGAACTCAGGTTTGGGGGGCAAATCAGCAGTTATTTCTCAATTGTAGTACCCTTGAAGACCTGGAAAACAATTTTGTAAAACCAACTTCTAGTCATGCACAGATTTATAGGAATATAAAGCACACAACCTGGGCAGGGTAAATGATTTTTTTTTTATCACTGCCTTTGTTATTCAGGACTATTAAGTGCAATCTAGTGCTTTTCTTTGTACTGGGAAATGATTCTTTGTCTTAGTCTCTCTGTTTTATTCTTATATTCTTATTTTAATGTTTATTTTTACAGCTGAATTTGTTATCAGTCTTGCTGAGAAAAATACAACCTTTGACACATTTAAAGCTTCCCTTACCAAAAATGGTGCTGAATTCACGGTATGTATGGTCTTGAGATTTTTCACATTGTGTTTGTTACTCTTAAGTTAGAAGTGGTACTCTTGTTGGGGAAGGGTCAGGGGTTTGTGTTTACCCATAGAGTGGGTTAAGTGAGTAATTGTTTTCAAGCCATTAAACAGTCATTTATTCAGTTTAATTTGGCTTCCTAGGGCACTTTTCCAGTTAAATGGAACAGGGTTTTCCATCATTAAGTCTTTGTGGCAGTTTCTTGCATCCTTATTCTATGAATGCAGTAATCAGGTTCTTCTGAATAGAAACAGATTGCTAGACTGTATGCAGGGTGCAGCTAGGTGGCACAATGAATAGAGTACCAGCCCTGGAGTCATGAGTCGAGACTTAACATTTACTAGCTATGTGATCTTGGACGAGTCACTTAACCCCAATTGCCCTGCCCTCCCCCCTCCAAAAAGGGGAAAAAAAGAAATATATAGACTGTATGCAGGTGGCTGTGAACTGTGAAAAACAAAAGGGTTTTAGGAGATCTAAAAACACAATACTTTAGGTAACTTATCTAAAGAATTCTTTAATTACTCTTTATTTGATTATCTCGAACATGAAAGAAGTGTTCTCTACTAGTATCAGCCTCTCTGGCAAGTTGTCATATTGTCTGGTGCTGAGCCTCCTCCCAACTATACACATACACTCAACCCATTTATCAGACATTTATTAAACCTCTGCTGCGGGTAGTACACTGTGTGAATAAGGTATAGTCCTTGCTTTCAAGAATTTAGTGGGGGAGATTAGACCTATATTTCCTTTAGCATATCTGTGTTTTCCCTTGACATTCCTTAAGTATGTTTGAACAGAAACACAGAGACTCTTGTTTTGTGCTTGTTTTCAAAGGACTCTCTTATAAGCAACTTGTTACGTCTCATACAGACCATGCGGCCCCCAGCAAAGCCTGCTAACAAAGGTAAGTCCTGCTTTGAACTACCTATGGTTCTCATAGTGTCTTTTAGAGCCTCGAGAATTCTAAAACATTTTTTGGTGGTACCTTATTGGCAACTTTTGAGCACAGGCTCTTGCTGTTTAAATTTTCCATGTTGCCTGAGGCAAAATTAAAGTGATAGAAGCAATTAGTAAATAAGCAGTATATAACGAGGTTGTACAGATCTGATTTTCCTCCCTCCTCTGACCTACTTAGCCTTCTGCCATCAATGTCTTTATGATATATATGTATAGATATCTATTTATGCATACAAATATATATGTATATACACATATGTACATACATACAAACACACACATAAACATATGTTTTACCTGTGGGTGAGATAACAAGAATTTGAAACATTTAGAGGTTAAAAATTTTTTTTTAGGGTTTTCCCCCCCATTTAAAATGATGTCGATGTACAAATGTCTTTTTCTCTCTCTGAGCTGGAATTTGGGGAAAGAAAAGTTGGATATGAGAGGATAGTCACTGTAAAGGCACATATCAGTTCCATTGTGACAAGTTAGGACATTGTAATGGTAGAGGGGCAATCCTCCTTAAAGTGGGGATATCCTTAATTTTTTTCTTGCTTGATGGGGGTGAGGTGGGGGAGGGGGCAGTTCTTAACATTTTTGTGTCATGGGCCCTGTGGCAGTCTTGTTAAACATATGAACCTCTTCTTAGAATGATCTGCTTAAAACTATAAAATAAAACACATAGGATTACAAAAGGGACCAGTTATGCTGAAATATATATTTTTTAAAGTTTATGGACCACAG
Organism: Pseudochirops cupreus; assembly: GCA_028627135.1. Taxonomy (NCBI): domain Eukaryota; kingdom Metazoa; phylum Chordata; class Mammalia; order Diprotodontia; family Pseudocheiridae; genus Pseudochirops; species Pseudochirops cupreus. Next base: position 145,757,712 of record CM053584.1, on the reverse strand, counting down.
GTTAAGTAAGACCTCTCATATTAGAGCCAGAAAGGAATGCATTCTTCCTTCTCCCCCCTAACCTTCAGTCCTGTTGAGGGATGAGGCACATGGGAGGAGATGAACATGAGACAGAAGGTAGTAGTTGGGATAGATTTCCTTGGTCAGTGTTTCTTTCAAATCAGGAAATGGATGTGTAGGCATGTGGGAGAAGTGTGCATGGAGGTCTGAACCCAGGTCTTTTACAATTTGAAGTGATCATGGCTGCTGCCTGAGTGATGAAGTGAGATCATTTGCTCTTTTACTTCCTCAGGGCAAGAGAGGAAGGTGTCCCCTTTCCCACTTTTTTGGGGGGGAAAGAGCTATTAGAAACCCCTTCTGTTAGGTAAATTTGGTTGGATTTGGTGTTGAAAACTTTGATGTGTATTTCATGTATAGTGTTATATTTATTTTAATCACCGAAACGATTAAATCTACTTTACTGTGTGTTTTCCTCCCTTTCTATTTTATGAAACAAGATCCAGTTGTTAAACCAAAGACAGAAAAGGAGAAACTCAAGGACCTGTTCCCAGCACTTTGCCGACCAGACAATCCTGCAGTCCGGGTATTGATGCCCTCTGAGGCCCAGCTTTTGGGGCCACATGAGTTTTTAATAATTTTTATGCAAAAGTTTCCAGTTGCTCTTATTGTTTTCATTCTTAGAAAATACTAAGTAAAAATGTTAAAGGGCCTAAGAAATGTTGATGAGGGCTAATTAGGAAGGAGGGGAAGCAGTTAATGATATGGAAAAGTTATGAGATCTGATGTTTAATGGCTTGTATGAAATAAGACTTCTTTTTGTTTGATTACATAATTTAGTTTGTTTAATTTTTTTAGCATGTTTACTTTTTAGTTTAATTTAGTATGTTTAATATTCTGATTTGTCACCTGCGGTAAAAGAACATGTATTGGAGACCTTTGGGATATTTATCATAGTCTTAAAAGTAACCAGTGGTCTGGTATACATGATGTTTTAAAGTAAAGCATGTTCATTTCTCTTGGATAATTGTGTGTTTCTCAGGTCCCAGGTTGGTAAAATTTTTGCCATTAATTGAAAATCATAGAACTGGGTTAAGTGTTACAGAGATGTATAGAACATAAGAAAAACTTTGTAAGAGCTTTTGTGTCTATTCATCATCTAGATCTAGAATAATATCATTTTAGAGTCAAAAGCTGTCTAGTTCTGCCTCCTTCCAATGCTGTAATCTCTCTGACTTCCTCTTCTGGCATTTATAGGTTAGCACACAATGGTAGTGATGGGGAGCTCATTTCTTCATAGTGTAGCCTGCCCCATTTAATAGTTGTAACTAATTCCTCATCCACATAACAGCTTTTCAGATATTAAAAACAGCCATCATGCCCTCTATCAAGTCTTTTCTTCTCTGAGACATCTCAGAGTTCCTTCAATCATTCTTCTCATGACATAGTTTCCATCTCCTTCGTTGTACTGATTGTCGTTTATGCTTTCTCTGTTTTGTCAAGGGCACCCTTAGCGTTGGGTTCCAAGAACAAGTATCCTAGAAATGGTCAGTGTACAGCAGGACTGTGAGCCTCCTTTACTTCTGGATGCTCCATTTTTGTCCCTTCTCATTTTAAGTTACGTTGGAAGTTCTTCCTGGCTCCTTTTCACTTTGGTTTTGTAGGCTGTAACCTAGGGCAGATGGGTGTAATGGAAAGAATGATGAACTGGGAGTCAGAAGAATAGCATTCTAGGCGCAGCTTTGAACACTTTGGTCAGGTCCCTAAACTTCTCAGATCTTCTATTTCTCTGTAAAATGAAGATACCAGCCTTGCCAAATTCATAAGGTTGTCGGGAGGATCACATAAAATAACAGCATACTTTTGAATCAGTTAAACATTTTGATATAAATGTTAGTTGCTATTATTTCTACATGTCAAAAGATCTGTGATTTTATCAGTGTGATCACTCCTTTCCTGCAGGCAGATCCCAACCCATCCATGTCTTAATAGGTGGTTTCATAAGTTGCTGTGGCCAAACAAAAAAAATTTAAACCTGATGGTTAACTTCTGGTGATGAGTCTGAGCTTAGCCAATAAGGCTAGTTCTTGGATAATAGGTACACAGTAGGGCTTTGTCAGAGCTTGTGTTTCTCTTTGATATAATGTCTGAAACCAAAATCTACTTGGAGCAGAACTTTAGTGGAAATATTCATTTTTATTGGCTGTGTTTTCTGACTGTTGTTTTTTCTCACTGTGTTATTCTGTAGACCATGCTTGATGAAGATGATGTGAAAGTAGCTGTGGATGTCCTCAAAGAGCTAGAAGCTCTAATGCCTAGTGCTGCAGCTCACGAGAAGCAGAGAGGCTCCGAACACCGGTACATCTTTGGTGTTTTCTTTTTGGATCATAGTTCTCCTTGGCAGTCTAGTCTAAATACATTTCAGGGCCAGTCCTCAGTATCTGTAGTGGCCCTTCACCACACCCTTTTGGCCACTTTTACCACCTACCTCCTTTTACCACCTACACTGCTGAGAGATATTTGTGAGCATATGCTAGGAAGTTTAAGAAATAGAAAAAACTCTAAACAAAAGGTCTTGAAATGAGAAGCAAAGTAAAATTTTGTATATGTTAGTTTACTGATTTATTTTGGGTGATGGACATGTACCAGTATTTATGGCTTTCACAGCTACCATCATATGGGTTGGTGTCTTATATATAAATATGCCTTATATAAGGTTATCACAACCACCTCATTTTGCGATATTAGTATCTTATATGGAGGTATATAGAATATTAACATGTTATATAGAGGTTTCACAGCCATAAAGTTGTGAAACCCCACTGTACTGTTATTTAGCCAATTACCCATTTATAACATTCCTCCTTTTACAGACTACCTATTTACTTGTTGTGGAACCTGTTAACAGCGTTAGATGGGATGTGTCTGAATAATCTAAAATCATTTTTTTTTTCTGATAGTGATAGGGCAAAAAAGAAGAAACGAAGTCGGAGTCGAAGCCGGGACAGAGACCACAAACGGAGACACCGGTCTCGATCAAGGTCACGTTCTAGGACTCGAGATAGGAATAAAGGGAAATCCAGATACCGATCGAGGAGCAGAAGTCAGAGTCCTATCAAAGACCGTAAGGACCGTGATAAATATGGGGAGAAGAACAATGACAGATGGCGAGACAAACATGTGGACCGGCCTCCTCCTGAAGAGCCTTCTATTGGGGAAATTTACAATGGCAAAGTTACCAGTATTATGCAGTTTGGGTGTTTTGTGCAACTGGAAGGACTAAGGTAACATCTAGAACCTTTTATGTCTCTTCTAGTAGTAGGCAGAATATCTTCTACAGTCATTTGGACTTTTTACATAAAAAAATAAATATATGTGGTTTGACTAAGGATTCTTCTTTAGTTCAGTCAGTCTTCTTTAATCCATTCAAAGACTATTTGGGGGCTGACATATCCTGCCAGAAGCCATCTCACCTTTTCTTCTCCTTCGGACAGGACTAGCCCTTTTTTTACTGAGATACAGGTGGAGATAGAGCTCGTTTCTTTTTTAAGATGCTTCTCTGGGAATATTTGATAGCTTCCTTCAGTATATCTAACTTCCCTTATTGTTAGGAAGTTTTATTTTACCTCAGTTAAATTAAAGCTTTTTCCTTTTGTTTTGCTTTAATGACAATTGAAACCATTGTAGGAGAAACATTTCTAGGAATTGTGTAGCTAAATATGTCTTCTTCATCTTCCTTTTGTCCTACACAGGAAACGGTGGGAAGGTTTAGTTCACATCTCTGAGCTTCGTCGGGAAGGCCGAGTAGCCAATGTTGCTGATGTTGTGAGCAAAGGCCAGAGGGTTAAGGTGAAAGTCCTGTCTTTCACTGGGACCAAAACCAGCCTGAGCATGAAGGTAAGACAAGAGAGGTATTCAGCATAATAGAGGGTGTCTTTTGCAAGAGAGGTGGCATTGGGCACTTTCATACCCAGTGCCTCTGAAAACACGAGGGTGGAGCATGAACCCAGAGGTTTTTGTTTGCCTTTAGGATGTGGATCAAGATACTGGAGAAGATCTGAACCCAAACCGACGGAGGAACCTTGTTGGGGAGACCAGTGAGGAGACCTCTATGAGGAACCCTGATAGACCCACTCACCTCTCCCTTGTCAGTGCCCCAGAAGTAGAAGATGACACGCTTGAAAGGAAGCGCCTCACCCGAATCTCAGATCCTGAGAAATGGGAGATCAAACAGGTGGGGGCTCTGCTTCCTCTACTTGTTTTTAATTATCATCTGTTAGAGCCAGCAGTTTGTCCTGTAAGATGAAGGTGGAAGAAAGGGAAGGTCTGACAGCAGCCTCGCGAAGTCGGAAATAATAACCTCTCACGTTTGTGTAGCATTTTGCATTTTATAAGAGACTTTACTACATGCTCTCATTTGATCCTCAGTAGGTTATAATCTCTCTATTAGATATAAGGTTAGTTACATGACTAGTGATTGGCAGTCAGGCCAAGAACAGAAGATTTCTTTCTGTTTTGCTGTTTGACCCAACTCTGCTTTAGTAGGTGATTTCCAATAATCACAGAGGCCAATGTTTGTATATTTTTGCCAGTAGCCCCAAATTTCCTTTAGTTCAGGTTTAAAAAGGGTTTGTTAAAAAAAACAAACCCTAAAAGAATAGCGCTCTTACTTCTTGGGGTGAAGGAGAAATGACCTCAGTTCTTCATTAGAAAGCTGTGTATTCACCTTCATTCAGTCAGTTTCTATACCAGTAAACTATAAATGATGCTATTTGCCTTCTGTATAGATGATTGCAGCCAATGTACTTTCCAAAGAAGAGTTTCCAGACTTTGATGAAGAGACAGGAATCCTTCCTAAAGTGGATGATGAAGAAGGTAACAAACCACTTGGGTTTGGTTGGACTAAAAAAAAAATCAAGAAGGTATTTTCAAGTTGAGATATATAGGACTAGCCAGTTTATACCTTAGTTTATGTTAGAAAAAGGTATTTTGAAAGTGTTAAATACTCAGAAAAGCATTTTCAACATGCTTGACTTGATTTAAAAGTACCAACAAGTAATTAGATTGAGATGCATGCCAACCCTCTGAAGAGCATGGGAAGGGGGAAAGAAGGAAATTGTTTTTATTCCTTTAGGTACCAATTAGTTGAGAGGCTGCTTTCTTTTGAACCTGATTACTGTTTAGGCCTTGGGCAGTATCCTTGGTGATGATGGTTTCTTTTTATAAGTGTTACCTAGGCTTTGGTTAAAATGAATTTCTTCTTTTGTTCACTCTTCATTTCGTGGGGATTTTAGATGAAGACCTGGAAATTGAACTGGTTGAGGAAGAACCTCCATTCCTGAGAGGACACACCAAACAAAGCATGGATATGAGCCCCATTAAAATTGTTAAGGTGAGAAATGTTGGCTTTAACCTGGAAACCTCAAAGGGGCTTCATTCTCTTAGGACAAAAAGAATACAGGCTCTCACTCCCCCCCCACCTCCAAATTTGTTATTTACTTTTAGCATTCTTTTCTTTTTAAATTTTGAGTTCCAAACTCTCTCCCTCCTTCTAATCCCTTTTCCACCACTGTGAAGGCCAAAAAAAAATTATACATGTGAAATAATGCAAAGCATATTTCCATATTAGCCATATTGCAGAAAAAGAAAATAAAGCAAGAAATTATACTTCAGTTTATGCTCAGAGTCAACAGTTCTCTCTCTGGAGGTGGATAGCATTTTTTCATTATGAATCCTTTGCAATTGTCCTGAATCACTGTATTGATCAGAGTACCCATGTCTTTCACAATCAATCATCATTACATTACTGTTACTGTGCACAATGATCTCCTGGTTCCTCTCATTTTACTTTGTATCAGTTCATAAAGGTCTTGCCATGTCCTTTCTGAAACCACACCCCTCATCATTTCTTACAACACAGTAGTACTTCATCAAAATCGTATTCCCCAAGTTGTTCAGCCATTCCCTGACTGAAGAATATTCCCTCAGTTTCAAGTTCTTTACCACCACAAAAAGAGCTGTTATAAACATTTTTGTACAAATAGGTCCTTTTCCTTTTCCTTTGATCTCTTTGGGGTGCGGACCTAGTAGTGGTATTGCTGGATCATGTTGGATCAAAGGCTGTGCAGTTTTATAGCTCTTTGGGCATAGTTCCAAATTGTTCTCTAGAATGGTTAAACTAGTTCACAACTCCACCAGTGGTTCATTAGTGATCCTATTTACCCTCATCCCCTCCAGCATTTGTCATTTCTGATATGTATGAAGTATTTTAATTTGCATTTTTTAAATCAGTAGTGAGAGCATTTTTTTCCATATGAGTCTAGATAGCTTTGATTTTTCTGAAAACTGCTTGTTCATATTCTTTGACTATTTATCAGTTGGGAATGGCTTAGTTTTATGAATTTGACTCAGTTTCCTACATATTTGGGAAATGGGATCTTTATCAGAGAAACTTGCTATAAATTTTTTTGATGTTTATTGTCTATGGTGTCTTTTAGCAAGATGTAGTTTCCCTGATTATCTTTTTTAATTAGGTCTGTTTTGCTATTCCTTTGTCCGAGCTCATGATTGCTACCCCTGCCTTTTTTTACTTCTGCTGCAGCATAATAGATTTTGCTCCAGCCCTTTGTTTTAACTCTGTATGTTTCTGTTTCAAGTGTATCTCTTGTAGACAGCATATTATTGGATTCTAGTTTCTAATCTATTATGTTTTCTGTTATCTGCTTCTGTTTTATAAGTGAGTTTATCCTGTTCACATTCAGAGTTATGGTTACTGTGTATCTCTCTTCATCCTGTTTTCTTCTGTTTATTCTTCTTTTTCTCCTTTTATCCCGCCCCTCCTCAGGAGTCTATTTTACTTCTGACCACTGCCTCCCTTAATTCTCCCTTTTGTCATTCCCCCCAGCCCTAACTCTTATCCCCTTCGCTTGCTATTTCCTTTTGTGTAAGATGTATTCCTATATACAATTGAGTGTGTGTATGTGTGTGTATGTATGTATTTCTCCCCTCTTTGAACCATTTCTAATGAGAGTGAGGTTCAAACATTGTCTCTCTCCCCCCATTTCTCCCTTCACTATGAAAGCTCTTCCTTGTGCACCTCTTTTATATGAGGAAAATTTCCCTATTCTACTTCTTTCTTGACCCTTCTCCCATTGCATCCTTCTTTTTCACACCTTCGTTTTTTTTTTGGAGATCATCTTGACATAATCAGTTCACTCTTATGCCCTCTGTCTATGTAGACTCCTTCTAACTACCCTAATAATAATAGAGTTCTTAGAAGTTACATGTATCATCTTCCCATATAGGAATATAAACTGTTTAACTTTATTGAATCCCTTATGATTACTCTTTCATGTTTACCTTTTTAGGCTTCTCTTGAGTCTTGTGTTTCAATGCTGGATTTTCTGTTAAGCTCTGGTCTTTTCATCAGGAATGCCTGGAAGCCCTCTGTTTCATTAAATGTCTATTTTTTTTTTCTCCTGAAGTATAATTTTTTTAAAATTAATTAATTTTCTTGTTTACATCACTCATTTTGACAAGATTTTAAGTTATAAATTTTCTTTTAAATTAATTAATTTATTTTCTTGTTTATATCACTCATTTCTACAAGATTTTGAATTACAAATTTTCTTCTCCTGAAGTATTATTAAATTTTGCTGGGTAGGTGATTCTTGGTTGTAATTCTAGCTCCTTTGCCATCTGGAATATTTTATTCCAAAATCTCTGCTCCTTTAATATGGAAGCTGCTAAATCTTGTATGATCCTGACAGTGGCTTCTTAATATTTAAATTGTTTCTTTGTGGATGCTTGCAATATTTTCTCCTTGACCTGGGAACTCTGAAATTTGGCTTATGATATCCCTGAGAGTTTTCATTTCGGGATTTCTCTGAGGAGAAGATTGATGGATTATTTCAGTTTCTATCTTACCCTCTAGATCTAAGATACCTGGGGCAGTTTTCCTTTATCATTTCTTGAAATATGATGCCAAAGGTCTTTTTGACCATGGTTTTCAGGTAATACAATAATTCTTAAATTATCTCACTCCATTTTCTAGGTCAGTTGTTTTCTGATGAAATAGTTCATGTACTTGTATTTTGTCATTCTTTTGACTTTGTTTTGTTGTTTCTTGAGGTGTTATGGAGTCATTAGCTTCTGTTTGCCCAATTCTAATTTTTAAATTTTGTTCAGTGAGCTTTTGTACCTGTACCTCTTTTTATGTTTGATCTATTCTGCTTTTTAAGGAATTCTTTTCTTCAGTGAATTTTTGTGCCTCTTTTACCAAGCTGTTAATTCTCTTTTCTTAATTTTCTTGGATCACTCATTTTTTTCCCCCAGTTTTTCTTCTACCACTCTTATCTGTTCTTGAAAGCTTCCAGGATTCTTTTTTGGGCTTGGGTCCAATTATCATTTTTCTTTGAGGCTTTGCTTGTAGTTGTTTTCACATTGTTGTCTTCTAAGTTTATGTTCTGATCCTTCTTGCCACTGTTGTAGCCCTTTTATGGTCAAGTTCTTTTTTCATTGTTGCTTGCTCATTTTCCAGTCTATTTCTTGATTTTGACCTCTGTGTAAAATTTCCAGCCTCTTCACCTGGGAGTGAGGAGCACTGTAACAACCAAGCTTTAGGGTTTCTTTTGTGCTCTTTGAGAGCCAGTTCTGCGGGTCTGCAAGTTTTCAATGCTTCCAGGGTGGTGTGATCTAAGGAGAGATGTGGTCACTGCTGTTGTGGTCTGCACTGTGGTCTTTATCCAGGAAAAATCCTTTCTCCCCTGTAGGCGCAAGTGCTAGCCTAGAACTGCATGTGGGCAATAGGGTTGCTAATCAGTGCCAGCCACACCCAGTGCCAGCAAAGGGTCACTGTTAATCTCATTTCTGACCAGTTTTCTGAACCCCACCCCAGTGACCACCCCCGAACCCCCACCCACACATGCATACCCTTACCATCTATGGACTGAGAATTCTTGAAGGTGCTGCTACTGCTGGTGCCACTGTCAGAATATAGGCTTGAAACTGGTTATTTTATCTATGTAAGCCATCACTCTTGGAGGTCTTGCTGCAGCCAGAAATTTCCCAAGAATCAAGGTCCAATGAATCCTGGAAGTGCCAGCCTTTAGCACATTTTGTCATTCATGTGTGGTTGTCTTGTCACTGCTGTTACCTCATTCTCTGGCATCTTGAAAAATAGAATAATCACCTTAAAGCTTCAGAACACTTTTAAAAGGTTCATTTTGCTACTAAGAGGTGGGCTCTGTGTCAGTTCAGCAAAGCTTTTCTCAAGGCCTACTGAGTGCAGAACAGGTACTGGGGGAGAGACAGTTTAGCTATGATTCAGTCTCTGTTCTTAGGGGAATTTAAAAGTCTAGTAAGGGGAATTGAAGGCTATGCTGCTTGGGTGCATTAGGACCTCAAATGAGAATTCTCATGGTTTTTTCTTCCCTTGTCCTAGAATCCTGATGGCTCCCTGTCCCAAGCAGCAATGATGCAGAGTGCTTTGGCTAAAGAAAGGAGAGAACTCAAGCAGGCCCAGCGGGAAGCAGAGATGGACTCCATTCCTATGGGACTCAACAAACACTGGGTGGATCCTCTGCCTGATGGTATGACCTTGGGGGAGAAGTGCTATTAGGGTTTCTCTTGTTGAAGCTCCCAAAGTTAGGAGAACATCACGAATGGCCCAGGTTGGAAATTGATGCCCCTTATTTTTTTTGATGGGCCTTAATTTGTTGAATCCGTTCAGTCAAAATTATGGTTGTCTTTGTAAATGATTAAAACTGAAGCTAAGCCTTTTTTGATGGGGGTGGTGTTCTGGAAGATGTTTATTTGTCTGGGAAAATGGCCCATAGGCAAGGTACCTACTTTTATTTTTGTTGCTGGAATTGAACGTTTTCTTTTGATATTTCTTATACCACTCTCATTTCCCAATTGCTATAAAAATTATGAAGCAGCATTTGATTCAGTAGAGTAAAATACCTCCTTAAGGATTTTCTTCCAGAAAGGTGTCTCCTTTGCATATTCAGAATCATTCTAAATTCCTTACATGGCATAACAGAACAATAAAAATAAGCAGTCACTTGTTCGGTAACTGTCTCATCATATCAGGCGGAGCACATAGTGAGGAGGTGCATGCTCGCCAGAGGTGTTTGCCCCTTTATTAGAGGAGAGCCAGTGCAGAGTCCAGGTCGAGGAGGGATTCCTCCTGGATAGTGAGGTGTCCTCAAGTGGCTTCTGTTTGTGCTCGGCCTTGTGCTGATTGCAGCCAGTCCTGGAGCATTTCAGACCCTCCCAGGAGAGAACCCTCACTCAAGAGTTTTAGCCTGATTTTCTACATTGGAAAGAACAGTGTGGATAAAGTAGATAAACAAGTGGATAAAGAATGTCTCTTGTCTGACCTTGTTCTAAAGGTCAACTGTGTGTGCACGTCTGTGTACACACACACAGAGGAAATTGCATAGTGTCTTTAAGAATCTCAGACTTCTGGAAACAGGCCCATCTTTTTATTACTGGTATTCTACCAGTGTAGTAGGACTATAAGACAGGAAATACATCTGCTTCTAAAGCATTGAAAATGATTATCACCCAGTATAATGGAGAGGTGCATGGTGGGTGTGAGTGGGCTTCAGCATATAATCAGTGAAGAAAGAACAGGAGTAAAAGATGGGATCAGGGAAATGTATGGTAGGAAAATATAGGCTGGTCATGTGGCAGCCATGAAGAATGACAGGTGAGTTGTGTGAGCTTGCCATTGGTATCTTACTGATGTCAGGAGAAAATCAGACAGGCCTCCAGTGTGTTGGGTAGACTCTGGTGCATTTATGGGGAATCTTGAACAAGAATCATACAGGATGAGCAAGCATGAATAGGTTTTCATATGCATCTTTGGGGCAGCTAGGTGGTACAGGGGATAGAGTGCCAGGTCTGGACTCAGGAAAACTCATCTTCTTGAGTTCAAATCTGACCTCAGACACTTACTAGCTGTGTGACCCTGGGCAAGTCACTTAACTCTATTCGCCTCATCTGTAAAATGAGCTGGAGAAGGAAATGACAGACTACTCTAGTATCTTTGCCAAGAAAACCCCAAATGGGGTCACAAAGCATTGGCCACAACTGAAAAACAACTGAACAACAAAAATGGAGAGAATGTCCATGTTGAAGAGATCACAGATATATTTGTACATTTGAAAAACACTTGATAACTGATCCCTCATAGAACTCTTTGTAGCAAAACAGAGACAGTTAGCAAAACAAATTGATGCAGAAGAAGTGACAGGCAGCATGTGTAACAAATCCAAACCCACTACTTTTCTGCTGAGAGGAGGAAAAGGAGTATTTCAGCGTTCATTGCCTAGAACCAAGTTTACCCATTTTGTGTGTAACCAGAGCAGTCTGTGGCGTGTTAGTGTGGTTGCCATTTATATTATAGTCATTGTCAGCTTTGTTTTCCTGGTTCTAGAAAACCAAGCTTTAAGAAATCTAAGCTAATCATCAGATTTATAGGGATTTCAGTTTCACTGAGGCAGCAGTGTGTGTGTTGTCCCTCCACCTGTCATGTTAATTTTATACCCTGGGTTGCAGACAGTATAGAGGAGTGTGTTTGGTGACTTGCTAAATGGTTTGTTTTTCTCTCTAGTGGATGGGAGGCAGATTGCTGCCAACATGCGGGGCATTGGGATGATGCCTAATGACATCCCAGAATGGAAGAAGCATGCTTTTGGGGGCAACAAAGCATCTTACGGTAAAAAGACCCAGCTGTCAATCATCGAGCAGAGGGAAAGTCTCCCCATCTTCAAACTTAAAGAGCAGCTTGTTCAGGTGAGAAGTTATTTTATGGCCAAGTAGAGAAGGAGCTCTCCTAAAGGGGAGAGGAGGCCATTTGAGGGCAAGTTTCTTTGGAAGAGAGCATGTGGGAATCTAAAGATGATTTTCAAAACATGACAGGGAGACATGCTTAAAGGAATATCATTTAAGTTTGAAAACATTCTTTTAAAATCCGTTTCTCATTACAAAACTTGTTGTTTATTAAAAATGAAAACATTTGAACCTAGGAACTAGAACAGAGTTTTCATTTGTCAGGACATTGTGCTAAGTGGACCACAGTACTGGACCATGTGAAATTAGCACTGGCCCTTTAGCTAGAATGAGAAAACAGCCAGTCAGGGTAAAGCATTTGTGTTTCTCTCAGATGGGGGTGTTTGTTAGAATTCATTAACAATTTCTTGTCTGTTTCTGATGCATCTTAGGCTGTTCATGACAATCAGATTCTGATCGTTATTGGAGAGACAGGTTCTGGGAAGACAACACAGATCACACAGTACCTCGCTGAGGCAGGTTACACATCCAGGGGGAAAATTGGATGTACACAACCTCGAAGGGTCGCAGCAATGTCAGTGGCCAAAAGAGTGTCTGAAGAGTTTGGTTGTTGCTTGGGACAAGAGGTAAGAGGTCAAAGAAAGCTGTTACTGAAGGGCCCGGTGAAAAGCTGGGAGATCTGAATTTTACTGTGTTCCTCTACTATCAAATAAAATAATAAGTCTGGCTATGCAGGACAGCCAGCTGACCTGGATATCCTGTTGTAGCCAGCTTGAAGATTGCAGTGAGAAGGATATTTGGGTTTAAGTAGGAGGTTTTGTTTCTTGCCTATTCCAGGTGGGTTACACTATTCGTTTTGAAGATTGCACCAGTCCAGAGACAGTCATCAAGTACATGACAGATGGGATGTTGCTCAGGGAATGTTTGATTGACCCCGACCTTACTCAGTATGCAATCATCATGTTGGATGAGGCTCACGAGAGAACAATTCACACAGATGTGCTCTTTGGATTGTTGAAAAAGGTACCTAGACAGCTCCTGGTGGTGACATCTTCCAGCAGATGGGAGCAGGCATGGCGGGAAGTTGGTGGAAGATAATCAGTCCTGCAATACATTGTAAAAACCGTTCTCTTTTGGTTGTGTGTACTAATATGACCAGAATTCCTCCTTTTTTTAATAGACAGTGCAGAAACGGCAAGACATGAAGCTGATTGTTACTTCTGCCACATTAGATGCTGTGAAATTTTCCCAGTATTTCTATGAAGCTCCCATTTTCACCATTCCAGGCCGAACATATCCAGTGGAAATTCTCTACACTAAAGAACCTGAGACAGATTACTTGGATGCCAGCTTGATCACAGTCATGCAAATCCATTTAACTGAACCACCAGGTGAGAGGATGGGACTGTTTTATTCCTAGACTAATATGCCTGGCTATGACTGTGTCTCTTCCTCAGTACTATACAACTTTGACCTCTTGAAGGGCAGTGTTTTCATGAAAAATGTAATTGCCCACTGCCTAGTTGACTTGATTTTCTCCCTTTCCTGCCTAAATACCACTACTCATTCTATGCAGGTGACATTCTGGTGTTTCTGACTGGTCAGGAAGAGATTGATACTGCCTGTGAGATCTTGTATGAACGCATGAAGTCTCTGGGTCCTGATGTACCTGAATTAATCATCCTCCCTGTGTATTCTGCTCTACCGAGTGAGATGCAGACCCGGATCTTTGATCCAGCTCCTCCTGGTAGCAGGAAGGTAATACCTGATTGATTCACGTTGCTTATATCTCTTGATGATTTTTGAGTAGTCATGTTGAGAGTTGCTTAAAGTTTATGTAAGCTTTGTTTCTTAAATTCCTGCTGTCTTGGTCTACCTTGTATTTTCTGACTGTTCCTCAGTCTTCTTTGCTGGATCTTTGTTCAAGTCATGCCTGCTCACTATGGTTATTCTCCAAGGCTCTTCCCTGGGCCTTTTTTCCTTTCTGTTCTACTATATCACCTGATTTCATCAGTTCCCATGGGTTCAGTGATCAGAGATCTATGCAGATAATTCTCAGATCTTTCATAGCACTAATCTCTCTTGACCTACAGGTCCACGTCACAAGTTTCCTGCTGAATATTTTAAACTAGATGTCCTATAGCATGACCAAAGTAGAACTCCCTATCTTTCTTCCCAAAACCTACTTTTTCCAAAATTTTCCTATGAGTTTTGAGGGCATTACCATCCTTCTAGTCACCCTACTTTACAGCCGTGGTGTCATACTTGACTCCTCACTCTCACTCACCCCATATATTCAATCAGTTGCCAAATCTTAACATTTCTACTTGCAAAACATTTCTCATAAATATCCCTTCTCTCCACTTACATAGCTACCACCTAGTTCAGGACTTTATCACCTCTTACCTGGACCATTGCAGTAGCCTTTTCTAAAAGTAAATTTTAATTGATATAGTTTGTCTTTATGTCACTTCTCTTTCCCACTGTCTGGTTGTTATATGCAATGTCTCATACCTTTGATCCTCCACTGATGTCTTCTCATAGTTCTTCTTTGGGGCCAGCCTTAGTGGTTACAGTTTTGCAGCATTTGGTTTCCATTATTGTTGGAGTGTCAGACTTTCTTTTCAGTTCTGGTTTTTTCAGCAAGAATGTTTGAAAGTCCTCCACTTCACTGAATGACCATATTTTCCCCTGGAACACTATACTCAGTTTTGCTGGGTAGGTGATTCTTGGTTTTAATCCTAGTTCCCTTGATCTCTGGAATATCATATTCCAGGCCCTTTGCTCTCTTAATGTAGAAGCTGCTAGATCCTGGGTTATCCTAATTGTGTTTCCACAATATTCAAATGGTTTCTTCCTGGCAGCTTGCAATACCTTCTCCTTGGTCTGGGGATTCCGGAACCTGGCTATAACATTTCTAGGAGTTTTCTTTTGGGGATCTTTTTCAAGAGGTGATTGGTGAATTCTTTCAAGTTCTATTTTGCCCTCTGGTTCTAGAATATCCGGGCAATTTTCCTTGAGAATTCCTTGAAGGATGCTTTCTAAGTTCTTTGTTGATCATGGCTTTCTGGTAGTCCAATAATTTTTAAGTTGTCTCTCCTGGATCTGTTTTCCAGGTCAGTGGTTTTTTCAAGGAGATATTTCACATTGCCCTCTATTTTTTCATTTGTTTGGATCTGTTTGATGTTTCTATTATTGTTGAAGTAATTGCATATGTTGTTTTCTTGGTTCTGTTTACTTCATTTGATGTCAATTCATATAGGTCTTTTTGTGCTTTTCTGTGTCCTTTATGTTCGTCATTTCTTATAACATAGTAATAATCTATTATGTTCATGTACTATTTATTTAGCCATTCCCAAATCACTAGGTACCTACTCTGTTTTCTGTTCTTTTGCAAGAATCTTTTTTGAAAATTTAATTTTTTTTCAATCAGTAAAAGTCTAACCTCTTCCCCCCAATGGAGAACAAGAAAAATAAAACCCCTGTTAAAAACATGTATTGTCTAGCAAAACAAATATACATATTGAACGTGCCCTAGTAAATATGTTTACATGTGTTTGTATATGTGTGTGTAGAAAGAGAAGTGTACTACTCAGAGTACAGAATGAGGCGTGTGTGTGTAGTGTATCCAAAGGTGGGAAGCTTGTCTCATTGGCAGTTCATTATGCTGATCAGAGTTCCTAAGTCTTTCATTGTATTAATTTCTGCCCTGGTTCTGTTTACTTCATTCTGATAAGTTCTTGCATATCTTCCCAGGTTCCTCTGAAACCATCCCCTTCATCATTTCTTATGGCGTAGTAGCATTCTGTCATATTTCCATGCTGTAACTTATTCAGCCATTTCCCAGTGGATGGATACCCCCCCTCAAATTCTCATTCTTTATCACTTCAAAAGTGGTATAAATATTTTTGTACATCTAAGTTAGAGGGTTTTTTTTGCTTTAGGACTAATCTCTTCCCTAATCTCCCATTCCTCTAATTTCCCCTTCTTCCTTTCCTCTTTTTCCTTCTCTCTTCTATCTCCTATTTCCCTGTTGAGTGAAATGTTATTTCTGTGCCCAACTCTGTGTAAGTGTGTGTATCTGTATTCTTTCCCTTTTAACCAGTTTAGAAGAGAATGATGTTCAAATTTCAGCTGTTCCCTCCTCTTCCTTCTTGTTATGTAGACTTCTACTTGTCATTCTCAGTTTTGAGATAATTTTTCATTACCTTCCTCTCTTTTCGCCACCCAGTGTAATCTTTTTGCCTCTCTTTCCATTCTTCTTAAAAGCTCATCAGCTGACCTTCTGTCTGTTTAGACTCCATCTCTGATCCCTGATAATAATAAGGAGTTTTTCATTTGGGGTCATCTTGGAGGTGGTTACTGATGAATTCTTCCTATTTCCACTTTGTTCTCTGGGTCTAAGAGATCTGGGCCATTTTCTTTTTCAATTTCTTGAAATAGGATGTCTAAACCCTTTTTTTGGTGATGTTACTCAGGTCTCTAATGATTCTTAAATTTTTTTCTTGGTCTGTTTTCCAGGCCAGTTGTTTTTGTCTTGAGATACTTTTCTTCTTTTCCCCTATATTTTCAGTCTTTGGACTTTGTTTTAATATTTCTTGTTGATAAATGGAGTAATTTGTTTCTCTTTGGTACATTCTGATTTTCAAGGATTATGTTGCTTGAGAAAAGTTTGGTACCTCGAGTGGAAAGTTGTTAATTCTCTTTCCAATTCTTTTTTTCAGTGTTATTTCTTTTCCAGTTTTCTCCTCTAGCACTCTTACTTCATTTATAAACTATTTCTTCATCTTTTCTAGGAATTATGGTTGAATTTGTACCCATACTGTGTTTTTCTTTGTGGCTTTGCTTATAGCTGTTTTGGAGTCATTCTCTTCTGCTGGATTTGCATCTTTAGCATCCCTGTCACTAGCTTTTCATAGTGGGGTTATTTTTGTTTTTGTTCATTCTTTCAGCCTATTTCCTCACTTGTGACTTGATGTTAGGGCCAGGCTCTACACACTTTTGGAGGGAAGATATGGGCTGGTCCTGTTTGTTGTTTTCTTGGGCTCTTGAGTATTGCACTGTTCTAGGATCTCAGGAACAGCTAAGGATGGGGACCTTCAACTCCCAAAGCAGTCTGATCCATGGCAAAATCTGACTGCTGCCCTCCTGGTCTGAGCTCTGTAAACTCCTGATCTGAGGAACAGTGGATTGCTGCTGGACTCAGCCCCTGTCGGCCATCTGGGAAGCACTGCTACTTAACGGTGACATTGCTATAGGCTTTCCTATGGTCTGTGGTTACTACCCTGGTTATTCCTCTGCAGGCTTCAGCCTGGGCTCTGAGTTGGAACTGAGATCCTGTTCTGTTGCTGGGGGGTCCAGGGAACACTGCTGCTGCCTGTCTGTCTCTTAGTACACTGTCCAAGGCCCAGTTCTGCTCCTTTGCCACCCCTCAGCACAGGTCCCCTCCTGTCTTCACCTGGAATCTCTGATTGGTAAGAGTTGCCAGTTGGCAGCCATCCTTGTGCCCTGCACAAAGTCCCTGGGCCCAGGATGAGTCTGAATCTCCTCTTGCCCTGGTGCTCAGCTTCTCCCCACAAAGTGTCTAAGTGTCTTGCTTTTGGGCAGAGCCTGTCTCCAGTGTCCATAGGCCTCTGGCTCCCTTGGTATCAGGGATGCAATCTGGTGCATTTTCTAGGTGTGAATAGAAGTTGAGGGTGTCTGTGTGGGTGGGTGCTTGCTGTATGCCATGGTACTCCACCATCTTGGTTCCCTGCCCTGTAGTAGTCTTCTAATTGATCTTTTGGCCTCAGGTCTCAGTGCTTGTCACAGAGCTGGCACTAGGTAGTTGCTTACTAAATGTGTGACTTCACTTGACCCTCCCTGCTCCAATCCATTCTCCATAGAGCTATCAGTGATCTCCCTAAAGTAAAACCACTTGCCCCCTTGCCCAGTGAACTCCTGTGGCTCTGCTTTTTATTTTTTTGGAGGGGGAAAGGCAGGGTAGTGGGAGTTAAGTGACTTGCCCAAGGTCACACAGCTAGTAAGTGTTAAGTATCTGATGTCCAGATTTGAACTCTGGTCCTGACTCCAGGGCCGGTGCTCTATTCCCTGCACCACCTAGCTGTTCCTGTACTTCTGTCACTCTGTTACCTTCAGGTTCAAAACAAAGTCTTTGATTTGGCATTTAAAACTCCTCACCACCTAGTCCCTTCCCTTATCTCTGCCTCCTAGAATCCCTGGCTTTCTTGTAGACTCAGCACAGATCCCACCAGGTCTGGGAGGACTTCCTGCTTCCCCTAGTTACTAATGCCTCCCTTGTTAGCTTATCTAGTATCTCAAGTATATCTTATGGTTCAGTCATTTTGCAATCGTGTTTGATTCCTTGTGACCCCATTTGGGGTTTTCTTGGCAAAGACACTGGAGTGGTTTGCCATTTTCTTCTCCAGTTCATTTTACAGATGAGGAAACTGAGGCAAACAAGGTGAAGGGATTTGCCCAGGGTCACTCGGCTAATAAGTATCTGAGGCCAGACTTGAACTCATGAAGATGAGTCTTCCTGACTCCAAGCCGGGTGCTCTCTTCTTTGGGCCGCCTAGCTGCCCTTTCTCTGGCTTGTATGCACTGATTTATTAGCATGTTGTCTCCCCCATTAGAACGCGCCCTTCTGGAGGGCTGGGACGATTTGTGACCCATAGTAAGCCCTTAAAGTGTTTGTTGATTGATTGATTGCGGCTGTCTTTTCTAAGCATTTAGTCTCTGTGGCTAAGCTATAGGGAAGCAGTCTTTTGGGGCCAGTGTGATGCTGGCATGCTGTAAGCTGTGCTACAGCCTCCTAGCAGTGACTTTTCCCTAGGCATCATCTTTTATTAGCTAGGCTTCTGGGTAGAAGAATTGTGGCAGTGCCAAGGCGAGACTAATAACCTTTTAGATCATGTAAATTGCCGTACCCAGCTGATGAAATTTCTCAGCCTCCTTTTATGGTTGGAAAATTTTTTCCCATGTTCCACATATGTGAAAAGCCCATTTTATAGTTTAGATGTCCCTGAGGGCAAGAGAAAAATTTCCTTTTACGTTGGCTAATGTGATACCAGAAAATCTTTGCTTTCCCAAGGCGCTGGAAAATTAAAATTTTAGTCACTGGAATTGGGTCTTGACAGTGAGCTAGCTAGCAATTTTATCCAAGCAAAATGGTCTTTGATCAACTTTAGTTTTTCCCCTTTTCATCTCCTTCCTTGTCCTCCCTCCAGCTCAGGAATGATTTTTGCTCCTCACAGAATTTGTGAGCTGGAAAGGGCCTCCTCCTCCCTTCCCCCTGCCATCAGGCAAGGATCCCTGATTCTTCCCAGATAGAATTGTCTTTTCTATTCGTCGTCAGAGCCTCCAGAGGGGAGATAGTTCCTTGGCGATGTGTCTCACACCCTTTGATTGCCAAGTTTTGCACATCTGCGTTAGTTTGAGTGGAAAAATAGCGGCCACAACTAGTTGTGTTTCTCACCTGCAGGTTGTAATTGCTACCAACATTGCTGAGACATCTCTGACTATTGATGGAATCTACTACGTGGTGGACCCTGGGTTTGTGAAGCAGAAAGTGTACAACTCCAAGACTGGGATCGACCAGCTGGTGGTGACTCCCATCTCTCAGGTACACAGACTCAGCCCTCATAGGAGTGGAGGTCAGCTCTCAGATGGGACTCATCAGCAAATTTTCCAAAAGATTTGGTTGTGTATTTCTCAAAAGTTTGTGTGTTCTGCTTTTGGATTTTACCATGTTTTTAAGGATAAGTTTTCTAAGTGATGATATTATACCTTACTTTTAAGCTGGATAAGGAGAGTGTTTGGGACTGTGCTTGTGAGTTTTAAATCTGAAGAGTGGTATTTTTCAATTTCTAAAATTGTAGATCCTTTTCAGAACTACTGATTTGGACTCTACCATGCTCTAGCCTAACCTACCTAGGTAGAAGAACAAATTAAAAAAAAATACATAGATACGGATGACCAAGA
This sequence comes from Pseudochirops cupreus, assembly GCA_028627135.1. Taxonomy (NCBI): domain Eukaryota; kingdom Metazoa; phylum Chordata; class Mammalia; order Diprotodontia; family Pseudocheiridae; genus Pseudochirops; species Pseudochirops cupreus. Next base: position 145,737,933 of record CM053584.1, on the reverse strand, counting down.
CACACACAATTTATGGCAGATTTGTTTTCCCACTAATTGTATCATTCTACTAATCAAATTATAACAGCAAAGGACTGTGGTAGAGAAGTAAATTGATAAATTGTTGCCATTACCATTTTTTGTTTCAGTGGGAGACTTGGAGCCTCTGTAGACTATTGAGGCCTTCTAGGAGTAGTTTAGAGAATCGCCCTTGTCTAGGCAGCTGGGTGTCATTTTTAAGGTGCTGCTGCTTATGGTGTTTTTCTAGATTGTTTGGACTGAGTGCAAGCTGAAAACAGTGTGTCCTGGTCAGTCTTCCCTCTAGTCCCACATACTGCCTTTTAGAAATTTGCACAACCTGTCACTTTCTGTACTTTTGCAGCTTGGACTTAGTGGTTGCTCCGTCAGAGCAGCTCTCCTGTTCTAGGTGTCTTTGCCAGGCTCCCCTGGCTCTTGGGCCCATAGTCATGCTTCAGGCATTGAAGTCAGGCTTCACACCCTCCTTGGTAGTTGCTTAATTTTGAATCATTTTTCAGTAGCTGTTTGAATATCCTGCTGTGAAGAGGATGAGAGTTAGGACATTGGTGGTCTTAGAAATGATCCGAATGGTCGTGGAATAAGCCAGGCCCCATTTATGATACTGATTTTCTCCCCTTCAGTAACTGTTTAATAAGTGTGCTATTTCTTCATGTTCCTCTTTCTAGGCCCAGGCAAAGCAGAGAGCAGGCAGAGCTGGGAGAACAGGGCCTGGAAAGTGTTACAGGCTTTACACAGAACGCGCCTACCGAGATGAAATGCTGACCACCAATGTGCCTGAGATCCAGAGGACTAATTTAGCCAGCACGGTGCTCTCTCTCAAGGTAGACATCACTGTCATGTTGCATGGAGTGTTGTTGTCGTTCAGTCATTCAGCTGTGTTCCACCCTTCATGACCTTGTGGATCATACTATCTATGAGGTTTTCTTGGTAAAGATTCTGGAATGGTTCACCATTTCGTTCTCCAGTGGATTAAGGCAAACAGAGGTTAAGAGACTTGCCGAGGGTCACACGGCTGTCCAGGCCCAGAGCTCTATCCATTGAGCTGCCTAACTGTCTCCAGGCCTGAGTGTTAGCACAACCCAATTATAAAGCTTTTAGTAAATTAGCCTTAGTTTTATGAATCTCCAGTTAATACTCAAGTAATATCATAAACCAATTACTTTGAGTCAAATGCAAATGCTGGAATAAATGGTTGCACTGTAGCTGAGTTGATATATCTTCTTCAGCCCCAGGCTTTTTCTTTCTTGGGATTATAGCAAATTAGTCATTTGACTTTTTAGGACTTTAGTTAATAGCATTAAAAAATGACATTTGAAAAATGTCAGTATCAGACCAAGGTCCCTTCCAATTCTAAGTCCTATGACAGTATATTTTCTTGAAGAGTCTTAGTTTTCAAGCCCTTTTACCACTCTTTTGAAAAATCAAAACAAAATAAGCCAACACCAAAAAAAAATTTTAAACTAAGCTGTAAGATCAGAATACAGACTGGTCCTTTGGGAGCTTGGTTTTCATTCTGAATAATTTCTCTTCCTCTCCTAGTCCTCAGTAGAGAGCTTCATTCTCTCTTGGCAGTGGCAGCTGCAGGAGTAATTTCCCAGATGATGGCATTGTCCCCATGACAGTTGATGTTACTCTGGAGCTCTGTCACTTTATTGGTGCAGAGTGCTCCACTGTAATTTATTATTTATCCTTTGTGAGAGGGGGGAGGACAGAGCTTCAGGAAAAAAATCTACCATCCTCTCTGTTGTCCTAGCAAAAAGGCTGTGATGACCAAAAAGAGTGTTCATTCAATAAGACAAGTACAGTGAACATAAATCTTAGGAACTTTAGGGAATAGAAAAGAAATAAAAAACATTGGATCTGTTCTTGAGGTTCTTAAAGGCCAGCTGGAGAAATTAAATAAGACAGTGTGCTGTCTATTCTGGGGCTTGAGTTTTGAATTTCTGTGAAATTACACACTTTGCTGAAGCCTAATTTTTATCAGGGAAAAAAAATCAGGATTTCTGCAAGGTCTAAGCCCTGGGAACCTATGACCTGCTCCCATTTGGCCTGTTGCCTACTATTAATTTCTTTGTTTTGCACTTGAGTGCCTAAAAGGGAAATATCTGAAAGTCTCTGCTTTGTCCCTGTAAATAGTCATTTGGGATGCCTGGTGAGTGAAGTGATGGTGTTTTTCTGCTTTCCTATCTAGGCCATGGGTATCAATGACCTGCTCTCCTTTGATTTCATGGATGCCCCCCCAATGGAAACTCTGATTACAGCTATGGAGCAGCTATACACATTGGGAGCACTGGATGATGAGGGTCTGCTCACCCGTCTGGGCCGTAGGGTAAGTCACAGGCTCAGCCTCTCAGACCCCACCCTTACCCTCTTGCTCCTCATTCCCCAAGGTGGCCTTTGCCCTGTCAGCGAGCACTTGGGGATCCACGGCTGGGCATGGTTTCATTCTCAGACTGCAGCCCTGAGCCTGCAGATCTCACCTGGTCACCAGATATCATTAATGGCTCTTGCTTTATAAGAAGCTACTTCCTTTCCCTATTCTAATGCCCTGGTCATAATTGATTTCCCCCAGCATGGGTTTATGGGCCAAAAGCTTAGATTTATTGAATTGCCACATGCCTCCTGACAGTAGTTTGTTCTTCTACACTTACAAACCGTTGGAGAAGAGGGTCTGGGGAAGGCGTGTCCCCAGGCTGTGTCCTTTCTACTTGCCCTTACTGAGGAGGCCTTCTTGAGAGCAAGCAAATATAGTTTCTCTTTCTCCCTCTAGATGGCAGAGTTTCCCTTGGAGCCAATGTTGTGTAAGATGCTGATCATGTCCGTGCATTTGGGCTGCAGTGAGGAGATGCTCACCATTGTGTCCATGCTGTCAGTGCAGAATGTCTTCTACAGGCCCAAGGTGGGGAATGCAGATTCTCAGTGCATCCTTTAGTGGCAGGCACACTGAGCTGGCTTTGTGGGGAACCTTTTTCGGGGAAGGCTTGGGCCTGGGGTGGGCCCTCTAGATCTGGATTGGGTAGGAATGAGTAGCTGTTGTGAAGAAGAGAATAATCTTGTACTTCATTGATTGGCAGGACAAACAGGCCCTTGCAGATCAGAAGAAGGCCAAATTTCACCAGACTGAAGGTGACCACCTCACTCTCTTGGCTGTGTACAATTCTTGGAAGAACAACAAATTCTCCAACCCTTGGTGTTATGAGAATTTCATACAAGCTCGTTCCTTGCGTCGAGCCCAGGACATTCGTAAACAGATGTTGGGCATCATGGATAGGTGAGCCTAAAATCTATCTTTTTCCCCCTCATTCTCACCATGCAAGATCCAGAAGCATTTATTGCAGAATCTTTTGAAGTGGTTTGGCATAGAGTGAGTGCTTCTGTCCTTTTACCTTCTGTACATTATTATTGCCCTCCTAGTCCCTACACATACAAGTGCCAGCCTCCTTCCAACAACAACAACAACAAAAACCCTACCAAAACCAAAAACCAACCTGTGGCCACCAACAAACAAACCTATCTCTCAGTCTATTCCATTTTTTTATACCTATTCTTTTGTTACAAGTCAGAGCAGTGATGCAGAGTTTTGCTTTTAAAAATCCCATGAAGGAGGACATATTCTTTGTGATAAATGGCCTTAAAATTAAGACCTTAAAAGTAAAAATTCTATTTGGGAAAGTACCTGAGTGATTTGGGCTTATACTTCTGTAAAGCAACTGTCCTTCTTTGATATTTAGTGACGGAAGTAGGGATCTCCTGTTGTTTGGGGTGGGGGGAAGGAGAGACAGAGCACGCGCACATTTCAACGTGTGTGTCTGTGTCTGTGTGTGCACACGTGTGTGTGTGTGCACGTGTGTGTGTGTGCACGTGCGTGTGCATGTAGCCAACCTCTAACAACAGACTGGCCCTGTGTCTTTCTCCTGTTTTCCTTTGTTCTGCTGCATAGGCATAAACTGGATGTGGTGTCCTGTGGCAAGGCTACAGTCCGTGTGCAGAAAGCCATTTGCAGTGGTTTCTTCCGAAATGCTGCCAAGAAGGACCCACAAGAGGGCTATCGAACTTTGATTGACCAGCAGGTGGTCTACATCCATCCCTCCAGCGCTCTCTTCAACAGACAGCCAGAATGGTAGGCCAGCAGTACATAATGTAGGGCACTCAGATGGTGGAGTCCCACCTGTATATTTCTGTGTATGAAAGGACAAAGACTAGTGGGATCCCAGCACTATAGATGTGTGTTACCTTCCACAGGAAGTCTCAGTTCCTCTCATTATTAACAGATAATCATGTGAGACCCCTGCACCTTCTGGATAAATTTTCTTTTAAATTTACAAAGCTAAAATATACGTGTTTCTGTGCTCTTTTCCAGCACTTCTTCTAGACCTAATATTTCTAAGAGGATCAGAAACACAAGTTTGACCTCTACAGGTCTCAATAGGGGAATCATATTTTCTTCCAGTTCTTATTAGCCTAACTGATTTCTCTGAGGCTGTGGATCTCGGGATATAGTCACATTGGGATAATTGTTGTAGTTCATCATTGATGTGAGCCACTAATTTGTAGGACAGACAAGGTCCTTTGGTTCATAAAAAAGCCAAATTCCACCAGACCAAAGGTCTGGAAGGCAGTGAGAGTACCAGAATGGGGGAAGGTTTTGTAGGTATTGTTGTGGACCAGGGTCACATAACCCTACAGTTTTGAGTCTTGTGCTTATCTCTCCTCAGGGTAGTATACCATGAGCTGGTGCTGACCACCAAGGAGTACATGCGGGAGGTCACGACCATTGACCCCCGGTGGCTAGTGGAGTTTGCCCCAGCCTTCTTCAAGGTCTCGGACCCCACGAAACTCAGCAAGCAGAAGAAGCAGCAGCGGCTAGAGCCCCTGTACAACCGCTATGAGGAGCCGAATGCTTGGAGGATCTCCCGTGCTTTCCGGCGTCGGTGACAAGGGAGCTGTGGGCTCTAACACAAAGTGCTCAGTTTTGGGTCTCTGCTATGGGATTAAGGCCCAGGACTCTAGTGACTTTTGTTTAAAATGCACCACTGGGAGCACAGCTGTCCTTGGGTTGAGAGGCCCCAAAACTAAAGCAGGACATCCTCAACTTGACTGTCATTTTTTTCCAAGTGGTAAAATCCTCAGAAGACAGGAGTTCACCCTGGTCTTGAGGCACATGCTGCCTCCTTGGCTGGGATGAGCTTGGGGCCTGTGAAGGACAGGTATGTAGTACCTTTTTCTGCAGAACTGGACCAGGAGGAATTGTTACATTTCTGAACAGCTCATGCTACAAGGTCTTTGGATCAGAGGACCATGACATGCCAAGCACTCATGCCCACCCATCAACCCAGTGCTTTTTGAGGACTAGGGTACTGCCCTAGCTTTCCATCTAATCTCCAACCTGTTTTTTCAGGCTTAACTCTTTGGAAATATGTATTCGTTTATTTTTAAATACATATGTATATATTTTTTCCTGTAGTTGTTTCTTTTAGTTAAAATATTAGTATATGTGCCAGTCTCTTGGGGAGAGGGAGAGTTGGGATCTGTGGCTCGGGAGCACATGGTAAAAGATCTTGAGCCCCCTTTCCCCCTTTCCCCAGAACCAAAGCCCCTCACTCCTGGGTTGGGCCTGGGCAGGACACACACGTCAGGCTGGGAGTCTTGTCTTTCAGCGCTGTTTGTAGCATAGTTAAGAACTGTAGGTCACCCAGTGATTAACCACATCCATTCCACAGAGGGCTTCAGTCTAGGGGTCTGAGTGGTTACAGATGTTGAATGCAGAGGGCTCCCCCCCCCCAATACAATATGTAATGTGTCTTATTTCCTCTTTAAAAATGCTAGGTGGCATCACAACTTTTTATTTTGTTTAATTTCCACCCCCATCACTCCAAAAACAGGCCTAGTGTTCTTCCAGGAACTCTTGTGAATTTTAACAAAGAGGCTTTCTGTGGCAAAACACACAAACACCTTCTTGGAGATGGGTTGTAGATGCTTAACAACTGGACTCTGGGTCCTTCTGAAGCAGGATCTGAATTTCCTTTTTCCTGGCTCACCTTTCCTAGGTCTTTGTGGGGTATGCCTCATCTAGGCTTGCTCTTTCTCCAACCCCAGAAGGCCAAGTGCTGCCCTTTTGAGTAGTGGGCAGCACCTGTATGAGTCACTGACGTGGTAAAAGCTGCTATTGTTCTCAGGAGATGCTGGGGAAGAGAACAGACTCCCCAAAAGCAGCCTCGTGTGAGGAAATCGCTGAGGCCCATGGTGTGTCCTGGCATGTGTCTGTCTCCTGCTGTCCAAAACTTTTGGTGTCTGGAAATGTCATTGATCCTTAACTGGTTCTAAATTCTCCAAATTGGACTTCAAGTAGTTGTTAGGCCATGTTCTCTCAAATGAAAACATCTCTCCCCTCGGTGCTGTCCTGTTTGTTGGCCGTACCTCCAGATCTGGCTTTGCTTCCTGTCTTGTCCAGTTAGGGAGGGAGGACCAGGTTTCAATGCAGTGTAAAGGTTGGGTCAGAGGTCTGAGAACTGGCAATACACTTTATGTGACCTGGGCAAGCTTATGACTTAACCTCATCGGGCTTTAGTTTCCTTTTCAGTTAAATGAGATTAGGCTTAGATGATCTCTAAAATCCTTTTCCAGTCTTCTATGCTGCAAACTTGTGGGAGAGCAGCTGTTAGAGAGTGTGACCTCATTAATGTCCCATGTCTGAGCCTTCCTTCTTTCTCACCTTTTTGTTGGTTTGCTCTTAAGTTGAGCTGAACTCTTGAGCATCTCTGAAAATCCAGGCCACCTGCTGGGGCACAGATTCCCTATTTAGCAGTTGCTAAGGGCTAATGTGGTGGGAATTACTTAGGGTGTTGGGAAAGTTCCCTCCTCTCCCCCCACTAGATGCACCTTTTCCTTTTCTATGTGAGGAACCTGAAAGGTCCTGGGAAGAATCAAGAACATTGTGCTGGGTTCACCTTGGAATGGTCCAGCAGAGAAAATCATTTTGAGGGCCTTAGGAAGAGACCTTATGTTTTGTAAAGCTTGCAAAGTGAGGTGAAGAGGGACCTGGGGATAGAGGAGGCTGGGCAGAAAGCAACACAGCTCAGCAACCTTCCTCCCTATCCTGTTTCCCTACCCCCCCCCCCCATTCAGCAGTATGATAGAGGGCAAGTCAGATGTGTCCAGACAAAGCTGGAAGTGTACTTCATGGTCACTGAGTACAGCCCCCACTTTTGCCAAGGACAGTGCTACCCTGCTACAGGGACAGTACAGGGGTACTACAGACTTTCTGCTTCATCAGTGGGAGGGGGCAGTTTGGTTGGCCACCTACCAAGTCTAGACAGCTGAGGGTGGTTTGGGTGGCCATGTAGAATGCCTCCTGGCCTCCAGCTCTGTGTGTGTTCCAGTTACCTCCTCTTGGAGAGCTTGGATGAGATACAACCTTCTGGCCTCCTCACCCCTCGCCCACGCCAAGGCCCTGCTGAGTCTACAAGCCCTTCTGACCTTCCTCCAGGAAAGATCAACACACGGATTGTGGGATTGGGGCCCATGAAGATGTCTTCCCCGGAGCTGCTTCCCCACCCTGTCCATTTCAGGACAGTCAGTGCTCCCAGGAAGAACTGCGATCAAGACTGGACTGTGGCTCTTGCACAATGGGGTGCTTGTTTCCCTTCCCTCAGTTCGTCTTTTTCCTGACATTGGGTGACGGCTGGAGAGAGGATATGGGTTTCATGCTGGGAGCTGGAATCTTCCTGGTTATGAAAGTCTATTATTCTCAGTGGCCCAGCAGGTACCCAAGCTTGGGGGTTTCCTGCTCCTTTCATCTGATTTGTGTTGTGTATGCACGTTTCCTGCATATGCATGTGTATATTGGATCTCTGCGGGGTGCATACAGGGCTAAGGAATCCTCCAGCCTGCAGCTTGATCTCATTCGACCCACATTAACCTTGCTTTGACCACCTTTGCTGTATGTGAGATGATCGTTTCCTCCCAGTGGATTTCCATTTATTTGGTCAAGCTTCTCAAAGTTTAAGGATTAGAGCAATTGAAGAGCAGTGAACAATAGCTAATCCTACAATTAGCTTTTCAAGGGGCATCGATCTGCAATTTAATTCAGTCTATTGACTTTTTTTTTCTTCTCTTCCACTTTCTGCCTCTCCCTGTAATATTTTTCCTTTTCCGTTTTCTCTCTCCCCTCCGTGTAGCCTCTGGCCAGAATGTGACATTGATGTATATTTTGATTATTTGTATATTAAATGAAGTGTTATGTTCTTTGTCTGCAATTTTTTGGAAGCATTTCCCACCTCAGAAATATAAAGTGAAATGTGTTTTTGACTTGTGTGTGGCTCTTAATCCGACTTCTTCCCTTCCCCAAAGGAAAAAGGATTCTCTTCCAATGTTATGTTGTTCCTAACTACAGTCTTTTAAGGGCCATGGTTAGAGAAGTGTGGGCCAAGTCTGTGTCAGGCTACTGAATCACTGGGACTTGGTTAACTGGCTTGCCTGTTAACCTGTTTTTCTTGATGCCTTCTTTGCCCCATGGGGTTGTAGGGGTTTGAAAATAGAGATTTATCTGGTGATCACCTGTTTTTGACTTCCCCTTTCCCCACCTCCCCAAACTAGGTCTAGCCTTAATCTCTGTTCTTCCTCCTAGTCCTATCCTGTCCTCCCACCATCACACCCACCATAGCAACATCCCTTGTTTCAGTTACACACAGCTCAGGTATCCTACTCATCACTTCCCCTGTAGCCTCCCTCCTACCCACACTAAACTCAGCCCCAGGAGTCAGATTTCTTCCAAACTTGGAATAGGAGAAAATTCTCCTCCCTGGAAGTACACGTCTATTTCGTTGTCTTACCCAGCTCCTCACTGGCCTAACTCCCAGGGCATACTTTGGCTTCCCCCTCACATCCTGCTGCCCCCTGCCTCTTTCATCCCCAGCAAAAATGCAGTGATGACAAGCGGCCCCCTCAGCTTGCCTGGAAGTGGTGGGAGGAAACCCTGACTTGCTCCTTATGCTGGGAGGAGAAGCTAGCAAGAGCTAGGGATAAGTCGGTGGTGTACCTATGCATTGTGGGAGTAAACAAGAATGGGGGAGAAGGGAGAGAGACAGGAAGATGAGATCGATCCAAGATTGCAGAAAAACCAGAGCTAAAGTGAAGGAAATACCTTAGCACCCCTAAATTTTGAGCAACCCTTACAGACTGCTCTATGTGTTTCTCTGAAATCTTTATCCCCAGCCTCTCTCCAGTCCATGCCCTGGAAGAACAGGATTTGAACCTGCCCACATTGAGGACACAGAGACTGACAGCACCTGGCAGGGGCCTTTATTTGGATCTGGAGAAAAGAGAGGACATGGATATGGGGGAGAGGATATGTTCTCTTTGGAGTAGGGAACCCTCTCTAGCCCATCCTGAAACGGCTCAGCCCAAGGCAGACCCCTCCAGCCTTCATTTCCTGAAGACTCAAGACAGAAACCCCTCCCTCAGGGAACAACAGGACCTTAGACCCTCCGGTGACCCAGCTGGAGTGAGTGTTTGCTGTCAGCCACCTGCAGGGAAAGGACAGCTAGCCAAGTTAGAAGGCAGTAACTTCCTTAGTTCAAAAAGCATTTTATTGACTCCAAGGGGACCCAGTGTAACCAAGAGGTTGGGGTGGGGGTAGGGAGCAGAAAGGTGATCTGGGGGTTTGGTCATTGGATAAGGGGGCATATGTAGGCCTTCTGCTTTTCTTCACGGGACCCGACGGGAGCTTTCTGAACCTCAAAGATCCACTGGGATTGGAGGTGGTAGGGAGTCAGTCCTCCTTCCCCTGATCTAGTTGGTAGGGGCAAACCTTGCTTGCTTCTGTACTGGGGGAAGAGAGGGTGGGGTGGGCCATTTAGAAGAAAATGGGGAGAGCCTGAGCTAAGCCCTCTGGGTAGTAGGGAAAAGTCAAAGAGCCTTGTACTTATGGACAAGATCTTTTCCTACCCTCTCCAGCCATTTGAGTGAGCACCATGGGAGGGTTCCATTTCATTTGGGGAAGGAAAGGGAGAAGGGATGACCAGGGCTAGGGAACTGCCCCCCAAAGTTTCCTGGAGTGTCAGAGAAGGGAATAAACAGTTCCTGCCAACACCAAATTTATCCATATGTACAAAGAGGATGGTCATAGAATAGTGTCCTCTGCCCCCACCTGGGGGGTTTGTGGGTTCTTGGAGAGCTGAGGCTAATACGAGTAGCCACCCTTAGGCCCATAGGGCTGGACAGGCCCCCCAAGCTCTGGAAGATATGCAGGACTGTCATCCAGGTGAGACAAGGGGACAGTGTCCTCCTCGCTGACTGGCCGGTCAAATTCAGACTTGAGGGTTGGGCGCTGATTGTCCGGGAAGGCCAGAGAGAAGAGGGCCTCAGGCTCACACACAAACTTGTACACATAGCGCTCACCAGCCACCTGGGGGATGGGATGGAGAGGTTGCGGTGATCCTATCTATTCCCCCTGTCTCCAGGCAAGATGGCCCCTTCCCCACTTTGAACAGAATTGTATGGAGCAGGTAGTGGGGATGGGGTAAGTCCTCTTGTGCTAAGAGATTTCCTGGGAAGTAACAAGTCTACATCTATACCCCTCTTAGCAATTCCAACCCTGCATTTTGCTCCATGATCAACCCAGCATTTTCTAAAAGGCATCCTAGAATTCTACAGGATGTGACCAGCAGTTCTATGAGAAAATATAGGCATGGAAACTGGGGCTGGAAGTCATCTCCAAGGCCATTTAGTCCAATGCTCACCTTCTTACAGATGAGAAGAAAACCTGATGTCAGCAGCACAGGGAGGTACAGGTAGGGACTTCCCCAGAGTCAGCAAAGCCTAGATTTGAACCCAGGCCCTCTGACACCAGAGCTAGTGATCTTTTGGGGGCACCCCAGTCAGGGCCTTCCCTTCCTACACTGTCCATATTATCAATGGTTACCCTCCTAGGACGTTAACTATGACATTTTCTATGCATCAAAATTGCTTATTAGATAATAGCACCTGGGGGTGGGGAGGAGAGGTTAATATAATTGCCTCTATTCCCCCTTCCCAGTCTTTCTATTTTCTCTACTATCCCAGCCTCATTCCCATCATTTCCATCAATATATTTAAAGCCCAAGTTTCCTGTGGCAAAAATAGCTTGGGAAACCTTGATCTAACCTCTCAATCTTATTGCCTTGACCAGTTCAGCTGTTGGCGGCAGGTGGAAGAGCAGGTTGCCAGATAAACTATTAACTCCACATTCTGCCCTGCCCTGCCCTTCCCCCTCCTCCCCCACCCTCCATCAACTACTTCCTTGGGAGGGGGGGTGTTAAGAATGCACACCCCCCCCAACATAACTTCCTTCCTCTCCTAAGCTTTTGATTTCATTCCATCTTCTCCCATGGGGCACTTTCCCTGGCATCCCCCCACCACTTGCCACCTCAGCCTTAGTTAGCCCTTTGGTGATCCTAACCTTCTGCATGATTCCTTTCTCATAATAGTAGCGAAGTGAACGGCTCAACTTGTCATAATTCATGGCCGGACGATTCTTCTGAATGCCCCAGAGCCGGGCGACCTGGGAGAGATGGGCAAATGAGTCTGAGGGTATGAGGTGGGAGGGGGTTCAGGAGGCCTCTGCTCTTCGAAGGGGCAGAAGGGGAGGAGGGGAAGAGGAAATGGTCCAAGAAAAATGCCTGGCCATGATTCATGTAAGACAATCAGGCCTTGTAGCTAAGCACCAGCTAGTAGACACTCCTACCCTAACCCTTGCCCCCAGGGGCTGGATAGAAAAGAGGTTACTGATTAAAGAATAGGTGAATGTTGAAGGAATATCTATTTCTTTACAACTCTGGACTTCTCAGCGCTCATGGTTAGTTAAGGAGGGAAGAGGAAGCTTCTTGGTGAGAGAGGAGGGGAGATATTCACCTCTTCTGGCTCAATGAGCTTGAATTCCATCCCTCGGCCTGTCCAGGCAATGAAGTGGGCATTGGTTGGGTCGTCCAGCAGAGCAACCAAGAATTGCCAGAGCTGTAGGGAGCCTCGGCGCTGGTAGGGGGGCCCTTCCCGGAATGCCCCTAGACCCTCCTGTTTGATGTCCCCTGTGAAGAACAACACGGCAGCAGGGAGGGTGGTGAGGCGAGCCCTCCCTAGGTTCTGAGACTCTCCTTTTCTGGAGGGGAAGGAGATGGGAACGCTCCCACATTGGAGCAGAGGAGGTTCAGACAGGGGTCACTGATGGGGAGACCTTCCCCTGCCTCCCTGCTCCCAGTCACCCTCTCTGACCTTCAAATTTCTCTGGGACCACACAGACATCCTCTGGGAAGGGCCGAAGAGACTTCTCAAAACCATAACCTAAGTGGGGGTAGGGGGAAGACAGAAGGCAGAGGACACACCTTAGAGATTTGGGGCTTGAGACCCCTCCAACCCATTCACAGGAGGGAGACAGGGTGATAGAACAGGTAAGAATGGAAAGGGAACTGGCTCTTGGGTCAGTGACCATGGGTTCAAATGCCACCTCTGATGTTTACAATTTATCAGCCCTGAAGCATGTTTGACCACTTTAGCTCTTTCATCTGTAAAGGTGACACAGTGAATAGAACACTGGGCCTGGTGTCAGAAAGACCAGAGTTCAAATCCAGCCTTAGATACTTAATGGCAATGTGGCCCTGGGCAAGTCACTTGTTCTCTCATTTGTAACCTACCTTCCCAGGGCTGTTGTGAGGATCAAATAACTGTAAAGGATTTAGCGCAGTGCCTGGCACAGTGCACTATAAATGTTAGCTATGATTAGTATCATCATTATTATCATAAAGGAGTTGGACTAAATGGCCCTGGGGTTTTTCCCCAGCTTTAAATCTATAATCCTATAAATGCTGATTGTGAGATACTGGAGGGAGAGAAGGTGGTGAGAAGGAGAGAGAGAGAGACAGAGACAGAGGGACAGAGAGACAGAGAGAGAGAGGGACAGAAAGACATAGAGACAGAGACAGAGGGACAGAGAGAGACAGAGAGAGAGAGGGACAGAAAGACAGAGACAGAGAGACGGGGGGAGAGAGAGAGAGAGAGACAGAGACAGAGGGACAGAGAGACAGAGAGAGAGACAGAGGGACGGGGGGAGAGAGAGAGACAGAGAGAGACAGAGACAAAGAGAGACAGAGACAGAGGGAGAGAGACGGGGGAGAGAGAGACAGAGGGACAGAGAGAGACGGAGAGAGAGAGGGACAGAAAGACAGAGAGACAGAGACAGAGGGACAGAGAGAGACAGAGAGAGAGAGGGACAGAAAGACAGAGACAGAGAGGAGGGGAGAGAGAGACAGAGGGACAGAGAAAGACAGAGAGGGACAGAGAGACAGAGGGACAGAGAGAGAGAGGGACAGAAAGACAGAGAGGGACAGAGAGAGACAGAGAGAGAGGGACAGAAAGACAGAGAGACAGAGACAGAGGGACAGAGAGGGGGGGAGAGAGAGAGAGAGACAGAGGGACAGAGAGAGAGAGAGACAGAGGGACAGAGAGAGGGACAGAAAGACAGAGAGACAGAGACAGAGAGATGGGGGGGAGAGAGAGACAGAGGGACAGAGAGACAAAGAGAGAGAGACAGAGACAGAGACAGAGAGAGACAGAGAGAGAGAGAGAGACAGACAGAGAGAAATGAGATTCCATGGAGCAAACACCTCAGATGGATACATCGCTGTGGCTCTGGAGCCCAGAGAATACTGGATCTGGAATCGTTCCGACCTGGTTAAAATCCTGGGTCTGGTGTTTGCTGCCTCTGGACCTTGGATACTCTGTAATAATGACGATGACAATCATAATAACAATTGGCTTTTACCTGTGCTTTGAGGCTTTACAAATACTATCTCATTTGATCCTCATGGCAACCTTGGGATGTAGGGGCTGTTACTATCCTCATTTCACAGATGAGGGAAATTGAGGCATGGGGGTGAAGTGACTTGCCCAGAGTCACACAGCTAGGAAGAGGCTGAGACTGGATGTGACTTCCTGGCTCTAGGTCCAGACCTCTAGCCACTGGGTCCCTAAGCTGTAAAAACGAGGAGAGCCATAACTGGGGAGAGACTGAGGTTGGTGCCAGATCTCCTAAAGGCTTCTTCCATCTCTGATATTCATGATCCTGGTTGCTGGTATGATGGAGGTGGGAAACAAGTGGAGGGCAGCTGCCTTACCCATGGTTCCATCACCTGGGGAGGGGCCAGGGAAGCCGTCTGCATGTAGGTACATGGACTGACACCCAGGGACATCTGTGGGGGAGGTGAGAAAACACCGAGGTCAAGGAAGACTGGGGGGTGAGGGGTGGGCTGGGGAAGCAACCCCCTGCCATTCAAGAAATCCCTCCTGATGTCTATCCTGCATGCCCCTCATCCTTCTGCGCCTGCTGCCTCCCTCTTGCTCCCCATAACCACCACCCAGAGAGGCTGTCAATCATTCGGGTGCCCAATTTCTTTGCCGCCTCTGCTCTGAGCAGCCCTGGGACAGTGCGTGGAGGGCAGCTGGAGCCTGGAGATCATGCAGTGCTGCTGAGTCGGGTTTTCCCTCTATTTGAAAGGAGGCCAGGATAATTCCAACCCCAGAGGAAGCCTCTGGGAGCGGCTATTTCCTGTTTATAGAGGGGGAGGGAGGAACGGGAGAGCATGAATGAAGACCAGCAGCTCCCAGAGAAAAGGATTCAGGATCTTCTTAGGGGAGGGGGTCCCTAGGAAGGGGCAGATGCAGGGTAGATCAAGTTCCCAAATGGACTTCTGCTCCTTCCCCATTCGGGAGGGAGGGGCGGTGAGCTTTTGGTCTCAGTGGCTTGGAAGACAACAGCCCGGAACCTCGATTCTATTGGACCAGTCCCCCTGAATTTACAACCCATAGGGTGTGGGTGGGGGGAGGGGGGCCTTCCCCCTCCTCCCCCACCCCCTCCCTTTTCAGGCACCCAGAGGTGATTGGATGGAAGAAGACAGTTCCGGGCCTATTCCTCCCCTCATTCTCACCTATGAGTGAAGAGCTAGAGGAGAAATTTGACACCTCAGGGATTGGGGAAAGGAGGGGTGGTGGAGGGCTCATTCATGCCTCCATTTTGTGAATGGAATTCCTGACTCCATTCAAAGGGAGCTGAAGGGGGAGGGGCCCTGAGTTCAAGGGCATGTAACCTGATCCCCTTCCACTCCAGCAGTGTTTGAAGGTCAGTGGCAAGAGCTGTGCCCGCTGCCGGCCGGCCTGCCCCGCCATCCTTCCCTCCTCTGCTCTGCCTGCATCCCAGACTTCCTTCTCAGCTTTACAAGAGAGAGGTGCCCTTCTCTCCCAGGGGGTGTCTTGGTTTAGTGTGTATATACATGTACACACACATAATACATATGTTGTATAGGCTGGCATGTGTACACATGCATGTATAGGTGCATGCATGCATGTGTATGTATGTACATGCAAACAATTCTCTCCTTCCCTCTAAAATGTAGAAATTAGGAATGTGGCTGGAGATTCCCTTGGGCTGAAATTAACTCTAATGGTTACTTTAGGGTCATTAGCAACCCCCTCTCCGGTTCCCTAAATCCTGAGATTATCCATTCATTTCTCTAACCCAACCCAATCTTGCTAACAAACTCAGGCTCCAGTTAAAATAAAAAAAAATTATCAGAGGCCCAGAGGGCAGGATGCTGAATGTTTCTTCTCCTGGACCCTTGCGGACTTAACTGCAAGGTCAGCTTATTTTCTGTGCCCCCTCCTTCCATGCCATGGCTACTACCCCCTCTTACTTTATGCCCTCCCCCCAAAAACAGTTTTCCCTAACACCTAGACTCCACTTTCCCATTTCACATATCCCCTGCCCCTCACTCTTCTTACCTGAATCATAGGCGAAGTCTGTCTGCTCCTGCTTGATCACCACCCCCGCCCCTGGGTACCTGTGCCCACCACTGCTGCTGCTGCCCCAACCCCCACCCGCCTGCTCATACAGGGGGTCGTGGTATTCGCGTTTGAAGTTCTGTTGGGGATAAAGCAGGCAGGGCTCCGACAGTTGGGGCTGGTAGGAGGCTGCAGGGGGCTCCTGGCCCCCACCTTGGGAGGATGGCAAGGAGTGGCATAGCTCTGGGGGCTGCTGGAAAATGGAGCTGGATGGAGGTTGAGTGGGACATGGGAGGAGGAGAGAGGAGAGAAAAGAAAATGTTAGCTGGTCCCCTCCCTTCTGCTCCTTCCCTTATTTTTTTTCCTCAAAAGCTGGGGAACAGGGTTAGGTTGGAGTGGACGTACAGGTCTCCCTTGCTCCATACCTCTTCCTCTCTACCTCAGATCATAAGAATTCCAGATTTAGAGCTGAGAGAGATCTTAGGAATCACTGAGTATAACCCGTCCATTTTACAGATGAATTCTATCCACTGTATCACACTGCCCTGGGGAAAGGCAGCCAGGTGGAGGCTTGAGAGAGAGGGAACCCCCTGAAAGCTGGGACTGTGGGCCCCCAAACCAAATCTTCCACTCACCTATGCTCCATGATGAACCCATGGCTAGGGTTGGGTGGGGCTGCCCCTGGGGGTCTCAAGAAATTCCGTTCTGCCCGGGGAAAGTGCTGCAGAGGTGACTGTCCTGGGGCACTGTGTGTGGGAGACTTGATGGCAACTTGTCTGGGGGTGTCATAGGCACTAGGGGCAGGCATACATGGAGGAGTGGAAAGGAAGGCTAGGTGAGCTTTCCTGGGCATAGCCCTTTACAATCTCCTCAACCTGCCACTTTTCAAACCTTAAAGAGCTCTCCAAGTATAAATTATGATCATTATGTCATTCTCAGCTCCATCTGCCTCCTCCCCCATACATTCACACACTCCCCAGAGATAGTGAGGTCACAGCCCCACATTACATAGAGGGATGGGAGGAGAGAGGCTGCTGAATGAGGAGTTTAAAATATCCAGACCCTCTGTCTCTACTGTGGCTAATAAGCTTCTTTAATGCAACCTGTCCTAGCTTACTGCAACCTCCCATCTCACCCCTCCCCTCTTCTACTAAGATAGGTTTTGGGGGAGCCCAGACTGATCAGGTGAGGTTCTTTTTCACGAGGGAAGATGATGCCCCTCCTCCCCACTCCCCAACAAATTATTTTCATAGCTCATCTTTCCGACAGCAGGGCAGTCCTTCCGGGTGTCTGACTTTCATCTCTCACACTATAATTCCCAGTCTATAATTCCCTCCCTGCTCTCCTCCCATAATTCCCTTCTCCACATCCCTCTCCCTCCATCCTGGCTCTCCACCCCCACCCAGCCTGGGACTCACCTGGTATAAAGGCACTGCTCACCATGGTGATAGGAGAGCGGCGGCTTTCGGCTGCAGGACAGGGTCGGGTCTGTACAAGGGCTCTGTGGTTCTTTCTTGATCTTGGTGGTGGGACTGTGGAAAGCTACTGAATGGGGGAGGGATTGGAATTAGCAAAGCAGGATCAGATATCAGTAGCCTCCTGGTTTCCCTCCCCCATGAATATATGTCCTCTCTCTCTCTGTGACTTAGCTAGCTGGGATAAGCCAGTGTACCTCTCTGAGCCTCAGTTTACTTATCTGTTAAAAAAAATGTGGAGGGACAGAGAAGCTATACTACACGATTAAGTCCTCTTTCAGCTTCAACATTCTATGACGGAAGCCAAAACATCGGTTAATATTACTATGCAAATATATTCTGAGTAACATGTAAATAAGCCATGCTGGAGTGCACAGCTGGACATCGTCGCTAATGGTAAACGGCCTAACGTTAGACATTAGCCAGAGACGCTGCCTAAAGTTCAATATTCAACATAAACCCAAACTCCAGAGAACTTGTACAAACAAATCTGTAATTTCATAATCATATTCATCCTGGCTCACTTAAGGCATTAAACTATTTATACCTTAAGCTGGGTGGAAGGAAGGCTTTTCTTGTGTTACACTTGAACAATGAACCTTAGAACCTCAGACTAGTGTTTGCTCTTGGTTTAGGGCTCACTAGTAGCTTGAACATTATACCTACCATTTCCTCGATTATCTGTGGATAATGGCCTCCTTTCCTCTGCTGCTCAGCTGGGTTCTGAGCATTCAGTGAATGGAGGCAGAAAAGAGGGGAATGTATAGGGCTCTTATTATATTTCTGGAGCCAAACACTTAGAATCCAGAGTCAAATATTTCATATTATGTGCTGTTTGGGATTAACTTTCCCTTTTCCATTCTCCTTGAGAACAAGGACTGTTTATGTGTTTTTGCATTTCTTTGTATCCCCAACACTTAGCACCTGAGAAATAAATAAAGCACTTGAGAAATGCTTATTGTTTCATTGTTGATCTTATAGAGCTTATAGAGATCTTATAGAAGCTCCCAGAGCTTCAGGTACCTTTGACTGGTGGTCAGAACCTGGCTGTTGCTCCAGTCTTTGTTTATACAGCAAAATGGGGATCCCTCCCCTACTCACACTTTTATCAGGGAAAAGGGAAAATGAGTCTTGGTCTGATGTGTTTGTGAACTTCCCAAGGCTTATTCCTTCCTCTCCAACTCCCTCCCAAACAGGGCCCACAAACTCACAGTTTTCAGAATGGAAATCTGGCACAAACTGCTCGTCACTGTCGGGAACCTGAGCTGCAGGGAGAGAAGGTTTGGGAATGAGCTTGGAGCTCCCATGTGAGGGTCAGGCATGGGGAGATGATGGAAAGGTGACCAGATCTGTCACTTTCATCCAAAAAGGGCCTTGCAGATTAGTAGCAGCCTGCTGTAACTGACAAAGGGGCCTGCCTCATGTTCTATGACCCTGATACCACTGAGCCCCTCTGCCCTCTCTTCCTCTCAGGTGAAGACTCTATTGTTGTTGAAACATTCTCAGAACCTGTCTGAGGAGATTCCAGTGTCTTTTCCTACATGATTTATTTTAATTCCCTCCTTTTCCCTCCCCCCTGAAGTTGAAACAGCCCTACTCCTCCCTTTTCCCTAACTCAGACTTTACAGGAGTTCTGGATGGGTAGGGTGGGAGTGGGGGCATTACCTGTGTACTTAGTGGCTAGGGTAGGAAGCAACAGGGGAGAATTATGGGATGAAGGAGTACTGGGGTTTCCAAGGGGGGGGAGGGCAGGGTGCCTTAGGCCTTTTATCTGCTGCTGTGTCAGGGTGTGGAGGGGACCTGGCTAGAGTTTCTAAGAGTTTGGAAGTTTCTAAGGAGCTTGGAAGACTGACAAGTTGGCACAAGCTTTAAGGGTGTGAGGATGGGGTATGGTGGGGGGGGGGGTTCAGCTGTAGGGAATTTGGAGCGGAATGATAGGAGCAGAGTGGGTGGAAACAATCTATTCTGTGGGGAACAGAAAGCAGAGCCCCAACCTCCTGAATCTAGGCCTCCCAGGTAGAGTGCAGTGGGGAGGCTGCTGGGTAAATGAATGGAGGCAAAGAATGTTCTGATTCTCCAGGGAGGGGACGTGGGGTTGGAGATAGGGGGTAGTCCGACCCTACAACTGTTGTCTAATGGATCCGGCAACATTTTTTTCCTGAGAGACTAAGAAATGGAGAAGGCCTATTCTATCTAGTAGGCAAGGTAGAAGCAGATAGCCTTTGGTCCAGCTGGAGTCAAGATGGCCCCTAGGCTCAGGCCATTGGAATGTAGATGCCCACATTGGCCTGGAAGGTGCTGAGCTGGAATTCTAAAGCCGGGGGACTAGTGGACCTCTAAAGATCCAAACAATCCCTACCCATCCTCCCAGTCCTGGACTGAACACTACCACTGTTTCTTTGTACTGTTAACAGATGTTTCTTAAGTGAGAACATACAGAACAGAAGAGTTAGGAGATAATTATTTACTTATACAAAAATGATTATATATACTATTTACTATATAAATTACATATAATTATTTATTTATATATTTTAAAAAATCAATTCTCCACCAAGCTCTTTTAAAGTGTAGAGATGCTTAATGCAATCAATTTATAGACTCATGGGCTACCCAAAAAAGAGGAAAAGCCCAAAGCGGACAGTATATGAGCAGCCACTGGCATGTGTAGGCCCACCATCACAAAGGAAAAAGTAAAATAATTCAGAAATGATTACAGGAATCAGCGTGAAAATAAAAGCAGACTCTGGAATCTGGGTTCAGATTCTGCCTCTGATACTACTTCTATAAATATCAAATGACATAATATCTATAAAAGGCTGGGAACACAGTGCCTGGCAACACAATAGGCACTTAATAAATGCTTGTTCCCTTCCTCCCTCTTCTTTTTGTGACCTTGGGCCAGTCACTCAATTTCCTTGGGACTTTGTCTTCATCTGTAAAATGGGGGGAGGGTGATTTCAATGGCTTCTGATGTCTCCTTTGGCTTTACTCCCTATGATTCTAAAGTCCATTCCTAGAAGACAGACAAATGCGGATTTTTAAGAACTCGTCTATTGAGTTAAGGGCACTTAAGACACCTCAGGATCTTAAAGATTCAAGACTACATGGTCCAGTCATGAGTGCTATCTGTTCTGGTGGAGGCGCACCCCTTATTCTCTTTTCCATCCCATTCCCATCTTGCCCCACCTCCAAACTCAAATGGGGATGATGGCCATGGCTGTGTAGGAAAGGGTAATAGGGTACAAGGTGAAGAAAATTACTCCCCCTCTCCCCTGCCCACTTAGGCAAAGAGGGTCTCTAGAGAGGGAGGGAGTGGAGGCACAGGGTGTAGAGAAAGGTGACGCACTCAATGCTCCCGAGGGGCCTCATTAAACAGCTGTTTCCATTGAGGTAATGGGGCCAAGGCTGCCCTTGTTGACGTCACCCCTCACCCTCTCCACTATCAAATTAAAAGTGATGCTAACCTGAACCCAAAGCCCATACTGCAGCACTCTGTAGGTCTTGGTCATCCTTTTCTTTGCTTCATTACTCAGGTTTTAAAGAGCTGTGCCTGTCACTCTCCCATGAAAGTCACCAGGAGAGGAATTCTATTTAACTCCTGTTCTGACCTTGTCTGGGCAGTTAGATGGCACAGTGGACAGAGTGCTGGGCCTGGAATCTGGAAGACCCATTTTCCTGAGTTCAAATCTGGCCTCAGCCATTTACTAGCTGTGTGACCCTGGGCAAGTCACTTTACCCTGTTTGCCTCAGTTTTCTCATCTGGAAAATGAGCTGGAGAAGGAAATGGAAAACCTCTCCAGTAGCTTTGCCAAAAAAAAACCCCCAAATGGGGTCACAGAGAGTAGAACATGACTGGAAACAACTGAACAACAACTAGTTCTGGTTAAGACACTGTGTAAGCAAGCCTCCTCCCCTCTCTGGGCCTCAGGTTCCCCCTCTGTAAAATAAGGATGTGGGGCCAGAATAGATTATAATTTCTTCTAGTCTTAATATCCTAGGTTTCCAGGAATACTAGCTTCTCTCAAAAAAGGTTTAATTCTTTGGAAAGAAATAAATGAATCTACGGTTCTAGTAAGGCAAAACAGGATGAGAAACAGTAATACTACCGGGAGTCCTTCATTGCTTGGCTCCCCACCCCCCCAGGCCCTCCACAGTCCTGTCTACACCTCCATACCTAAGGAGAGCTAGGAGTCTCAATGGACAGAGAGGCAGGAACCCCTGAGCTCAGATGCTGCCTGGGACACTTAAACTCCTTCAGCCTGTTTCCTTATCTGTAAAAATAGGGAAGCATGTGCCTACTAGGGTTGTCATATGGATCAAATATTGTAAAGAACTTTGTAAACCTTCAAATGCTATGCTACCTATCATCAATTATTATTCCTGTCACTGGGACAAAAGGTTCAGGTGGGAGTGGGGGATGGGGGGAGAGCAGCGGGAGACATCAAGAGTATGGGGGATGGGTTTGTTCGCCGGCAGATTTACAGAGTGATCAGGTAGGGTAATAACAATGACAGGGAGACTTCCTTTCCTGGAGAGCAAAGGCATTCTATTCAACAACCACTTTTGGTCTTGAGATCACAGCGATTTATTTGTTTTATTTATTTGACTGAATTCTGACTTCCCTGTCCTATTCCAGCCAGATACCAAACTCTCCATAAGAGATAATTGAGAGGGATATGGGGTTATACTTGATGGCTCTCGAGCTATGATCCCAGAAGGCCCCTTCCAGGTCTAAATCTTATGACCTCTGAGCAACAAACAGGAACTGCCAAGCTAGGAAGAGATCTGAAGAAACTTTTTTTATTTTGTGTCTCAGTCAATTATTAGCTGTGTGACTTTGGGCAAGTCATTTCTCTCTGGGCTTTACCATAATATGAAGGAATTGGATTAAATAACCTCCAAGGTCCCTTCATGCTCTAATGTTCTTCAAGTCTTATGCAATTTAGGAAACCAGTGTGGAAATGGGGAAAAGTTAGAAGGATAAGGGATATGGAAAGATGCTTGATGAAGATTCATGGAAGGTCTCCCAGTGCATGACCTGGAAGGGTTAAATCATCTTGAAGGTAGACAAAGTTAGCTGTTCATCCACATAGCTCCCCTGTAGCTTCTGCCTGTCTCCATATGACAGCACCATTTTATCTGTTGGAAATATGGAGGGGTCTGGTTGCATACACCCTGACTTCTGTGTCTATCCTCTGCTGGATCTCTCAGGATCCTTCCTATCTCTGAGCCTTGGCAACAGAGCTCCAAGAGGACAGTGGGGAGGAAGGAAGCAAGCAGACCCCCTTCCCAAAACCTTTGCCCTATTACACAGCTACTTGCCTTGTCTCACTGCCCTCAGCAGCCCTCAGCTAGCTTTTCAGGAACTAATCTTTCGAGTATGACTTGCACATACACATGCACACCCCAAATCCCAGCCTCTGTTCTACAGGGAACCATCTTTCCTTAAATTGGTTGTGGTGGGGGGGAATACAGTCCCTGATCGTACTAATGTGAGAGAGCCAACAAGCCAAACTAAGGAGCACTGGTTAAGACTGGGGGGAGGATGGGGAATAAATTGAGTGTATGTGTACACACAGCATATTCTAAGAAACAACTACATGTATAAACATGTGTACAGATATACGTACACACAGATGAAGATATAAATCCACTCCTGAACATACAAACATTCCTTAACTCCTTTGGTTAACTCTTGCTACAGCAATTATAAACAACACAGAACCTGAATCAGGGCACACATGTATACCGACAGGCCAAGGAAAGCATGGCCAGAAGTGGATCCCAATAGAGGGCTTGAACCAAAGGACACATGGAACTGTATGAAATGTTCTCATTTCCACCAAAAGGAATCTCAGGTTCAGTTACTACCTAGTGCTGGCTGCTGAAAGCCCCAGAAGAGAAACCTTATCTAGTATTGGTAAGCTCCCTCATCCCCCACCAGCCAGCTGGTCCCTCAAAATCTGACCTAACTTCAGGGTGTTCCTCCTGCACTCTCCTTTTCCAACATCTCAATGAAGCCACCCTGAAAATGGAGGTCTTTTCCAACCCTGCTCCAGTAAAGGCTCCACAAAACCTTTCGAGTCCTGGTAATTATTTTCCTGTTTATGAACACTAGACACGCCCTGCAAAAAACATCTCTAAGCTGTCCGTCCCTTCACCTCAGTGGCCCATCAGACCAAGTGCTCCCTTTGCCCACCTCTTGGTACCCTGGCCCTGGCATGGCAGTGGTGTTACGAAGCTACTCGGCACCGATTATACTGCAGAACACCCCTCATCAGAAATGTGTGGACTCTGCCCTTGGAGGGTTGAGGTAAAGTAGACTTCCTAAATCCGCTAGGAAGAAATAGGGGTGGGGGAGGTAGGATGGCTTATCACCCCACATTTGGCCTGGGGTTCCCTACAATCACCAATTTCCAAAGGAGCTATTCCTGCCCATCCCCCCCACCACACCCTTCAAGCTTCAGCCTCCCTCCCCACATATACACATCATCTCAGGGCCCCCCTGTGCTAAGAGGGGAGACTAACCTTGTGGGAGGAGGCAGTAGAGAAGGCCAGGATGGTGACTTGACGGCAGAGGGGGACATGGCCCCGGCAGCTGCATCTGTCTCCGCAGAGAGAGTGTGAGTAAGCGGCCTCAGCATCCCCACCTCAGGCCCCTTCCATCTCCAGCTGGGAATCGGAGCTGCTCTCTCAGAAGGGAAAGGGAACCAGGGAGATCCCAGTCCCCCTCCCCCTGCTTCTTATACTTCCCTCCCCCTCTCTGGCCATACACTGTCCACCCACTGGATTTGAATGTACAGGAGCTTCAGAGTAGCAGAATGAACATTACCTATAGGAGCACAGAGATATGTATGTACATATATGCTCCTTGGGACCATTACCCGCAAGTTCCCCTAAACCCTTTTGTCAAGGGGTGAGGTTTCCTCTATATAGAGGGACAGGGAGTCATTTCCTCTTCTCTTCACCCCTAAACCCAGGCCACAGATGAGACTAGCTGATGCCAGAGTCAACCTCAGAGCCCAATCTTCCTTCTTACAACATCATGGGGTGTTGCCCACTTTAGGGTCACAGGAATTGGGGATCTTCAGCCTGGCAAACCAGAGGGATTTCAAACTATGAAAAATGAATGAAATGAAGAAGAAAATGGAAACCCCAAAAATTCTGTGGCAGTGACAACATGGCCCTGCTATTCTGCCACTTTAGGTCTTCTTAGCCCAGGAACCCCTGGAGTGAAGGTGATAGGGACAGAGGGATACGATTCTGGGTCTGTAGTTATACTTGTGACAGTGAGTGATCTACTTAGCCTATGTTTGAGGTTAAGAGAAAGTCTTACTTATATAATACCCCCAAATATCCCTCAAGTCCCAGTTATCTAACCAAAAGTTCTTTCCAACTTGCCACAAGGTTCCCCTGCAGTTTGGAACCTCTAAAATACCATCTAAGATACCTGCAGTTGAGGTAGTAGGGACATGGATTAGAGAAATCTGTTGTGTTTCTAGATCACCAAGATGTTAAAATGAAATGAGCTTCAAATGGAATGTTAATCCTTCCAACCTCGACCAATGAAAGTGTTTACAAACAAAACCACTAAACACGTCACCAATTTTATCAGAAACAAACCTATAAATATGCCAATTGGAATAAGATGATCTCAAAAGATCCTATCCACCTCTAAATCCAATATTCTCAGATCCTATGAAAATATGCCGATTATCCCTTCCAAAATGCCCTAGGTGAAATACATCAGCCAACCACACCCAAATCTAGATTCTACCCCAATCAAATACATCTTCTGACCTTAACACAATACATCCATCAAAGCCACCAAACCTTCCAGCCTCTGGCTGGAAAAAGGATTGGAAGAATATCACTTAGAAGTTGGAGAGGAGAAAGAGAGGAAAAGGAGCAGAAATATTTGATTTATGACCAGGGGAATTTAGGGACAGATTAGAAAAAAAATCATTTCAACTTTTTCTTCTTTTGTCTTACACACTGAATAGCTGATTGTCTAGTGGGGTGGGGGAGGGGGTAGGAAGAATCAATGTTTTGGAAACTCTTGAAGATAAGTAACAAATTAACTGCTCCTTTCCTCACTCCACCCCCACCCCAATACACACCTCAGTCTTCCTACAGGGCCAAGCAGACTTTGCAAATGAAAATTTCAACAAGGAAAATGGGCCTGAGGCCAAGTTCCATTCATAAGCAAATACCCCGCACAATGGTCTGATTCATCCCCAGGCCTAGTTACACAAGCTTAGGAGCCCGCTCAGGGCAAGAGAAAATAAATACATCAATATATAAGTCCACAGACTCGGGGGGTGGGGGGTGGGGTGGGGAAAAGGCGAAGAGGAGATGGTTTGGGGGAGCCCCAGATTTGCTGGGGGGTAGGGGTCGGGGAGCAGGGCCGGAGAGAAAGAAGAGCAACCACACCACCCCAAACTCACCTTCCGTAAGCCAGGTCTCCTGGAACTGGCTCAAGTCCTGGAAGAGATCTGAGGGGTGAATAGAATAAAATGGGATGGGGAGGTGTTGGTGGGGTTGGAAGACCGAGAGACGAACTCAACGCGGGGGATCTCCCCATCCCAACCCGCACTGAGGCATAAGGAACCCACTGAAGTGGGGAGCACTCGGGGAAATAATACTTCTGTCCTTCGAAAGGAAATGCCACAAGTGTTGAGGGGGGGAAAGGGGGAGAGATTACATACTGAGCCCGGGTATGTATTTGGAAGGCCTGAATGGGGATTGGGAGGACACAGCGTGGTATGGGATGGGGTGGGGGGAGGTACGGGTCCCCAGAATCTGGCACTTCACCTTCTGACTCCGGGGGTGGCAGGGAGCCAGGGTCCATGAGTTTCCCCTGTGTGACCATCAGAGCTCGGCTCAGACTCCCATTTCCGGGCGATTTCTGGGGGTGGGGGGAGGCGGGGGGGAGAGAAGGGCCCAAGGGACCCCGAGTCATCCTCTAGAGTGTTGGAGTTGGGGGATGGATATGGATGGGGCGGAGGCAACCAAGAGTGGTCACGGGGCTGGGGCGTGGAGGTCTGAGCTAGGTCCCCGGGGACTGGCAAAGAGCCGGTCCCCGCTTGGGATGCGTGGGGATAGGAGGGGCAAAAATGGGGATGGGGGAAGGTCGGAGGGATGGCCTAGAGGAGAGGAAAGTTGGGGAGGGGGGTCGGAGGAGGCAGGGGATAGAGGTGCCCGCGGTGCCTGAGGGGCCGAGACCCGCGCTCACGCTGGAGAAGGTGTACGGCACTTGCTGATCCACGTATCCGCCTTTCATCCTCCGCTCCATTCGGCTCCTCCCTCAGACCTCGAGCCTCGGCCCCACCGAGGGGGGGGGAAGACCTGGGGTAGGAGTGGGGGGGGGGCGGGAGGAGAGTGGGAACGGGGCTTCGCTCACAGACCGCCCGGGAAGGGGCTTGGGAGAGAGGGGGAGGCCACTGGTTTCAGTTGGGAACCCAAGGTGGGATGGCCAAATTTCTTCACCTCCGGAGGGAATGAGGACTTCCCCACGGCCACTTCCCTCCCGCCAAATAAATCCCCACCTGCTCTCGGAAGCTTTACAGTTCTTCCTTTCCCTTCTTTCTGCAACCCTGGACTGCTGGGATCGGTTACATAAGACTTATTTTGTGTGTGTCTGTGTGTGTGCGTGTGAGTGCGCGCGCGTGTGCGTGGGGGTGGGGGGAAGGCGATTGATGTACCATCCTTATGCAAGTAACTCAACCCGCCACCTCTTTTGTGGACACCTGGGCTCCCGGTCCAGCAACTCCCCTCTAACCTCGAATATCTGCTTCCCCTCTCCGCCCCCACCCCAAATTTGCTGAAGCATGTGTATGCGCTCACGATTGTGTGTTGTGATGTGTGTGTGTGTGGGCGGGGAATCACACTTCCTCCCCCTCCCTTTCCCCTCACCCTCACCTGAGGAGGGGGCGTCAGTGCAGTTGCCGCTTTGGGGCCCGGAGCATGTCCCGGTATTGGGAAGTAGGGACTCCGGGGTTCGAGTCAGAGCAAGGCTTCCTTAGTCCCCAGTCCCAAGCGCACCAACTTGTTTTCCGGCCGGAGCAGACAGTTGTGTGCCCGAGGGACCCCCCGATTGGTGCATTTCCTTCAGCTCGGGCTCAGCTCTCCCCGTTCCCTTTGTTTCATTGACTTTTGTGAATGAAACCCCAGGGCCGGACACGCCCGCCAATCAGGATCGTAGCCCGTCCGAGCCCGGGGGCGGAGTTTCCCAGCAACCCGGGCCAATCGGACGCAAGGCCTGGTTCTGGGCTTCATTCACGGCTTGGGCTCCCATTCATAAAAAAATAAACTTGCTGCTCTAGGAGTTCATTCATAAAGGGCTTCGTGTAGGGGAAAGGAGCAGAGCAGAGCCGAACTGAGGGGCCCGGGCGGGTTCTCAGCTACGCTTACCAACAAACTCTGTGATGGAAAGGCGGCGGGTGTCTCTGACTCTGAGATTGTGTGTGTGAATGTGTGTACACACCCGTCTGGGTTTGTATAGCTGTATCGGTGCGTGCGCAGCGCACTCCCCACCCCCAAGAATAAGTGTATTTGTGTGTGTGTATGTGTGTTTGCCTGTGTACATAGATAGAGCGCACAGGTGGCCAGCCAAGCATTCCCCTACAATACAGGGTCCCAGTAAACTCCACCGCCACACTTTCCCTAGTCGATGTTTACATCTCTTGCCCTAGGGGTTAAAACCCCCGGAAAGGGTTGTTTTTGGTGACTACATAGGTTCGCTGGCCATCTTTGGAGCCAGTACGGGGGTGGGGGTGGAGGGAAGCATCAAACTGCTGGTGTCCTTGGAGAATAGCCAGGCTTCAGTGGGCAGAAAATAGTGGTGCCACCGGGACTAGAGCTTTGAGGAGACACAATGGCAATGCCATCTCCCTTCCTGGTGGGGGTGGGGAGTCCAAGTAATTTCAGGGATTTGGGCTGGATGGGTCCAACCCATAACGATGACGTGGTAGGTGGAAGGAAGGAGATGGAAGATGGGGTGGGGTGGAGGTGGACTTTGCCTGTTTTGGGGGCTGCTGGGCAAACAGCAAGTATCCCAGGCCAGATTCCAGACAGAGGCCCTCTCACTATTCTTCTGACTCTATGCTTTCTTTCACCACAAGTACCGACTCCATTGAAAGCAATGTGTGTCCTCTTGGGGCAGTTGCCAATCCAAGGCCCCAGAGTGGTGGGGTGGGGAATTTTTAACCCTGTCTTAGTCTGTGGAGGGGGATGGGCTGGGGGCAGTGTGGAAGAAGAGGGGAAACTATCATTTGGAGACTAGTAGGTTTTCTCCTGTACAGATAGTGCTGCTTTTTTCACCTGGTCCCTGGTGCCTACTACTTTTAAGAGGAGCATTTATTTCTCTCCCTGCCACAAAATATATATAGAGAGGGCCAAACGGATCGGGTTGGGGGTGGAGGGTTCTTTCCTGAGTGCCTCAGACTGTTTGGAGAGCAGAGATGTCTGGGCATAAGCAAGAAATTAAAATTTAGCAAACTTTTTTTAAAAGTATTAAGTGCAAGACCTGTACTGGGGAATGGAGGGGGGAACAGGAAAAGAGCAAAGATGAAATGTATCTATAATGCTTTAAGGTTTACAAAGCACTTTCCTCCCAAGAATTCTGAGGTATTGCAAATATAATCTTCAGTAGTAACTTGTTTATAAACACACATCTTGGTAAATGTCAGTTAGGGGTCCTCTATCTGATCTTCTAAATTCAAGACAATTGCTCTTCCCCACAACACCCCAACTATAAAGTCTAGCAGAGAGTTTACATTTCCATAACATGTTAAAGTTTTTAAAATGTGTTTTATTTTTATTTAGACATTTTACTGTTATATCATATTATATATATAATATACATAATTATATATACTTTGTTATTATATCACATTTATTGGGAATAAATTCTTCCCCCTTGCTCAGCCAATCATCCTTATCAAGAAGAATGTGTAAACCCCACAAAATTATGGTATTTAACAGTATATTCAATATTCCATACTCATAGCCTTCACTTCTGCAATGAAGGGAGGAAGGTAACTCATTGTTTGCCAGTGGCTTTCTGGACAACAACACTGTCAAGTAGTTCCTGAATGTTTTATTGTGCCCATTTTATGGATGAAGAAACTGAGGCTGAGAGGATAAATCATTTGCCTAAGGTTTCACAGGAAAGGCCTTTGTTGGGATTTGAACCTA
The DNA here is from genome assembly GCA_028627135.1 of Pseudochirops cupreus. Lineage (NCBI taxonomy): Eukaryota > Metazoa > Chordata > Mammalia > Diprotodontia > Pseudocheiridae > Pseudochirops > Pseudochirops cupreus. Next base: position 145,708,435 of record CM053584.1, on the reverse strand, counting down.
GGTCTCCTGCATCCAAGACCAGGGATTTTTGTACTCCATCTTGCAGTTTTGAAGGGGAACAAAAAATACCCATACAAGTCTATAGCACAAAATAGAATGTGAATAGTGCATCAAAGATGTGGAGAGTGACATTATTCCCCTTCACACTGAGTTTTTCAACTAAACTGACATATTGCTATTCCCAGACTCCACTTACCCCCCTCCATGCCTTTTTGCTCAGTCTGTCCCCTTGCCTGGAAGCATTGCCTCCTTACCTCTAATCCTTAGCACCCCTGGCTTCCTGCCAGGCTCAGCTCAGGTCCATGACCTCCTCAAATCCTTTCATGATTCCCCTGCTGCTTCCTCTCTCCTCAAATTACCTTGTCTTTACTTACCTATCAGCTTATTATATCCCTCAGTTTTACCCTCCATTTTGGGAAGAGGCTCAGGGCCGTCATGCTTCATTCCTCTTCCAGTAGAGAGAACAGACTCCTAGGTTTTGCTGAAGGAACCTCTTCCTTTATATTTGTGTGTCTGGAGGTTGAGCACAGTGTTTGACTCAGAGTAAGCACTTAATACTTTCAGGTTCACCCTTTCCTCCATCACTCAGTAAACTTTCTTCCTTTGAGGTTCATGCTCGTCATATCTACCACCCAATAAAAATCCTGGTAGCACCCTCTATGTCACTCTCCTTTCTTCCTCAAAGAATTCAATACTTAGCTTACAATTTTTCTTGCTTCCCCACCTCCTGCCTTCATACTAAGGGACTTCAACATACACACTGATTCTCTCTCAAACATCCTAGCCACTCAATTCCTCAACCTACTCATCTCCAACCCACCTCAGCCACACACAAGATGGTCATGCTGTTTATTTTGCCATCACCCACAAATATACTACCTCCATCCATGTTCAAGGATTCTGAAATCCCCTTATCAGGTCATAATCTATTGTCTTTATACCTTTCCCTCTGCCTTCCTTTACATAATTCTATTCTTCATTCTCATGATGACTTCTACTTCCTTGACTCCTCAGTTTTCTGCTGGGTCATCTCCCCTGCACTAACCACACTCTCTTCTTCCCATCTTGATCCTATACTGGCTTCCTCTCTTGGATTCCCAGCTACTGTACTATATCACTGATTACACTCAGACAACCCTCAGCTTTGGAACACTCCCACTGCTCACTCTTTATATCTATACACATACTGCTGAACTAAGGTAGAGAAAATCATTTGACCTTCTGGACTAGGTCCACTACAAATAATGGAATGTAGGGGGTGTTCTGGAGAACTAGCACCTCTGCTGTGAGGGCTTGCTAAGTCCTCTTCAGGGATGCTCATCTGTCTTTGTTGTCTACCTGGCACTCAATTCTCACCTGTATCTCCAGAGGCCATAGTATGAACACTCTTGGTAGACAGTAACCTGTTGGTCTGTCAGTGAGTTAGGGGGATGTCTACCTCAAGCATGTGAAGACTGCCCCCCAGCTAAATGAGTAGATAAGAACAATTTGTTCTAGCAGCCATGAAGATGACTGAAACAGGTGCTGTGGAATGCTTAGACCTTGGTCAGACATAGAAGACACTAAGGTCATCCACTGGGTCATCGCCAGCTGTCCTGGTGTCCTGACTTTTATCCTGTCACTGGACTTTGATGACTGTGGAAGAGAAAGTGAGGCTGAGGCCTTTGTGCAACTGCCTCACTGAAATCCAATTTATTAATTAAATTAAATTAATTTAATCCAAATTATTCAAGACATTATCCTCATTGATCCTCTTTAAAACAAAGGACAAATACTAGATAACCTCAATTGGGCCCTCACTGCTGATAGGTAATCCTACTACACTTCCCTATCAGCTCATTATCCCACTGTCCACAATTGCTCTTCCAGACTTTCTCATCCCTCCCCAAACCTCTCATGGCTTCCCCCACCCCACCTTCCCCCACCTCTCAGCTAAGAAACTCACATTTTACAGACAAAATTTAAATCATTTTCCATAAACCCCTTCTTCTCTCCTCTTCCTCATCTCCTATCACTGAAATGCTTTCTGCTGCCATCTCTTCCTTCAGAGTCTCACATGATGAAGTAGCCTTACTCTACAAGCAGCTGCTTGTTTAACTGATCCCATTCCATCCCATCTCATCCCACAGATAGCCCCCTCTTTCCTCCTCGATCTCACTTATTTTCAGTCTCTCCTCTACTGGCTCATTTCCTCCTCCTCCTCCTCCATTTCCTACTACCACCTACAAAGATGTTTCCCCTATCCTGAAAATAATCCTCAACTGACCCTTCCATCCCTACTAAGTACTGTCCTCTCTCTTTTCTGCCCTTTGTAGCTAAACTCCTTGGAAAGGCCATCTACCATAAGTGCCTCCACTTTCTCTCTTTTCACCTTCCTCTTAACCTTTTAATCTGGCTTCTAACCTTATCATCCCATTGAAACTACTCTCTCCAAAGTGACTAATGATCTCTTTGCTGCCATATCCAATGGCTTCTTCTCAACCCTCACTCTCCTGGATCTCTTCAAGACTTTGTCACTGATGATCACTCTCTCCTCCTTGATATTCTCTTCTCTCTAGGTTTTGGGGACACCTCTCTCTCACCACTTTCTCCTACCCATCTGATTGCTCCTCTATCTCCTTGGCTGGACCCTTCTCCAGTTCACGACCTTTAACCCTAGATTTCCCTCCAGATTCTGTAGGAGGCCCTACTCTCTTCTCCCTTTATATGATTTCACTTGGTGATCTAATCAGCTCCTGTGGATTTAATTACCATTTTTATGCCAATGATTTTCAAATCTACCTTTTCTGCCCCAACTGGGGCTCTGCTGGCCTCCAATCCTGACCTCTCCAACTGTCTTTCAGATACCTTGAACTGAATATCTAAGAGACATTTCAAATGCAATATGTCCCAAACAGAACTCATTATCTTTCCCCCTAAAGTCTCTCCTCCTCTCCCACCCCAATCCTTTACCTTTTCCATTACTGTAGAGGGCAACACTACCTTCTCAATCCCTCAGGCTCGCAACCTAGGAATCGTCATGGATTCTTCACTATCTCTTACCTTCATATCCAAGCTGTTGTCAAGGCCTGCTGATTTAACCTTTGCAAACAAACGTATCCCAACTACACCCCCTTCTTTCCTTTGACACTGTCAGTAATCTAGTGCAGGCCCCCATCCCCTCATGCCTTGATTATTTTAATAGCTTGGTGGTGAGTCTGCTTGCCTCAAGTCTCTCTCCCTGCTCCAATCTGTTCTTCATTCAGACACTAAAGTGATTTTCCTAAAACGAAGGTCTAATCATTTCATCTCCCTCCTCAAATAAACTTCAGTGGTTTCCTGTTGTGTCCAGGAGCAAATACAAAATGTTCTGCTTGGCATTCAAAGTCCTTCATAACCTAGCCCCCTCCTACCTTTCCAGTGTTCCCACCTTACTTCTCTCCTACATTCCCACCTTATTCCCCAATACATACGCTTGCTTTGATCTAGTGACTCGGGTCTCCAGCTTGTCCCATGAACAAGACACTACATCTCTTAGCTCCAAGAATTTTCTCTGGCTGTCCCCCATGCCTGGAACATGCTCCTTCTCCAACTGTGACTACTGCTCCCTCTGGCTTCCTTGGAAAGAAATCCCAACTTCCTCTAAGTCCCAACTAAAATCCCATCTTGCACAGGAATCCTTCTCCAACCCCTCTTAATTCTGGTGCCTTTCCTTTGTTAGTTATTTCATATTTGTACTGTATATAGCTTGCTTTGTATGTATTTGTTTACATGCTGTCTCCCCTACAATGGACTGGAAACTCACTGAGGCCAAGGACTGTTTCTTACCTTGCTTTTTTGCATGTCCACTGTTTGGCAGTGCCTGATACTTTCTGTTGTTCAGCCATGTCCCACTCTTCATGACCCGGTTTGGGGTTTTCTTGGCAAAGATACTGGAGTGGTTTGCCATATTTCCATTTTATAGATGAGGAAACTGAGGCAAACAGGGTTAAGCGTAAGTGGGATATACTCTCTGCACCCTCTGTGAAGACTCTGCAGAATGAGAAGGGAGAGAAACTATCTGGAAACCAGAGATAGACTTTTGTAAGACTGGACAGATCTGAGTCCTGGGTTTACACAACCTAGGACCCTTCCCCCTTCCCTTGCTGTCATTAGCATTAGGCCCCTTTCAGGAGTTTTTGACCTCCACTTGTCACCTTTTCCCCTCCCTTGCTCTGGCATTTACCAAATAAGGACATGGATAATACCTTGGCTTCCTGTTCCACCTCCCAGCCAATAGGAGATAGTGGTGGGCTTCTTTGTTATCTGCCATTGGGTTAGATTTCGCGCCAAGACTGAGAGCCCACCTCCTAGCCAATGGGAGAAGGGACAGCCAGGGGAAGGGGGCGCTTGACCCCGTTAGGGTATAAATTCTTATTCTGTCTTTTGTAACGCACCTCCTCTCATTGATCCCTGCCATGGAGAGGACCGCCCTCTTCCTGTGGGGCGAAGAAAATACAACTTCCTTCCTCAAGATGTCTCTGACTTTTGATTTTTCTTGGGGTCCTCATACCCCACACAAGTGACTTGCCCAAGGTCACACAGCTAGTAAGTGTCTAATTTGAACTCAGGTCTTCCTGACTCCAGGCCCAGTCCCGTTCTATCTACTGCATCACTTACCTGCCTGATTGATACTTAATAGATGCTTAATAAATTTTTATTAATTGATTGACTGATTATTGGCTTAATAGATGTTTGTTGTCCCACCTGCCTCAGGAGCATGTAAGATCCTCAAAGGCAAGGACTGTCTTGTTTCTGTCTTTGTGTCTTCATTGTTCAACCTAGTACCTAGCATCTAGGAGGGCCTTAGTAAATTTTTTGAATTTGAAAATTCAAGAGAATTGTGATAACAATGATAGCTTACCCTGGGACATACTCACCTGTAGTGGGGGAAGAGGGCAGGATCTCAGAAATGAGGCAAGATGTGGAGGAATGAAATTCTCTTCCTCCTTTCACTCCAATACCCACCCCCCTCCAATATATTTTGGTTAGGTTTCAGATGTTCCTCCAAGGACAGTAATAAAATGGAGATATAGGCTTTAGATATGCTAATGTTAGTACTGGGGAGACCATAAAGGGACCTGACCTCCAATCCCAGGAGCTGGAAGATCCCAAAGACTAAGAAGAAGAACAAGGAAGCTGGGGGCAAGTAGATGAAACCAAGGGGGGACAGGATGCTTATTATAGGGAGCAGCGAATAGGGAGCAGCAACTAGAAAGGCCCCAAAGCTGGAGAGTGTGAGATGGAGGAGGGGGTGGGCTGGGGTGGGAAGGATTTACCTGGGACTAGGCTGTGTCCCAGGGAAAATAGAGTGAAGAGTTCAAACACATTTCTTTGAGACTTCATTCGGGATGTTGTGAGGAAAACCTGGAGAAACTAGGCAGAAAAGACTTTTTTTTTCCTTGTAGCAATCTGAAGAGCTAAGAAACACAACTT
>CM053584.1:145679078-145702881 GCA_028627135.1 Pseudochirops cupreus | reverse complement strand
GGGGACGACGAGGAAGGCAAGGCAATTGGGGTTAAGTAACTTGCCCAAGGTAACACAGCTATTAAGTGTCAAGTGTCTGACGCTGGATTTGAACTCAGGTTTGTCTGACTCCGGGGCCAGTGCTTGACCGCTCTATTCTCTGTGCCACCTAGCTGCCCCAGGGAGTTTTCTTAACGAAGACACTGGAGTGGTTTGCCTCTTCCTTGTCTGGTTCATTTGACAGATGAGGAAACTGAAGCAAACAGGGTAAAATTACTTGCCCAGGGTCACATACAGGTAGTAAGTGTCTGAGGCTGGATTTGAACTCAGGTCCTCTTGACTGCAGGCCTGGCACTATATCCACTGTGCCACCCCTTGGTAATCATAGGAATTTTATTTAACGTACTTAAAGGCATTATTCTAAAAAAGGGTCTATAAGCTTTACTCAACTGCCAAAAGGACCTGTGACACACACACACACACACACACACACACACACACACACACACACACGATTAAGGATGCCTAATTAGAATAACAGCTCAAGATCCTGAATAATAAATTCCACTGTGTCAAGCTAATGTAAGTAATGAGACTCTGAGCATCACCCCATCTCATCCCTTATCACTTCATGCCTGAACTACTGAAATAAACTGCTGGCTGTTGTCCTCATCTCAAGCTTTTCCCCAGTTCAGTGTATCCTCCACACTTCCTAAAGTACGGGAGAAGGAAATGGCAAACCACTCCAGTATCTTTGCCAAGAAAATCCTCAAATGGGGTCATAAGCGCTGAACACATTTGAACAACAGCAGCAGCTAGGTGGCGCCATATAGTGCACATAGCACCAGGCCTGGAGTCAGGAAGACATGTTGCTGAGCTCAAATGTGACCTCAGACACTTAGTAGCTTTGTGACCCTAGGGGAGTCACTCAACCTGTTTACCTCAGTTTCCTCATCTGTAAAATGGGCTGGAGAAGGAAATGATCAACAATTCCAGTATCTTTGCCAAGAATACCTCAAATGGGATCGTGAAGAGTTGGACAAAAATGAGCAACAGCATCAGCTGTGGGAGAGTGGTGTCCTGAAAGGGATAATTTTGGTTAGGAAAGTGGTGATTGTAGCCTTGGAGGGGTATCTTGACCCATCCATTCCCGGAGCAGTGATGTGATTGATTCGATTAGAGTTGCAGAGCTGGAAAGAGAGAGTGAAAATTCTTGGGATGAAAGGGTTAAGTCCTCCTTGCTAGTTCGATGTGAAATGATTAGGAACTGAGAACTACAGATTAAGTGACTTGTCCAAGATCACACAGCTAGTAAGTGTCTGAGATAGGATTTGAACTCAGGTCTTCTTCTGAGAGTCCATCACTCTACCTTGCCAACTTTTTTCCTTCCTCCCTCCCCTCCTCCCTCCCTCCCTTCCTTCCTTCCTTCCTTCTTTCCTTCCTTCCTTTCTTTCTTCCTTCCTTCCTTTCTTCCTTCCTTCCTTCCTTTCTTCCTTCCTCCCTTTCTCCTTTCCTCCCTCCCTGCCTCTCTAATGTTCCTATTCCTCAATTTATTCAATTCCCATGATCTATTCCTCCACTCCACCCTAACTACACACAAAGATGGCTGTACCTTTGATCTTGCCAGCACTCTTAAGTGTTCCACTTCCATGCACTCTGAAATTCCTTTATCATAATCTTTTATCAGTCTATCTTTCCCTATGCCTTATCACCTCTGGCCAGGTTCTTTGTTCTCACCATGACCTTCCCTCTTCAGCCCCTCAATTATTCCTAGGGTATTTTACCTACCCTGGGTTACTCACTCTTCCTTTCCTTATCTCAACCTACTGGTGAACCATCTACATGCCACTATTTTTCCTCCCTCATCTCTCTTGTCATATATTTGCTAGGTTCTAACCCTTGATTATTCCCACCATTATGTGCTGCTGAAAAGTGCTGGAGAAAATCATGAAACCAAGCTAACTGGGCTCACCACAATCTCAAACAGGCCCTGATTACAGCTAGTTGTTGTTGTTCTTCAGTCATGTCTGACTCTTCCTGATCCCATTTTGGGGTTTTCTTGCCAAAGACACTGGAGGGGTTTGCCATTTCCTTCTCCAGCTCATTTTACAGATGAGGAAACTGAGGCAAATAGGGTAAAGTGACTTGCCTAGGGTCACACAAGTACTAAGTGTCTAAGGCCAGATTTGAACTCAGAAGATGGGTCTCTCTGACTCCAGGTCAGGCATTCTATCCACACACCATCTAGATGCTGTGACAGTTAGGTAAACATTCTCTTCCTCCCTAATAACACAATATACTGTTATCCACCGTGGTTGTTAAACCTTCTCATCCTCAGCCTACCACTGCACTCTCTTTCCTCACACTTGCAGATGAAAACATCAACTCATACTTCACTGTAAAAATTGACACCATTAATGGGGAGCTTCCCTTCACCCTTCCATCTCCTTTTTTCACATCATTCAGACATCTTCCTCCACCATCTCCTCCTTCACTCTGGTCTCAGGTAAAGAGCTGGCTTTCGTCTCGGTCATACATCCTTGATCACCTCCCCTCCTCATTTCTCTAGCAAATTCCCCAAATATAATCTCTACTTTCTTTTTTATCTTCAATATCTATCTAGTGGCCTCTTCCCTGCTACCTATAAGCATTGCCATGCTTTCCCTCCATCCTTACTTGAACCTGTCATTTCTGATAGATATAATCATACATCTCTCCTTCCTTGCATGGCTAAATTCATTGGGAAAGTGATCTATAATGGGCATCTCCACTTATTCCTTCCTTGATCTCTTCTAACCCTCAGCAATGTGGTTTTCAGCCTCATCATTAAAATGAAACTCCCTTCTCCAAAGTTACCTATGATCTCTTCTGGCCAGAGTGTCTGCTAGATAGACTGTCTAGCTCCTACAGGACTATGCTAGCAAGAAGCCCAAAAGTCTGCATCAGACCAAATAATGATCAGGAAATCCAATGAGAAACTATAGGAAATGGCTTCTTCTACTCCATAACTGCACAAAAAGTGAGCCAGAAGTCAAGGGCGATAGGAAAACTCCCCTCAACACCCCCTCCCCACTTTGACAAAGCCAGAATACAAATACAGAAAGAGTGGAAGTCTCCCCAGAGGAAGTTTCGCTTAGGTCAGAAAGCCCTGGTAGCGGTGGAGTGGGGAGCTGAACCTTGTAGGAGCTGGAGAATGCCTACTCAGCAGGTGTCAGGGACCAGTATGGTGCTGTAGTATGAGAAAATCTCACCTTTGAACCTCAAGTCCAGGGGAGGACCAAGCCCAGGAGAGGTAGGTCAGTGTAGAAACTCAAGGAAACCAGGGCAAGACCAAGTAGGACCAACCACCTCATCTAATAGTGGTGGATCTTGGCCCTGGCAGAAAACCCAGGTTCAGAAACTAATGCTGGGAAGATGAGTAAATCAAAGAAAACAGGAACCAAAATATTTTTTTTTGGAGGCAATTGAGGTTAAGTGACTTGCCCAGGGTCACATAGCTAGTAAGTATCTGAGGCTAGATTTGAACTCAGGTCCTCCTGATTCCCAGTCTGATATTCTATCCACTGTACCACCTAGATGCCCCAATATCAAACATTTTTGCAAATTAAAAAAAAAAAAGCTTACCTGCCTAATGGGTAGAGGAGGAGCTAGAGGGAGAGAGAATTCTGGAACTGATAATAAAAATAAAAATTTTTTTGCAATGTTAAAGATTCTCCTAAGGAAGATGAGAGTAATTCTGTAACAACTGCAGAGGATCAAAGAAAAAAATATTTTTCATAAGAAATAACTGAATGAAGAAATGAAGCAGCTAGAAGAAATAAGAGTAGCTAGGTAGCACAGTGAATAGAATCCTGGGCCTGGAGACAGGTAAACCTGAGTTCAAATCTAGCCTCAGACACTTACTAGCTGAATGACCCTGGGCAAGGCACATAATCCTATTTGCCTCATCTGTAAAAGGAACTGTAGAAGGACATGACAAGTCACTCCAGTGTCTTTGTCGGTGGGGTTTTCGTTCTGGAAGAGAGAGCAAGTCTGACAACTTTGTGCAACTCTGCTTCACTTAAACACAATTCATTCACAAATGAGTCAAGACATGAATAGTTGAGTCATTGATCCTCTTCAAAAAGGAGGGATAAAAACAACAATTGTTAAGTGCTTAGCACAGTGCTGGGAACATACAAAGTACCTCAGAATTATTAGCTATTTTGGAGCTAGGTGGTACAGTAGATAGAGTGCTGGACCTGGAGTCAGGAAGATCTGAGTTCAAATCTAGCCTATACACTTCCTAGCTGTGTGACCCTGGGCAAGTCACTTAACCCTACTTGTCTCAGTTTCCTCATTTGTAAAATGAGCTGGAGAAGGAAATGGCAAAACCACTCCAGTATCTTTGCCAGGAAAACCCCAAATGGGGTCACAAAAAGAGCTGGTCACAACTGAAGCAACTAAACAACCACCACAACAGCAAAGGTGCTTAACCAATGTTTATCGATTGATTGATTTTCTCACCTGTAAAAGGGGGATCCTGACAACATTTACCTCTCAGGATTGTTGTGAGGATCAAATGAGATAATGAAGTGTGTGCCTGGGACACTCTAAAGGGCCTGGCACATGGTAAATGCTATTTAAGTATTGGTTGTTGTTGTTATTATTACAGAAGCCAGAGATAGAAAATGAAATAAAGACTCTGGAAGAAAGAACTGGAAGGCAAATAAGTAACTTAGAAGGGAAAATGGTAAGCCTTACTCAAGCGGGGACATCCTGAAAACTAGATTAGACCAAACAAATTCAAGGAAGCATCAAGAAGTATTAGAGCAAAATCAAAAGACTGAAAAAAAAATAGAAATGGGGAGAAAATTTGTAACTCAAAATCTCGTGGAAATGAATGATGTAAACAAGAAAATAAATAAATTAATTTATAAAAAAAAAAAGAAAAATATAAGAAAACAGGAGATGTGAGATAAAAAATCATTGACCTTAAAAATGTCAAGGGGTTGGGACAGTGAGTAGAACATTGGCGCTGGAGTCAGGAGGACCTGAGTTCCAATCTGGCCTCAGACACTTGATACTTAACTAGCTATGTGACCTTGGGCAAGTCACTTAACCTCAATTGCCTCACCTTTCCCCCTCCCCCCCCCAAAATGTCCAGGGGAGATAAATTGAGAATCCCTAAACCTCTGAAAACTCCACTGGAGACATTCTGCTATGCTGATACAGCACCATGAATAACTAGTATTTGAGACCAGACTTCTAATCAAATCCGAATCTATTTGACTCTATTAATCCACATCTTTCCACCTTCTTCATGAGAACAGTATGACACACTTTATCAAAAGCTTGGCTAAAATCTTATTGTTTTGGTGTTTCAATCGTGTTTGACTCTTCATGGCAAAGATACTGGAGTGGTTTGCCATTTCCTTCTCCAGCTCATTTTATAGATAAGAAACTGAGGCAAACAGGGTTAAGTGACTTGCCCAGGGTCATGAAGTTAGTAAGTGTCTGGATTTGAACTCAGGTTTTCCTGACTCGAGGCCCGGTGCTCTATCCAGTACACCACTTAGCTGCCCTAAATCTAGGCAATCCGGTTAAATCTTGCTAAAATCTAGATAAACCGTATCTACAGCATTTTCCTTATTTACTGGTTTTTATAATCCTGTCAAAAAAGAAAAAACTGTTAGTTTGGTCGAAGCCATGCTAATTCCCTTTAATGATCCTTTCCAGGATTTTCCCAGGTCTCGAATTCAAGTTCATTGGGCCATAGTCTGCAGACTTTGCTCTCTTTCTTTTTTTAAAATTCCTGCCATTTGCCCTTCTCCAATATTTACTCTTCCATTTTCCAGCATCTTTCCAATATCTCTGATGGTGGTTCTCCAGTCACACTTGTTGGGTTTTTCAGGACCCAAGGATGTGATTCACAGGAGCCAGGTCACTTGAATTCATCAAAGGTAGCTATGATCTCTCTTAGAATCTCCTTTCTTACCTTATCAACTCCCTGTTAGTCATTTTTGTACTGTTATTTCCAATGCAGTCAGTCAGCCAACAAGGATAGGCGATGGATGCAGTGGATAGAGTGCTGAGTTTGGAATCAGGAAGACTCCTTTCCCTAAATTCAAATCTGACCTCAGAGACTCACTAGTTCTGTGACCCTGGACAAGTCATTTAACCCTCTTTGATTCAGTTTCCTCATCTGTAAAATGAGCTAGATAAGGAAAAGACAAACCACTCTAGTATCTTTGCCAAGAAAACCCCAAATGGGGTCAGGAAGAGTCCGACACAAGTGAAAATGACTGAACAACAACTGTAAATGTGCCAGATGCTGTGATGAGTGCTGGGATACAAACAGAGGCAAAAGACAGTCCCCAAAATAATTTTTCTTTGCAGGGAAAACAAACATGATAAAAGATGAGTAGGTCTGCCTTCTCTCTGTTGTTAGTTATCGTCACCTATTCACCCTGAGCAAAAATCCCGTTCCTGCTTTGATTTTCATTTTTTTCCCCAATAGAACTAAAAAAAAAAAAGGCTCTTTTTTGTTATCCTTGGTTTCCTTTGTCAGCCTCAGCTCATTTTAAGCTTTAGTATTCTTGGTGATATTTTGACAGGACCATGCCCCATTATCAAATGAGATATTTGCGCCTAGTGTACGGCAGATAGTAGATAGTTCATGAAGGCTTCCTTTGCCCCTTCCCACACTCCTATCAATCTTCTGGTATCAAGTCTTGTTTCTATCTGCTATATATTCTTTGTAAAATCTGAGTCAATTGGTGAGTTTCCTATGCATCCACATTGTCCTCTTCAGACAAATCCCATTTTCAGCCGTGGACTGGAATGTGTGTGTGTGTGTGTGTGTGTGTTCAGAATTTTTTCTCGACCATCTCATTCCTCCTTTGTCAACTTCCCCCAAGGTATTTTAGTCCATGGGAACCTAACTGTCTTTCCTCTGAACTCTTTGAAATCTGCTTTCTCCAAATCTAGAGTGCATATCAGATCATATCCAGTTTTTCTCTCCTTCTCTCTTATATACTCTCTTCCTTGATGTCATGATTCTCTTCAAGAACAAAAGACAAACAAGATAGAATGGTCATTTCCCCCAAAAGTCCTCATCATTCCCACTCTAACAACCAGTTCCTCCCTATTAGTGAGAATTAGAACCTATAAACTACCTCTCCCATATTCTATTTATATTATACCTTGAGTACTTTTTTTCATTCCTTTTTAGGAGGCTCCTAGATGTGAGCCAGTAAGTAAAATTATCCCCAGGATCACTGGAGTTTGGGCCTAGTAAGCTAATTGATGAATAGGGGAACAGGGGGCCTAGCCTCTTCTCATTAGAAGACATCCCTAAGACTAGACTTGGGTATAGGCTCAATACAGAACAGAGAGATACATAGAATCCTAGCTCCTGCAGGGTTCCCTAGGTTTTAAAGAGCATGACCTATTCACAACTCTTTGGCTGCTTAGACTAAAACTCCTGCCCCATGGCCACTACTCTTATATAGTCTTATTTCCCAGTATGAATTTAAACTCCTAGATGGGACATTTGGGGTAGAACCTTTAGGAAAGCTTCCTTCCTTCCTTCCTTCCTTCCTTTCTTCCTTCCTTCCTTCCTTCCTTCCTTCTTTCCTTCCTTCCTTCTTTCCTTCCTTCCTTCCTTCCTTCCTTCCTTCTTCCTTCCTTCCCTCCTTCCTTCCTCCCTCCCTCCCTTCCTTCCTTCCTTTCTCTTTATTTTTTCCTTCCATCTTTCCTTTCTTCTTTTTTCTTCATTCCTTTCTCTCTCTTTCCTTCATTCCATCCTTCCTTTCTTCTTTCCTCCCTCTCTCTTTCTTTGCTTCCTTCTTTTCTCTTTCTCTCTCCCTTTCCTTCTTTCCATCCTTCCTTTCTTCTCTTCCTCTTTCTTCTTTTCTTTCCCTCTGTCCTCTCCTCTCTCTCTTTCTTTCTTTTTTCCTATTTCTCTTCTTTCTTTCTCTCCTTCCTTCTTTCCAATGGACATTGTTAGCAGCTTGAAGAATCAGAATCAGAATGGAACTGGGGCCAGTTGGGTAGAGTCCAAGATGGTCCCCTGTTTAATTAAGTGGAGACTTGAGTTATGAGGTGCACACTGCCACCCTCTGGGCCCTGCCTCTGAGGAGAGGAGGCAATTTCTCTCTTTGCAGTTTAAATTCACTTTATTCCACTTATCTCCTGCACTACCCTCCAATAGGGTCTATATTTGCACTTCTTGTCAAGAGTAATGTGTGAGTGAGTGGATTTCTCATCTCGTTAAGCCAATCTCACAAATCTAAGGCTTGGGGAGCATTGAGGATTATACTTTTAAAAATCTTTGCTTCTTTTTATTCATTTTCAGTGTGTGTGTGTGTGTGTGTGTGTGTGTGTGTGTGTGTGTGTGTAGGTAAAATAGGGGAGGGGTGACCAAATTGAGTTTTATCAATGGGCTTTATATAAAACAGATTTTTTCCCCCTTAACCTCTAAACCTTCCTAGACTTAGGTGTACTCCCACCCCCCACCTCCCATTTCCCTATGTTCTGTAAGCTACTGGGATTTATTTCTCATGCTAACTCTCATCTATCATATTAGTGAACCAGACTGGATTTATCTAGTAATTTACAACTCTAGCTGTTAATTTAAGATCGGCTATGCAGAATGAGAGCCCAATAGATGCTGTTGATGGAGAAGGATTCTGGGGCTTTGTGAAGGAAGAAGGGGGTGGGAGGGGGAGTTAGAGAGGAATAGATGAGAAAGCATGTCCAAAGGTCTGATTAACAGAAAAGGGAGGGCTCTAAAGCATTAAGGAGGGGATGGGGGGGAGGGGAGGAGATACAGAGACCTATGGAGACCTACTGATAACTTTGTATAGCCAATCATCAAGTGGAGCAGAGCTGAAAATAACTTACATTGCTCGCTCTGTGTAATGGCAACATTTCATACTCCTTATCCCCCTTCACCAATTCTTGTGGGACATTTCCTTTTGGCTGATCATTTTCAATTTCCTTGCTTTTCCATTTAAACTGATTTACCTGTTAGATTCTTGCTGAATATGTCTCTTCCAAGATAACAGTTTTGAAACAACTTCCAGTGTGCTCTGGACTGACAATTGACCAGAGCACACACTTATCATTCCAAACCGTATGAGTATCTTCCCCAAATGGATGGAAAAATGGGAAACTGATGGGACAGAGTACTTTTCCCCCTCGAGATTGAGAATGTAAAGTGTACTTAATTAAAACAATAAATCTGACTTTTTTTCCTTACTGTTAAACTAATCTATTTTATGGTTAAAAAAACCAACCTACAACAGAATGCTTCCCTCTTGTTTTCTTACCAGTATACTGTACTTACTCTAAATCTTTCATCTCTGGAGCAGAGACAAATGGATATTCAGGACTAGTCACCTCATCTTGCAGGATTGTTCAATTAGGGGAGGGAGGATCTTAGGGAATGTCTAGTCCAATGCTCCTATTTAGCAGTGGAAGAAAATGACTTGTCCAAGATCACAGAGACGACCAAGCTAGGACCTGCTCAAACCTGGTCCTAGATAGAGCCCAGACTCCTGTGATTCCATACTTCCTCCTTCTACATGTTTTTTTCCCCAATGGAATGTGAGCATCTTAAGTTTAGGGACCTTTGGGGTTTAATTTGCTCATCCCTGGTGCTTAGCACAGTACCTGCCTGGCACATAGTAGGTTTGCTGATTGATTGCTTATGGTTTTCTCCAGTTTTACTTTGTTTTTCTGTTTTTTTTTTCATGGTAACCTTCCACAACATGTGATCCTAGCTATATATGGGACATGACTTTTCTTTCATCTTCTAATAATAATAACAGTGCCAACAATAACACTAATAACACCAGTGTATTTTTTCCATTGTATTACACATAGATACAATACTAGCATATAATACACTGATGTGATGGAAAAAGCCCTGGCTTTGGAAGATCTGTGTTCTAGTTCCAGTTCTGTCATAGTTGGTTGTGTGACCCTGGACTAGTCATTTTTCTTCCTCTCAGCCTCTGTTTCTTCATCTGTAAAATGGGGATAACAATAGCACTTACTGGGGCAGCTAAGTGGCACCATGGATAGAGCACTGGCCCTAGAGTCAGGAGTCTCTAAGTTTGAATCTGACCTCAGACACTCAACTAGCTGTGTGATCCTGGACAGGTCACTAAAACCGATTGTCTAAAAAAAAAAATAGCACTTACCTCACAGGGTTTTTGTAAAGTTAATAACAATAAGAGCCAGCATCTATATAGCACTTGACATACAGCATCTCATTTATGTCTACCTCAGTTTCCTCATCTAATGGCACCTACCTCCCAGGGTTGTTGTGAGAATAAAATGAATACTTTAGAAATATCATCTCATTTTATCGTCACGACAAACCCGGGAGGTTAAGTGCTGTTATTATTCTCATGTTATTTTAATTCAATTTTCTTGCTTTTTTTAGGGAGGGAGGAGGGCTGGGCAATTGGTGTTAAGTGACTTGCCCAAGGTCACACGGGTGGTGAGTGCTAAACGTCTGAGGTCAGATTTGAACTCAGGTCCTCCTGATTCCAAGGCCAGTGCTCTATTCACTGCGCCACCTAGCCGCCCCTATTATTCTCATTTTAAAGATAAGGAAACTGAGGCAGAGTGAATGAGTTAGTGTATATTTTTGATCTGTACAAATGCTAGCCATTATTATCATCATCATAACTATTAATATAACCTAAAAATCTCTACCTTAAAGTTGTGAAGCCCCATTATACCATCACGAAGAGAGAGCTTTGGAATTTGCTTTGGAAAGTCTTACTAGAGAAATGTGAGTTTTATCACCGTTGTTCACCCGGTCTCTTATAAATGTCATCGTGACTATGGTTTTCAGTTTCCTTCGCAGCCTGGTTTCATTTAACATTCTAGGTAGAGAGATGAATCAATCACCCAATCAATTAGCATTAGTAAGAGCCTCCTCTGCGACAGGCCCTGTGCTAAGCACTGGGGATACAAAGAGAGGCAAAAGACAGTCGCTGCCCTTGAGGAACTCACAATCCAACGGGGAGACAACATGCAAACAAATACATATCGAGTGAGCTATATAAACAGAGAAATGGGAGCTAATTAATGGGGAGAAGGCACTGGCCTTAAGAGGGGGTGGGGAAGGCTTCTTGTAGCAGGCAGGATTGAAGCTGGGACTTAAAGGAGGCCAGGGAGGTCAGTATTAGGAGATGACGAAGAGACCATTCCCAGCATGGGGGACAGTCAGAGTTGTCCAGACTTGGGGCAGCTAGGTAGTACAATGAATAGAGCACTGGCCCTGGAGTCCGGAGGACCTGAGCTCAAATTTGGCCTCAGACACTTGACACACTTATTAGCTGTGTGGCCTTGGGCAAGTCACTTAACTCCAATTACCTTGCCTTTCCCCTTCAAAAAAAAAAAAGAAAATGTCCAGACCTGAGAGGTGGAGGTCCTTTGATGGGAAGGGAAGGGTAGGGAATAAGCATCTATATACCACCTATTATGTGCCATGGGCAGCTAGTTGGTCTGGAGTCAGAAAGACTCATCTTTTTTTTTTTTTAAATTTTTTTTATTTACTCATTTACTTTTAATTTACAAGATTCAGTTCCACAATCACTTGAGTTTCAGATTTTCTCCCCTCCCTTCCCCCCCCCCCCATGGTGGCGTGCAATCATGTATAGGATCTGCAAATAAGAAAGACTCATCTTTCTGAGTTCAAATCTGGCCTCAGACACTTACTAGCTGTGTGACCCTGGGCAAATCACTTAACTCTGTTTGCCTTAGTTTCCTTGTCTGTCAAATGAATTGGAGAAAGAAATAACAAACCACTCCAGTATCTTTACCAAGAAAATCCCAAATCGGATCACCAAAAGTCAGATATGACTGAAAAATGACTAAACAAAATTATGGCCAGATATAGTTGAGGTGTGGTTTAGTGTTGCCAAACTGTGTTTTGGGTAATATTTCTTTTAAAATCTTGCTTACAAAGGATAGCTCACTGGGTAGAGGTGGAGGAAGAGCTTCCTTAGGATCATGAGTACTCGAAGCTTGTTTAGAGAAGCCCTGTTAAAAAGGTGATGAAAAAAAAATTACCAAAAAAAGTAAGATGAAAAAAATCCAAGGAGACCTCCCCTTCTCCCTCAAAATCCCCCGAACCCAAACACTTCTTCCTCTTTATTCTCTTCTTCAGTCATGAACAGGGGGATTCCTTTTCATTTTTGTTAGAGAAGAAAACTATAGAAGGATTTAGAGATAGGAGGACCCTAAAAGTTTATTTAATCTGATCTTCATTTACGTATGTGTTTATTTTGTCTGTTTCTATATCTATTTAATTTACTCACTCATTCACCCATGTAGACATTTCTTTCTTTGTTTATATATATTTATATGTATATATACATAATACATATATATACATATACATCTTTTTATTGAGTTTTGAGACAATATAATAGCAAAAGGCTATAATACATACATGCCAGTAGCTTCCTGGTTGGAGTATTGTCTTGCCTACAGAGAAATAATAGTTTTGGAAAAATCCTGATAGACACTAGGTAGGATTAGAAGGGGGAGTGAAGAAGAGGAAATCCCTGATTTTTACAAATAAGGAAATTGAGGCTCAGAGAGTTCAGAAACTTATCTAAGGTCATATAGGTTACAAGTGGTAGAGCAGGGTTGGGATACTTATTTGTCTCCCATATGTCTCATGATCTGAGCAGCTCTGTCTGTAGGATACTCTTATGGATGAGACATGAAGACTCTCCCATTAAAAATACGGGATCCCGTTAGGGAGACGTGTGAGGGGAGCTGCCCTCTGAGGGAGTCACCAGTCCTACAGCTCAGGTCATCTTCCTGAAAATGTTTACTGTTTGAAGGTGAACTGGGAGATGTCTGAGCCAGCCCTATGATTAATCTTTCTTATATGAGCCTGGTCAAACCTGTAAGACAGGATTTCTTCTCCTTCTTTTTAAAATTTCTAATTAATTTATTTTTGATGTTCATTAAAATTTTTTTTTAAGTTCCAAGTTCTCTCCCTCTCTCGTCCTCATCCATTGAAAAGGTAAGCAATATAGTATCATGCAAAACATATTTCCATATTAATCATGTTGCAAAAAAAACCCCACCCAATAAAAAGCAAGAAACATAAAGAAAGTGAAAAAAATATGCTTTGATCTGCACACAGAGTCCATCAATTCTCTCTTTGGAGGTGGATAACATTTTTCATCATTGGAATTGTAAGACAGAATTTCATTATCTTTTTTTGTGTCTCGGACTCTTTTTGGAGTCTAATGAAATCTATGGACTCTTTCTCTGAATGTTTTTAGATGCATAAAATGAAATATATAGGACTACAAAGGAAATCAACTATATTGAAATACAGTCATCAAAACATTTTTAAAGGACCAAATTCATAGAATCCAAGTTAAGAATCCCTGCTATGATGAAAATATAATGAATCCTCTCCTGCTCAGTTCCTAACATTAGAAGAACACAAAATAGGAAGTAGGGAGAGGAGGTGGTATTGTTTTTTTGTTAAAAACAGTTGCCTATTTTCAGTTTCATCCAGGCTTCTGCTAATGGTATATCTGAGAGGTATAAAGTGATAGGAACTGTATTTAGTGTGGGAGGGGGAGGGGAAGAGAAGCTCTTGATATACTTCTCATTCTTACATATCAAAAGCCTCCTTTCTTTTAGGACTGGTCTAATTTCTTTCAAGCCCAGATAGATTTGTATGACTATTTTACAATGGGATCCCCAAAAGACCCTCCTTGTGTTGTGCTAGCTTCAAGAACTGTCCTGAGATCCAGGTGATTCATTTGGAATAACCCAGAGCAGAGGGTTCTGGACACAGTCAATATTTTTTGATGAATGGTGAGGAGGGGGAACAAATAACTCTTGGTTTTTTCCCTGTGACCTGTTTTTTGAGTTAAGAAGGCAAGAGTTAAGGTTCCTCAGAACATCAAAAGAATCATGATTTTATTAGCAGGCTGAAATCAGATCAGTATTTGTTTTATAAAAGGGTAATCTTGACAATAACTTTGTATATATTTTGTCTTTTAAGAAAAAAAAATCTGTGTTCTTGTGTTGTTTTCTCTAAATCAGTGGTCTCAACCTTCCTAATGCTGGGGCCCTTTAATACTCATATGTGGGCGTATCTGCATGTGGGCGGACCCGCTTGGAGATGGATAGAGGAGCGGTGTCTCGGTGCCTAAGACCACCAGAAATATGTGTTTTCCGATAGCCTTAGGCGACCCCTGTGAAAGAGTCCTTCAACCTCCAAAGGGGTTGCGACCCACAGGTTGAGAACCGCTGCAAATGAAATATAAGATACTTGAGGGCAGAGACTGTTTTTGCTTTTTGGTTTCTGTATCTGTCCCCTGAATGAATGAATCACCTAGTCAGCAGATATTTACCAAGCTTGTATTAAGCATAGGGGATACAAATGCGAAAAATAAAACAATCCCTACTCTCAAGACGACTATATTCTAGCGGGGAAGACAAGTGTAGGTGAAACATATATTGGGAGAGGGAATAATCATTTAAATCAGTGCTTCTCAACCTTCCTAATGCCGTGTCCCTTTAATACAGCTCCTCATGCTGTGGTGATCCCCAACCATAAAATTATTTTTGTTGCTACTTCATAACTGTAATTTTGCTACTGTTATGAGTCACAATGTAAATATCTGATACGCAGGATATATTTTCATTGTTACAAATTGAACATAGCCCACAGGTTGAGAACCACTGGTTTAAATCCTGACTAGAAGGGAGCTATGACATCTCTCCTCAGGGTTTTCAGGGTAGCCCTAAGGGGCTGGGTGTGTCCCTCTAATATTATAGCTCATGGTCTGATCAGCCACAGTTGGAAATGCTGTATGTTGACCCTGATATGGTGATGCCATTTTGGTCTTCTTTAAGTACAAAAGACAGTAATGGAGATCTTATGCGCTCTCACCAATTCCTTCCGCCTCTCTGTTATGATTTCCATTTAGAATTAGTCAGTCAAACTTGCTTAGCTTTTAGAAATAGGAGTTTACTATTATGATATAGTTGGTGTAAAGCATCCCCTCCGAAAGTTTGTGAAATACTGTTTTTGTTTGTTTGAACGGGGAGGGAAGGCAATTGAGGTTAAGTGACTTGCCCAAGGTCACACAGCTAATAAGTGTCAAGTGTCTGAGACTAGATTTGAAGTCAGGTCCTTCTGACTCCAGGGCCGGTGCTCTATTCACTGCCACCTAGCCTCTTGACATATTGTTTCCACCATTGTATTCAGAGTCCAGGAGAAAGTAGGCTCAAGCTTAAAAGAGAGCAGGTGGCAAGGGATTCACTTGGTAGCTCCTGGTTCCTGGAAATCTTTTTCTCCTCTTAATGGGGTCCTCATGAAGTTACCCTTAGACATTTTGTAGGTTTTTTGCTGTTCTTTTAAAAAAAAACAATATTTTCTCCCAGTTATGTGTAAAGACAATTTTTAACATTCTTTTGCTGTTGTTAGCACCCAATGTAGACCAGAACCTCCTGTCCAAGGGATGATACTAGTACCCTGATGGGAAGACAGGAAGTCTAAAGAGCTCTAAACTCCAAATCCTTAAGGTTCTTTTCTGGCCAAGACAGAGGGTGGTGGCCAAGGCTAAATCCAAGGTGGCCTTCTACTTGAGAAAAGAGGAACCTCTTCTCTCTCAGAGACTGGGAAGGGTTTTAAGAAGCTAAGAAGAGGAATTTTTTTTAATCCTAGAGGCAATAGGGAGCCACTAGAGTTGTCAGAGACAGACAGTACTTGAATCCAGGTTTTCCTGACTTCAAGGCAATCTTACATGCCAGGCTGTCTCTCTTGATAATACAGGATCATAGTTTTTTTTTTTATTTTTTGCTTTTTGGAGGGCAATTGGGGTTAAGTGACTTGCCCAAGGTCACACTGCTAGTTTTTGTGTTAAGTGTCTGAGGTTGAACTCAGGTCCTCCTGACTGCACAGCTGGTGCTCTATTCACTGTGCCACCTAGCTGCCCCTAGAATCATAGTTTTAAGCTATAAATTATTTTAGAAATCATCTAGTCCAGGGATGGGGAACCTGTGACTTTGAGGCCACATGTGACCCTCTAGGTCCTCAAAGGCATTCCTTTGACTGAATCCAGACTTCACATTCTGGTTTTGAGGTCGAAGGCTTTCCACACCTGATCTAGTCTAACTCCCTCATTTGATATCTGAGGAAACTAAGGCCCAGAGAAAAGTGGCTTGCATGGGTGGTCAACTCAATACTTTTTCTTAAAGCACCTACTATGTGCCAAACACTGTATTAAGCTCTGGGGAAACAATGAATAAAAAGACAGTCCCTGTCCTCAAGGAGCTTACAGTCTAAAGAGGGAGACAACAAACACACAGAGACAGAAAAGTCAGCGGTGTCCCGGGAACAGGTGCAGGGGCATCTTGCTCCATGTAGTTGAAATGAGGCAGGGCAGCAGATACAAAGTGGAGTGAGCTGAGTCCAGTTTTGGCCCTCTATAAAGGAAGGCATTGGGAGGAGTTTGGTGTCAGTATCACTTACAAGATCTGAACCAAAGCCAGTCCTTTTTTCCTCTGCCAACTATTGTCTTAAACAGGCTCACTGAGAAATAAAATGTATTCTGTCCCCATATGTCTACTTCAGATCCTTTTTCCCTCTTTCCCCTTGAAATGTCATCTCTCTAGCAATGATTCCCTTCCCCTTTTTTTTCCTCTGGGTCTGTCTTTCTCTGTAGCCTTGGTCTGAATAGACTCTGTTCTGCTGAAATGAGCCATTTATTAGCGAGTGTGAGAGACAATCAAGTGACCTGGACTCTAGACAGGGCCATCTGGACACTCCAGGGAAGCTCTGATGCATTTCCAAGTAACCAGGAATTGCATTAGTGGTGTTCCCTGTGAGCAGAGACTAGGTTGTACATCAAAATTCTGGGTCCTGCCTTTGTATTTAACGTAACACTAAAGACACTCCTGGTATGGAGCAAACCACAGAGAATAAAGAAAGGGTGGAATTTGTTTCATTGTTGCAATTCTCGGTCAGTCAGGGATGGACACACTAGTTCCTCCTGGTTTTGAGATAGGTAAAATTTCTCTCCGAGAAGGAAAATATAAACCAGGGAGATGATCTGTGTCTTAGTAGCTGTTGGTCTGGGAGAATTAGCCACAAACAATTTGACTTGTGTCACTGTTGCTGTTGTTCAGTAGTTTCAGTCCTGTCTGGCTCTTCATGACCCCATTTGAGGCTTTCTTGGCAGAGACACTGGAGTGGTTTGCCATTTCCTTCTCCAGCTCATTTTACAGATGAGGAAACTGAGGCAAACAGGGTTAAGTGACTTGCCCAAGGTCACACAACTAGTAAGTGTCTGAGGCCAGATTTGAACTCAGGAAGCTGAGTCTTCCCGGACCTGACCCTCTCTATTCATTGCACCACCTAAACTGCCTCTGTGTCACTGAGTGAGACTTAAAAGAATGTCATTGCTGCTTTAAAAAAAATTGTTGTCACTTCCCAATGACCCACCAGCCTTCCTTCCCTCCTCCCAGTAGAATCCTTCTTTGTAACCAAGAGGTTCAGTTAAGCAAAACAAACGAACACATTGGTTATATTTGAGACTGTATGCCATTTAAATTTTTTTTTCTTCAGAGGTGCAGGATACGTGCTTAGGTGAAATTTGCATCATTTAATTATTTAATTCATTCATTCAACCACCCTATAAACACTGAGTGCCTACTACTTACACTGATCTGTATTAGGCACTTCAGAAACAATGTGGTACTCAGTCAAAAAAAGTTTTTTTTTTTTTATTAAGTGCCTACTATGTGCCTGACCCTATGCTAAGAACTGGGGAGATGCAAAAAAAAAAAAAGACAAAAACATGGTCCCTGTAATCAAGGAGCTCATGGTCTAATGGAGGAGCCAGTGTGCAAACAACCACAGTCATCACAGCCATTCACAATATATAACATATGGTGGAGAGGCGATCTCAGATGGAAGGCAGTGAGCAGGACGGGGGCGGGTCAGATGCAGAAGACGTAATCTTGAAGAAAGCCAAGAGGCAGAGATGGGGAAGGAGAGCATCCCAGGCATGGGAGAATGCTAGGGAAAAGCACAGACCCAAGAGAGAAGCATTCGTAAAACGACAAGCTTAAACTAAATTATCTCTAAAATTCCATTTTGCTTTGAATCTTATGATTTTATATTGCTCATAGTGAGATCCCTGGATCCAAGAGAAATAAAGAAGCTCTTCCCTTGAGGGGAAAAGCTTTACAGTCACACAGAAGAAGGGTGGAGGGAATAAGTATTTTTATAAAGCCTACTATGTGCAGCTAGATGGCTCAGTGGATAGAGTGCCCAGCCTGGAGTCAGGAAGACCTGAGTTCAAATCCAGCCTCAGATGCTTACTAGCTGGGTGACCCTGGGCAAGTCACTTAACTCTGTTTGCCTCAGTTTCCTCATCTGGAAAATGAGCTGGAGAAGGAAATGGCAAACCACTCCAG
This sequence comes from Pseudochirops cupreus, assembly GCA_028627135.1. Classification (NCBI taxonomy): domain Eukaryota; kingdom Metazoa; phylum Chordata; class Mammalia; order Diprotodontia; family Pseudocheiridae; genus Pseudochirops; species Pseudochirops cupreus. Next base: position 145,684,431 of record CM053584.1, on the reverse strand, counting down.
TATCTTGTCACGAAGGGTCAGACCGTGACTGAACAACAACCCTATGTTCCAGGCAGGGCAATGAGTGCTTTATAACTGTTGTCTCATTTTATCCTCACAACAACCCTTTGAGGCAGGTGATGTTATTGTCACCATTTTACAGTTAAGAAAACTAAGGCAAAAGGATGGCTGGGTGGTGCAGTGAATAGAGTACCCAGACTGGAGTCAGAAGTACCTGAGTTCAAATCCAGCCTCGGATACTTAACACTTTCAAGTGTTAAGTCACTTAACCCCAATTGCCCTGCCTTACCCCCTCCAAAAAGAAAACTAAGGCAAACAAGTTTAAGTGACTTACCCAGGGTCACATACATAGTAAGTGTCTAAGGCTGTATTAGAACTCACGTCTTCCTGAATCTGGGCCCAACAAAGAATCATGGAATCTTAGAGTTGGGAAGGATCTCAGTGACCATTTCATCCAACTCATTCTAGGAAAAGAGCCCCCACTTTCACATACCCCCTAAATGGACATTCACATAGATAGCTTGAAAGTATATAGCATAATTGAGATCCACAGAATTCCATAATTTTAGGGAGGATTCCCCCCTCCTTTATTTTGCACATGAAGCTGCAAATCTCTTACATACAACTTCTATTCCTTTAAAATATTTAATAGGGACCTTAAAGCAGCGAGGTGGCACAGTGGATAGATCACTGGGCCTGGAGTCAGGAATATTGGAGTTTAAGTCCAGCCTTAGACACACTTACCGGCTGTATGACCCTGGGCAAATCACTCAACTTGTTTGCCTCAGTTTCCTCATCTGTAAAATGAGGGTGGTTGTGAGAATCAAATGAGACAATATTTCTTTTTTTGCCTTTTTTTGGGAGGGTAGTTGGGGTTAAGTGACTTGCCCAAGGTCACACAGCTAGTAAGCGTGTCAAGCATCTGAGGCTGGATTTAAACTCAGGTCCTCCTGACTCCAGGGCCCATGCTCTATTCACTGCCCCACCTAGCCGCCCCAAGACAATATTTCCAAAGTACTTAGTGCAATGCCTGGTACATAGAAGCGATAAGTAAATGCTTATTCCCTTCCCCTCGGCACCATTTTATCCAGCCCCTATGGGAACAGGAATCTTGATCCTAATATCTACTACTATCTGACAAGCATCTTCCAGCCTCTTCATGAAGACCTTGGTAGAGGGTGACCCCACTACTTCCTGAGGCAGCCCATTTCACATTTGGACAGCTCTAAGGATTAGGAAAATATTCCTGACAGTAAGCCTGTATTTTCCTCTCTGTAGCTTCCCATCACTGTCCCTAGTTTTCCCCTCTGGGGCCAAAGAGAACGAATCTAATGCCTTCTCCACAGGACGGTTAAAAGACATTCTCTCATGTCCCCTGAGCCTTCTCTTCTCCAGGATGAATAACCTAAGTCCTTTCACCCATCCTTATGAACTCATTGCCTTCATCCTTTGGCATGTCCTTCTCAGGATGCTCCCCAGCCTATCAGTGAGACACAAGGTACCGTGCAGTGCACACAGTAGGTCCCTAATGATCTGTATGCATGGATCTGCTGTGCACACAAGTCCCTATCATTTAAGACAGAATGGGAGCAGTGCCATGTCATTTTCCAATTAGATAACAGACTTAGGAATCTGTGCCCGCTGAGTTGTTCCTGCTTAGCTAGCAATGAAACTTATTTGCTTCAGTTCCTCCCTTGCTCCTCTCAGGACCTGCCCTCCCTGTCCCGCTCCCTCCTCTCTCCCCGTGAGTCTCCCACCTTCTCCTCAGCTATTTCCTCCCAAGCACCTAGGTTGAGAAAAGCCAGTTCCTTTTCTCAGCTTCTCACCTTGGTGCTGGCCTGGTTTATGGTTAATAGCAAGTTGGCCTCAGGGACATGGGCTCTGACAGCAACAGGAACAAACTCCAATGTCTGAGGCTGGGGTGAGCCTCAGGCCAGACAACTGGGTCAGTGTAGGGGGAGGAAAGGGGGTGGAGAGAGGGGAAAGAGGGTGCTCAACTGGGGACTACCAGTTTCTGATAATAAATAAATGGATAAATAAAGGCAGAGAAAGGAAGGGGGTAGGGAAGGAACCCAGCTGTTTGCAAGGTTCAAGTTTCCCCACATCTGGAGTGAAACAAGGCAGGCAGCACCGCTTCAATGGGGTCTTGTTCCTTGAGAGGGAAGGATGTGAGAAAGCTCTAAACAAGCCTTATTTGCTGCCGGTAGTTATGCCTGAGGCCCTTGCCTGGCCTGTAGGTGTGGCACACAAGTGTAATATTCTAGCTTGGAGACCATATCTGACGATGATGTGAGAGTGTGGGGAGGGGAGGGACTGGATTGGGACCTTTCGTGTTGAGCCTTCCGCTTACCTCGTAGGAAGACTATTCTCTGTCTTCAGCATAGTACCTTGGCCATACAGTCTCTGGGTCTGGGAGGTTGAGGACATGGCAAATGTGGCCATTGATACCCTTGGCTCTTTCTCCCTTATCCAAGTAGGTGACAGCAGAATTGGGGTAGAGTGAGTGGCAGGTGTGTGTATAGGTGAGGAAGGACAGGCACATGCTTAGGCAGTCTGGGAGAGTGGAGTTAGAGGACCTGGGTTCAAATCTTGACTTTGCTCTGTCCTAGCTAGATTTTAGCTAGCTTTTGTATAGTCCTTTAAGGTTTGCTTTAAAGTGCTTTACAACAGCCCTGGGAGGTAGGCGTTATTATTGTCTCCATTATACAGATGAGGAAACTGAGACTGGGAGTGATTCACTGAACTTGTCTGGTGTCACACAGCTAAGTGTCAGAGAGAAGATTGAACTCAGGTCTTCTTGACTCCAGGTTCAGAATGCTCTTCACTGTGTGTGCCTGAGCAAATCTCTTCATCTTTCTAGGGTCTCAAGTTTCTGAATGGCAATATATTTGAGTTGGATTTTTTTTTGTTCGGTAGTTTCAGTCATGTCCGACTCTCTCCGACCCCCTTTTTTGGAGAGGTTTTCTTTTTTCTTTTTTTTTTGAGGTGGGATAGCAAGGCAATTGGGATTAAGTGACTTGCCCAAAGTCACACAGCTAGCAAGTGTGTCAAGTATCTGAGGCAGAATTTGAACTCCTTTTGACTCCAGAGCCAGTGCTTTACTCACTGTGCTACCTAGCTGTCCCAGGGAGGTTTTCTTGGCAAAGATACTGGAGTGGTTTTCCATTTCCTTCTCCAACTCATTTTACAGATGAGGAAACTGAATCAGAGGGTTAAGTGACCTGCCCAGGGTCACACAGCTAGTAAAGTATCTGAGGCTGGATTTGAACTCAGGAAGAGGAGTCTTCTCGACTTCAGGCCTGGCACTCTATCCACTATGCCACCTAGCTGCCCCTAGGGTTGGATTAGATAATCTCTAGAGTCCCTCCAGCTCTAAATCCTAGGATCCTATCAATTTATAGACCTCAGTATAGCACTGGCCCTGATTCTAGAAGCTATTTTATTGGATCTGATGAGATATTTGTAAAGTGCTTAGAACAATGCCTGACACATGGTAGGCACTTAAAAAAAAATGCTTGTTCCTTCCCCTCCTCCTCCTGCTGTGTTACTAGCTCAAATATATCCAGCCTCTAGTTAAAGATCTCCAAAGTAAGAAAGTCTTTATCTTTCTCTGGTTACTCTGTCTAGTGTCCAAGGAATCTCACTGTCAGAATGTTTCCCTATGCTCCTTAATAGAATTGAACCTAAAGCATTCCTGTGGAATATTTCTGACCTCATGGACAACATGCCCTTTGGAGCCTTGAATAGTATCTAATATTCAGAACTCTCTTTTTTGGCTTTCTCTTTGTCTTCACCCCCTAGCCCTACTTCCTCTCTCCTTTTACTCTTTTTTTTTTTTGAGGGGAAAAGGCAGGGCAATTGGGTTTGAGTGACTTGCCCAAGGTCACATAGCTAGTAAGTGTTAACTGTCTGAGGCCAGATTTGAACCCAGGTCCTCCTGACTCCAGGGCCGGTGGTCTGTTCACTGTGCCACCTAGCCACTGCCTTTCTCCCTCCTTTTAAATAAATGATTATTAAGTGTTTGCTATGTGCTAAGTATTTTGCAAAGGTCTGGAGACACAAACAGAAAACCAAGCCAGATCTTGTTCTGGAGGGCTTTACATTCTAAGCAGAGGAGACATCACATATAGGAATGTTCAGTTACAGGGAAGATGCTTGGGGTACATTGGCAGGTCTGATGGTGATAACTGTGGTGTATAGTGGCAGGGTAACTGGTAAGGCCCAAATGGTCTTCCTTCTTAGAAGAAAAATTATGGTTGGTTACTCCTGGCTCATCCAAGCAATGTGAACAATTGCATCTAGCCCGGAATGGATATAAGCTCCTTGAGGGCAGGGACCATTTCATTTTGTCTTTGCATCCTTACCTCCTAGTACCATGCCTGGAACAAAAAGTAGGTGTTTAATAAATGCTTATCAAATTATATGAAATTGAAGCAGCACAGGACCACATGAGATGCCCCCTCAAGGGTCAGGTTCTTGTACTCATATACTGACTTCTGAGAAAGCTGCTTCCCATAAGATTCCACAGCCAAAAATACTCTCCTTTTAGGTATTCCTGCCAACTCCATTTTATAATCTCCTCGCTGGGAAGAGAGGACAGTGCAGGCACTTTGTCTGCAGGAAGGAAGCAATTAAATTATTAGCACTTTGAGAAATTAAATGACATAACTTATGGTGGAATAAGTTTAGCAGAAAATGTTGTAATGTGAGAAAACAATTAAAAAGAATTATATAAGGTTGGGTGCGTTCCTTTATTGCAATAGAGTTAGCAGTTAATTGATTATCATCTTGTTATAATGCAGCAGGACAGCTTCAGGAGAGCCGAGAGAGGTTGCACTCAGGAAGCGTTTAGCAGGGTCTCTGAAGCAGGACAGAGAGATGCTGAAACGCTCTCCTGGAAGGAGGAGGGGGAGGAGGAGGAGGAGGGGAAGAGGAGAAGGAGGAGGGAGAAAGGGAGAGAGAAAAGAAACTAGAGAGAAAGACTGTCTTCTCTTCTAAGATTATAGGATTCAGAACTGGAAAGAGACTTGGACTAAGTCTGACCTGACCCCTTCTTTTTATAGAGAAGGAGATGGAGATCTGGAGAGATGAAGGGACCTGTCCAAAGTCAAACAGGGAGTGAGTGAGTGAGTGAGTGAGTAGCAGAGTCTGGATTCAAAATCAGATCATAGGATTATAGATTTTGAAAAGGAAAACACCTCAGTGGCCAACACTCCCACCCCACATCATTTTACAGATAAGGAAACTAAAATATAGAGATGTTAATTGACTTGTTAGAGGTTGAGCTAAGGTTCTCCGATTGTTCCATCTACTACATCTTGCTGCCTTCTCCCTATTGTGGGTAGTTACAATG
>CM053584.1:145669078-145674078 GCA_028627135.1 Pseudochirops cupreus | reverse complement strand
TTAAAGGACTTTGTGGTGAAAGGGACCTTAGAAACTATTTAGTCTACATCCCCATTTTAAGGATGAGAAAACTGAGTCTGAGAAAGGGGAAATGACTGTCCAGGTTACATAGTGACTAAGCAGCAGTTGGGATTCACAGAATAATAGCTAACATTTATATTGCACTCATTTGACTCCTCACAACTACTCTGGGAGGTAGGGGCTTTTATTATTCCCATTTTATAGCCAAGGAAACTGAGGCAAATAGAAGTTAAATGAAGCGTTGGAGGCCGGATTTGAACTCAAGCCTTTCTGACCCCTTACCTGACTCCAGGCCCAGGGCTCTCTAACCACTGCACTATAGACTAATTTTAGAGTTGGAAGGGATTTCAGAACCCATCAAATTCAACCTGTATCAGAAAAGGAACTCCCTACTAAAATATACTCAGAAAATAATCACGCAATTTCTGGTTGAAGAACTCCAAATGAAGGGGGATTTGAGACCTCCTGAGGCTGCCTATTCCACTTCTGGACAGTTTTAATTGTTAGTAAGTTTTTTTTCCTGACATTGAGCCTGAATTGGTCTCTTTGAAATTTCTATCAATTACTCCTGGTTCTGCCCTCTGGGGCCTAAGGGAACAAGTTGACTCTCTCTTCCAGGTGAAAATCCTTTAGTTACTTAAAGACAACTACTGTGATTCCCCTGGAGGATTCTTTTCCCATTTCCCCATGAGAGTTCCCATCCTCAGATAGATATACATCTAATAAGATGTACATCTAGATATATATTTAGTCAGCCTATGGATCCCTTCTCAATCATGTTTTGAAATGCATAAAATGAAATATATAGGATTATAAAAGAAAAACGTGGAGCTAGAAGGGACTTGAGAGGCTATTCAGTTTAAGTCTTGCATTTTATAGATGAAGAAAGTGAAGCCCAGGTGGATTGTGACTTGTCCAAGGTCATAGTAAAGAATGACCAGAATTTGAACCCAGGTCTTTTGACTCCAAAGCCAGTACTCTTTTCACTGTACCAAGCTGCCTCTTATTGGCATTGTTGGCCCATCTCTACTAGGGGAGCCTTTAAGAACCCAGCTGGGTTGCTTACATGTATGACTAGTCCCTGTAGAGCAGGTTCAGAGAGATTTATCACAAGACTATATACGGTGATCAATGGTTCATCCACAGCCATTCTCCAGGACTGTCTAGAATATTATAAAGAGGTTGCAGTCTGTATTGTTGGAAGGAGTGTCTACACCAAAGAAACTGTGCATCCTTGAAGTATACACCCATGCATACAGATACAGACACAGACAGACTTTGAGCATATTCATATTTGCATATATATACATATATAACCGAGGGTGAATTGGGCTACGGGGACCATACCAGGGAACCTGTAACCAGAGCTACCCTGGAAACTTCTGAGGACTCCAGGGAGGTGGTATTCAGCATTTGTCTTTTTGGAAAAGACTAACTTCCAGGTTATTTTTGGTCATATGGCAGTCCAGTTGCCACACGGTAAATCCAAAGGATTTATCCCTTTGGTATGACACAGAAAAGTCTGAGTGGCCTTTTCCTATCCCATATTGGTGAGGGGTTGGGGCGCTGGGTAAATCAAATGGAAAAGTGCCTCCTAATAGGCTTTCTTTCTTCACTCCTCCAGAGAGCATTATATAAATCTGAGACTTTCAGGCAGGGATGGGGAATGGGCTGGCTCTCTGATTCCTGAAATCTTGGAGACCACTTTCAGCTAGAATGGGGGGCAAGGAGAAGCACCACTATACATACTTGAACCTGAGCCCTACCTGCTTTACCCACTTTGTGCTTGCTTTCCTGAGCAGATGACTGACTATCAACTACTAGGTGGATCTGACCAGGCCTGGAGTCTGTAAAGTGTGGAGATCCTCTGAATCAAATGAGTGGAACTGGCTATTGGCAGGGGGAGCTTCTGTTTCGGAAAAGACAGTCACTCACGTAAGGACTGACCAAAGCCTGGTCATTTTATCAGTAGACATATCCTGGGAACTGTCTGGATAGTAGAGAGTCGAATTGAAATGTAAAATACTTAATTTTAGTAATCCCAAGGACTGCTTTATGTTCAAGGTTTAAGTATCAACCTCCCAAGAGATTATGTGGTAACTATAGTTAGGTATTGTGATCGAATCCTGTTTTAAGTCTCACCCTCACTTGTGAGTTTTTTTGTGTTGTTGCATTTGTTTAGTGTATAAGCAATAAATACCTGTCCCATACTTGATTCATATTGTACATTGAGTATCTTTCTACTCTCGTTTCTGGGAAGACCCTAGCTGTAATTCTAGGTGGATCATCTCTAGGACGCTGGGGTGAGAGTTTAATGAGTAAAAGAAAGAAAAGTTAGCCTGGTTCCCTCTCTCATTGTAGGCCTCTTATTATATGATCCTGATAGGATTATATTCAGTCCAGAGCAGAAGGACTTTGCTAATGGAGAAGAGAATAGACCCAGCAGTGGTTTCTAAAGGTTGGACACAAATAATATACACATATGCATATATAATAGAACGTAAACACATGTTTATGTGTAACATTTTCTAATGTCTAGTTTGGATTCTTCCTCATTCAAATTTTATTAATAGCATAATAGCCTTGATATTATATGGAAATTCCCAGGAAATGTGGACTAAGTGACTCCCCATCAGTCCATAAAGTCATCTGGGAAGGGAGAGAAGCTCTAAAACTTTATTCCTTGGATAAGTCAACAGTATGGATGGGGGTTGGGGCCAAAAACAAAGAGCAGGAGTCAAGGAACTGTTAGCAGATAGGAGCAAGTTTGCCCATCTCTCTGGAAGTCACCACCAATAAAACCAAATCAATGAAAGCCCTTTTAAGTTGGTTGGATCAGTGACCCAGAAAAAAGCTCCCCTGCAGAAAAGGAAATGATAGTCAATAAAGCGAGAAGTCAATGGGAAAAATCTATTAAAGAGAGTGAGATATCAGGAGACCTTTGGTGTTAACTGAGACCCTTTGGAACGGAGCCACAGAGCTGAGTGGGTTTTTAACCCTTGAAAGCCGGGAGGTTTAGAGTGTTCTCTTTCCTAGGGACATTCTATGAGGTGGAAGCAGGGGGGCAGAGGAGTGGAACCAGGGCATTTATCATTTCAGTAGGCTGCCTCCCAATACCTATTTCCCCTCTTTTCCCTAAAACAATACTATGGAATACGTGTTACATTAATTTCCACTTGTCTCTAGCTTTGTGAGAATTCAGATTGTTCAGGGTGGTATGTAGAAGTGATTGTTTCTTGGCTAGATTGTAACCTCCTTGTGGGAAGCTACTGTGTCTTTTCTTTATTTTTTATATCCCTTGTGGTTTCTAGTAAGACATTTGCCCTCTGTGGTAGCTATAGGCATGTCTGGGCTGAAATCTCATCTCTGTCACTTACTTTGGGCCAGTCTCCTTTAACTCTTTGTTCCTCAGCTTCCTCCTTTGCAAAGTGAGGGAGTCGGGTTAGACATGACATACAATGTTATCATACAATCTCTGCTACCTGGGAATCCTTTGGGTGTTTCATCAACATTGTTGATTAGCTGCCTGTCTTGCTAGTTTTCCAAGCAGAGACTTGGTTCTTGGGGAACTCTTGGTTGTTTTTCAGTTATTTCGGTCATGTCTGACTCTTCATGACCCCTTGGGGTTTTCTTGGCAGAGATACTGGAGTGGTTTGCCATTTCCTTCTCCAAATCATTTTACAGAGGAAGAAACTGAGGCAAAGGGGGTTAAGTAATTTGTCCAGATCACCTACCTTGTAAGTGTCTGAGGCAAGATTTTGAACTCAGAAAGAGGAATCTTCCTTGAACTCTTTAGAATGTAGTAATTAGAAGTCATGGGCAATACATCAGTTAACCTGTTGTTATCCAAGCCATGGAAATCAGTCTGACTTTCCTAGTGACAGTTTGGATAAAATAATAATAAAAATTAACTAACTTTTTATAGGATTTAACAGCTTTCAAGGGGACCATAGAGATAATCTAATGGGGTTTTTAACCAGTGACATACATATTTAAAAAATAATACACATTTTAATCACTCTATTTCCATATAACTGGTTTCCTTTGTAATCCCATCTATTTTATTTTATACATTTAAAAACATGATTCTGAGAAGGGGTCTATAGGCTTCACCAGACTGTCAAAGAGGTCCCCCTAAAAAACTGTAATCTGGTCTAACCACTTTTCAGATGAGGAAACTGAGGCCCAGAGAAGTCACATAAGTTACTCCCAATCTCACAGCTAGTAAGGAGGAAATAAAATATATCTAAAAGGAACTGAGCTGGGAAAAATTAAGGTTTTAATATATAGCATACATCACTTTTCTTCAAGTACCGGGTCATACTGAGCTGTCTGGTGCCTTAAGTGTGGTGGAAGATAAAGAGAGAGAGAGAGAGAGAGAGAGAGAGAGAGAGAGAGAGAGAGAGAGTGTGTGTGTGTGTGTGTGTGTGTGTGTGTGTGTGTGTGTTTCATGCCAGGCTGTTTGGGAAAACACGAATGAATTGCAGAAGAACTCTCTTAATCATAGCGAGTTGTCAAGCCAGGGTAGTACAAGGGTGCAGCCCTGGATTAGGAAGCCTGCCTCCTTTTGTCTCCTACTTATGTGACCTTGGGTAAGTCATTATTATACCTCTGTGTGCCTTAGTTTCTTCTCCCCCCCCCTCTCTCTTTTTAGTTTTTTTTTTTAGGGGGAAAGGCTGGGCAGTTGGGGTTAAGTGACTTGCCCAAGGTCACATGGCTAGTCTTTTGTGTTAAGTGTCTGAGTTCATATTTGAACTCAGGTCCTCCTGACTCCAGGGCTGGTGCTCTATTCACTGCACCACCTAGCCACCCTGCCTCAGATTCTTCAAAGCTATAGCACCTAGCGTTTATATAGTGTCTTAAAGTGGGCAAAGCACTTCACACATCTGATTTGAGCCTTCCTGCAAAAGGATGTGGTTGGTTCTGACAGCCTCTGAGACTCCTCCTCGCTCTAAATCTCTGCTCCTTCCTTCTCAGAA
>CM053584.1:145653072-145668978 GCA_028627135.1 Pseudochirops cupreus | reverse complement strand
TAATCATTAGTCAGATTGTAAAGAAGGATTATAACTGATAGAATGATCAGTGGGAAAGAGGAAACAAAACAAAACAAGAAAAAGAAACAGAGCAAGTAGTTTGTTTCAATCTGCACTCAGACTCTGCATCTCCTTCTCTGGATGTGGATATCTCTTTTGATCATGAGTCTTTTGGAGATGTCTTATAACCTTACATTGCTGAGAGGAGTCCAGTCTATGAGGTTAGTCATCACACATATGTTGTGTCTATGATTGTGTACAGATTTCTCCTGGTTCTGCTCTCCTCACTCAGCATCAGTTTATATGTCTCTCCAGGTTATTATGAAGTCTGTCTGCTCCTCATTTCTTATAGCACAGTAGTATTCCATTACATTCATATACCGCAACTTGTTCAGCCATTCCCCAATTGATGGGCATGCCCTTGTTTTCCAATTCTTCGCCACCACAAAAAGAGCCAGATCATAGGATTTTGTAGTCAAGACTCCCATTTTATATGTCAAGAGACTTAGGCCCAAGCGCATTCAAAGAGCCAGTGTTTTTGCTTGTGTCTGACTCTCTGTGACTCCATTTGGGGTTTTCTTGGCAAAGATCCTGGAGGAGTTTGCCATTTCTTTCTCCAGCTCATTATACAGATGAGGAAACTGAGGTAAACAGTGTTAAGTGACATGTCCAGGGTCACACAACTAATAAGTGTTTTGAGGTCAGATTTGAACTCTGGAAGATGAATCTGCCGCCAGACTAGCACTATGGCGCCACCTAGCTGCCCCTCCAAGAGACAAAAGGAACCTTAAAGAGCATCCATTCTAACTCCCCCATTTGATGAAATTATTGATATCTTTTGTTTTCACATTACCTTAATTTCCCAGTATATATTTTCCTCTCCCTCACCAGCATTTATACTCAAATGGACCTATGATCTCATCAATTCGGAAGTTCCCTCCAGCTACACAGACTGAGACCCAAGCCCATTCTATGGGAATCTCATTAATGTTCTCCCATAGTCTGTTACCTGAGGGCCACCCAGTGTACTGAAGACCCCTCTGGATTCTTCTTGACATTCTGAGGGGACCAGCAGAGTACTCTGGGTGTTCATCTGTCATGGACTGAAACCCAGGGATTTGTAGCAAAGGATGAAAAAGAAAGAAGGGGGAAAACAGTTCAACAAAATTACTGAAGTATCCCCTGCATCTGACATTGCATGAAATATTCCACACTCACGGCCACCATCTCTGCAAGGAAGAGTGGAAAGGACATTCTAATCCTCTTCTTTGGGGCCAAACTCAGTCATAATTACACAGTTTTGGACTTTGATTAAAAAAATAATAATAACAACAATAACACACAACTAGCTTTTATCCAGCATTTGCTATGTTCCAGTTGTTCAGTTGTTTCAGTCATGTCCAACCTTTTGTGACCTCATTTGGATTTTTTTTTGGTAGAGATACTAGAGTGGTTTGCCATTTCCTTCACCAGCTCATTTTACAGACGAGAGAATTAAAGCAAGCAAGGTTAAGTGACTTACCCAGGGTCACACAACTAGTAAATGGCTGAGGTCAGATTTGAACTCTGGAAGCTGTCCTCCTGAATTCAGGCCTGGCACTCTCTCTACCTAGTTGCCTGCTATGTGCCAGGCACTGTGCTAAAGCTTTACAAATACTTCCTCTTTGGTTCTCACAACAACCCTGGGAGGTAGATGCTATTATTATTCATCCCATTCAACAGCTGAGAAAACTGAGGCAAAGAGAGGTTAAGTAACTTTCTGAGAGTCACAAAAGTGACTAATAATAAGTATTTAAGGCTTGATTTGAATTCAGGTCTTCTTCCTGACTCCAGACCCAATACTCTCTAATACTTAGCTAGCTACCTTTCTATTTGCATTGTTGTAGTCATTTTGTATCATTGCATATATTGTTTTCCTAGCTCCTTACATCAGTTCATGTGTCTTCTTATCATTAATTCAATGTAAAGTGGCATTGAGAGGCTAAGTGATTTGCCCATGTTTAGTGCCAGTGCAATATTTACAGTACCCACGATCATGATTAAAACTGTGATTATAATATTGCATGACATTCATTCGCAAAATATACCAAACTCTCCATATAGAGGACAGAACTGAAGCATTCATTTAGACACCAGAAAACCAAATCCCCAAACCAGTAAGCTTATTCTATCATAGTACCAAAGATATTAAGAAGCTATAATAATACTGAGAGCCACAGCATCCTTCAGTCTTCCCACAAACCAACACAAGATCAACATTTATTCACAAACCTCTCTCCTTTGCCTGAGTACCTCTCTCCCACCTTCTCTCTGGCTCTGGCTCCCAGCTTCCTGTGGGCTCTGCTTCCCTTCAGCAAACTCCCCCTACCACAGGCTCCATGTGATTACATTCAGCCTATTAGGGGGCAGAATTTACTTTCAAAGCAGGGGAGGTCTTCAAACTCCTCCCTAGGTCTATTAAGGGGCAGGGAAGATCTTCAAATTTCATTCCCATTACACCATGATCATAGAGTCAGAAATATTTTGAAAATGTCTCTAATGATGTGTCCTGAGTCTAGTCAGGCCTCGCAGAGAGGTCTCCATGTTCATTTCATTCCTTTTTTTAGGAGCAAAGCTGCAAACCTAGTCTAAGATGTATATGTTCTTGGAATCATTTTGGAAGTTTGGAGACTTGGGGACTTCACCTTCCACCATTCAACTCAGACACTTGCTAGCTGTGTGACTCTGAACAAATAATTTAACCTGTTTCCCTCAGTTCTTCATCTATAAGATGAGCTGGAGAAGGAAATAGTAAAATGCTCCAGTATTTTTGCCAAGAAAACCCCCAAAAGGGTCATGAAGAGTCCTACAAGACTGAACAGCAACAAATCTCCTCTCTGTTTTTTTAATTGTTAGCATTTATATAGCACTTTAAGGCTTGCAAGATGATTTAGGTGTATGACCTCATTTGGGCCTCAGGACACCCCTGTGAAGTAGGTATTATTATTATTATCACTCTCAATTTACAGGTGAGGAAACTGAGGCTGAAAGACTTGCCCAGGGTCGCCCAATTAAGTGTCAGAGGCAAGATCTGAACTCAGTGCACCCTGACTCCAACCACTGCCTGGCCTTCTGATCACTCACTGGCCACCTAGGTTACTGTCTCCCTATTTGTTACCCAATAACAATGACAAGGAGCAGGACGTGTTTTGGTGGAAGAAAACGTTACAGCAGAGGGCTGACATTTCATTTTGATTTATTTTGATTGTGTGGACGTGCTGTATCCCCAGACAGAATGTGAGTCCCTTGAAGGGGGGCATAGATTTTCTTTTTTGCCTCCCTAGGGACTGGCACACAGTGGTTTATTTCTCTGAATTCATGCCTAAACTCTAAAGTGATGGAAAATTCTCTGGAGCAGGATTTTCTGAAACCAGTCCATCACACGGAGAGAAGTGAACGCTGGTCTTATCTGTAAAACAAAAGGGTTGGTCCCCCAGGTCCCTCTCCGTTCTCACCTTCATCCTCGGATGCTCTGCTTCTGGAGCAATCTACCAGGCGCGGCTCTCGAGGGATCGATTTGGGCTGTGGAGCTGTATGTGTGCTGGCTGCCACAAGGGGGCAGCATTGGAAAGCACAAGGCGAGCCTGAAGCCTGCCAGAAATACCAAGAGACGGAGGAGTTTCACTCTGGCTGGAATTATCTGGAGATCAACGGACTCCTAGACGGACAGAAAGGAAGGAGACCCTGGAAAGCATCAAGTCCAACGCCTTCATTTTGCAGAGGAAGAAACTGAGACCTAGAAAGTGAAATGACTTGCCCACTGTCACGGCACACTGTAGATCTCCAGGCTTCTAAAATGATGTTCTGTCCACCGTATGACAGCTGTCTCTCCTCCCAAGTAATGGAGGGGAGATTAGAAAATGGAAGGCAGAGAAGGAGAGGGAAAGGGGAAGAGAGAGAGAGAGAGAGAGAGACAGACAGACAGACACAGACAGACAGAGAGAGACAGAGACAGAAACAGAGAGACAGAGACAGAGAGACAGAGACAGAGAGGGACAGAGAGACAGAGAGAGATAGAGAGAGACAGAGAGAGACACAGAGAGAGACAGAGACAGAGAGAGAGAGAGACAGAGGCAGAGAGAGAGACAGAGACAGACAGAGACAGAGACAGAGATAGACAGACAGAGATAGAGACAGAGAGACAGAGAGACAAGAAAGACAGAGACAAGAGACAGAGAAAGAGAGACTACAGAGAGGCAGAAAGAGACAGAGAGAGACAGAGACAAGAGAGTCACAGAGACAGAGATAAGAGACACAGAGATAGACAGAGAAAGAGAGACAAGAGAGAGACAGAGAGAGACAGAGAGAGAGAGACAAGAGACACACAGAAACACACACACAGAGACAGAGAGACAGAGAGAGACAGAGACAAAGAGATAGCATGACACAGACAGAGAGAGACAAGAGACACACAGAGACCGAGAACAGGAGAAAAGAGAGACAGAAACAGAGATAGATCAGTCAGTAAATAAACATTTAGTAATCACCTACTGTATGCTGGGCATTGTGCTAAGTTCTGGATCATAGCTCACGTGTGTGACCATAGATCATAGATTTCACAGATTACAAGATTTAGAACTGGAATGCCCCTTGGAGATAATCTTTTTCAGCCACCTCACTTTATGCATAAGAAAACTGATAAGAAAAATTGAGATCCCTGCCTTCAAGTAGGTGAAGTATTATTATCTCCATTTGACAAGTGAGTAACTTAGGCCCCAAAGGTTAATAAGCTGGCTCGAGGGAATATTGTAGGATCCCCAAGCTGCCTGTGTTTCCACATATTCTCTTCTCCCCACCCCAGTCCTCCTTTCTCCCCCGGTAGGTTTCCTAATAACAATGGCAAGGAGGTTTTGGAGGAAGGAAAATATCGAAGCAGGTGACAGATTTTCCATTTTGATTAAATTTTTTTATTCACCAGGAGCCAGATTTCTTTTTCGGGGTAGCTGATTTCTTTTCAGTATGTGCCGTGTTAATCTGCATAGCTGTTGGGACACTCACACCATTCCCCCCTCCCCCTGCTCTGACTGTAAGCAAGGAGACCACTGAGCTGGGATCTGGAGGGCTCTCCCAGGCCTCCGATCTGTGTCTTCACACTGGGCTCTGGGGCCTGAAGCTTCAAGTCCCAGATGAACAGAACATTTTGCAGAAAGACTCTATTCCCTCCTCCTCCCTCCCCAGTGCCTCTCCCCGTGAGTTCCTTTCCAATGGAGTCACTCGCTAAATAGGTTTCTGGTGGAAATGTGGTTTTCAAATTTGGAAAATCTCCATTAAGTCCTTTTATTTAAGGAGGATGTCATTATCGGGCCTCCCTGAGGACGATTACTGTTCTATTAGACAAGGCCGCAGACTTCCTAGGTACTATCTGGGGTCTGATTTAGAGGCAGGAAAATATAGACAGGAAGAGAGAGAGAGAGAGAGAGAGAGAGAGAGAGAGAGAGAGAGAGAGAGAGAGAGAGAGAGAGAGAAAGGGAGGGGGGAAGGAGAGAGAGGGAGGAGACACAGACACAGAGACATTTATAGAGACAGAAATAGAGATAGAGACAGAGACAGAAAAGTGGAGAGAATGGAGATATGGAAGAAAGAGGGAATAAGGGAGAGAGTTGAAGATAGGGAAGGAGATGGAAAGAGACACAGAGAGACAGAGTGATAGAGACTGAGATAGACAAGGATAGAGACAGAGAGACAGAAAGGTAAAGAGAATGGAAATGAAGGAGAGGGAATGAGAAACAGTAGGAGAGAGAGAGGGAGACAGAGACAGAGAGAGAGAGATTCACAGAGATACAGAGAGAGATGAAGAGAAAGAGAAAATGGAAAATGAGAGAGAGGGAGAAAATAAGATTGACAAAGAAAAACAGTGGGGAGAGATGCCCCAAAACAGAGATGGACAGAATGAGAATATAGAAGAGAGGGAAAGGGAATAAGATGAGAGACAGAGACAGAGACATATAGAAAGACAGAGACAGATAGAGAGATAGAAACAGAAACACATAAGAGAGATGGAGAGACAGAGAGGGAGAAAGAGACAGAGACAAAGAGATAACCAGAGACAAAGAAAGAGAGAAAGAATGGAAATATGGAAGACAAAATGACAGACTAGGAGAGGAGGGAGACAGACAATGAAAGGATGAAAAGTGGAAGATAGAGAATGAGAGAGAAGGAAATAGAGACTGACAGGAAAGAGTCAGAAAGAGACAATGTGAGAGACAGAAAGGGGGGAAGAGAGGAAAGAGAGATAAAGAATAAGGATGGGAAGAATGAGAGAATGAAGAAAGACGAAGGGGAAGGAGAGGGAGGAGGAAGAGAAAGAAGGGAAGAGATAAAGACTAGGGATATAAGGAATGGGAGAACAAACAAAAATCATACACACGACAACCCTTGGTACCTCAAAATGGCTGGGAAGGCACAGCCTGTGCCAAGGTGGTTTTACAGATTGGCACCCAGCCAGCACGAAGCATTTGGGATTAAACTGGATTTCCTTACCCAACCTCAGAACAGACTGGGGTTAGCAGTTCCTTCTATGATGAGTCATGTAACAAGGGCACTGCCTCCTCCCCATCCAGCCCTTCTGCCCTGTTCTCTCAGATTTCTTGGAGGTCTGGGAATGGCACCATATGGAGAGGCTGGGTTGAGGAATGAAGAGAAGGATGAGTGAGAAAAAACAGGAAACTATAGTGAATGGGAATCTTATCTGATGAAACAGTTCAGTCAACCACCACAACAGAATGCAATCCAATTTAAAAACAGTTATTAAATGCCTATTATGTACAAGGCACTGTGCTCAGTACTGGGCATACAGTGGCAGAAGCAGCCTCATCACTCCCAGTAGCACCTGTCTGCAGGGACCTTGTGCTCTACTGGGGCAGGTGGCAGGGATGGAGGAGGTACTGTACACAGAGAAGTAGAACTACAGTAATTTGAGGAGGGCCAGGGAGCTAACGACTGGGAGATTGGGGGCAGCTTCCCTAAGAAGACAGCATCTGAACAGAGCTTTGGAAAAAAGGAAGACATGGATGGATTCTGAGAGGGGTAGCTAAGGGATGAATGCATTGCAGATATTGGGGAGAGTTTGAGGCAGGAGATCATATATTAAGTTGAGGAAACAACTAATAGTTGACCTCTTCCCTCCCTTCATTTCCATTATTTCATCTCTAACATGAAGAAAATAATGATGCTTACCTCACAGGTTATTGTGAGGATCAGGCGAGAATATTTGTAAAGTTCGTAGAACAGTGTCTAACACATTGTCGAGTTATTTTGCTTGTGTCTGACTCTTGGTGATCCCAATTTGAGTTTTCTGGGCAAAAATACAGGAATGGTTTGCCATTTCCTTCTCCAGCTCATTTTACAGATGAGGAAACTGAGGCAAACAGGGTAAGTGACTTGTCTAGGGCCACACAGCTAGTAAGTATCTGAGGCTGCATTTGAACTCAGGTCTTCCTGACTCTAGGCCCTGTGACACTGAGCTTTCCTATGTCTAGCACATAGTAGGTTCTTAATAAATACTCATTTCCTTCCTTCCTTCTTGTTTCATTCAGAGTGAGATGCCTCAGTTAGGACCAGTTCCACTCTCTATATTCTTAGTGTCTGATTTACTATTTGTAAAGATCCCTTTTGCTCTGATTCCTTGCCAAGCTTCCCCCCTTCCCCAGGCCCATCCTCTCCAACCCACCTGGGCTGGGGAGCTGGGGTTAGTTCAGTCTTGACCATTTTTGTGTCATGGACCCCTTGGGCAGTCTAGTGAAGTGTATGAATCCATTCTCAGAAAAATGTTCTTAAATCCACAGGACTACAAAGGATTCCAATTAACTTGAAATAAAGTTATCAAAATCTATACCAAAAAACCCCTCTGAAGTTCTAGGACTCCAGGTTAAGAACCCTTGGTACTATTAGATGGAGGGTATATTCTACCAGTGGATTGGTTGCTGCTGTTCTCAAAGAGGACCTTGACATCAGGGAGATGATTCCATGACTTGCAAGTGACTTGGATTTAAGTGAGGAAGGGCTGTGCAAGGTCACCAGCTTCACTTTCTCCCCTGGAGCCATCTGGATCCAGTGGCCAGATGCAGGTCAGGACAACTGGAGATGACCCAGACTGCACTGGGGGACCTTGGCCTTTTGAAGCTAAGGTCTTTAACAGGTCTCAGTTTGACTGAGGCCATGCCCATTCAGTGATTAAGGCTTTAGAAGGAATGAGGCAGAGAAATAGCTTGTCACTGGACTCAGCTCTGGAAGAGAAAGCCCTCCCTCACTTGAATCTAATTCACCAGTGGTTTGGGCAAATCAGAGAGAAAGAGTGAGCTCTTTCTCATTCCTCCCCAAATGCTACTGCCAGCAGTTATCAGCCTGCTAGTTCTTTAACCTTCGATGCCTTTCTGGTGACAAACATCCTGGCTGGGAAATTCCCCTTGCTGGGCAGAGCCTAAATGCTGCCAGGGGTATGGCTAATGAGCTCCTAGCTTTTGGCTCTGGCCAAGAAAGCTTCAGCCCTTTCCTCTTCTCCTGCTTGGGAACCCCCTAGAGGAGCCCTGGAAGTTGTCCCTGTGTTCTTGCTCCCCATGCTGTGAGCAGACCCCTCCCCTCCCTCTTCCCCCTTTAACCCTTGTCTCCTCTCCCTGGCAGAGCTCCTTTGTAGTGCTCTGAAGGCTGATGTGATTAATGGG
The DNA here is from genome assembly GCA_028627135.1 of Pseudochirops cupreus. NCBI lineage: Eukaryota > Metazoa > Chordata > Mammalia > Diprotodontia > Pseudocheiridae > Pseudochirops > Pseudochirops cupreus. The sequence goes on along the minus strand of CM053584.1, from coordinate 145,660,279 downwards.
GTCTGGACACATCCTTCTTCCCCTAATCTAGAGACTACTCCAGCTGTGTCAACACCCTTCCTCCTCTGGCTTCTGTGATAGAAGTGAATGAATGACCAAGGGGGAAAAAAAGTCCCAAGCATTTAGTAAGGGCTTACTATGTGCCAAGCACTGTGCTGAGCACTAAAGTTACAAATACTAAAGAGTGTCGCTGCCCTCAAAGAGCGTATATTCTTTTTAAAAAAAAAACCTTTATTTTCTTTTTAACAGGCATTTATTTTCTCTCTCACTTCCCCCCAAAAAACCGAAACTCCTTGTAATATATATGCATATTCAAGCAAAATAAATTAGGAGCTTGCATTCTAACAGGGGGAGACAGCCCAGATAGGGGAATGGTGGCTGGCGGGGGGGGGGGGGGGCCGGGGGAGGGGTGCTTTGATTAGTGTGGCCCTAGGGGAGCAGGTCAATACAATCCCTCTAGGACCAAATGGCAGAGCTGATTTGATCATGGTTCATAGGATCCTAGACCTTAGGACTGTAACTTAGGGCTGGAAGGGACCTTAGAGGCTTTGGTGTCCAAGTTCCTTGTTATAGAGATGAGAAAACCAAAGTAGGGAGAGGTTGTAACTTAGCCAGAGTTACACAGAAAGTGTCAGATGATTTTGCATATTATGTATTTTATATATATTTTATAATGATTTTCTGATCCTTATACCGCTTGATATTTTTGGATCATGGCAATTATTTTTCTTGGCCTCATCCAATGGAGAGGTAGATTGTCAGTCTTGCAACTAACAGGTAGAAGGAGGGATAGGGCTACATCAGTCAGGTGTTCCACGTATGTGGACTAGGCCAGACTCCAGGATTGTCTTGTTTTTAATTTTGTCCTGGTGCATGATGGTTCCATATGTGTACCAGGTCAGGTCCCGACCACTCTTAAGATCTTTTATTTTTTAATTCAATTTTATTTTATTTTCAGATCTGCATCCCACTTCTCCCTCCCTCTTCCCCCCCACCCTCTCAACCATGTTGGAGAAAGCAAGAACAACACAATCCTTGTTATAAACACACAGAATCTTTTTTTTTCTTTTGCTTTTTGGAGGGGGTAAGGCAGGGCAACTGGGGTTAAGTGACTTGCCCAAGGTCACACAGCTAGTAAGTGTTAAGTATCTGAGGCTGGATTTGAACTCAGGTCCTCCTGACTCTAGGGCCGGTGTTCTACTCACTGTGCCACCTAGTTGCCCCAATATATACATGTATAGTCAAGCATAACAAATTTCCATATTGGCCACGTGTAAAAAAAAAATCTCAGTCTACACTGGGTCCGTCACCTCTCTATCTGGAGGTGGGTAGCATGTTGACATGTTTCACCTTGAGGCCTCTGAAATTGTGGCTGGTCATTGTGTTGATCAAAGTTCCCAAGTCTGTCAGAGTTATTTGTTTTTATGGCATTTCTGTTATGTATAATTTCTTTTTTTACTGGTTCTGTTCACTTTCCTCTGCAACAGTTCATACAAGTCTTCCCAGGTTTTTCTGAAACCACCCCCTTCATTGTTTCTTAAAGCACAGTAGTATACCATCAATAAACAATAACTTGTTCAGTCATTCTCCAATTGCTGGGCACCCCCTCAGTTTCCAATACTCTGGCATCACAAAAAATTGTCATAAATATTTTTGTAACTAATGGGTCCTTTCCCACTTTCTTGGATCTCTTTGGGGCATGAACTTAGTTCACTCATAGAATCTTAGAGTTACAGGTATCCTTTCTATAAGCCTCCCTGACAGGTATAGATGGGCAGCCTGATACAGCTGATGAGTTCTAGACTTAGAGTCAGGAAGACCTGACTCCATTCAGTCCTGTCTCAGACACTTACTAACTGTATATTGAGAATATGATATTTTCTGAGTCTCAGGCTCTTCATCTATACAATGAGAAAACAGTACCTACCTCACAGGGCTGTTGTGAAGATCGAATGAGATGATGTGTGTAAAAAGGATGGCTAATCTTAAAGAGCTATAAAAATTGAGCACACACAGTTGCTAAACATTTGCTGAACCTTTCCAGTGATGGGAAGCTTATTACTTGGTAAGGCAATTAATTTCTTTTTTGGACAGCTCTTATTAGAAATTCCTGCCTTGCTGTTCAGTCGTTTTTTCAGTCATGTCTACCTCTTCACGATCTCAATTGGGATTTTCTTGGCAAAAATATTAGTTTGCCATTTCCTTCTTCAACTCATTTGATAGCTGAGGAAACTAAGGCAAGCAGGGTTAAGTGACTTGCCCAGGGTCACACAGCTAGTAAGTGTCTTCCTGACTCCAAGCTTGGCACTCTGTCCACTGTGCCCCTAATGGCCTCCTTGTACTGAGCCTTTCTATTTGCCCTTCCATAACTTCCATCCATTGGTTTTCTGTCTGCAATGATATAGAGTGAAATTTAATCTCTCTGCCACAGGACAGCTCTTTAAATATTTAAAGATAGGTATCATCACCTTCCTAAATGATCTTTTCTTCAGACTAACCATCCAAAGTTCCTTGAAACAATCTTCATAGGACAGTCTGATTCAGGCTGGTACAGTGGTTTGGGCTCAGAAATGGAATGAAATGAGATATTCTAGACCAGTGGTTCTCAACCTGTGGGTTGCAACCCCTTTGAGGGTTGAATGACCCTTTCACAGGGGTTGCCTAAGACCATTGGAAAACACATATTTCTGATGGTCTTAGGAACCGAGACACCGCTCCTCTATCCGTTTCCAGGAGGGTCTGCCCACATGCAGATACATCCACATGCAAGTATTAAAGGGTCGTGGCATTAGGAAGGTTGAGAACCCCTGTTCTAGACTGTCCAGTACTTAACAAAGAAGTTTATCTTACAATAGTATGGAAAGAATACTCAGCAAGGATACAACACCAGTTCAATTTGTTTCTATATGGTCAGCAGAATTTGTTGTGTCAAATGGGTATGGCAATGGGACAGTCACCAGGTCACCAGGACACTGAACTTTTCTTGGGCTAGTCTTTTTAGGCCTTAGGCAATAGGGAAACCATGTCAATGGCTCATACCTTAGCCCCCTAAGTCAAACAAGACTCAAAGACAACCTTTCTGACTGGGGGAAGAAAATAAATTAATCTACCTTTCATAGTAGGGGCCATAGTAGATATCACTACTCATGGTATTTTGACATTGTTGCTTATCCTCTGTTCTCAAAGAGGACCACAGCATCAGGTAGGTGATACCATCACCACCACCACCATCACTACCACCACCATCATCACCACCACCACCACCACCATCACCACCACTACCACACCACCACCATCACCACCACCACCACCACTATCACCACCACCACCATCATCACCACCACCACCATCACCACCACCACCATCATCACCACCACTACCACCACCACCATCACCACCACCACCACCACCAACTCAATTCACCAGTCTCTTATCAGTCTTTATTCTACTTGACTTCTCTATAAATATTAATACTCTGGACCATCCTCTTCTTCTAAATACTCTTCTCCCTTGGTTTCCATGGGCACTGTTCTGTCTATGCATGCTTCTTACTGTACCTATCTGTCCTTTCCTGTCTCTTCTGCTTGAGTTTTTTTTTTTTTTTATCCTATTTCCATTCACTCTGCATGGTGCTCCTTGAGGTCGTGTCCTCGGTCCTTGCCTTTGCTCTCTCTTGTAATGTCTCCTTTTGTCTTGTCACCTACTGGGTTCAATTACCATCTCTATACTGGTGACTCCCAAATCCAGCCATAATCTCTCTCCTGAACACCAGTCTTGCATACCAACTGCTTGATGGATACAGAATCTTCTGCAGGTATTTCCAATTCAACATAACCTCATTTTATTTTTCCAAAAGGATCCCTCCTTCAAACTTCCTCATTTCTTTTGAGAGCATCGCCCTCTTTCTAGGTACCTATGTTCACTATTTTGGTGTCACCCTTTACTCCTTCCTCTCCCTCATCACATATACAATCAATCGTCAAGTCTCATTAATTCTAACTCCCTTCAGCTTCTACCCTGGTATCCTTTCTTATCAGGGATATTGCAACAGCCTCATAACTGAAGTTCTTGCTTCCAGTGTCTGTTGTCTATTCTTTTATCCACACTACTGTCAGATCAATAGTCCTAAACAAAGATCCAATCATGTCACTTTCCCACTCAAAAATTACAGTGGTTCACTATTACCTCTAGGATTTAATATACATATTTATGCAGGCTATGTGTACTTGGTGGGCAACCCAGGTGATTCTAGTGGTCACTGTTGGGAGGGAGAACACAGGGGTAAGACTGGTCTGAGGAAAAGATCATCTGGAATGTAGCTACCAAGAGTGGGTAAAGGGGTGGAGAAAGAATCACTAGAAAAGTCTACAGAAAAGCAGAAAGTCATTTAATTAATTAGAAAACAAAGTGATATATAGTTTTTCCATTGTATCAGAGGCAGTTCTTGGACCCAGGTGTTCCTTACTCTAAGGATGGCCCTCTATCCATGATTCCATATTGCCCTTCATTACATGTTGTACTTCTAATAATATGTTTTAAGATTGCCTTAGTTGTACACAAAGGCACTAGCCACTTGGTTTTGCTAGAAAGTATTCAATGCACCTCCAGCAAAACCAAGTATTCAATGAACCTAGGGCAGCTAGACGGTATAGTGGATACAACGCTGGGCTTGGCATTAGGAAGACTCATCTTCCTGAGTTCAAATCTAGCTTCAGGCACTTATTAGCTCTGGGCAAGTTACAACCCTATTTGCCTCAGTTTCTTCATTTATAAAATGAGCTGGAGAAGGAAATGGCAAACCACTCTGGTATCTTTGCCAAGAAAACTCCAAATGGGGTCATGAAGAGATGGACATGACAATTCAGGGCGCCTGGGGGAGGGGTTTGGGCTTCCCAGAGGCTGCAGTATCTCCGTGGCCCATTAGCCTATACCACCAATGGGGAACTTGTGACCTCAAGGCCTCATGTGGCCTTCTAGGTCCTCAAATGCAGTCCTTTGACTGAATCCAAACTTCACAGAACAAATCCCCGAGATAAAAGATTTGTTCTGTAAAACTTGGACTCAGTCAAAAGGCCACATTTGAGGACCTAGAGGGCCATGTGTGGTCTCGAGGTCACAATTGCCCCACCCCTGCATACACTCAGCCTGCTTTGAGGGGCAGAAGTTGACTACATTTAATTGTAATCTTAGGGGTACAGAAATTAAATCCTATTCTAAATATTTTGAAAAAGACAACTTATGGCTGTAGAGACTTCATTCCCAATATATAGAGAACCTTCTCCTGTTTGTTAATTAACCTCATTCATTAGACTGCAGTGATTTACTTTTCAGGGGTGACAATGATTTATTTATTTATTTTTAAAAATTTTATTATTTATTTTATTTTATTTTAATTTATTTTAGTTTACATCATTCATTTCCACGAGATTTTGAGTTACAAATTTTCTCCTCATCTTTCCCCTACTCCCCTCAAAACAGTCATGCCCTTGTATAACCCCTCCCCCAATCTAATCTCTCCTATGTCCTCCCCCATCACTCCTCTAACTTTCCGATAGGTCAGGATGGATCTCCCTTCCACAGTGCCTGTGAATCTTAAGTTCCAGTTGGATGTAGTTAATAATAATAGTAATAATACTTGTATATATAGGTATATATATATATATACGTATATATATATATATATATACATATATTTTTTTAACATTTGATTATAGAACTTTAAATTCTAGATTCTTTCTCTTCCTCCCTCGTCAGCCACCCCCACTGGAAGGGTGACAATGATTTATTAAAGTACATTAAAATAAAATGGTAAAGTAACTGCCTTGTGGAACCTGTCATGGAATCATCCTCCTCCAGCCTCCTTCCCTGTCTACATAACGGTCATGGATAAAATTCAGTAAAGGGGAGTGGGTATTTAGATGTACCAGGACTAGCTCTGTGAACACTGGAGGCATAAAAGAGAAGTACTGGGGGTAAGAATTGGTCTTCTGGCCCATCTCACTAGTTAAGATTTATGGCAGCTGCTGTCCAGTTATTCTCTGGCCTTGCCTTTGGCTGCCAACCTCTCTTGCTGCTCCATTGTATTCAGTACACCTCTCTAGGATCTAGCTTGAGTCTCACTATTCCCCTTTATGCACCCACCATTCCAGTCAAACTAGCCTGCTAATTGTTCTCTATCCATGAAATTCTATCTCCCACCTCCACATCTTTGCACCATGTCTGGAATGTGCTTCTTCCTCCCTTCTGCCTCTTAGAAACCCTATCTTCCTTCAAAGCATAGCTCCGGGGCCATTGCCTACAAAAGGCCTTTCCTGATTCCCCTACTCCCTTCTTAGTACTCTCTCCATCATGAAATTACTTTGTATAAACTCATATTTACTTCTCTAATAATAATCATAGCTAGCATTTATGTAATACTTAACCATGTGCTGAGATTTGAAAAATATTGTCTCATTTGTTCCTCACAACAGCCCTGGGAGGTAGGTACTGTTATTAGACCTATTTTACAGATGAGGAAATTGAGGCAAACAGGATTTAAGTGGCTCATCCAAGGTCATACAGCTGTCTTTTTTGCATGTTGTAGGTCTTTTCCCCACTTCCCTAAAATATAAGTTCCTTGAGGGCCCAGATTGTTTCTTTTTTCTTTTTCTTTTATCTTTGTATCCAGAGCAACTAGCACAGTGCCTTGGGATATAGTAGGTGCTTAATAAATCCTTATTTAGAGGAGCAGGCAGACTTCATAATAACCTGGAGAGACTTATATAAACTGATGCTGAGTGAGGAGAGCAGAACCAGGAGAACATTGTACACAATCAGACACAATGTGTATGTGACGACCAACTTCAACAGACTGGGCTCCTCTCGGCAATGCAAGGTCAGAAGACAACTATCAAAGACTCATGATGGAAAGAGGTATACACATCCAGAGAAAGAAGTACAGTGTCTGAATGCAGAGTAAAGCAAAGTACTTGCTCTCTCTCTTTTGTTTTGTGTTTTGTCCCTTCTCTATCATTGTTCACCCCATTGGTTATAATCCTTCTTTTTTTTTTTCAGTTGCTATGGTATTCTTTTATTTTATTTTATTTTTGTTTTTTTCTTTTAAATGACTTCTTTATTTACTTTTAGTTTATGAGATTCAGTTCCATATTCACTTGAGTTTTAGATTTTCTCCCCTCCCTCCCCCCCCCATGGTGGCATGCAATCATGT
>CM053584.1:145618302-145652572 GCA_028627135.1 Pseudochirops cupreus | reverse complement strand
AAAAAAAAAAGAGAATGTTGAAAACTAAAAAAAGAAAAAGAAAAAGCTGCCACAGGCAAATAGTACAAATGGAAGTACCACTGACAGAACACAAATGGGGAAACAAACTCTGACCAACACACTTGGACCAGGAGAATACTGAAAGTCTCAAGAAACTGTACAGTTCTCTGTCGGGGAGTTGGGAAAATGGGAGAGCTATTGTTATTTTTCCATGGACAAACCCTATATATTTTCTCTTTTATCTTGGTACCTGCCAGGTGTTGCATGATCCTAACTGTAGTTCCTTGATACTTGAACTCTTTCATTCTGGATACTTGCAGTGTTTTCTGTGTCCTGGCAGTTCTGGAATTTGACTATGACATTTCTAGGAATTTTCATTTTTGAGTTTCTTTTAGGAGGTGACTAGTGGCTTCTTTCTTTTTTCGTTTTGCTCTTTGGTCTAATAAATCTGGACAATTTTCATTATGATTTCTTAAAATATGGTATGTGGTGTTTGGAAGGGTTTGTGGTTTTTAGGAAATGTAATTACTCTTACTTTTTCTCTCCTTGACTTGTACTCCCTGACAGTTGTTTTTGATATTAGATTCTTTCTCTTTTCTTCTAGTCTTTCAATCTTCTAACTTTATTCTAATATTTCTCATTGTCTCATGGAATCATTGAACTGATTGGTTCATTCTAATTTCCAGAGCATCAACTATTTGGGTAATGTTTTCTATTTTTTACTTCTATACACACACACACACACACACACACACACAAATACACACATATACACATACATAAACACACACATAGATGTATATGCATATGTGTATATAAACACATGTGTGTGTATTATGTATCTATACACACACATAACAGGGAACTGGCCACTGAGCCCAGTCCTTATGAATATGCATAGAATTCTGGAACTGGTTCTCATCTGTTAACCATGAAGTAAGAGAGACCCATTTTGATTGACTAGGAATGCCTTCAAAAGCTCTACTAGCAAATAGAGGCTTCATCTCTCTCTTGGTTTGACCCATTCTCTTTCTGACTGATAGCATCTGATGAGTGATAATGTTGTAAGGAGAAAGAACTCAGGGTTTCTCTCTCTCTCTCTCTCTCTCTCTCTCTCTCTCTCTCTCTCTCTCTCTCTCTCTTTCTCTCTCTCTCTCTCTGGCTGACATGTGTCCATGAAGATGGGCCTTGATTCTTTGCCTTACTATTTGTTCCTTTGTTTTAGGTGAATAAAGTTAAGTTAGAGAATATGATCTTGAGAGTTTTGAAAGGTCAGGAGAGTGAATTACTTAAGGCTCAGGATTTTGGAAATTGCATTATCTGAGCCCATTTTCCTTAGAGACTGAAGTCTATAGAAGACAATGTGCTCATAAGGTATTGTAAAAATCCCTTTGTAAAAACAAATTGATATTAATTGGTTAAATGGAACTGAGATGCTAGTCACTGGTGACTAACAATGGGAAGAACACATCTAGAATGGGAGCTCAAGCTGTTATCAATATAAGGAGATATCTCAATCCCTCAGTAATACCCCTAGAATCCTGATGTTGCCAGAATGAGACCAAAGAGGACCCGCCACACCAGTTTGGTAACCTTGTCAAGAAAAAAAAAATAGGTCAGGTAGCCCAGCTCCATCTTTTCTTAATGGAATCATGCCACGCCCTTGTTATCACAACCTCCTTTTAAAAATGATCTCCAACCACCTCTTGAATAAGTATTTCTGGTATTTTCCTGGGAATGAAGGTGAAGCTCACTGGCCAATAATTTGCAGATTCCATTCTTTACCCTTCTTTGAAAACTGACACAGAATCTTCCCTTCTCAAGTCCTAGGGTACCTCTCCCATGTTCCATGATCCTTCATGTATCAAGTCCATTAGCTCTTTTGTTCCACAAAGCAGTAGTGCATCTGCGCCAAGTGCCTTGAATGCATTAAAAGTAACTAGGTGTTTTCTTACTCCTTCCTTAATTATCTTCAGTATCAACTCCCTGTTGGCCATTTCTATTCTATTTCCAGTACAAAGGCCATTTTCCTTGGCAGAAAAAAGAGAAGCAAAATAAAATCTGAGTTCTGCCTTAAACTCTGTTGACAGTTATCATTCCGTTCACCCCAAAGTAGTGGTCCTATCCTGTTGAAATAGAACCTAGAAGTAATTAAAGATGTGGTTGAATTGTTCCACTGGAGATATTTGCTCCTTTTGAGTGGAAATTCTGCTCAAGGATCTGGTATTGTGGAGATGGCCCCAATCCAGTCATTTTCTTTTAGCAAAGGACTGTGCACATTCCATCGCATTTACTCCGATTTGCTCAGGACATCCAAACACAGGGAGTGAGGGAGGGCACTATTAAGATGTGGGTAATTGGCAGAGGTAGAGAAGTTTCCATGGATCTTGGATCCCATTCTGGGGTCACTGCTCTGGGTGTCATCAACAAGTCTAAGGCATGGGGAACAGAGAAGAAGGAAAAGGAAAGAAAAAGAAAGTAGGAGAGGAAGGGAGGAAGGCAAGAAAGAGAAAGAAGGAGGGAGAGAAAGAAGAACTTAGAAAATGAATAGTCCTTGAGGGCCACTCACAGTAACTTCAGAGGTTACTCAGTACAGCACTGAGGCCACAGTTAACTCATCTGAGTCTGGACATGCACCAGCCTGAAGGATGGAGAGAGCTTCCCCCAACCCCTTCCAGTTCTTAAACCCTATGCTTCTATGCTGCTGACAAAAAAAGAGATACAAGTATGTGTAAGAGACATTTAATAGTGCATTAAAGTTTGCAAGGCACTTTCCCTAAGTAATCTCATTTGAGATTCACGACACCCCGGGGACATAGGTAGGCTAAGTACTTTTATTTTTATTCTTATTTTACAGATGAGGAAATAGAGTCTTGGAGAGGGAGGTGGTTTGCCTACCACCATTCAGCTAGTAAGTGTCAGAAGCCAGATTCAAACCAAAGTCTTTCTCCAAGTCTAGCCCTCTAGTTAGCTACTATTCTATGCTTCTTCTAGACCAGTGTCCACTGCAGTATTTACCTGACTAATTCATAATAAAGGGAAGTAGGAGGGGAAAAACCTTGTTCTCCAGAGAAAAGAGCAATCTGGGGTCTGAATATCTCAGAATACCTGTGTATAATGATAAGATTTTCTCTATAAAACCTCAAAGTCTCCATTTTCTTGGGCCAGTATAGACACAGCTGGTTAGTAAGTTTTCACCTCTGTCCAGATATTCAGAGGTGTTCTGGCCTTCTCCCTCCCCCCCCAAAAAAAATCCCCCCCACCCCATCTCCAGACATGTGACACCTGTATTATTGCTAAGGGTTAGAAAGCTCACGAATCAATAAAACCCATTAATGAGTGTTGGTACCTCGAAGGCTACAGATAAATCCCTTCTACTCAGTGAGTTCAATCCCATAAAACAGCTCTCTCCTTTCCATTCGAGCCTTCATTTGATAGAAAATGTGGAGAAATTCTAAAAAGGTGACTTACTAATTGCCTGTAAAATAAAAGGCAGATGGAAGCTTTATTACAGTTGAAGGAAGTCGGTAATATTAAGGTAAAATGTCAAATAACAATTGATTTTCCCCAGACATAAAGATGTGATTTATGGCTTCCTAGTTACTACAAACGAGAAATTATTTGAAGTTCTAAAAAGTATGAGGTGAAATAAAGATTAAATAGAAGATGAAATCATAGAAGTTTCTCTGGGAGGTGACTTAAATGCCCCTGGGAGAGAGGATTCATGCAGTCAGGGCCTGAGACAGTGAGTCAGGGGGATGACTAAGGGGAGATTTAGAGAAGTCCGCAGGGGTCTCTGCAGTAGTGTTTGCTTTGCAGATAAGAATTTAGAAAGGGGAAATGGGAGTTAAGAAGGGTAGTGAAGGTGAGAAAATGATTAAGCAAAGTAGAAATTAGGAGAAGTAGCCTTTCAGGGGAGGTGGGGTTTAGGAGCTGTGGGAATTCAGAGATGGGGATTATTGAAGCAAGAGGTTAGAGGAAATAGAGAATGTGGGAGATAGGGTTTGCTGACATAGGAATGTGTGAGACAGAGGTTAGGGAAAGTGGTGATTGAAAGAATTGGAGTTTAGGGATTATTCTATTGAGTCTAAGGAAATAGAGGTATCAAGTGAGAAGTAGGTCCTTTATATATGAAGGTACCTGTTGTCTTTCTCCTCTTTGTCTCTCTACCCTTCTCCACTAATTCCCCACCACATAGCTTTAAGACAGTTTTTATTCTATAATCACAACCCTCCCAACCAGGCTGGCTACCTTAACTACCTTTACCTCTGTGTCTGAGGCTCCCCTCCTGACATAGAAGACCTAGGTGCATTTTGGATCTTCTCACTTCTCTTGATCATTGTCTCTCTGACAGATGATTTGTAAGTGCTGGTATCTGGCACTTCCTGGGAGTAGCCACCCATTCTCCTTATGAGCACAGTTTCACAAGGATTGAAACATGAAAATTTTTATTTGCAATCAAAATATGTAGGAATTGCAACTTTTTGTCAAGATGGCCACATGAAAAATCACAAGAAGCCCAATTCTCCCACTTCTACTCCAACAATTATCTAAAAGAAATGCCTTGCAAACTTTAATGCACTGTTAAATGTCTCTTACACGTACTTGTATCTCTTTTTTTGGTCAGCAGCATAGAAACATAGGGTTCAAGAACTGGAAGGGGTTGGGGGAAGCTTTCTCCACCCTTCAGGCTGGTGCATGTCCAGACCCAGATGAGTTATCTGTGGCCTCAGTGCTGTCCTGAGCAACCTCTGAAGTCATTGTGAGTGGCCCTCGAGGACTATTCATTTTCTAAGTTTTTCTTCTTTCTGTCCCTCCTTCTTTCTCTTTCTTACCTTCCTCCCTTCCTCTCCTAGTTTCTTTTTCTTTCCCTTCTGACTATCAGAGCTATAAAAAGTGTAGTGAGGGCAGTTAGGTGGCGAAGTAGATAGAGTGCCAGACTTGGATTCAGGAAGACTCATCTCTCTGACTTCAAATCTGACCTCAGACACTTACTAGCTATGTGACCCTGGACAAGTCACTTGTTTGCCACAGTTTCTTCATTTTGTAAAATGAGCTGGAGAAGGAAACGGCAAACCACTCCAGTATGTCTGCCAAGAAAACCCTGCGAAGGATCACAAAGATTCATACACAAATAAACAACGACAAAACATAATGGTCTGCCTTAGGAGGGAGTGGTGCCTCTCTCATTGAAGGTCTGCAAGCAGAGGTAAATCAGGTAAGTTATAACAGGGATTGTAGATAGATAGACAGACGGACGGACACAGATATATGTGTGCATATGTATGTATGTATACACGTATATATTGTATTTTTAGACAGATAGATAAAATGTAATCTCCTTGACAGCAGAAACTGTTTCTATTATTAGTCTTTGTATCCTCGATGCCTAGCTCATAGTAGGTGCTTATGTAATGCTTTTGATTGGTTGACTGACCAGAGAGCCCTTGAGAGCCCTTTCAACTATAAATTCTGTCACTCTGAGACAGGAGTCCGAAGAGACCGGTAGGCTGCTGAGACAATCCAGCACCAGCACCTCAGAGAGGTGATGTTGGAAAAGCACTGAGTGCAAGGAATCCAGGATCCAAGATCCAGGGTTCTATCCCAGTTCTATCACTGATTTTCTGCACATACTCAAGCAAGTAACTCCTCTCTGGGACTCAGTTTCTATGTCGGTAAAATAAGAGGTTGCATTACAAGACCTCTAAGGTACCATCTAGTTTTGACATGCTATGGTTCTAAGAGCAATTCAACCTCTATTTCAGACAAAGCCTCGAGCTAAAATGAAAGTCCAATGTGCAAAGCAACATGCTACGGAACAAAACTATGTTCATGCTCGTCAGTCAACAACCATTTTAAAAGCACCTAGCAGGCACTGTGCTAAGCACTTTACAAACATTATCTTATTTGATCCTCACAACAGCCCTGGGAGGTGAGTGAGTTGGTTGAACTGGCCAGTGGATTCAGATTCTGCAAGCAAGGAGAGGTACCTGGAATACTGACTGCCACAACTGTTTATTAGCCTTGCAGGGGAAATTATAAGGGTGGGAATGACGGGGCAGTGCAGTCCACCAGAACATCGTGGTGCACACACACATACACTCATGCACACATGCACTCATACACATTCACACATGCACACACATGCATGCGTACACAAGCACACATATGCACACACACATTTCACACACACACCCACTCTCAGTACAGGTTGAATACAAGAGCGTAGGAGGACAGAAAGCACTCATCCCCACTGAGTCACAAGGCCTGTCAGTGGGCGGTCTCCAGTAGCCCTGTGCTGTTTCATTCCCTCCCAGGGCTTATTGGCCCAGAGCTTTCACAGGTAGGTTTTTCGAATGATGTCAGTGTTCCCTCCTGGTCCCTTATTGCTAAGAGTGAGAGCCCAGGCTGTTGGCTTTCTCCACGCTCAGTAAGTGCTATTATCACCCTCAATTTACAATTGAAAAAAATGAAGGTTGTGAGTTGCCCAGTGACACACAGCTAATAAGTGTTTGAGGCTAGATTTGACCTCCTGCCTGCCAGACCAACATTCTACCCACTGAGCCGCCAAAATACCGCTAGAAAGAAGCCTTTCTTTTTTCAAAGAAAGGCAAAAACAAGCAAACAAAAAAGTAAGTAATGTGCAAACATACAAATAAGATATAGAAAGAACTAATTGGGGCAGCTAGGTGGCACAGTGACTAGAGCACTAGCCCTGGAGTCAGGAGGACCTGAGTTCAAATCCGACCTCAGACACTTAACACAAAACTAGCCATGTGACCTTGGGCAAGTCACTTAACCCCAATTGCCCTGCCTTCCCCCCTCCAAAAAGCCAAAAAAAAAAAAGATTAATTGGAAATAAAGGTGGAGGGAAGGGAATACACATTTAGATAGCACCCATTATGCTTCCAGGAATTGTGCCAAGCACTTGACAAATATTATCTCATTTGATTCTCACAACAATCCTAGGAGGTTTGTACTATTATTACCCTCATTTTACAGCTGAGGAAACTGAGGCAAATGGAAGGTAAGTGACCTGCCCATGGTCCCACAGTTAGTAGGTGCCTAAGGTCACATTTGAACTCAGGTCTTCCTGACTCCCAGCCAGCACTCTGTCCACTGACTTCTTGTAGAAGGTGGCAGATGCTTTATAGTCATAGACAGTATTTTGTTGATGTGGTAACAAAAATAATTCAATACTATCAATTTCTCTGATTTATGCAATAGCCACTCTCTGTAAAACTTAGAACTTGAATGTGCCCTATTTGCTTCGTGTGTGATTTTCAAAGTTCTTTTGTTCTGCCATCCAGCAGCATTTGCCCACAGTGATGATTTTGTTTTTCAGTAGTTTTCAGTAGCATCTGACTCTTCATGGCCCCATTTGGAGGGTTTTCTTGGCAAAGATACTGCAATGATTTGCTATATTCTTCTCTGGCTCATTTTACAGATGAGGAAACTGAGGTAAACAGGGTTAAGTGACTTATGTAGGGTCACCCAACTAGTAAGTGTCTGAGGTCAGTTTTAACTCAGGTCTTCCTGACCAGACATTCTATTCACTGAGCCAGTGATGATACCTCTGTATAATTTTGTTGTTTTCTTTTTAAACAGTTCCAAATGTGTTTGGAGTATTTGGAAAGAGCGAGAAAGAAAGGGGGGGAGGGGGAAGGGACCATGTGCCTCTAGAATCATGTTGTGTAACCAGAAAAGCCCAGCAATAAAACTTGCCGAATTGAAGAATCTGCTTTAAACTTAATCCTTAGCAGTGGAAAATCAAGAGATTTAGTTAGCAAAGAAATCTCTCAGACTAGTACTGATCCTCCAGGAGACCTGAGAGGTGGGATGAGGCCATATCAAATGACCCAGCTGGAAAGAAGACAGTCACAGGACCGAATGAAAGCTTATGCCAGCATTACAGAGAGAGAAACCAAAGCAGTAGCTTTTCCCAGCCTTTTCTAACCCAGGAGAAGAAAGAGCAAGGAGCTAGAGAGGTACAAACTTGCAAATCTCAGCCTCAGACACTTAACACTTATAGTTGTGTGACCTTGGACAAGTCACTTAACCCCAATTGCCCTGCCTTCCCCGAGAGAGAGAGAGAGAGAGAGAGAGAGAGAGAGAGAGAGAGAGAGAGAGAACTTAACTTGAAACAAGTTTTTCAATAATAGATGAACAGTTTACAGACAGAGGCAGTTGGATTCTCAACAGCTCTCAACTGATGATGACAACAAAATTAAGTGACTTAAGGCTTTTAATGTCAAGTCTCAGTTGGACTTAGCTATCACACGTGATGGACAGACCAAATCACCCTTCCAAATCCTAGAAACAGTTTAGATAAAAATACTCTTCCACCACCACTCCCCCCAAAAAATGTTTTCTTTAAAACAGAAATAAGAGTCAGATTTAGTTGAATGGTAATTTTAAAAGTAATTTGAAAAGTGGTAGCTGAAACATTTGAGATTAACAGGAAGGTATCACTTGGTATTTTTGTTTCTGGCACGGTGGACTAGAGTTCAGATCTTGCCTCAGACACTTACAAGCTGTGCGAACCCTGGGAACGTCCCTTAATATCTCTCAGGCTCAGTTTCCTCATCAATAAAATGGGGAGAATAACATCACCAACCTTCCAGGGTTGTTGTAAAGATCAAATAAAATGCTATTGAAAAGTTGCTTTTCAAACCTTAAAGGACCATATAAATGTTAGCTTTTTAAATATTTATTTTTTACTCTATTTTAGTGGTATGGCCCTGGGTAGGTCACTCAATCTCTTTGTTTCTTTGTCTGTCAAATGAGAAGGTTGGACTTGATAACCTTCAAGGTCCCTTCCAATTCTAAATCTGAAATCCCATCATCTTATTCTCTCATTTTTAAACCGGAATATAACTTAATTAATATTTATACTACTTAAAAGTTATAGTTTTATAGAAAAAGCAGTATTGACTGTATTAAGTACAGTCCTCATCCCTCTCAACAATCCTACACCAAGAACTTCGGGAAAAAAGTATGGCATAGTACAGTGGTTCTCAAATTTTTTGGTCTCAAGACCCTTTACACTAAAAATTATTGGGGACCTTCCCCAAGAGTTTTTGTTCATATGGTTTATGTTCAGGGGTGCACTTTTGTTGTTCAGTCATTTCAATTGTGTCTGACTCTTCGTGACTCCATTTGAGGTTACCTTGGTAAAGATACTGGAATGCTTGGCCATTTCCTTCTCCAGCTCATTTTACAGATGAGGAAACTGAGCAAACAGTCACACACAACTAAGTGTCTGAGGCCACATTTGAACTCAGGAAGATGAGTCTTTCTGAATCTACTGCACCACCTAGCAGCCTTGTAGAAAATATCTTTATACATTCTGCCCAGACCTTGTGCCCTAAGGAGCTGATTTAGTGATTTAGGGCTACAGCCGTAAATGATTAACAACCAACTCTCTGAGCATAAGCGAAACTCACTTTAAAGTTTAATATGTATTATTAACATTTTCTCCATTACTTTCTTTAAGTCTAGACAATCAAGCAATCAATTAAGCCTTGTTTGTAGTTGCTGATTTCTGAGATGCAAATATTCACATTGAAAAATAACAATCAGTTCTGCTTTACAATGCTACTCCCTCTTGCCCACAAAAAAAAGTGATGGTTAAGGCTTATTCAATAGTTATTACCACAGAGGGTAGAATCCACTACTGTGGTTATGGAGGGACAGATAGTGGGTGGGGACACTGGCTGATGGTGGGTGGGTGAGCAATTTTGCCTGTGCATTTGCTATGAGTACCTAGGTCAACTTAGGTTGAACAGCACTGAGAGGACCATGACCAGAGCAGCCACAGTAGGGAAAGAGGATGGACAGAAGCAGCAATGTTGAAGAGGGATTCCAGCTCATGGCTGGCTGTAAGAAAGGGGGTAGATTTTGCCCATCTTCCCAGATGATTAGTGGGTTACACAACATCCTCACTTTGGAGACCACCCCTGGAGATAGGACAATAATTATTATCTGCTCTTTCATTTGCATAACTTGGATCTCCAGCTGGATTGTAATTCCCCAGAGAACAAGTCCACATCCATTTGAGTTCAAAGAATCAGCTTCACAAATCCAGGGTGGGGAAGGTATAACTCGACAACAATTTGTGTAAAAAATATACGGGGGAGGGGGTTTGATGAGTATAAGTTTAATATGAAACATTGATATATGACTGTCAAAAAAGCTATTATTAACTTAGTTTGCATTCATAGAGGTAGGGTATCTATAATAACAGAGGTGATAGGGATACTGAAATCTGACCTAGTCAGAATATATCTGGGGCATTACATACTATTCTGGGCATTGCATTTTAGGAAGGACATCAACAAATTGTAATGAGTCCCCCTAGAAGGAGGAGACTTAGGATGATGAAGGAGAAAAAAAGCTATGTCATTCAACAATTGATTGAAAGAGCCAGAAAAGTTTAGCCTGGAGTAGAGGTAGAGCATTTTGATTGTCTCCAAGTATTCAAAGGGCTGCGACATGGACGTGAATGTAGACTTTTTTTCTGGCTTAGGTGGTACAGTAGATAGAATGGTGGGTGTCAAGTCAGGAAGACCCGTGATCAAACCCAGCCTCTGACACTTACTAGCTACGTGATTGTGAGCAAGTCACGTTGTGAGAAGTCATTTCTGCTGACTTCGTTTTCCTGTAAAATGGAGATAAACATTAGCACCTAACCTCCCAGAGTTGTTGTGAAGATAAAATGATAAAAGATCTGTGAAGTGTTTTGCAAACCTTAAAGCACTATATAAAATTATTATTACTATTATAATTGCTACTATTATTACTTGGTTCTAACATTTACAAAAAAGCAAATTTATACTAATATAAGGAAAAACCACCTCACCAGCCCTCCAAAGCAGGCTTCCTCAGAGTAGAGTACATTCTGATAAATTCTGGGTAACCATCTTTTGAGGATATTGTAGATGGGGTTCTTATTCCAATAAAGATTGGACTAGATCCCTTCTGAAGCCCTTTCCATCTGCAAGATTCTGTGCTTTTATAACTCTATTAGGTTCCCTGTCTTAAATTACATAGACAGTAGCTACTCAATAACATTTGAACGAGTGAGTGAAATCTACTAAATTCTCAAATCATATATTCCCAACATAAAAATACCTAGTAGCTTACTGAGAAAAAAGACTTGAAGGCAATGTACATATTATCATATCCTCTTCCTATCTCCTTGCTTGATTAAAACACATTTTTTCTTTTTAAAAAAATTGGACCTGTTATTTTATCAATTATGGGGAATTCCCTCTGCCAAGGCAAATGAACAATTGTTCTGCAACTTGTAGCCTGCTATCCCGCTTTGCCCATCAACATTCTTCTTTCCATTTGGCAATACACTACGAGAGGCTAAGCACTATTTCATTTCAAACTCCCACAGAGGAGGACTGTAATTTATTTGAATCAAGCTATATTACAGCTAAACGAAATGAGCATCTGTCCAGTGGAATTTGCCAGGCAATAACCAGATTTTCCCCATATCCCAGGCAGGCAGGTATGACTTAGAGAGGAATACTATGTGTCAAGGGAGACAATAAGCTGGGAAAGCAGCTCTTGTCATGGAAATGTTCATGGAAACTCTAAAACACCACACTCGGCCATAGATGCCAAAGCCAGTTTCGTATATAGAGCAGATTGTCGTCCAGCTTTCCAATATACTAAGGGCTCAGGATGCTGGCTGGATAATGCCTTTCCCAGGGGCAGGAAGGGCCAAGGAGACTGTGATTTATCGCCGAGGTGGCCTCCGTGTCTTTATGGTCTGGCTTTCGGTATTTCATTCCATCTGACTGTTTTGCCTAGAAATAACACTGAATCTTCATTTCAGAATGACTTACAGCCTTAATGTAAGTGACCTGCACATCTCTTAAATCATATTAATACCATATGCGGCACCTAGTGTCTTCCTTCATTCTATAGACTTCTTTCTCCTTCTACCAACAGCTTAGCTTCTCAAGTCGATTCAATTTAACAAGTATTTCATGAAGGGCCTACTATGTGCCAGGTACTATAATAGGAACTAAGGATAAAGCAACCAAAAAGAAACAGGGAGTTTATACTTTACTAGGAGGAAACAAAATGTATATGTAGATAAGTAAATACAAAAGATATGCAGGGGCAGCTAGGTGGTGCAGTGAATAGGGCACAGTCAAGAGGAGCTGAGTTCAAATCTGGCCTCAGACCCTTAACACTTACTAGCTGTGTGACCTTGGGCAAGTCACTTAACCCCAATTGCCCTGCCTTCCCCCTTCCAAAACGAAAAAAAAAAAAGAAAAGAAAGATATGCAGATACAAGGTGATTTCAGTTAGAGGGATTCACTAATAATTGTTGAGGAGAAGGAATCGAGAAAGACCCCAATAGGAAGTATGAAACTTGAACTGAACCTCGAAGGAAGCTAGGGATTCCAAGTATCAGAGGCAACAAGGAAGAGCATCCCAGGTAAGGGGGACAGCCTGTCCAAAGGCACAGAGGTGGAAGACAAGGGAGTGTTGTGGGGGGTGGGGGTGAACAGCACATAAGCCATTTTGATTGGAAAGTCAGGTATGTGAGTGGAAGTAACATGAAATCAACCTGCAAAGATAGATTGGAAAGGACAGCTGTGTGTCCCTACAGCAGTTCTCAACCTGTGGTTTATGTTCAATTTTTAACAATGAAAATACATCCTATATATCAGATATTTACATTACTATTCATAACAGTAGCAAAATTGCAGTTATGAAGTAGGAAAAAAAATAATTTTATGGTTGGGGATCACCACAACATGAGGAGCTGTATTAAAGGGTCATGGCATTAGGAAGGTTGAGAACCACCGCCCTAGAAGAATAAAGCATTCCATGTACCAAAGAAAACATGGGGGCCCTGTCAAAACTCCACTCCAAACCACAGTAAAATTTTATTAATTTGGACTAACAGAAATTCATAAACAAGATTTTACAGGAAGTATTAATATGCAGAAATTTAGCAAACAGGACTAGCTAGAAACTATTTATTATTTCTGTATTATATCCATATAAAACTTGCCATTATTTCTATATTATATACCTATATATTATATACCTATCATTTCTATATTATATATCTATATAAAATTATTATTTCTGCATATCTATATAAAACTATTATTGCTATATTATATATCCATATAAAACTATTATTTCTATATTATATCTATATAAAATGTCTATATTATATCCATAATATTTCATGTTATAGAATAGGACATTAAGGCCCACAGAGATGATGTGACTTGTCTAAGGTCACATACTAGAAAGTGAGGAGGAGTCCACATTAGAATTCAGGGCTCCTAACTCCCAGTTCAGGGTTCTTTCAACCACATCTTGCTGTTTCTCATAAAGTCATAGAACCATAGAATGTCAAAACTGGAAGGGACTTCAGAAATTAATTCTTGTTCAATCATGTCTAACTCTTTGTGACCCCATTTGGGGTTTTCTGGGCAAAGATATTGGGGTGATTTGCTATTTCCTTCTCCAGCTCATTTTATAGATGAGGAAACTGAGGCAAACAGGGTAAGGTGACTTGCCCAGGGTCACACAGCTAGGAACTGTCTGAGGCCAGATTTGAACTTGAGAAGATTTATCTTTCTGACTCCAGGCTCAGCACTCTATCCACTGCACCACCTAGGGCTAGTATCTGACCCTGGGCAACTTGTTGAAAGGAAAATTCTTTATTTGGGCTTTCACCCTGAATTAACAAGGCAAAATTCAAGACAAAGATAATTAGAAGGATTTTATTATAAGTATGTCTAAGTAGCAACATATTGATGGGTTGATCACTGAAGATCAGCAATGGCATCAAGTTGGGGACAGTTTTTATTGGTAACTTTAAGACAATTAAGACAGGACCACTTCAGCAAAAGAGGCAGGGCATTTGCATCTCAGTTCCTCCCCAAGGTATCAAGAATGTGACAATTTGCAGGTAGGAGTACGTGACAAAGAGCAGGTAATTCAAAAAGTTGCAGACTTGGTGTCTCCTTCCCTACCAGAGCCTCCCTCAACACTGATTGATAAGCAGGGCTGTGAGCAATGGGATACTGAGTCACCATAACTTTCAACATAGTAATACCTGTAGAATTAAATTGAATTCAAGCTTCCAGGAATGAGAGGAAACACAAAGGTAACTCGTTAACAAAAGATTTGGAGAGGTGGGAGAGAATTTGTCTATACTGCCTATACTGTCTATACTGGAATCCAACTCCCTCTTTCTACCCCACAAAAATCTTGCAACTAGAGCCTAGGGAACTGGGTTTGAGTGCTGACTCAAGTTACTTACTGAATTACTTACTACCTGAGTTACTTACTAACTGTGATCTTTATGATATCACTTTTCTTTGGGACTTAATTTTCTTTCTGTAAAATGTGTCAGACTCAATCAGGAGTTCTCAAAGTGTGTGTGTGTCTGTCTGTCTGTCTGTCTGTTTGTGTGTGATGGACCCCTTTGGCATCTGGTGAAGCCCCTTCTCAGAATGATTTCTTTAAACAATTGACAGGAATCCTAAATTTCGGTTAAAGATTAGTGAAAATAAAGATGTAATTTTTAAATTTTCCCATCCAAGTTTATAGATCTCCTGAAGCCTACTCATGGACTCCAAAGGGGGAAGGGAACCTCAGATTAAGAATTCCAGCACTAGGTGGTCTCTAAGACCCTCCTTAGCTCTATGGTTCTGTTACTCTATAAATTGAAAAGGGGGGAGGTAAGCAAAGCCAGGTTACAGGCATGGATAACAGACTTCATCTGTTTTACCTAGGACCAGTTCCAGAGGGAAGATTATCTAAGGCCCTGAACTTGGGGGGTTGGGATAGGGCAGGAAGAGGGAAAGGGGATGGAAGTGACTGTTTCTGGAGGGCTGAAGAAAAGGAAGGAGACAAAGCACTGAATTCTTGCTCTCCTGATATCTTTTATTCCCTGGATCTTCAGGCTACAGTGTTTTTTTTAATTGGCCAGTAGAGGGCGACAGCCACACTAGTAATGGGGAGCTGTCCCTTGCTGCCTGCCTGGGAATGGAACTGTGAGCCATAATGAGGTCCTGAGGGAATAGACTGGATCTGAGGCTCACAAAGGTTCCTGACCCTAAGGCAACAGTGCCTGGGTTTTTGGAGGTCACTGCCAACGAGTGACCTCAGTAAAAGGTCTTCACCCTAGCTATTGCCTTAAGGCCCCCAAACACTGACAAAACATCTAAGCACATGAGAGGACCAGATGGAAGTGATTTTGCAAATGCAAGAAGCAAATACTATCAGAGCTTTTCTCTTGCAACACAAATAAGGATGAACCAAGAGGAAAAAAAAACAGGGAGTGTAGTCACTTGATGACCTAAATTCCAAGTCAGCTCTGCCATGAAATTAGCTTTGCAACTTTGGGCACTTCACTAGCCCCTCTGAACCTCAGTTTCTCCATCTATAATAATAATTTAATAATCAATCATTTTAAATGATATGCTATATTTTCCAATTACATGTGAAGACAATTTTCAATGTTCATTTTTTACAAGATTTTGAGTTCCAAATTTTTCTCCCTCGCTCTCTCCCCTCTCTCCTCCCTAAGACAGTAAGGAATTTGATATAGGTTATATAAATCATTTTTCTTATTACATTAATAATGAATTGTATTGTATTAATTATATAATTAATACTAATAACAGGAATGGTAATATTCACCTTTTTTACTTCACAGGTTGTGAGGAAAGCTCTATAATATGCAACATACTCTTGCAATTGGGAGCTACATAAGAAAAAACATGGATGAGAATCAAAGAGGGTGAAAAGGCACAAATGAGGTACAAATTGGTACAAATTACCCTATTTGCCTTAGTTTCCTCCTCTACAGAATAAGATGGAGAAGGAAATGGTCAGCCACTCCAGTGTCTTTGCCCAGAAAACCCCAAATGGGGTCACAAAGAATTGGACACAACCAAACAATTGAATAATTGTCTAAGGCAGACAGAGGTAAAGTAACTTGCCCAGGCTCACACAGTTAGAAAATAACTGAGGCCAGATTCAGACTCAGGTTTTCTTCATTCTAGGACTCTGGTAAGGTGCTTCATGGCCTTCAGTAGGAGTCTCTGGCAGTCCATGCTATCTAGGATCCTGGCATCATAGATGATGCTGTTATAACAGTATCTTTTTTTTTTTTTGAGGCAGTTAATGACTTGCCCAGAGTCACACAGCTAGTAAGTGTCTGAAGTGGGATTGGAACTCAGATCCTCCTGATGTTATAACAGTATCATGCTGGTATTTCTAGTAATAAAAGTCTCTCAGACTGAGTTACAAGGCAGACCCACTTTATAATGAATTTCACAATGCAGGAGGTTATGAAATGACTGGCGATGGTTGAATGCTACGTTCATAATCAATCCAATTGAAAAATAGCATGCTGGAGTGAGCAGGCAACTGGAATAAGAATTGAGGAGACTTTCCTTCTTGTCCAAGCTTGGTGGGCACTGGATTTAGAAGAAGGGAAGCTGATGTCCAGTCCTGCCCCTGTCATTACTTCCTGTTTGACCTCAGCAACATTTCTCTTTTCTGGACCTGGATTCCTTCCTCTATTAGATGAAAGTAGACAAGGTCCTTTCTAAAGTCTTTTCCAGCTAGACAGAAAAATGGTCATTATAATGACAGAAAAATTGTTAATACCAAATGTGATCCCTTCTATACTGGACTTTCACTATCATGGGTTTCAGCATCCTGGGTCTGCATAAGAAATTAAATGGGAATTTTCTGGAAGTTTTGCGGAAGCTGAAGATGACTTGGGAAGACCAGCAGACAACACAGAGCCTATGACCAAATACTTAACCCAAATTTTACAATAAGGTATTGTAAATGCCCTATAAAAGAAAAAGAAAACAAATTCAGACTTCTCTGGTAGGGAGGGCCAAAACATTTTACGCATATTTTCCAGATCGCAGAAAGGGGTAGTGGTGGCGCTGCACCCTCTCCCCACTCTCCATGTGGAAGGGCTAATTGTTTTACCTTCCACTCCCTTAAATGATCTTAGTAAGGTCAAAATTTCAGTAATGTCCTTGCATTCCTGCTCTTAAGATATTTATTCTGTATTACATTGAGCTGAACCACACCCCAAGTCCCCACCCTGGGATCTTGCCTTGTAAAGGAACCAAGCTCGAGCTGGATCTCAGCTCCTCATGTCCTTGTCCTGTTTATTGAGATTTATGGTGAGTTAGATCATGAAGGGCAAATTAACTGGAATCTCATGACCAGGTCTTGCTATCTAATATGACCCCCTTCCCTTTTTCTCCTAAAAGTATAAGCACCTTTTCCCTGTGAGTCTGCCAATGGGACAATCCCCAGGATGGGGGGTTTGCTATCCTCTTTTCTCAGTTTAAAATGCTTTATTCCTCCGTTTACGAGTTTGATTTATTTCAGGGCTTGACAAGCTCTAAATCCCATAATCATGTAAATTGCTTCCTCTCTGAGCCTCAGTTTCCTTTCTGGTGAAAATGAGATCAGACCAGATGATTCCTTCCAGATCTAAAAACAATCCTATTCCTCATCCTCTGGTTTCTTCTTTTTCTTCCTCCCCTAAAGATAGCTTGCCACATTGGGGAGTTCCCAGAGCTGACACTGTTTTTGTTTGTTGCCTGCAGCAAAAGCCATTGAGTCTAATTAAGACCGGAAACAGTGAGCTAAGAGGAACATAACCATTAAGTGAGACTGCAATGAAGCTGTGAGCTCCCAGACTCAGAGCTGGCTGCAGAAGCAGGCAGAGGGAGGTACATGCCGCCTCCAGGAAGTCCCCGGTGGGCCTTTGGAAGAAAGACTGTGCAAGGTTTTCAGGGCTGCATGGAAGGATTTACATGCCAGGCTCCCATGAACATTAATGACTTTCACTGGCTGCTGTGGGATTTCATGGCTCAAATCTGCAGAGTGGAGAGAATGAGTCAGGAAAGAGGGAAAGAAAGTCCAGTGAGGAGAGGAGGAGCAGGGCAGCAGGCAGGTTAATGGCTAAAGGAGTAGAAAGTTCTCGAGTCCTCACCACTCCCACTCCTGAACAACCAGAATACAATTTTATTTGCACTTTTTCATTGCTAGTTCAGGCCCAGACCTGTCTGTCCTGAGCATCCTGTCCCTGGATACTCTCTGGAGAGCATCTTGGGGTCTGTCTGGCAAATTCTGGCAAAGTAAGAGAAAATGTTCTTCAAGTTTCATATCTAAGGTCTGGAAACTCCCCCTTTCCCCACATCTCTCTTCCTCCACATCCTCTCTCAACCTCTCACTTTTTTGAGATGCACCTTTTTTGGGACTTTGTTTCCAGAACAAAGAGTTAGGTAAATGTAAGAGAAGAGAGGGGAAGAGAGCCATATGCAAGAGAAATAGATGGACACAGAGAAATAGACACCAGAGAACAAAGGGAGAGAGGAAGACAGAAGAAGATGATGGGAGGGAGGAAGGGAGAAAGAGAAAGACAGAGCTACATAGAAAAACCAAGGGAGAGAAAAGGATGCAGAGAGAAAAGAAGAGAAAAGGAAGTGGGATAGAGGAAGAGAGAGGGAAGGAAAGTAAGAGACACACACAGGGAGAAATAAAGAGTGAAAAAGAAAAAGAAGAGAGAGGAAAAGAGGATGGGAGAGAGAGACAAAGAGAGAAAAGAGAGAAGGGGGAAGAGAGAGAAGGGAAGAAACAATGAAAAGGAAAAATTGACAGAAGTCAGAGAGAGGACAGGGGTGGAGAGTAAGGGAGAACAAGAAGAGACAAAGGGAGATAAAGGGAGGAGGCCAGAGAAACAAAGAGATGGGGAAATTGGAACAGGAAAGGAAGGAGAAAGAAAGAGAGAAGGATATAGGAAAGAAAGAGAGAAATAAGGAAGGCCAGAGAGAGAAAGATAAAAAACAGGGAGAGGGCTAGGAGGAGGGAGGGAATGAAGCAAGAGGAAGAGAGAAGGAGGCAAGAAAGAGAGGGGGCTGGCAGCAGGGAGGGATGAGGCAGGAAGAAGAAAGAATGAGACAAGAAAAGGAGAAGGCTAAAAGAAGGAGGGAATGAGACAGGAAGAAGAAAGGAGGAAGAGGAAGAGGAGGAAAGAAATAGAGAAACCTAGGAGGAGGAAGGGAATGAGGGAGGAGACAAGAGGAGACAAGGGGAAAGAAAGATGTCTTAGACAGTAACAAAGAAGAAAGCTGGCCTGAATTACAAACCCATAGACAGCAGGCTAACAGGGAAGCTGCAGTCTTTCTCTGTAATCTTCCTGTGTTGTGAGTACTCAAGGATCCTCCAACCAGACTGGTCCAGACTGGAGACACTAAGGAAAACTCCAAAGGCAGCTGCCAGCCTTTTCCTTTCTATTCAATGCTGAGTCCTGGCTCTGACACCTGCCTATGTGATTGTGAGCAAATCACTTTCCCTCTCCAGGCTTCATCTTCACGATTTCTCTCATTGAACCAACTGACTTTTAAAACATTTTAAAACCTTCTCTACTCGAGAGCTATGATCTTCTTTTCCTGTGATGTCTCTCAAACCCATAACAAAGCTGTGAGCAATTATTTGCACTATGGGTTTTCCTCCACGTCCCACCTTCCGTCACCAGTTAATCACCAAGTTCTATTGACTTTTTCCTCATAATGTCTCTTGTTTTCTTCTGCCTAGATTACAGGATAAAAGTATGATAGAACCATAGATTTATGACTAGGAGGGATCTAGCTTTTTCATTTTTCAGTCATGTTCGACTCTTCACGACCGCATTTGGGGTTTTCTTGGCAAAGATACTAGGATGGTTTGCCATTTCCTTCTCCAGTTCATTTTATAGATGAGGTAACTGAGGAAAACAGAGTTAAGTGACTTGTTCAGGGCCAGATTCAAACTTACAAAGATAAGACTTCCCAACTCCAGACTGGGCAGCCTATCCACTGCACCACCTAGCTGCCCAGGGACTTGGGAGGCATCTAGTAACTCCCTCATTTTACAGACAAGAAAGAGATGTGAATGAAGGGACTTGTTCTTAATCCTGCAAAAAGGTGATAAGTGGCAGAGCAAATATCCTCTTAACTGGTCTTCTTGCTTCCAGTGTCTTTCTTTTTTTTTCCTTTTTTTTCTTTTTGGAGGAGGGAAGGTAGGGCAATTGGGGTTAAGAGACTTGCCTAAGGTCACACGACTAGTTTTATGTTAAGTGTCTGAGGTCGGATTTGAACTCAGGTCCTCCTGACTCCAGGGCCGGTGCTCTATTCACTGCAACATCTAGCCGCCCCTCCAGTGTCTTTCTTACCTAAGTCCCTTCTACACACTACTGCCATATTAATCTTCCTTTAATCTTACACACACACACACACACACACACACACAAAACTTTCACTACTGTGGTTCTCTATTGCCTCTAGATCAAATATAAATCCTCTGTTCAGCATTCAAAACCTTCACAACCTTGACGTCTCCTACTTTTCTAGTCTTCTTGTGCCTTATGCCTCATCCCACGTATTCTGTGATTCACTGACACTGATCTCCTTGTCATTCCTTTTACAAGACACTCCATCTTTAGCCTTTGGATGTTTTCTCTGACTCTTCCCCATGCCTGGAAGTGCTCTGCCTCCTCATTTCTGCCTCTTGGCTTCCTTGGCTTCATTCAAGACCCAGCTAAAATCCCATCTTCTGTAAGAAACCTTTCCTCAATTCCACAGCATTCCCTCTGTGATAATCTCCAGTTTATCCAATATATCCTATGTTGGATTCAATATATCCAATTTATACATTTTGTTTGTACATAGTTGTTTTCATGTTTTCTCCCCCATTAGACTCCTTGAGAGCAGGGCCTGTCTTTTGCCTTTCTCTATATCCATAGCAATTAGCCCTGTAACTGACATATAGTACTACTTAATAAATGCTGATTGACTAACTGCCTACCAAATAAGGTCCACAATCCTTAGCTTGCCATTATCTCCCAGCCTTATCTTTCCAGCCTTATCTCCCAACTCCTCTTCCACAAGTAGCCTTTGAACATGTTGTGGTTTACTCCTTCATACCTTGGCTGACTGACTACTTGCCCTTTCTTGCAATGCAGATGGGCTAAACTAGGTTGAAGGTAATTGACAAGCCTCAAACCCATTGATGAATTAGGGGATGTCTACCCCAAGCATGTGAAGACTTCCCCTAGCAGAAGGGGTGGGTGGGAATAATTTGTTTCAATGGCCATGAAGGTAGCTAAAGCAGACAATGTGGAGCACTTACAGCCTGGTCAGACATTGAAGACACAAAGGTCATGCACTATATCCTGAGCCATTACCAGCTGTCCTGCCACTGGACTTCAATGACTCTGGAAGACAGAGAAGCTGGTGACTTTGTGCAACTTTGCCTACTTAAATCCAATTCACATACAAGTCAAGACATCATCACCCCGTGAGGTCATTGGCCCTCTTCAAAAATGAAGGATGAATAACAATATGACCATACACTGCAGAGTTGGAATAGATCTTTGAGTTAATCTGGTCCAAAGGTGTGCTAGAACCAGCTCCAATGTTGGTTAAATTTCTAGTGTAAGCCCCTCAGAAATTGGTGGTGCTATACATCAGGACTTGATTTATTGTCTTGTAGACTGTCTAGACTTAAAGTGATTGAGAAACATGTTAATAATGCAGAATAAACTTTAAATTGTATCGTTATTTTCCCCCAGTCAGTTGTTAAACATTTACCAGCACACACTTGATCTCATCTGCCCACTTTCATTGTGTGGATGAGTAAACTGAGGCTCAGAGAGAGGCAAAAACCTGTTGTAGGTCACCAAAATAGTAATTAGCAGAGCTGGGATTCAAGATCCAGATCATCCAGGTCTTTCCAAATCCAAAGCTCCTTCCACTGCCTCCTCCCTCTCTGATTATCCAGATCCCCTATGTATCCTCCAAGACCTAGCCAGAGTCCTACTGTCTGAGTGACTCCTGCCAGTCTCTTGGCATGAAGAAGTGAACCATAGCATATTCAAGAGTCACGTAAGCAAAGCAGACTGATCAGAGCCCAGGGTTCTTCTGGAGGAGGAGTGAGAGATAAGGCTGAAAAGGGAAGTCATGGCAGCAGGATCTTGGTTTCTCCTGAAGGGGGTGGCCTAGGACAGAAAATGTCCTCATCTAGAAATAACCTGGAAAGGTTGCTGCTGCCTGGATGAAACTACATAGGACCAAACTAGACTTGGAAAACTTTAGTTAAAGATTACTTTAGAAAGCATAGGTGTTGCTCTGTCTGAGCCAAGATAGATGGCTCAGTGAATAGAATGATGGGTCTAGACCCTACAGTCAGGAAGAATCATCTTCTTGAATTCAAACCTGACCTTACTAGCTCAATAAGTCTTTCAATCCTGTTTGTCTTCATTTCCTCATTTGTAAAATGAACTTGGGAAGAAATGGCCAACCACTGTAGTATTTTTGCCAAGAATATCCCAAACGGAGTCACAAAGAGTTGGACATGACTAAACAACAACAATAAAACTGGTAACTCCATCCCCCATTGGAGTTCTATACCAGTATCTCAGGATGGCATGAATGTGACCCTGGATTATCATGAGTGATGCCTATGAGAAAACATGAGTTCTCTGAGACCCTGACATTCTGGAAGAGCTCTGCTTATGCGTCTAGTAATAGACTGTGTATCCATCATTCAAGGACCAGCCTAGCTAGGTTCAGAGGGGCTCATCACCAAATTGGCCACGGGTTACAGCAATTGGTAAGCATCATCTACTTAATTGTAGAAGGCTGAGAGTCTGGGTCCACCAATCTCATTGATAAAATCAGAGATCCCTGAAAAGATCTTGAAGAAGGACATATGGTACCATATTGAAAAAGTATTAGATATGGAATTAGAGGTCCTTGGTTCCAAGCCCTTCTATGACTTTGGGCAAGTCACTTCCTCCTCTCTAGGCTTCAGCATCTGGATGGCTAGCAAGGATTTATAGTTATGGGGTCTAAGTTTATACTTTTAGTGATTCTGGACCTGACACAATGTATTATTCAGAACCCAAAAGTTCAAACAGTACTTTCACTAAAAACATCTTCCAGTGCTTCCAAGTAGAAATCATTGTCAAAAGCAGTTCAGAAAAATAAAAATACATTCAAGATGGAGGCAGCTTTCTGTGCATAGCATAGTCAGTGCCTGGTATACAGTAGGTACTTAATAGATGTTTGTTGTTCCTGTTTGTTTGTTGTTATTACTCCATAGTTTTGTCCTAATTCAATCTGCCTGGGGGGTTGAAGCTAGGGCAAAATTAACCTAAACTGCTCCAGGTCTAGCCACAATTTCCTTGCCCCCAATAGTCCTCTCTGTTGAGTAGGAATGTAGGGGGCTAACTCACATCTCCTCAATTCCACCAGTGTCCTGGCCTACAACAAGATTCAAATCCTGGCTCTGCCACTTAGTAACTTTATCACTTTGGTCAAGTCACTTGACCTGTCTTGGTTTCACTTAACTCTTCTGTAAAATGAGCAGGCTGGACTATAAACCCTAGATAGATCCTGCTTGCTCTCAATCTGTAGTGCAACATCCCCTTCCTCTCCAGCACTGCAGCCCATAGAGATCTCTCCCTCCTTTTCAGTTACTCTAAAATAAAAGGTATAACAGAGTACTGGTCAAATCTTCTGAGCTTTCATACTGTGTTCTACCTACTATCAGCCTGCTTCTGGGCATGCTTAATGAAGGGTTCTGCCCTCCACTTCAGAGTAAACAGATATCCTATAACTGTTTCCTGTCCACTTACTGAATAATACAGGAAAGTCTTTTATTTTAATTGGCCATTGAGCTGACCTTGAGAGTCAATATGTAAGGTTTCGAAGGAGGAATTCAACATCTGTCTTGCCCTGATGGATTTCAAGTGAGGTGGACAAACTGTGCCTTTGGGTGAGAAGAAGGGCTTCTGCCTTCTCTTATCTAGTCACCATGAAGTTTTATTACACATGGCACAGCTGTTATTCTATCTTTCTTGTATTGTATTCCTTCCTACTCTTTTTTTTGTCTTTTTTTTTGAGGGGGGAAGGCAGGGCATTTGGGGTTAAGTGGCCTGCCCAAGGTCACACAGCTAGTGTCAAGTATCTGAGGCCAGATTTGAACTCAGGTCCTCTTGACTCCAGGGCCAGTGCTCTATTCACTGTGCCACCTAGCTGCCCCATTCCTCCCTACTCTCAGGAAATGGAATGACCTTGTAAGCTTCCAAAGATCAGAGGAGCCACCAGTGGCCTGGGAACTGGAATCCATAGCAGAGCTTTCCAGTAACCACAGAAGATGATCCTGAAGAGGAGCTAACCCTGCTCAACCCAGACCAACAGTGGCTTAACTGGTGAGCCAAGACACCATGTCCATGAAGGGAACAACATTCATTTCTGCCATTTGCAGAAGTGAACTTGGTGGGAGGAATGTTTTGTAGTGACCACTTTAAGGTTGAGCCCACTCTCTCCAGTAACCAAGTTACAGAGAGAAGAGCGTACCCTGATTGAAGGTGTTCTTATGCATCTGTCCATTCTATATTTTATCAGTAAATATCTCTTTGTAAAAGTTAATTGATGCTAACAGATTTTCAATTATATTGAGGAGATCTCAATTGGTCAAAATTATGTTGGGGCAGTCATCACTGGTTAAACAAATTTTATTGGAGGGCTGTTAACTGGGAGAGAAGCTCATGGGTTTAGCATTAGAAGAATCAATCAAGGATATCTCTAGAATTCTTAAAGGAGAAGGAGCAATATCAACCTTGCTCTGGGGAATCTGACCTACCAGTCAAGTTGGGGTTAGAGGAGTAAGCCTAGAATGTGTGTATGACCACAGATATATTTTTGTTTTGCTCTTTTGGTTCTTAACATATACCTTCTTGTATAGGCATGTTCAATTAATTTCTACATTCTCTGGATTGTCTGAACCAAGAGCTTGATGAAGGGCTAATTGCACAGGTTCCAGGGACTGCATTTCCCAAGAGACTGTGCGCTCACAGCATAGGGTAATTATGTCAGGAGAATTATGTCAGGTCCAGCAGTGACCACCAGGAAGCATGGTGGTCACTGCTGGAGGTTCATGGCCATGGGAAGAGTGAGATGAGCTGAGGCAGCATGGAGATGACCATAACCAGAGCTCTGAGTAGTGTCTAACACTAGCCAAGCCGGGAATCACAAGGAGACCCATAAAAAGAGAGAGGTTTGCAGATATTGGTGGGAGCAGTTTTGGAGCAATGATAGCAAGGCTATCTGTATTAAAGACTCAAAACCAGGTGGCTGCTTAAGGCAGCTCAAATCAGCATTTACACCTTGGGAATTAGCAAACACTACAAATCAGGGCTTGATTTATTGTTTTATTGATTGTCTAAAGTCGACAATGATGAAGACAAATGTTAATAATACATATTAAACTTAAAAGTATGTGTATGTGTGTTTCAGAGAGCTGGTTGTTAATCATTTACTATAGGCCTACTACACAAACTCTTCTTTGTGGAAGAGTCATGCATCTTAAAAGAGTGTTTCCAAGATGACTCTTGGAGAAAGTTTGGAGGAAATGGTACTCATGAATAGTGTACAGAAGTTTTTTCCCCCGTTATTCAACTATTTGTTTTGGCTCTAGTTAAATGTGCTGATTAAATGTTGGGTTTTGGCTAATACAGTGAACAACTTAACATCTAGACTTGAGTAATTATAGAAGTTCTCATTTTCAAAATGGTTGGAGGCAAAATGAGCTAGGTGAGGTGGAATTAGCACAGAAAGTATCCTCTTCCCCCATGGTTTGAACCATAATGCATGTGAATCCAAAGATGAGTTAAGTATTTTGTGGAGTTTTATCTGGGAACCACTGAGGTTATAAAGCATACATTGCTTACCCTTAGTAGTAGAATAACAGCTGTGTCATGTGTAATAAAACTTCATGATGACTAGATGAGAGAGGGCAGAAGCCCTTCTTCTCACCCAAAGGCACAGTTTGTCCACCTCACTTGAAATCCTTCAGGGCAAGACAGATGTTGAATTCCTCCTTCGAAACCTTACATATTGACACTCAAGGTCAGCTCAATGGCCAATGGCCTTAGTAGTTACCCTACACTAGTAGGCTATGCTAGTAAGTTACATTGCTTATGTTACTTTCATTATTAGTAGTCTTGCACTGGTAGGCTACACTGAAGGTCTTAATTTGTTGTTAAGCCATTCAGTCATGTCCAACTCTTCATGACCTTGTGGACCTTAACTCACCAATACTGTCCATGGAGTTGTCTTGGCAAAGATAGTAGAGTTGTTTTTCCATTTCCTTCTCTAGTGGATTGAGGCGAACAAAGTGACTTGCCCAGGACCACACAGCTAGTTACTATCTGAGGGCAGATTTGAACTCAGGTCTTCCTGACTCCAGACCCAGTGCTCTATTCACTGAACCACCTAGCCACCTCTGAAGGTCTTAACATCTAGGCTATAATATGACATTAGTTTATACCGTATAGAACAAATAGAACTTTATTTGAAGAATTATTGAATACTGGTGGGTTGGAGTGGTATTGTGTAGTGTGTGTTGGAGTTAACCACCTCTGTAGCTCTTCAATTATTGGAGAACTAAGGCTAAGGAGTGATTGGGGGCAGCCTGTTGATTTGAGGGTGCTTACTGACAAGGAAAAAAGTAAAAGACTTTATATAAGACTTTGAGAAAGATCTGAGAATTTTTAGTAGACTCTAAGATAAATGTCAGTCAGTAATGAAATGGATCAGCCAAAAAAGCTAATTTGGTCTTGAGCTTCATTAAGAGGGTCATGGTTTACAAGGTAAGATCAGAATCCTTTGGTCTCTGATTTGGTCAGACCATGTCCCGAATATTTTGTTCATTTCTGGGCACCATAGTTTTAGAAGGATTTTGATAAAATAGTTTCCAGAAAAGGGTAACCAGAAGTAAAAGCTCTTGAGACCATGTTGTATAAAGATCAACTAAAGGAATTAGGACAGCATAAAAGTGCTTTGGATTGTTACTATCAGAGAAAAACTGAATTTCATCTGCCTTTGTACTGAACCAAGAATCCTGCACCTCTCTAAGTTTTTCTTGCACTTTACTTTTGATGGAGTTAAACACTACCTACTTCAAGTTGGACAAACTATCCTGCTGGTAAACCCTGTAGGAATTCTTGTTTTTCATTTAACAGCTTCTGAATTTCCCCATCATTTTTGTCAAACCAATCTTGATATTTGTGAGTATTCTGGCCCAGATGAGTAAATGAAATGCCGTACACCAAATCTCTGAAAGCTGCCCACTCCTTTTCTGCTCCACTGTTGCCAACTGTGTGTTGGTTCGGTTTTCCCTCCAAGTTAGCAACAAACTGTTCATGCATGGGGGAATTCTTTAATCTGTTGACATTAAGTCTTCTTGTAGTAGTCATGCCTTGGAGCCATTGCTTTTGTTGAATGTGAATGTCTAGCTTGGAGAGAATAAGTCTACGCTCAGTCCAACACTATGCTACATATCACTTTCATCACTCTCACATCCTGTCTGTCTTTTCTTTACAAAGACATAATCTATTAAATGCCATTGTTTGCTGTGAGGAGGCATCCATTGCATTTAGGTAAGAGGAAGACAGTTTTGGTGATGAGAAGGTCATAAGATATGCAAGTCTTCAGTAGTAAATGACTGTTGTTGTTGTTGTTTCCAACTCCATTTCTCCCAAAGACTCCTTGCCATGCCTGATAGTCTATGCCTACTCTGGCATTAGTCACCCAGAATTACAAACTTGTCCTCTCTCAGCACATTGATGATGAAAGTCTCCAACTCTTCATAAAAAAATTTTTTTTACCTCATCAGTAATCCTGTAAATCAGTAAACCAATCATCATGTTGAGAGCATATGTACTGATCATGGTAGCATGGTGCTTTCCTGCAACTGGCAATTGCATTGTCATGAACCTGTCATTTACTCCTTCGGGGAAACAGGCAAACTTGTTGACTAGATTAGTTTTGATCGTGAAATCTATACCAGCTTCCCAGAAGTCTCCATCACGGAGGCCACTCCAGAAAAATATGCATCCAGCTCCAACCTTAGTAAGCTGGCCCTCATGTGCCAACTTTGTTCAGGGCTACTATTTGGATATAATACCTGCTGAGTTTTGTCACAACAAGAGCTGTTTATCTTTCAGGTCTACTGTGTTGTCCATAAACATGCACATGTTCCATGTACCAATAGTGAGTTGAATCATCTTCATGAAAGTTTTTGTACATTTTTGTATCTCAGCCACAGGGTAGGATTTCCATCTGCTGTGGTAAGGAGGCCAGGATTAGGTTAGGTGAAGCAGACAGTTTTTAGGGCACCTTTTCTAGTTCCTTCCTCATGCCAGGAGGTGAGCAGTACAGTCCTTTAAAAAGGTTCTCAGACACCCAAGGGGCTGCCAAATATCACTGCTTCTTCAGTCCAGTGAGAAGATAACCCTATGCCCTGGGCTGCCTGTAGGCAGGGTAGTGATCACAGCTCCCAGTGAATCCATAACTGTTGCTTTGTCATTTGTCCATCACCATAGGACTTCTAGGTAGGCAAAAGTGGCAAGATGGTATAGATGATGTCTTTTGACTCATACATAAATTAGATTTAAGTGAGGCCAAGTTGCACAAAATCATCAACCTCACTCTTTTCTGCTGTGCATGCTGTAACTTCTTGGAGTCACAGGTAGAAAGCAACCCTGAAAAGCACTCAGCAGCCTTCGCATGAGAGGTACTAGTTTTCCCTGAACACCTGTACACCACAGGTACACACGTAATAAGGGGTAAAGGCAGGGTTTGAACCCAGATTTTCCTGATTCCAAATCCAACACTCTGCATCAGAGGTGTCAAACTCATTGTAGCAGGCCAGAAGCAGGAGGCAAAACTCCCCAGTGTAACCCGAACCAGACTCAAATGTAATTTAAAAATGTTTAACAAACTCAATAAAAATAGAACACAACAACACAGATGATGTTGTGGTTTTTCTAAGTCAATATGCCACCTGTAGGGACACATTTCTATTTGAGTTTAGCTACCACCGCTGCCTCTCCATAGTCAGCTTGGTAGAGTAGACCGATAGGTTTTCTCTTTCTCTGTGCCTCTACTTATAGTGTTATTGTGCCTAAGGCAAATGCCTCAGTCCTCTGGTTCTGGTATATAGACCACCTAATGTGTCATCAGCACTGAGGACAGCACCCTCAGGACTGAGAAGCTTATATGTCCAAGCAAGCAGGCTGAAATGGAACTGAAGAACAGAGCGTGTGGAACCTGCACACATTGGCCCTGTGTAACCCAGAGATTTCTTCTTCACTACCTCCCTGGCTTGGAAACTCCCTCTGCTAACTCAAGTCACCAACCCATTTGTAACCTAGTGTCTCAGAGAGTCACCTGAAGCACTGAGAATTTAAATGCAGCCCCTGAACATAGTCCTGGTAGTATGTGGAGTGGAAGACTCGATCCCAGGTCTTTCTGACCCCAAAGCCAATGCTCTATTCACCATGCTAGGCTACCTCTCACACTGAACATAGATTTATTTTATTTGAACTAGAGAATGTCAGAACTGGAAGATATCTTAGAGTTCCTCTAACCCAAGAGTTTCAAAACTTTTTTGTACCTTAGACCCCTTTGACAGTCCAGGGAAGCCTATTGATCCCTTTTCAGAAGAATGTTTTTACATGCATAAAATAAACACATGGGATTACAAAGGAAAGCAATTATATTAAAATGAAGGTGTAATTTCTCCCATCCCAATTCAGGGATTCATTGAAATATGGACTCCATGGACTCCATGTTAAGAACCTCTGATCTAAACCAACCTCCTCCCTCATTTGACCAAAGAGGAAGCTGAGGCCCAGAAAGTAGAAGCAATTTGCCCAAGGTCACACTGGTCTTCTGATAGAACCAGGACTAAAATCTGAGTCTCTTAACTCCCTGGTCACTACTTCCATGCTCCCTTCCAGCATAGCATGTACCCCTTTGAAGAATATAACTACTGAGTAGAAATAAGCCCTTCAGTGTGCCCTAAGTTCTCAAGAAAGAGAGAGCCATGGCATGCAACGGTGTCCCAGAAAGCAACACTTCTTTCCCCCCTATGCTAGGTCCTCTGAATGCTCCTTTCAACCTGTCTTCCTCCTCTTCTCTGCCACCTCAGTCTCTGAGGAGAGGAAGGAGATCAGGGTTATGGCTTAGTTCAGATCCCACAGAGCACAGTACTAGTTCCAAGTTCAAAACCCTTCCCTCAGACTAGAGTCCCAGGCATTGTGACTGTTCAGGGCTTCCATGCTGACCTGTGTGGATGCATCACTCCACCTGCAATCCTGGTTCTAAGGTTATCATGGCTTGAACTCCTAGTCCCATGAGGATCATCTCTGGTACCTGAAACTGAGGACACAAACAACACAGAACAGAAACAAATGCCTCCAGGACCCTTTCTTGGAGCTGGGGTACAAAAGAGATAATCAGGGTAAAGTAAATCCTTCTCCTCTCTAGTTCAGTTCATGGTGTCCATGCTGGGCATAGCAAATAGGAGTGACCAAACAGAGTACAGCCAAAAAGATGGTGAAAAGAGAGAGAGTGGATTAGTATCACAGGTTTAAAAAATAAAGGCCACCAATCACCCATGTGGTAAGGGATACAGTGGGCCCCTTGCTAGACAAGACAGACTTGCCAAAAACGTGCCAGGAGAAATCCAGATGACACAACCTCAACCTCAGCAACCTTGTGGTAATCTTCTGTCTGCTTCCTCCTGTAGGTGACACAAGTCTGCCCTCTTAAGACTTGAAAGTATCACGAGGGACACCTAAACCAGGCAAGAAGGGGTAATTGCAAGTCATTCCTAGCATGCTAGATCTGGAGTCAGAGATTCTGCGTTTGAATCCTGCCTCTGCCCTTCACTACTGATGAGATCTTGGACAAGTCAATAATCGGTAAGCATTTATTAGGCACTGTGCTAAGCACTGAAGATACAAATAAGAAAAAAATATAGTCCCTGCCCTCAAGGAGCCTACAGTCTGATAAGGGAAGAAAGTGCACAAAAGTCACTTAGAATCATGGATCTGGAGCCAGAAGGGACTTCAGAGGTCATTGGGTATACACCCCTCATTTAACAGATATGGAAACTGAAGGACAGAGAAGCAACACAACTCATGCAAGATCACATAGGCATTGAGTAACGCAGTTGGGTTTCAAACCCAAATACTCTAACCTCCTATCCAGCATCCCCCCCAGTTCTCCTTGTTGGGCCTCAGTTTCATCATCTGTAAAATGAGGAGTGTATACCCAATGACCTCTAAGGACCATTACCATTCTGGCTCCCATATTTTAGTGCTCAGGGGTGCTAAAGGGGTTGGGCATACAGAACATTAGGATTTCTGTGGCCCCTTTAAAATATACTTCACCTGAGCATCAGGACAAGGGAATTAAAGCCTTAGGTTCTAGAATGTTTGTGGTGATGGGAGGGATGTGGAGGACTCTGGACTATAATCTTTTATACACATTTATCTTTTCTCCCTCTCTGGCTCATCAAAATCTCATTTGCCTTGCTGTTCTGCTGTAAATACAGGGCTTTAGAACAGAGATTGCTGTCCCCTTGGGATTACAGCAGAAAGTGAGTTCATGTTTCCTGACACTTTGCCCAATATCTAATGCCTTTCACTCTTTAACCACACTGGCTTTCTTTTGGCTGTCGGAGAGATCATTTAGCTTTTCAAGAAAAATAATCCCAAGTCTATGCTTTTATCATTCTGATATCTCTGGAGGACAGAAAGATGGAGAATGATGCAAGTGACCAGTGGGCAGATCCCAGCCATAGCCTGTGAGCTTATCTATTTCAGTCCTCTCTCTTGTCCTCACTAATATCTTTTCCCTCCCTTTCAGTGACCTGATCCCCCCCTTTTTATAAAGTTTCATCCTTAAAGAAATAGCCTGTCAATAAAGCAATTTTCCTCGGGGGGAAAAAAAAAGTTTCATCCAAGTCTCACTCCCCTCTCTCTTCTTGGCCTGAATTCATCCAAGTCTGACTCATTTCTCATTCTTCCTTTCCCTGGCATTAAAGGCACACTGCATCTGGCTGACATGGGAGCTCAATCAACCTCCTCCTTCCCACTTACTCAAGTTCCCAAAATTTCCATTCTAGGAAAAATCTTTTTTATACAAATATTCTCCCTGCATGTGTTTGAAACTCACTCAACTTTTCTCCTGCCCCTAAGAGATTGCCTCCATCATCATCAAAGGGGAAAAAAAATCATGACCGAGTCTGCGGTCTCACACAGATATCATAAAATAAACCATATTCCTCAGGCTGTCCTTTTATCACATCACTCCTCTGCTCAAAATCCTCCCTTGGCTCACCACCATTCTTAGAATTAAATCTAAATTTCTCTGCCTCACTTTCAGAGTCTGTCTCAATCCTTACTGTGAAATAGAATTCTAGAAAATTTCTTTCAGTGATTGAAAGGATTTTAGATATCACCTAGTACCACCTTTTCATTTTACAGACTTGAGAGAAAGTGAAGGCACAGGTACTACCTGAGGTGAGGGGTAGAACCTAGATCTTCTGATTCCCAAACAAGAGTTCTTTCTACTATGCCACAATTCATTATTCTGCAAAAAATGTGAAATGCATTTTCAGGCTAGTAGGCCTTAAGTGTGACATGGACAGACCACTAGACTTAGGCAGAGTTTTATAAACTATTGGGCATGCCTCACTTTAGGGAAGAGGAGCATGAAATTCCCGCCCCTTTCCGCAGGGGAGACAAAAGCAATGGCCAAAATTATTGAGATTTTCAAATGTGATACTTTTTTGGGGGGAGGGGCAAAAACAAAGTGTGAATTAGATGACAAAAGTGAGACTCACACAGGGAATTCAAGCCAATTGAGTGAATATGGTGCAGGGTTACTTTTTCAGATATAGGCAAAAGTGGTCAAATTTTAGTCATGGTATGTCAGGTCTCAATGGAGGAACCATCTGCTACCATCACTATTGACGTAGGCCTGTGACAGAGAGAAATTGTGGCTTTTTTCCCCGCTCAATGTTTCTTAACATAGACTGTACAAACTCAAAGTTGCATAATTATTTTGTGGAAGTTAAAGGTACCACAATATCTCCTATATCCATCATCATTATTCATTTTGGTAAGTACAACATCATATGTAAATTGGTTTCCAAAAGCAATGCCAGCCTTTTATAAACAGACCTAACTGGAGAACAGTTACAGATAATTGCTTGAAATGATCAACAATTAAATTTGTCCCAAATTCATTATTTTTCTTTTTTTAAAGTGAAATAAATATCCTTTTAAAAATACACAAACACGTAGTTTGAAGAAAAAATCCATTAGAGCAGCTGAAACTAGTATAAGCAAAAATAATAGAGATGATTTATGTGGCAGAAATATAAAAAAAAGGCCAAACACAGAAAATAATACCCAACATGGGATTCACAAGTTCTAGCATATAGAAAAAAAATTGCAAAGTATTTTAGAAAGGTAAGTCACTAGCAACTGGGGAGATCAAGAAAGGATTCATGTAGAAGATGGCATTTGAGGTAAATCTTGAAACATTTTGAGGGGAGGAGCTGAAGAGGAAGTAAATTCTAGGCACTGGAGCCCCCCAGTGCAAAGGCACGGAGATAGGAAAT
Organism: Pseudochirops cupreus; assembly: GCA_028627135.1. Classification (NCBI taxonomy): domain Eukaryota; kingdom Metazoa; phylum Chordata; class Mammalia; order Diprotodontia; family Pseudocheiridae; genus Pseudochirops; species Pseudochirops cupreus. Next base: position 145,619,011 of record CM053584.1, on the reverse strand, counting down.
GGAGTGGTATGTGTGTGTAGAACGGCAGGTATTCTAGCAGTGCAACATACAGAGAGGACTGCATCAAATCTCAGTCCCTTTCTTGCTCTTCCAGGTCTGGACTATGTGATGGATTCTTTTTTTTCCCACTGAAACTCTTATTTTATTAAATTTATTTTTAGCTTTCAACATTCATTTCCACAAGATTTTGGGTTACAAATTTTCTCACTGTCTTTCCCCCTACCCCCTACCCCAAGATAGAGAGCCTACTGAATACCCCTTCCCCCAATCTGTTCTCTCTTGTATCCTCCCCCATACTTCCTCTAACTTTCTAGTAGGGAAAGATGGATTTCTATACCCCAGTGCTTGCATATCTTATTTCCCAGTTGCATACCAAAAAAACACAACTTTTTTTAGCATTTGTTTTTAAAACTTTGATTTCCAGATTCTTTCCCTTCTTCCCTCCTCACCCACCCCCACTGGGAAGATAAGCAATTCAATATAGGTTGTCCATGTATAGTTATGCAAAACATTTCCGTAGTAGTTATATTATGAAAGACTAACCACATTTCCCTCCATCCTATCCTGCCCCCCCACCCATTCCATTCTCTACCTCGACCCTGTCACTTTTCAAACATATGTGCTTCTAACTACCCTCTCCCCCAGCCTGCCCTCCCCTCCATCATCTCCCCTCTTATCCCCTTCCCCCCCCCCCACTTTCCTGTAGGGC
>CM053584.1:145532776-145617802 GCA_028627135.1 Pseudochirops cupreus | reverse complement strand
TATTTGCTTTTTGGAGGGGGGAAGGCTGGGCAATTGGGGTTAAGTGACTTGCCCAAGGTCACATGGCTAGTAAGTGTTAAGTGTCTGAGGTCAGATTTGAACTCAGGTCCTCCTGACTCCAGGGCCAGTGCTCTATTCACTAGAACATTTTATATTTGATCCTGGAGACAATAGGGGAGTTTATGGGGAAGGTGTATGACATGATCAGACATGTTTTAGGAAAATCACTTTGGTGGCTGAATGGAGGATTGGATTAGAGTGGGGAGAGACTTGAGGCAGGCAGGTCCACCAGCAGGTTATTGCAATAATCAAGATGTGAGGTGATGAGGGACTGCATTAGTTGTAGTGATGTCAGAGGGGAGAAGAAGGAACATTCAAGCTTTGTTGCAAAGGTGAAATGGGACAGACCTTGGCAACAGATTAGATATGAGAGGTGAGAGATAATGAGGAATCCAGCATGACTTGTAGGTGGTAATCCTGAGGGATGGGAGGATGGTGTTGTCTTCTGCAGTAAAAAGGGAATGCAGGAGGGGAAAGGATTTAAGGGGAAAGTGAGTTCTGTTTTGGACACGTTGAGTTTAAGATGTCTACTGGACATTCAGTTCCAGGTGTCTGAAAAGCAATTGGAGATGCAAGATTGGAGGTCAGGAGAGAGACTGGGGCAGGAAAGGTAGATCTAAGAATCTTCAGCCTAGAGATGGTAAGTAAATTCATGGGAGCTGATGAGATCACCAAGGGAAGTACAGAGCCCAGGACAGAAGAACCTTGAGGAACATCTATGGTTAGAGGGTGTGATCTGGAAGAGGATTCAGCAAAGGAGACCAAGAAGGAGCGGTCAAATAGGGAGGAGGAAAACCAGGAGAAAGTAGTGTCCCAAGAACCTAGAGAGGAGAGATAATGAAGAAGAGAGTGATCAACAGTGTCAAAGGCTGCAGGGAGGACAAGAAGAATGAGGATTGAGAAAAGGTCATTGGATTTTCTTCCATCAAAGCATTCTATATCCACTAAGTTAAAATGCAGCTAGCTTAGGTTTCACCTCAGTAAGAAATAGGGACCATTAGAACTAGAAATATGACAGCTATCATATAGGGAGAAAAACCAACAGCAAGAAAGATGTCTCTAGGCCAGCAGAGTTTTCCAAAATTGGGTACTGCTTGCAAAAATATTCTTCAAGGACTTTAAGATAAGGTATGAATTTATAGCCAAGACCAATATGTTGGAGACAGAATGGAAAAGTCTGACCTGACAGTGTTAGTGAAGTCAACATGCAGTCAGGTCAACAAACATTTATTAAGTGTTTACTGTGTGCTGGACACTGTGCCAAGTGCTGCAGATACAAAGAAAGGCAAAAGACAGTCCCTGCCCTCAGGGAGCTTACAATCGAATGGAAGAGAAAACATGCAAATAATTGGGTACAAACAAGATACAAACAGGATAAATTGGAAATAATCTCAGAGGAAAAGCATTAGCATTAGAAGGATGATCAGACAAGACTTCTTTAGGAAATTTTAGGGCTTTTAGCTGAGACTTAAAGGAAGCCAAGAGATGGAGACTACTAGTAGGGAGAGAATTCCAGGCATGGAGAACAGCTAGGAGGAAGCACAAAAAAAGCATTCTGATCTTCCACCCTAAAACCACCATTGCTCCTGTAACATCCTCTAGTTAAACAGATCTTCCTAAAATGCCTAGCCTCCCAAGATAGAGTATTTTGTGTGAGGAACAGCAAGGAGGCCAGTGTCACTGGATCATAGAATATATGAAAGAGAATAAAGTATAAGAAGACTGGAAAGGTAGGAAGAAGCCAGTTTACAAAGGGCTTTAAAAGCTAAATAGACTGATCAATGCAATGGTCCAAGACAGTTTCAAAGAACTCATGATGAAAAATGCTATCCACCTCGGGAGAGAGAACTGATGAACTCTGAGTGCAGATGAAAGCATATTTTTTTTCCATTTTATTTACTTTTCTTGCTTTTTTATTTTGCAACATTAATAGGGAAATATGTTTTGCATGACTTCATATGTATAATTGATATCATATTAAGTTGCTTTCGGTTGTGTCTGACTCTTCATGACTCCATTTGGGATTTTCCTGGCAAAGGTACTGGAGTGGCTTGCCATTCCCTTCTCCAGCTCATTTTGAAGATGAGGAAACTGAGGCAAACAGGGTTAAGCCCAGGGTCACACAGACTGTAATTGTCTGAGGCTAGATTTAAACTCATGAGGATGAGTCTTTTGATTCCAAGCCCAGTTATTACTCCTCTACACCACCTAGTTGCCCCCAATTGATATTATATTGTTGCCTTCTCAGTGGGTGATAGAGGGGCTGGTGGGAGGCAGAGAATTTGGAACTCAACAAAAGAATGTTAAAAAAATGAAAGTATTTATTTTTTTAAAAAGTTAATCATAAGAGTTTTATATTTGATCCTGGAGGTAATAGGAGCCACCAGTGTTTACTGAGTATTGGGGGTGATATGGTCAGACCTGCATTTTATGAAGATCATTTTGCTTGGAGGCAAAATGAGATTATAGGACCAATAGTGATCTTACGGTTGAAGACTAGAAAGCTTCTTTCTAGTTCCTCATTAACTTTCACCAGCACTTAGCTATTTCTTTGTCTGTCCATCTACTTTCCTGTCCATTTATCCACTATCCAGCGATTAACCTGGGACATCTTGCCATTTGCCCTACCGTGTGCCTAGCCTGTGTCCTACCCACTACCTCCCAGACCTTATCTCACTCTTCTTGCTCTAGGAGCAATAATCAAATCAATACTACCATGGTTCGTGGAAATGAGCATGACAATAATCATGTATGTCTATATCCACAATTCTCTGGGACCCCTCTCCTCCAGACTAAAACCCCCTTGGCTGGCTACCACTCCCTTATATATGTCTTCTCCTGCTATTAGGATGTCAAATGCTTGAGGGCTAGACTGTCTTGCTTTCTTATATCTGTATCCCTAGACCTTAGCACAGGTGCCTGGCACATAATAGGTGCTTAAGAAATGTCTTTTTGTTCACTTATACTCTCCTACCTTATTGTAATTGCTTACTCTATGTGTAATATCCTATAGGAGGACATACTTATGGTTAGGTTTCATGCAATTGTAGTGTGTAAACCAATAATCTCCTCTGACTTTGCTGGCTGTATTTACCTATGAAAAATTAAGGATCTTGTCAGGCAGGTAAGGGAGACAATGACTTTGTTTCCTGAGATTTAACTTTGTTTCTGTTCCTTTTTCCTCTCTACTCATATATAGGGGACAGTCAAAGGGGCCTGGAGTTGGAAAACTGGAGAACCCTGAACCCCAGAGCTACTACTGGGTAACTAACCTATACGTAGAAAATGATCAAGGGGGTCTCTAGGCTTCAGAGGCTAAAATTAGGAGTCATGAGGGCTGCTCACCATATTCTAGGGTGAGTCAAGCCAAGCCAAGTAACAATAATTAATGTCCATATGAACATTTGGAGTGGAGATGTCTCTAAATTTGTGTATCTCATGTTTCTCTTGAGCTATTACAATTCTGCTTTGCTCACAGAGCACAGTGCCTTCTTTGATGTGGGCATGCCATGTTGGGTATTCCTCTGTCAGTGTTTCCCATGTCTCACAATCAATTCCAAAATTACTTAGAGAGACCTTGAGAATGTCCTTGTATCACTTCTTCTGTCCTCTGTGTGAACGCTTCCCTTGTGTGAATTTTCTGTGAAATGGTCTTTTAGGCAAATGTGGCCAGGCCATTGGAATTGTACTCTCTCTGCAGTACAGCGTGAACGCTTGGCAGTTCAGCTTGAGAAAGGGCTTTAGTGTCCAATACCTTATTCTGCCAGGTGACCTTCAGTCTTCCTAAGACAGTTCAAATGGAAGCGATTCAATTTCCTGGCAGGGTACAGCACACATAGGCATACAACAATAAGGTCAGCACAACAGCTCTGTAGACCTTCAGTTTGGTAGGCAATCTAATACCTCTTCTCTCCCATACTTTCAGAGACTACCAAACACAAACTTAGCTTTGGCAATGCATGCGTCAACCTCATCATCTATGGGTACATCCCCAGAAAGTAAACTGCCAACGTAAGTGAACTTATCCATAGCTGGACACCTATGTTACAGATGAGGAAACTGAGGCAGCAGAGGCTAACTGACTTGCCCATTATCACAAGTTAGTAAGAGACTAAGGCTGGATTGAACTTGAGTCTTTCTGACTCCAGGTTTAGCATTCTGTCTATTGCCCCACTTAACTTTCTTGAAAAAAAAAGTAGAACATTTCCATATATAAGGTAGTAGAGAAAATATTATCTGTGAAACTGTGTTTATTGCATATAGTGTACTTTTTTTCTCAAGTATACAATAAAATCAAGACATTGATTTCTTTTTAAAAATCAATTTTGTTACTCTGTTTTTATATTACCTATATCTCTCTCTTTCCATATCTTTTTCCCTTCTAGAGAGCCATCTATAAAACAAAGAAAAAGAGGAAGAAGAGAGGAAAAAAGCCAGACAAGAGTGATCATTACATTAAAAAAAAAGCCACGACAACATATACAATGTTCCATACCTGTGGACCTCTCCCTCTGAAAAGGAGTAGAGGGAGGCGTCTTCTCATAGCTTTTCTTTGGGATCACACTTAATTTTGCAACATTGACTTTCAGTGGTTTTGTGATTGCTGTTCTTTCCCTTTATATTGGTAGAGTCACCATATAAATTGTTTGTCAGGTCCTGCTTGCTTCACTGCATCAGTTCATACAAGTTTTTCCAGGCTTTTCTATGTTCATTTCATTTGTTCTTTCTTACAGAATATTCCATTGCATTCACATGCCACGATTTGTTCAGCCATGCCTCAATGGATGGATATCTACTTTGTTTTCAGTTCTTTGCTGCCACAGAAAGGACTGCTATGAATACCTTCTTTGCATATATGCTGAGTAGTGAAATCTGTGTGTCTAGAGGTATGGACATTTTAGTGACTTAATTAGTATAATTCCAAATTGCTTTCTGAAATGGTCTCACTAATTCACAGCTTTACTAACAGTGAATTAGTCTACCGATCTTTCCTTATCCTTTCTCAACATGGTCATTTTCAAAGCTGTCCTGATTATGTTTCTTTTGAACTTCCTTCTGTCCTCTTCTGTGTTAAACAAGAACAAAAACAACCAAAAAACTTTAGTGACCCTTTTTCTCTATATTTTTCTTTTTAACACCATTGCTAGCTACCCTTCACCCAACATCCCTTCCCCCCAAAGAAAGAAAAATTCGACCCTTATATCAAGTATGTATAGTCAAGCAAAACAAATTTATATTTTTATTTTAAAATTTAAATGTCTACCATGTTCAAAAATATGTCTTATTCTACATTTTGTTTATTTCACCCTTCTGTCAGAAGATATAAGTCCTTTCGAGTCATGGTTGTTTATTGCATTAATACTATTCTTTGTCCTAAAGAGTTTGGCACTTGGGACTGAGAATCTCCTGTTGGAGATGAGAAGAAACAGCAGCCAAATCAAACAAGACAGACCCCTCTGTAAGGTGTTACTCAGATACTTACTAGCTATGTGACCCTGGGCAAATAACTTAACTTCTATCTACCTCATTTTCCTCAACTGTAAAATGGGAATGATTATGTTTACCTTTCAGGGTCGTTGTGAGGCTCAAATGAACTAATATTTGTAAAGCACTTATCATAGTGCCTGGTACATGGTAGGCACTTAATAAATAAATGCCTATTTCCTTCCTTCCTCCGTTCCTCCCTCCTTTCCTCCCTCTCTCCCTCCCTCCCTTCCTCCCTCCCTCCTTTCCTTCCTTCCTTCCTTCCTTCCTTCCTTCCTTCCTTCCTTCCTCCCTCCCTCCCTCCCTCCCTTCCTTCCTCCCTTCCTTCTTCCCTTCCTCCCTCCCTTCCTCCCTTCCTCTCTCCCCCCCTTCCTCCCTCCCTTCCTTCTTTCCTTCCTTCCTTCCTTCCTTCCTTCCTTCCTTCCTTCCTTCCTTCCTTCCTTTCTTCCAGAAAAAAAGAATAGAAGGTTCCTTACTCCTTAACCCCCAGGGCTATTGTTGATCCATGGCTGGAGAGGAAACTTTTCTAAAAGAGCTGTATTAAGTCTCTGACTTTGGACTAAAAGAGCTTTGTAGAGATTTCTCAAAGATTCCAGTTGGAGCCAGAAGCTGGAGGTGGAGGGAAGCTCTTTACCCCGTCGTGTCTAGCGACACCCATAGGAGAGGTTATATTTCCAGAGCCCAGAAGATCAGTGTCTACCAGAGACTGTGCATCCAGTGGAGACCAGTGTCTCCAGGCCTGTTAAAAGTCGTGTGATTGTATTAGCTGGACACATTAGTGGCCCTGCGGCATTTCATACATGTTCCCTGGCCACACTTATGCTCCACATATGCTGTCCTCTGTGTGCACGCCCTGGCCATACTTGTCTCCTTGTGTGCCCTGAACATATGTGTTCCCTATGTATGCGTCTCTCCACACTTTATTTCTCCATGCTGATTGCACTCTTCCTGCTAATGGTGTGTGCATTTGTAGGAGGTTGTTCCTCAGTCTAATGGGGTATATTTTTTATTACCACTTTTCTTAAGCTATTTCATTAAATGCCTTTGCTTTGAACTAAGTGTGTTCTTGGGCCGACCATTGACAGTAGAAGTTTGTAAACTATGGTTTAGAGTAGATATGGACTCATAAAGCAACATAAACAGGTATCTGTCTTTGAGAGACCCTGTGAATTGGGGGAGTGTACCCCATGTACTATATATTTTAAAATAAGGATGTTAGTAAAAGCAGCTAGAGTGGCACAGTGGATAGAATTCAGGGCCTAGAGTCGGGAAGAGTTCAAATCCAGCCTTAGACACTTACTAGCTGCGTGTGACCCTGGGCAAGTTGCTTACCCCTGCTTGCCTCAGTTTCCTCATCTGTAAAATGAACTGGAGAAGGAAATTACAAACCACTCAGTATCTTTGCCAAGAAAACCCCAAAGAGAGTCGCAGAGAGTCAGACATGACTGAACCATAACAACTAAAAACAGAAACTGAGGAAAATCATCTACTCAAGTTAATGAAGACGTACATGGGCCCAAGGGATGACGTAGAGGGGGTGCAGAGTTCGAGAGGGGGAAAGAAACAAGAAATCAGGGAGGGGCGGTAGGTCAGTTAAGGTTTTTGTCCTTTGTTCTCTCTCCATATTCTACTTTTCTCCTCTGGTTTGCAGGCCTCAGAGTAAGTAAAACAAAGTCAACTGATATCATTTCCTGTTCCTTTATGTTTTTAACTGTCCCTGGTCCAGGGAGGTGGGTGGTTGACTGGATTGTCCGTGGAAGTTGAGGGGTGGGGTGCAGTGGAGTAGGGATGACTATGAATTTACCTTTGGCAAGCTCTGTGTTTTTGAAAAGATGCCCAACAGCTTCTGGGAGAAACCTCCAGGGGTTTCTGTGAGCAGGGCTGGATGTTTATGTGAGGGGCCTGAAGGAAGCTGAGAAGAGAGAGAGGCATCGGGAGGAGAGGGTGGTTCATGTGACCCTCCCCACTCTGCTGTGGACAGGACGCCCTGAATAGGCTTGAGGCCAGAAGCTCACTCCCACCCCCTTCCCAAGCCTCCACCCCAGGATTGTTGATGGCTTGAGTTCTTTGGAGGGAAGGCCTATTTCATGCTAGCAGAAAGGAAATGATCAAAACAGACCATCTGGGGTCCAGGCTTTTACCAGTGTCTCCAGAGCATCTAGAAATGTAAATAGAAAATTTGGTGCCCAGGGAATTGATCACAAAACATAACTGGAGTAAGCAGTATGAAAGGTGCTCCCCGATCAACTTTCTGAGACAAATTCAGTGGGAGGAAAGAGAGGCCTCAGACCTGGCTATATAAGACCTTTTAGGAGAGGCTGCAAAGTGCTGCTCTACTGGGGAGAGAATTAAAACTTAAGACTCTATAAGGCCAGTGCTGGGGTTCAGGATATAGGTTAGGACTGGGCTTGGGGGATGACCTCATCTGGAATGTAACTGCTGGAAAAGGGTAAGAGCAGGGTGGTGGGAGAAAGTGCAAGTGTAACTTCCCAATTTAACTCATCATTCTTGCTAATGAGAAGATAGACTCAGGTATTTTTGCCTGTTGTAGGAAGGCAAGTGTTGTCAGCACCCCTTAAATTCTGGGGCATCCAGGGGCAAAGCCCCCGTAACTCAATCCTCATCATAACTCTCAAGGTCTCCTTATTTCTAGTCAACTCTCCTCATCCTTGGATGGAGGGACCTTCTTTTATAAACTGGGAAAATAGAGAATGCCTTTTCTCTCTCTGCAAACCTGCCATGTTCACTCTTTCATTCCCCTCCCCCCCTCCCCGCCCCCAGCTTTACTCCTGGCTCTATTGACTTCTTTCTGCACCAAGCACCATATGAGGTTCCTCTCTTCCTTTCTTTTTATGTGTTGTCTGCTCCCATTGGAATGTAAGCTCTGTGAGGGCAGGGACTTTCCTTCTGCTTGTATTTGTACTTGGGTTGTTTTCTCTCATTACAACGTAAGTCCCTGGAGGACAGGAACTATCTTTGGATTGTATTTATATTCCCATAGCTTCACAAGGGTCCGACACATAGTGAATGCTTAATAAATGCTTCCAGACTTAATTCATCATATAGCACATCATTGCTGCAAGGAAGACCCCAACTATGGGTATTAGAAGATCTGGTTTCAGGTTCTGGCTCATAGTTTTTGACCTTAGGCAAATAGCAGATTGGGAACCACAGAGTCACAGAATTTAGAGTTAATTGGAAGGGACCTCAGGAGTTATGTGGTCCAATCCATGCCTGAAAAGGTATCCCTACTGTTGACATGTTTAACAAGTTGTTATCCAGCTTCTGCCTGAAAATCTCCAATAAGAGGCAAGCAAGCCGCCACTTAGTTGAGGAAAATTCGTCTTCTGGCTGAGTCCATGAAAACAAGACATTCCAATGGGTTACTATAGATTCTGAGTATGATTTTTCAAACAATTGAAGGATTAGTGCTAGGATGAGGTATTCAACTTGCTGCCTTAGGTCTCTTGTTCTGCTCCAGAGGGCAGAGCTGGGAGCCATGGGTGGACATTGCAGAGAGACCAATTGAGGCTTGCTGTCAGGAAGGACTTCCTAAAAATTAGGTGGTGGCTTGTTCCTCATTGGAGGTCTTCAGGCAGAGGCTAGGTGGCCAGTTGTCAAGCACGTTAACCACAGGAATTCCTTTTTCAGGTATGGCTCCTGAGGTCCCTTCCAATTAACTCTAAATTCTATGACTCTGGGGTTCCTGATTTGGTATTTTCCTGTGTTCACAAACTGTGTCAGGACTTGAACTTGAACCTAGCTCTTCTAACTTCAAGTCCAGGGATTTTTCTAAAACTTGACAATTTTTTTTTCTGTGATAGTACTCAATTTTTTTTTTTTAAAAAGGTCAACAGCAGCAGAGGCAGCAAGGGGGCACAATGGACAGAACACCAGCCCTGAAGTCAGGAGGACCTGAGTTCAGATCTGACTTCAGAAACTTACTAGCTGTGTGATCCTGGACAAGCCACTAAACCCTGATTGCCTAAAAAAATAAAATAAAAAAGTAAAAACTCAGCAGCACCTGGTGGAGTAGGGCCATGGTCCAAAGAAAGGGTATGTGCACAAATGTTAGCAAAACAACAAGGGTTATTGAAAGGGAGTCCAGTGGATGGAGTTAATAGGCAGGAATAAGTCTAAGTGCCTTACATCTGACCTTTTGGTCAGGTTGAGGGACAGGATGAACAGTGCCTAAGGACCCCCTTTGGCACCATCTTGGGGGTCACTCCCATACTGCAGAAGACACTTCTCTTAGCCAGGGAAGTGTTGGTGAATATTTAACAAACTGCTTCCTGAAAACCTCCTGGGTGAACTTTTAAGTTAAATTGGTGTTATTAACATTTTCTCCATCATGTTCTTAAGTCCGATGACCAATAAAACAATCGAGCCCTAATTTGTAGTGTTTGCTGATTTCTGAGGTGAATACTTCCACTGAAAATTTAACAACCAGCTTACCCTTAAGCCTTTCCTCCACTGTGATGAACAGGGTTGGAGGAAGGCATACGAAACAAGCTTACTCTGCTGCCCATCGAGTAATAACTGAGTGTACTAGAAAGAACGCTGTTTTTGGAGTCAGAGGACTCATCTTCATATGTTTGACTGGGAGGCATCAAGACCTAAGCTGAAAACTTACTTCAGATGCAAGTTACTTAATTTCCTTCAGGGACAAGATAGTAATAACACCTTTATGCTAGAGTTGTTGTGAGGATCAAAGGAGATAACATGTAAAGCATTTCATAAGCATTATTATTATCAAACGATGAAATTCAACAACGTTCTATGGAGTGTTCTGTACCCATACTCCCCCATATCTTCCATGAGAAAGGCATGCATTTTCTCATGTTTTCTTCAGGGTCAACTTTGGTCATTATAGTTATACAATGTTGGGTGACTTGGATACTGGAATCCATACCAGATAAGGAGAAAGCTCACCTTTCAGAGCCTAGGAGTTGGAATGGGTTGGCTGGGCTCTGCATGACCACTGTAACTCAGGGTGTTTGAGAATGAAAGGTAAACAGATAGCCTTAGGGGACAAAAGGTAGTAGACTGCAGTGATTTTCTTCACTTGATGAGGGACTCTGTAATGGGTTGAGGGACCAGAGGAGGAGAACCCCCCACCTTGGGTAGACACATAGAAAGAAAAAATTGACATGGTATGCAGGTGTGTATATGTGCACACAATCTGTGGGTCCCTTCTGCAGATCATTTTGTTTTTCAGGAACCCTTTTCCTTGCAAGACTTTTTTTCTCCCTCTCCCGCCCATTTTATCCTGATACCACCTCCCTCTTCAAAACTTCAAAGACCTGTGACCTTGTTGCATGGATATCTCTCCCACCCCTGTGCAGTTTAGTATGTGGCTTTTAGAGGTTGGAACTGAAAGATGGGATCCACCCTGCAGGGAACCTGGCGATGAATCTTGTCCCAGGGGTGACAGGGCCAGGACCCCTGCAGGGTCTACCTGAACCTCTGCCAGTCAGGTAGCATCTGTCAGAACTTATGTTATACTGACAGTTGTCTGCAAATTTTTGAAGGGTAGTGGGATGGAAGAGATTGGTTCTGATTTGCTCTGTAGGACAGAACTTAGGGCAATGATTGGAAACTACAAAGCAGCAAGTTTAAAATTAATATTGGGAAAACTTCTTAACCATTAGAGCTGTCAAAAAGTGGAATGGACCATCTCTAGAAAGTGGGGAAGGTTCATTCTCCATGGAGGTCTTCAAAGACCAGATGACCATTTGTTGGGTACATTACAGAGAAGATTCCTGGACTTGATGGACCCAGAGGTCCCAAGCAAATCTGAAATTCCCTGATTCTGTTAGAGTTCGCAATCACCTTCTCACCATAAGGAGGATTCTGAGGAGAACTTTAGTGGAGAGACTACCACAGATCCTATTGTATATGGTGGAAAGCTAGACAGAGTTTGGTGTCCAGTGTCCCCTCGTATTTCTGAATAAATCCTAGGGTACTTTACAGAAGAAGGTGTGGGGCTATAGAGTTTAAGTTTTTTAGAGATTTGTCTTTGGAGTGTCATTATTTGGGGATCCTCTGGAAATGAAGACTCTCCTCACCAACTGGATTTTACTTATACATCTTCCCAATCAGTTAAGTAACTGGGACAGCAGGATGGGGATTTTTGGGCACCATTGTAGCTATATTGGCCATTGAGGATTTGTACCACATTGCCAATAGAATTTCAACAAGAGCCCTAGTTCTGACCTCTCTCTTATTGTAGTTAGCTGCTATAGCTCTCATTATTGGAGTTAAGGGCAAAGAGTCTTTTCTGCCCCCAGGATAAGAGGAGAGAAGGAAAATAAGAAAGATGAAGATATTTTGGGAAGGGAAATTAAAACTTAATTGAATTAATTTGTTCTTGGGTTAAACTCAGTTCCTTGAGTGTACTAAAGGTCCCTCAGATTAAAAAAAAAGAGAGAGAATTACTTTGCTGTTATCTTGAGAGAATGAGAAAAGGAGAGAGTGAGAAAGAGAAGGAAATGGAAAGAAGAAAAATTGGAGAAAAACAATGAGAGAAAAAATAGATAAAAGATAAATAGAGGATAGAGGGGAGAGAGAGAGAGAGGAGAAAGGAAGGAGAGAAAGAGATGGGAGAGAGAGAGAGAGAAATGGAATAAGAGAGAAAGGAGTGAGAGAGGAGAGAGGAAGGAGAGAAAGAGATGAGAGAGAGAGAGAGAGAGAGAGAGAGAGAGAGAGAGAGAGAGAGAGAGAGAGAAAGAGAGAGAGTGTCCCAGAGAAAACAAAGATGTTGATTTAAGATATGGCAAAGGGCTTGGGGGGGGGGGAGGGAGGGGGAAGCCCGGTGAAGGCTCCCGTTGTTTGGGGTCGGAGGCCACATGGAGCAGCCCGCTGCCTGGGGACCAAGCTCAAGGTTCTCCAGTGATGGAAAAAACTTGCCTGACGCTTTTCCTCATTGGCCTCTTTAACTTGCTAACAGGAGCCAGCTGAGCGAATACAAACAGAGGCTCTCGCTGTAGCCCGGCACAAATCCCAGCTTCCTCTGAAATTTCCAAGCCTCTTTTTTCCTGTCGGATTCCAGACAGATGAAATTTTCCTGGCCCCGGACCATTCCTGGCAGCATCTCCCCTCTGAATCACCGTAAATCAGGGCCTGGGGTTGAGCTACAGGATTTACTTGATTGACAGCTCTTGCTGGGGGATTTTGGGGGCTCTGTTTCCGGGGCTAAAATTAGCTACGGGGACGTGCCAGCTTCTCTTGGTCCTCACGATTGTATGTGATTATATATGTGTATACCAGCTGTTTTTCTTTCCTCTTTTTAAAATTTAAAATTTCAATCTCTTTTCTTTGGAAATGGTTGCATGTATGCAGATTGGAGACCCACAGGGTTACAGTAGACTTAAGTGACACTATTGTTCACTCAATCATTTCAGGAGTCAGTACATTCCTTAATCCTCAATCATATGACCGAGCCCCCCCATTAATTATAGTACAAACACCGGATTTTGCTTCTTTCTATCCTTTGTAGCCATAACACATGAGGTCACACCAGTTGGGCAAACCTGAGAAGACGATGGGAGGAGGCGGGTAGTGGAATGAATATTTTCTAACTTTGGACATCCTGGACAATCTCTCAATATCTCTTTCCCTCTATCTTTCCGTGATGACTTGTTTGTCTTTCTGTCTCTAATTTCTTTCTTCAATTTTTCCTTATCATGTCTGTGTGGCAGGATGGTATAGTGATAAGAGCATTTAATTTTGAGTCAAGGGACCTGCATTCCAGTCCAAGTACTCATATATAATATCTATGTGACCTTGGGAAAGTCATTTAACTTCTTTGAATGTCAGTTTCCTGATCTGTAAAATAGGGGGTTGGACTAGATTATCTCTAAGGTCTGAAATATCTGAAACAAAATGCTACTTCGAGGCTGAGCAGAGAAGAGGGTGTGAAGAGTTGGAATTTTAACTTTATTTTCCTCTCAAGAGGTTCAAGAATGCCCAAAGAGAATGTCATATCTTATATACCTCTTTTATTGGTGGAGCCATAACTAAGGCAGAATGACTGGGGTTTTGTCTCAAGGCACTGATATATAGCTGATGGGGAATACCTCCTTCTATGGCAGCCTGGATATCCTTTTCCATGTCCTGATTTTCATTTCCTCACCCAGCCTAGACCGCCACTTCCACTTTCCTTAGTGCCTCTCTCCTTGATCATGCCTTCCCAGTCTACCCTTTTGTGAGTATAAGGCAGACCCTCTGGGTTTGAGCTATCTTCTTTTCTAGGATGACTACACCATTATTCAGACTCATGCAGTGCTGTTCCCACTCCCACGTCTCCTTTTGGATTATTCTTTGTCCCTTCACTCACCAAAGAGAACCACTGCCACCATTACCTACTTCTCCCTTCCCTTCCTCCTGACCCCCAACCTCATTTTTTCCCCAGGTGAAAAAAAATCCTAGTAGGGTTTTTCTTTATTGGATCCATATTGTTCAGAGTGAACACAAGAAAAATCCTTACCAAATACTCAAGTCCCTTGATATCATGGTGGGAAATATAAGACTTATCTGCGTCTGGAGCTGAATATGTCCATTTCACCCAGTTTTCTAACCTGGGAATTGGAGAAACGAATCAGGAACTGCGGTCCTCAGCTTTTTGTTTGATAGGGAGACAGATGGCAGATCTCTGCTAGAGACAAGCAGTTCAGCAGGCACTGATTTCAACTGGAAAATCAAGCCTCAGATGGGAATGAGGGAATTATTAAAGGATTAAATCCACAATAATCTTGTAAGACCCAGGAGACTCAGAAAGCAATACACACCAGAGTTAAGTTCTAGTCCACAAAAGTCACAGAGGCCTGGAATCTGCAGCTCAAGAGTGCATGTGAGTTTTAAGTGTACAACATGCTCAGACCTTTAAAAAAAAAAAGTCCAACTCATTTCAGTCTCTCAAACAGTATTTTCTGTGCCTGTCACGATTTTAATAACAATAAACAAGCTTCAGGAGTAGGGGAAATTTTGCTAGAAGTTCAATAAAAATTTAATTAAAATGCAAAAGTCATGAAATTTCATCCTTGTCAAGAGAGACAGCTATGAGGGATTGACTTATTCTAACCCTCCTCCCCAATCCAGGAGAAGTGGCTCCTGGGTGATTCCCTGAGAACCAAAACCTCTATCAACAGGCTCTAAGGAGGGAATTATGAGGCTGGGACTCAGCAAAGTGTACTCTGCTCCAGAAAGCAGAACTGTCTCACTTGACAAGGATGGAATTTCATGGCTTGTACATTTAATTAACTTTTTGTTATTATTGAACTTCAAGATGAGAATAGTGCCTGCCTTCAAAGAGCTTATATTCTTTTTTTAAAAAAAGTTTAGATTAATTTATTTTTACATTGCCTAAATTTTCCTCTGTACCCCCCTCCCAAGAGAGAAATTAACATGTAAGTTGTCAAGGAAGCCCTGTCCCCTTTGCTTCCAATTGTTTATTCCTTTTTCAGACACTCATCTCTCTGCTTCCACGCTTTAAAAAATATTTAATTTTTCTTAATGAACAAAATTGGATTTTTCTTTCCTTCCTAATCTTCTCCCCCCTAAATTGTAGAGTGGGGGTAGGGGCAGAAAGAAAAACAAAACCCTTGTTAACACATATTCATAGTCAAGCAAAACAAATTCCTGCATTACCTATATTAAAAAAAAGGTTTCATTCTATATTCTTAGTCTTTTACTTCTCTGTCAGGAAGTTCTGGAATAATGATCAATCATTTGTTGATCAGATTTCTTTCAAAGTTGTTTGTCTTTACAATGTTGCTGTTATTATATAAGTTATTCTCATTCTGTTCACTTCACTTTGCATCAGTTCATAAGTCTTCTCAGGTTTCTTTGAAACTTTCCCCTTTTTTACTTCTTATGGTACAATATAGGTTTCTGTTCACATACCATAATTTGTTCAGTCATCTCCCAACTGATGGGCATCCTCTTAGTTTTCAGTATGCTGCTACTAGTAGAAGAACTATCATAAATATTTTTGTACATACAGGTTTTTCTCCATGCTCTTTGTGCTCTCTCTCTCTCTCTCTCTCTCTCTCTCTCTCTCTCTCTCTCTCTCTCCCTCTGTTTCTGTCTGTCTGTCTGTCAGGGTAAAGGTCTAGTATAGGCATCACTGGGTTAAAGGGTAGACAGAAAAATTTAGTAAACTTTTGGGCATAGTTTTGAATTATTTTCCAGAATGGTTGAATCAATTCAGTGCTCCACCAAAATTGCATTAATATTCTGCCCCCATATCCCATTCCTACCCCAAGTTGTTTCTTCTAAGACTGAGAATCCCAAGTGAAACTTGTGATCCCCAAACTCAACTCTGAGCTAGGAAACCCTTGCACTCTGGGAATTTCTTGACCTTCCTCTACTAACCAGGGAAGAGCATGAGCAAGCACCCTCTACTTAGAGACATTTACCCTCTCCCCTCCCAACACACAGTTAAATATTAATAACAAATAACACAACCCTAGAAAATTCTCCCTCCTGTCACTGGAAGCTTGTTTCCTGATGTCACCTCTGGCATGGCACTCTCTCCAAGACAGAGCAGCCAACTGGCCTGTCACCTATTGCCTACGTCATAGAGCTGGAAAGTCAACTCACTCAAGATCTGTGATTTACCTTGTGTCTGAAGACCCATTTTCTTTTGATTACTTCTCAGCACTGAGCAAAGCATAAAGGGGTTTAAAAGACTGGCTTCCTCCTTGTTGTGCTAAAAAAGAAACACAATACACAGGGTTTGCTGGGGATAGCCTTCTCTTAGGTGCACCCCACATTTAGTAACAGGTCCGGCATTCTTTAGCACACAGCACCCCAGGAACCCTGATTCCCATGGGAGTCTTCACTCCTCCTCATTCCACTTATGCAATTAGTTGTGACCCCAGTTACCCCTGCATCTTGCATTCATAGCCTTCTCTGTAGGGGGCAGCTAGGTGGCTCAGTGAATAGAGCACCAGACCTGAGTTCAAATCCTCCCTCAGACGTTTACTAGCTGTGTGACCCTGGGCATGTCACTTAACCCTGTTTGCCTCAGTTTCCTCATCTGTAGAATGAGCTGGAGAAGGAAATGGCAAACCACTCCAGTCTCTTTGCCAAGAAAATCCCAAATGGGGTCATGGAGAGTCAGACATGAATGAATGAAACCACCTTTATCTCTGTTCAAATGGCCACCATGTTAGCTTAGGTCCTCATCACCTCCTAATTGATCTCCCAGCTCCCATTCTCTCCTCTTCAATCCATCCAACAGTTTCCAACTGATATTCCCAAACCTTCAGCTCAAAAGCTTCTGGGCCTCCCTATTGTCCTTAGAATAAAATACAAACTCTTCTGTTTGAAATTTAAAGCCCTGCACAGTCTAGGTTTAATCTATCTTTAGGTGGGACAATGCATAGGGCACTGGACCTGAACCCTCCTGAGCTCGAATCTAGTCTCAGACACGTAATATCTGTTTGACCCTGAGCAAGTGATTTATCCTGTTTGCCACAGTTTCCTCATCTGTGAAATGGGGATAAAAATAGCACCTGCCATCTAGGGTTGTTGTGAGGATTAAATGAGATAATAAAAGTGCTTTGTAAACCTTAAAACACTATAGTTTATATATACAAAATTTATATCCTAGCTATTATTATAAAGACATAGCATGATAATCATCCAATATGCATATGACATAAAGGTAGGAGAGAAAACTAAGCAATTATGATTCAGAATGGAGATTCAACAGAACCTTAGCTTCATAGAAACATGACTTTGGAGTTAGAAGGGTCAATGGGTTGGGAATAATCAGGCGACTAGCTTTTGTGAAGCACAGATTACTTGCTAAACATTATATTAATGGCTCAGATACAAAGAAAGGCAAAAAGATAGTACCTGCTCTCAAATTGCTGACAGTCTAAAGCAGTGGTTCTCAACCTTCCTAATGCTGTGACCCTTTAATATTCATATGTGCGTATCTGCACGTGGGCGGACCCTCCTGGAGATGGATAGAGGAACCATGTCTTGGTTCTTAAGACCATCAGAAATATGTGTTTTCCGGTGGTCTTAGGTGACCACTGTGAAAGGGTCGTTCGACCCCCAAAGGGGTCGTGACCCACAGGTTGAGAACCGCTGGTCTAATGGGAGAGACCATATGCAAACAGCTCTACAAACAAGATAGATATGTATGACAAAATGGAGGCAGTCCACAGAATAATGGGCTGTCTCTAATGTATTTGTTCAACAAGGGCAAAGGTAATGATTTTATTTATTAATTAATTATTGCATTATTAATGTAAGGGCGAATGTAAATACTGTTGTCGTTGAGTTGTTTTTTAGGTTATGTCTGACTCTGTGACCCCATTTGGGGTCTTCTTGGCAAAGACACCAGAGTGGTTTGCCATTTCTTTCTCCAGCTCATTTTACAGATGAGGAAACTGAGGCAAACAGGGGTAAGTGATTTGCCCAGTGTCATACAGCAACTGAGACCAGATTTGAACTTAGGAAGAGGAGTCTTCCTGATTTCAGGATTGATCCACTGAGTCTCCTACATAGGATAAAAAAGGTGGGCTGCACAAATAAGTGATGGGGGAGTCTTCACTCAATAGTGTCAGGATCCAAGACCACCCCTCTCTTTTTACTCCTATACCCTGTTTTCCAGAGCTAAGGCCTAGCAAGCAAACTGTGCTCTAAGCTTGGCATAACAACAATCCTTTGTGCTCACCTTCTGGATGAATTCTGCTGCAACCAAATCACAGAACTGATAGTCCCCGAGCTTGTGCAAGCAGCAGACATGAAGCCCTGCTATGAATTGATTTGTCACTAGACAACCTTGCCTCACTGTTGCTATTGGGCCTTTGTTGTGATAGTTCCTCATCATTGTGGTCACACTACACTGTTTGATTCTTTACCTTACCATAAATACATAAAGCAAGGTTTAGTCCCACTGCCTTGGGTCTCCTACTAGAGGAAGCCCAGACACATGTGTCTATTTTCTCTCCTTCAATGGAATAAAAGAAAGTTTTTTCTTTTAGCCTGTGTGAGATCTTTGGTATTTTTGTAGTTAACAGTGGTTGCAAAATCTCTGTGACTCTGGTCATTTGTTACCCAAGTTGACAATAGCAATGAATGGAAAAAAACAAAGCCTGGAATGTCAGTTGACCACAAACTCAGTAAGAGTAGACAGTGTGATGTGGATGCTCTAAAGGTTAATGTGTTCTTGGGTTGCATTCAATCAACCAATTATCCAGCATTTATTAAGTGCCTTCTATGTGCTAGGCACTATGCATTATTAGAAGTGTAGTCAATAAAAGGAGGAAGTCAAGAGCCCCATTATGCCCTGTGTTGGATATAGACTATATCTGAAAGACTATGCCTTTTTCAGGGCATCACATTTTAAGGGTATGGAATAACTGTGACAGCCTCCACTGGAACATGATGAAGATGATGAAGAATTTGGAAATCATGTGATATGAGAAATAAATCAGAAGAGACATTTAGAATTCAGCACATGCAGGTCATGAAGGTCAGGGGAAGGTTATGGATAACAACTAGGGGGTCAAGTTATATCACAGAATTTGAGAACTGGAAAGGACTTCAGAGGTCATTTAGACTAACTCCTACATGAAAAGGATCTCCATTATAACATCTCAGACAAGTGTCTGTCTAGTTTTCACTTAAAGACCTCCCAAGAGGGTGAACCATCACTTTTTGTGGTGACTTGCTTCACTTTGGGACAGCTCTAATTATTAGGAAGATTATCCTGATGCCAAGTCTAAATTGGTCATCACGTTGACTTGACTTGAATGGCTAGAGATGTCAGGGACTCAACATGGGGTTCTACGCTTGGCAACACATAAGCTCTATCACTGAAATGTATATATCCTTCTATAAAAATCAGCTTAACTAGAGGATCTGGTACCTACTCTCATTTGTATCCAAACATAATTCTTCTGAGAGAGAGCTAGTATCCTACTCTGTGAGTATAGTTGGACTGACAAGAGCAAGGTCACTGACAATCGGTACCACTGAAAGAAACCTGCATTTGGGGTCCAGAGGAGCTGGGTTTAAGACCTCTGTTACTACTTGTGTGGTTCTGGACAAGTCACTTCAGTCACATTCATTTCACTTCTGGCTTGTCTCATTCTATTTCCTTTTCTAACTCCTGGCCAGTCTTCTTCATACCCGGAAGAAACCTCTCTGAGGCTCTACTTTCTCCATTGGTGACTTTCTCAATAGGACCACCATATTGGGAGGGGCCTTATCCATGCTCTTTTCACTCTTGGCTTGATTCACAACTTGAACTTTTTTTTTCTTCTCCTCATCAGGTGTCTTGCCACCAAGCAGCCACATCCTCCCACCCCCACCCACTATTTTCCAGCTATTCTTCATTTATTGCATTCCACGATTAGATGTAAGCTCCTGGAGGGTAGAGATTGTCTTGTTTGCTTTATCTGTATCCACATTACTTAGTACAGTGCTTGGTACATATTAAACACTTAATCGTTCTGTGCACGCTCTTTTTCTCTCTCTGTTTTCCTGTCTCTATCTTTTCTCTCTTTCACTCTCACTGTCTATCTTTCTGACTCTTTCTTTCTGACTGTTTCTCTTCTCTTTCTGACTCTGTCTCTCTCTCTCTGTCTCTGACTATCCTTTTCTTCCTCTGCCCCTCTCTTTCTGTCTGTCTCTTTCTGTCTCTGTCTTTGTCTCTCTCTGTTTCTCTGACTGTCTTTCTATCTTTCTGAATGTCTCTCTCTCTGACTCTTTCTGTCTCTTTCTGTATGACTGTCTCTTTCTTTGTCCCTCTCTTTCTGTCTGTCTCTCAGGCTGTCTCTCTCTTTGTCTTTCTTTCTCTGTTTCTCTGACTGTCTTTCTATCTTTCTGTCTTTCTCTCTCTCTGACTGTTTCTGTCTCACTCTCTGACTCTCTCTGACTCTCTCTCTCTCTGTGTATCTGACTGTCCCTTTCTTTCTCTGCCCCTCTCTGTCTTCCTGTCTGTCTGTCTCTCAGGCTGTCTCTTTCTGTCTCTGTCTTTGTCTCTCTTTCTCTTTTACTGTTTCTATCTGTTTTTCTCTCTCTCTCTCTGACTCTGTCTCTCTCTCTTTTTGTCTCTGACCATCCCTTTCTTTCTCTGTCCCCCTCTTTCTGTCTGTCTGTCTTGCAGGCTGTCTCTCTTTTTCTGTCTTTGTCTTTGTGTCCCTCTCTTTCTCTCTCTCTCTCTCTCTCTGATCTAGAGTAGTTGGCCTTTGAGGTCTCTTTCTTCTTGAAATTTAGATCCTGTGACTGGTGATTACCTCATTGACCTATTTGGAGGCATTACCCCACTTGGTTAATCTGAGGCCCAGTTAGAAATTCCCTCTTTCTCTCCCTCCTACTGCCTAGCTATCCCATCCCATTGGTATGTGCCTCAGAACTATTCTGTGACCCATGAATGCAAAAATCCTGCACGGGGCCCTTTCCCCTGCAGAAATAAGATGCCATAGGTGAAAGTTTATGGTGAAGCTGTTTTAGGCAACGTAGGCCCAAAGGGACTCCCTTTTCTAATCTCATCTTTGTGAGCTGGGCACTCCTAGATTGGGGTGCTCAGAATGGGACATGGAGGAGGCTTAAATTATACTGCTTCTCCAGGAATTGAGAATTGCCCCCCTTGCTTGGGGCCATCTTTTTATATAGGGTTTTTAACTTCACTGTCTCCCATTGTCCATGTATAGGGTGTTCCTGAAGTGTGGACACATAGGGAATCTCATTAACTATGCATATTTTTAAGAAATGAAATCAATGGAATTTTCAAGAACATTTAGCATAAATTTTAGCTGTGACAATTTCATATGGAATAAAAACTTTCATTAGCTATTGGGGACTATTTTCCATATTAATGAGATTAATTAAATTAATTAGATTTCCATGTCTTCCTATATCTTCCTGTGAAATCTCATTTATGCTAATTAAATAAAATGTTGTTGAAAATTTCATTCATTTCATTTCTTGAAAATATGCATAGTTAATGAGATGTACTATGTGTCCAGACTTTAGGGACACCCTGTATATATTCTCCCATAGTGTTTGTGGGGTTATACTGAAGCCTCCATTCTCTCTTTCTTAGCCCCTTATTCAGACATGGAGAGAGAGCTGACTGCGGTGAGGGGTGCACTCTGTGGCCAAAAGACAGAGGCTTTTTGTGTGTAACTTTAGCAGTAGTTGCCTATGAGGTGGTGGTAGAAGGAGACAAGCATTTATTAAGTTCCTACTGTTTGCCAGGCACTGTGCCAAAAACTTTACAAATATTCTTTCATCTGATCCTTATGATAACCCCGTGAGGCAGGCTCTCTATGGCAGCCACACTCCTTGCTGTCTGTAGTGAAGGACTCGCTTTTATCATATAAGAAATCATCGTGGGCAGAGTTCAGGACCAGAGAGTAGAAGGCCTGGGTTTAGCTATGTGACCTTAGACAGTGTACTTAACCTCTCAGGGCCTTGATTTTCTCATCTGTAAGTTGGGATGATAGTATAAGATAACATACATAAAGAATTTCTCCAACTTTAAAGAGCCCTGAAAATGTCAATTATTATAAGCCTTTAGGGTCCCTTCTATTATTGTGGGGAAATGCCATAAACCGTCAGAGATATCAGTTCTCACATTAACCTTTTCCCAGAGACCGAATCTTCCTCTAAACTAGTTATAAGATGCTAAAGTCCTAGGGAATTCCATAAGAAGGAAAAAGGGTAGTGAGACTATATGGAAAGAAGCATCAATTATCCTGTTCCACAAATTCCAACCAAAAAGAGTATGGGGAGAAATCAGCAGGATCTAGAAGGATGAAGGGAGGTGTTAAAGTGGAATAGGGCAAAATGATAAAAGGGTAGGTGATGGAGGGTCAGAAGATAGGATTTATTGGTGCAAGGGACTTCCATCACCAGGAACCATATTTTCATTATGGAAATTTAGTCTAACATTCTCATTTTCCAGGTAAAGAAACTGAGGGCCGGAGAGGAAAAATAACTTGTCCAGGGTCATGCAGGGATAGAGAGACTTACATAAGTCCCATAGTGACAGAGCTAGAATTTAACTCTAGGTCTTCTGACATCTGAAATCAACTGTTCATTCCCATCTAGCATTCTGTCTACTCTGGTATAGATGATGGAAGAAAGAGAAGATAGCGGAGAGAGGTCATGTGGTCATAGATTTAGAGCTGGAGAGGGAAGGGTGGTGTGAGAATATCAGAGAAAATTGAATATATTTACCTCACTTTTTTTTGGAAGCAGTCAGGATTAAGTGACTTGCCCAGAGTCACAAGCTAGTAATACTGTCTGAAGCTGGATTTGAACTCAAGTCCTCTTGACTTCAGTGCTGGTGCTCTATCCACTGTGCCTAGCTGCTCCTACATTTACCTAATTTTACAAATGAAGAAACTGAGGCCCAGGGAGGCTACATCATTTGCCCAAGTTCACAAAGGTAGTAAGAATAAGAGGTGAGATTTGAGTCATGAAACCAAGATGGATAGGGAAGCTAGGTGGCACAATGCACAGAATGCCAGGAAAAATCATCTTAGGCAAGTCAATTAACCCTGTGCACCTCAGTTTCCTCATCTGTAAAATGAGCTGGAGAAGGAAATGTCAAACCACTCCAGTATCTTTGCCAGAAAAACCCCAAATTGGGTCATGAAGAGTCAGACATGACTGAAATGACTGAACAAACAAAAAAGCCAAAAACCAAAATGATAGAAGAGGGAGGTAACTGATGGGTCAGATGATCTAGTTTGATCAGTCAGTCTTGGATTCTTAGCTTTGGTTGTTTTTTCCCCCCTCCCCTTGCTGGAAACACCTAATATCCCCAAATGCTATGAGCTCATGCCTTCCTCTGGCACTGATACTCTTCTGCTCTTGGCCCTGGAGGGACATGCCGATATTTCTGCTGGAGGAAGGGAGCAATAACAGAAATCTCATTTTTCTCCCTAAAATAATGCTGCTCAGTTCTGCCAGCAAATGGAAGGTTTTCCTGCCAAGGTTCATGTTAGGAGCCTGGCTCCAAATCCATCGTGATTAGCTTCTCCCCAGCTCCACCCCTTATCTTCCCTGGGGGATGTGGTATGCCTTGCCTGGGTTAAGAAGGAGCAAAGTGAACCCCAGATGCTCTTGGACTTTCTTTCTTTTTTTCTTTTTTCTAATTTTTTTGGAGAGCAATTGGGGTTAAGTGACTTGCCCAAGATTACACGGCTAGTTTGTGTGTTAAGTGTCTGAGGCCAGATTTGAACTCAGGTCCTCCTGACTCCTGGGCTGGTGCTCTATTCAGTGTGCCACCTAGCCGCCCCACTCTTGGACTTTCTGATCCCCAGTTCATGGCGTCTTTCTCAGTCCTTGGAGAACCCTCTTGTCCTGGAACTCATTGGTCCCAGAACTCTTGGAGCCCAAAGGGCTCCACTCTTAGTCTTGTCTTGAGTCAGGCCTCTTTGAACCACTTTGGCTTCCTTTGACTGAATGGTGATTCCGGCATCTCTATTAGAACCCGGGCAATTTCCTATGAGAAAATATCATTGGAAAAGCCATTTGAACAGGAAGAATCTAATTCTTGCAAACAGTTACTTTAAAGAAAAAAAAAACTGGAAAAAAGAAAGAAATCCTCATTTACCTAAAGGCCTCAAAAGGACTGGAAACTTCTTCCCCTGGAGCACTACCTGCTTCCTGGCTGCAGGAATGGAAGGACTCGGAGAATTCAGAGGATATTAAACAGATTCATAATGGACCTGACAATATAAACATGTCTCAAGTGCAGACAGAAATGCCACAAGCTCTTATTTGGCTTAATGTAAAACATACACCAGTTGGGTCTGTGGCTCAGTTTGACAAATAAACAAGGAGTGTGTGTGTATGTGTGTGGGGGGATGTACTCCAGAGCCTTCCCTGGGGAACCAGGTGCCTCCTCTTAGTTTCTTTTTCCTCCCGCCCACAGAAAAGACTAAAGAGGACAATTTAGTCTTGTAGAAAGGCTCCAAAAACCTTTACTAATTGTGGGGAGGGCTGGTCAAATGTTTCTCCTTTAGCAGTGATGTCTGAGGACACAGAGCTTGGAAAGTCTGTGGAAAGATAGTACCAATCCTGTGGTTTCTTTTTTCTACTTTAGAGGCACCTGACCCCAGATGCCCCAAGTTCAAATCTCAGCTTTGATACTTACTAAATACTTGCCAATGGTCAAGTCCCTCAAGCTCTCTGAAGTTCACTTTCTTCTCTTGTACCACTCTAATCCATCCTTCTAAGACAATCTTCCTGAAGCACAAGTTTGATTAAGTGCTCCCTCTCCCATTCCCACAAAAACCTTCAATGGCTCACTATTTCCTCTAAAATAAATTATAGACACCTCAGTGTGGTATTTAAAAGGTTCCAAAGACTGGTTCCAGCTTGCCTCTTCAGGTTCATTTCACATTACTCCCTTTTATTCATTCAATGTTCTAGCCAAAAATAGCTTACCTGCTATTTTCCACACATTCCACGTCTTGTTTCTACGTATTTTCACAGGCTCTCTGTCCCCCATACCTGAGATGCACTCTCTCCTCCCTTCTGCTTCATTAGAGGCTCAGATCATTTTCTACCTCCTAAGCAGCTGATCCAGGATTTGAACTCGGTCTTCCCAACCAAAGCCCAGTGTTTTGTTCACTACCTGAGGTTTTGAACTGAAAGAAACTTTGGAAATGATCTTGTTCAACTTTCTCAGTACTCACTATAAGGAAAGTGAGGGTCAGAGAGGTTATGACCTGTCCAAGGTAACTAATTACCATAATACCTTTGCTACCAAGGTAGTAAATGGGACAGCCTGGATTGGAATTCAGACCTTCTGACTCCAACCAAATCCTATCTTCTTTATAAATGTTTTCTCTACCTCCTTCCAGTCCCTTCTGTTCTCAGTTCAATCCGTCATTTTTTTCAGTCATGTCTGACTCCCCGTGACCCTATTTGGAGTTTTCTTAGCAAAGATACTGGGATGGTTTGCCAATTCCTTCTTCAGGTCACTTTACAGATGAAGAAATGGAGCCAAACAGGGTTAAGGGACTTGCCCAGGGTCACACAACTAGTCAGTGTCTGAAGCTAAATTCCGGGCCTGGCCCTCTATCCATTGTGCCCCTTAGCTGCTCCTGTCCTGCTCTCAGTTGCCAAAATAATCTTCCTAAAGCTTAGGTCTCACCATGATGTCCTCTTGATGAATAAAGCCCAGCAGCCCCCTCTTCCCTCCAGCATTTAAAGTCCTTCACAACCTGTATACTTTCTGCCTTCTCGGTCTTCTCACATTTCACTTTTCTCTATGTCCCTTATGATCCCACAACCCTGGCTCCCTAGATGCTCCTCAGGTGCCACACTCCAACTTCTGACTCTGCCTTTTCAGTGACTGTTCCACATGCCTGGAAAGTTCTCCCCTGGGACCTCTGCCTTCTGGATTCCTTTTTTTTTTTTTTTTGCTTTTTGGAGGCAGGGTAATTGGGGTTAAGTGACTTGCCCAAGGTCACATGGCTAGTAAGTGTTCGGTGTCTGAGGCTGGATTTGAACTCAGGTCCTCCTGATTCCAGGGTCGGTGCTCTATTCACTGTACCACCTACCTGCCCCATGCCTTCTGGATTCTTTTGCTTTTTTGAAGACTAAGTTCAAACACCCTAATCTGCAAGAACCCTTTCCGAGGTCTTCCCTGCCAGTGTCTTCCAGTTACATTGTATATATCTTGTAAGTACAATTATTTACATATTATCACTCCCATTAGAACAGTGGTTCTCAACCTTCCTAATGCAGTGACCCTTTAATACTCATATGTGGACGTGTCTGCATGTGGGCGGATCCTCTTGGAGACGGATAGAGGAGGTTCCTAAGACCATTGGAAATATGTGTTTTCAACCCCAAAGGGGTCATGACCCACAGGTTGAGAACCACTTCATTAGCAGGTGAATTTGTTGAGATCAAAGAACGTGTTTGTCTCTCTTTGTCTCCTCCAAGGTTAGTACAGTTCCTGGCACATAGGAAGCCCTCTATAAATGCTTTTTGACTGGCATGCTGTCATGGAGAAGGACAGCAAGCAGCCTACTGTGTGTTCCATATTTGGAAACCTAGCTGTAACACTATGAGTAGGCTGTTGAGCACATTTACCTCCCTTTCTAACCAAACCTTATTGCCCTTCTGAGAGTGAAGTATACAGGCTTGGCCAGTATGCTGGCCCTGAGTCCTGGCAGGTATCTGAGTCTGCTATGACACAAACCCTACCTCACAGGCCCTCTAGGAAGGATTTAGCAGACAGAATTTTACCCTCCTCTCCCAAAAACTGCCTTTATCACGCACTACATTTTTTATTATTCTTAGTGAATGCTTTGAGTGTTTTCCCCCCCAATTCTTGGACATGCTTTTGTCTGAGCCTCTAAGGATTCTCTATTTTCAGGTCATAAATAACAAGCATCAGTCTTCCAGAGATGCTGAGGATGGAGACAGTAAGTAACACTTGGTCCTGGAAAGACCTTGGGCCTCACCCAAGAGTCCTCTGTGTCCTGGTACTCCTCTCCCTGATGACCCCTACCCTTTTGTTTCCTCTCTCTCCCCCTTCCCCTCCCCCCCTCAGCCGTGTGCACACAAATTACTCCCTAAATACCACCCCCCCCAAGGAAGGCAGAGGAAGGAGAGTGGGGGGAGAAGAGAGAACAGAAAGGCTAGGATTTGGGGAGGGGTTAAGAACTTGAGGGAGACAGGCAAAGCAAGAATAGATCTTCCTTTAAAAAAAAAGACCTCTCTGTGAGCCAACAGCATGTGCTAGGCTTGAGCTAGAGAAGAAACAAAGCCTGAAGCTATTTTTGAGGAGGAGGCAGGCCCTGGAATGTAGCTAGGTTCTTAAGGGGTACAGGATTCACCCCAAGAAAAGACGCTCCAAATTGGAAATCAAACCCAGAGTACAGAACTCAATTAGCTGAATGGAAAATTAAAACTTATTTTTGAAAAATGAGGGTTGGGTTAGGGGTGTCTGATTCTTGATGCAAAACCACAAGCTCCCAGCCGGGCCCCTTCTAACCCCCTGACCAATATTTGAATAGAGCTTACTTTTCCATTGTGCAAAAGGGAAGAAATGTGACTCTAATCCCAGTCACTCAATCATTCCATCACTCTACCTCTCTCTCTTTCTTTCTCCTTTTCTGCTCCCAGGGGAATCCCCTAGACAATCCAGCTGCTCACTCGTCAAAGGCAAAGAAGATTGGGGGCAGCTGGGAGGAAGGTCTTTGAGCTGAGTAAATACCTTCCCTAAGAGCAGTGGTTTCCAACCTTCAGGAATATCAGTTTCCCTTTTGAATATATATATATGTATATATATATTTCATGACTCCCAACAAGATAATACTTGCATTATTAATTTCTACCCATTGAAAAACATATATAAGGAGAAGAAACTACTATGAATTCAGTACTTCTAAATTAATTTGTATTTTAAAATTCATAACAGTCTCTACATACATTTGAAAAATAATAATGAAAAAAAGTAAAACCAAAAAAAAAAGGAAAATAATGATGGTAGGTAACACTCATTCCTCCTTGGGCACTTTTATACTCTAGCTCAGTTTCTTAATACCTTATGATTTTGGACAAGTGACTTCTCATTTTGATGTCTTGGTTTTCTCATCTGTGAAATGACTAAAAAAGCATTTATCAGGCACTTATCATGCAGAAAGCACTGGGCTAAGCACCATGGATACAAATGGAACAAAGCCAGATAGGACTCTGCCCTTAGGGAGCTCTCATTCTGATGGGGGCCACTACACATATAGAGAGTTTCAGCTGTAAGTCTGATGGGAAGATCCTGTGGTCCTAAGGACAGAGCAGATGGGGATGCATCTTCTATAATGTTATTTCCGCTGATAAAACCCTATCCATTTCCGAGGCTGAACTGTATAACTAAGGACTGTGGTGAAGAGAACTTTATTTTTCAGGTTATAGGCAGCTGTCATCTAGTTGTTTCAGTCATGTCCTACTCATTGTGCCCCCGTTTAGGGTTTTCTTGGCAAAGATGCCTGAATGGTTTGCCAGTTCCTTCTTCAGCTCCTTTTACATATCAGGATACTGAGGCAAATAGGGTTAAATGACTTGTCTAGGGTCACACAGCTAGTAGGTGTCTGGGGCAAGATTTGAACTCAGGAATCTGAGCTTCCTGACTCCAGGCCCAGAGCTCTATCCATTGTACCACCTAGCTGCCCCTGCAGGCAGCTAAGGGGTGCCATAGTGCACAGAGCACTGGACCTACAGTCAATTCCAATTCAGCCTCAGACTCTTCCTAGCTGTGGGATATTGGGCGAGTCACTTCACTTGCTTGCCTCGGTTTCCTCAATTATAAATGGAAATTATGATGACACTTACCTCCCAGGGTTGATGTGAGATTCAAATGAGGGATTTATGAAGTGCTTTGCATATTTCCTGGTACGTACTAGGTCCTACAGAAATGCTAGCTATAATCATTGTTAGTATTAATATTAGTAGTAGTAGCAGTAGCAGTAGCTCTGGCTGGAAGGCAGAGAGAGCTGTAGTACCTGCAGAGGTAGGCAGGTACCAGGTCACATCTCCCCAAGGGTTCTATCTTCATTGGGATCTGAAGTGAGGCGGTGGAGATGGTGGCGGTAGTTTGGCTTGCCTGGCACATACTACCTCCTGTATTTCTCTCAGGGTGCCTTGATGGTTCCATAGGTGGGAATTAGTTGGCATTTGATAGGGATGGCTGGCCTCTTTTCTACAGGGACTGCTTCCTGGGATGACGGCTGCAGAGGTTGAACGGGTGGTTTGGGGGTGTCTGTCACTCTGTGGGTTCTAGCACATACTTGCCCATTAGAGGCAGTTCCACGAGATGCCTCTCAGGACATTTTATAGCTCTAAATCTATAATGCTGTATCTGTGTGGGACATTATTTATTCAGACTGTAGGAGCCACATTTCCTTTTTTTAATTACTTGGAATAATTTAATAAGATGATGCATGTTTGGAGTCAAGACCCCTTGCAAGAAATCTAAAACCTCTTAGGGGCTTGGGGCCCACAGGTTGGGAAGCATTGTGTTGGAGCATAGGTACTCTGGTGTGGGATTCATTTAGCCAAGTTGACCATGTAAACTGATGAGGTCAAGTTGAAGAAGACGAGGAGATAGCTGCTCACATGCTTGTGGGAGGGACAGGACAGGGGCTGGCCTAATAAGTGGTAGAGTGGGCCACTATCTTCATATGTCACATTACTCTAATTTTCCCATCCACTAGACTGTTAGGACACCTGAAGTTCAGCCATTAGAAAGGAAGGAAGGAAACAGACATTTATTAAGAACATACTATGTGTCAGGCACTTTAAAAATTATTTCATTTGATCTTCACAATAATCTTGGGAGGTTGAGTAAACTGGGACAGACAGAAGGTAAATGACTCCCCAGACATAGTTAGAGAGTGCTTGAGGCTGGATGTTAGCATTCTATCCACTGCACCACCTAGCAGGCATTGCTTTGGGTCATGAAGCCAAACAAGAGACTTCTGTTAGCAGAACTGTAACTACGGTGAGGAGACAGGGCCTTTTCTCTAGAGGGCTGAAATTTGGAGGGTGTTCACAGCAATTGTGCTCCTTCAGCAATATAGATATAACTGAAATTAGTGCCAGATTAGCAAGAATAATTAGTTAAAATAGTATAACCCTCCCCTAGGGACCTTGCCATGGAGATGGCAGAGTGTGAATGCTAGCATGTAGGTAGGCATTGCCCTAAAATCTGCAACTTTCTAAGGACTTTTCATCTTAGCAGAAACCTTTTTTTCCTACCAAGAAGCAACCCAGAGAGACAGAAGAGAAGGTAAATTCTGAGTTATGATGGTCCCTCATGCTTCTTTTATTAAGTCATCAGAGAACTGGAGGGTTAGGTACTGCCCTAGAGATATAAAGCAAGGAAAACCAGATCCAAGATCCCATGGAGTAGAGTATGCATGAAGGTAGAAGAGGCATGGTTGAATAGACCAGTGACAATGGACTGGAGAACTGACCAGGAAAAAGTAGTAATATTTATTGGTGAGACACCAGAGTCCAGTCCAGAGCCCTTTGTTGGCCCTCCTCATCCCTTCCCTGGACTGTTTCCAAGGGAAAATCCTGTTCCCTTTTACCTGTCTGACTATCTCACTTCCTGTTTCCCCTCTGACTGGTAATAGGAAGGATGGGGTGGGGAATGGGGAGGAGATTAAAATCCCTTGGTGGCCCCTACCATAGCCTGCAAATGAAAGAATGTTACTTAAAGCTACTATTAAACAATATGGCCATCAACTATGATTTGTGTCCAAGTTTATATGTGAAGTTCAAGGCTGAGAGATGGGAAGTTAACCTAAAAGGAGATTTTTATAAGTTCGATCTGAGGTGGGGGCAAGTTAACTAGAGAGAGAATTTCTTCAATTTCAGTCATCTCTGAGTCTATTTATTCACAGACTACTTTGAACCCAGAGAGAGATTTAATAAGGAAATGAGCCAGTAGCAGTGAGATACAACTGATATACTTGTTCAGGTAATCAAACATCCTGCACATATCACCTAGCCAATGCTACCTGGCTAAAAGCTAGGACTTTTCCAAGATTTTTGAATCTTTTCTGCTTAAGGCCAATTCTGCCCTCTCCCTTCCCCCTCCCAACACTCACCTATCTACAACAGGAAGTTACCAGATCTATACAACTGATGAATTCCTTCCCCATCTTGCCTCCTTATTGGTCACCTTGCAATATCTAGGAGTCTCTACCATGTCGCCTTCATATCCCTTCCCGTCTAATGAAATTGAAAATATGGTCTGTGCTATTTGACCTGCAGGCAATAATGACTAATTATATCTCTGCTGATTAGAGTGTCACTGAGTGGTATAATGCCTTCAAGTTTTCCTCAGCTCGTGCTTTATTAAAGATTAAGGTAGCCCATTGGGAGTAAGATCCTGCAGGAATGGAAAAAAGGAGGGACAATGGCAGGGATGCAGGGTACCATGAGACAGAGACCTAAGAGCAGGGATGTGGAGGCAGTGCTATAGTGGGGGAAATATAGGACATGGGGTTAGAAGACTTGAGCTTGAATCTGGGGTACGGTACTTAGGAATTCTGTGATTGTGGACAAGCCATAACCTCCTTGAGCCTCAGTTTTTACTTCTCTGAAATGGAGATAATAAAACTTGCATTACCTATTTCATGGAGCTGTTGTGAGGAGGGCACTCTGCACACCCTGAAGTGCTATATAAACATCATATTTTTATTGCTATATTTTCCTTTGATCTTGATACATATCAGCATTGCTTTCCAGTCAGTGACTAGCAAAACTCAGGTCCTGTAGGGATCAGTGTGAGTCTAAAAGCACCTTTGGTGCTGACGGTCACAGTCCAGTTGCTAAAGCTCATGGAAAAATCGTGAAAGACCACTTGCCTGATGAGCGGCAGCTGAGATTGGCTGGCTTGGCCTGTCCTCCCATTGGTCCATCCCTCTAGTTCACGTGGATATAATGCTTTAATCAAGTACCTCTAGGATATATAAGGAGGGTGCTACAATACAATAAAGGACAGCTGCTGTACATTTCTCTCTCGCCTCTGGTCTCTTCAATCCCTCCTGAGAATACAGCCTAAGGTTGGCCCTTAGGCTACAGAGTTAAGAAGCCGCTGTTTCAAGGTCCCATTTCAAATCAGCCAACACTTATCCAGCAGCCTATTGTCTTTGAAGAACTATGCTGGATACAA
Source organism: Pseudochirops cupreus (assembly GCA_028627135.1). Lineage (NCBI taxonomy): Eukaryota > Metazoa > Chordata > Mammalia > Diprotodontia > Pseudocheiridae > Pseudochirops > Pseudochirops cupreus. Next base: position 145,585,575 of record CM053584.1, on the reverse strand, counting down.
CAGACCTGTGTCTGTAGAGTTGCTTGTTTCCTGTCTTTCCCCCCTCACTACATCTCCCAGAAGGCTTTGGGGGGGGGTGTCTTATAGTCCTATCAGTCCAGCAACTTGCCCTTAGGCAAAATCTCCTGGACTCTTAGTTCCTATAGTCTTGTGGGAGATGTTATTTGTGGGGTTTACCAAGGGGTGTGTAAGGAAACAGACAAATCCCTAGCCACAAGTTTGCTACAAAAATCATCTTTTGCATTTGTACAGCAGAATGCTTTCACATCAATAATTTTGTCGTTCAATCATGTCTGACTCTTTGTGACCCTATTTGGGATTTTCTTGGCAAAGATACTAGAGCAGTCTGCCATTTCCTTTTCTAGCTCATTTTACAGATGCAGAAACTGAGGCAAATTGGGTTAAGTGACTTGCTCAAGGTCACATAGCTAGTGACTGTCTGAGGCTAGATTTGAACTCAGAAAGATGAGTCTTCCTGATTCCAAGGCCAGTGCTATTTCCACTGTGCCACCTAGCTGCCCCACATCCATAATATCATTTGAATTAGACAGAAGCTCTCTACACTGTAATTACAGAAAGAAAATTTAATTCCTTCCTCTCTTCTGAGATGTTTGACTGATACAAGCCTTTGTTGTTGCTCTGCGCTACACAGCTCCCTTTAATACTCTCCTGCAGATGTCTTCTATTTCTTTCATGGGGTAGTAAATGGGTGTGATAATGAATGTGAAAGGAAGGGGAAAGGGAAAGGAGGAGAAAAAGGAAAAGGGAATGACAGAGGGAAAGGGGAGAAAGGTAAAAATAAAAGGAAAGAAGGGAAAGATGAAGGAGGGGTAGGAAAGAAGGAAAAAGAGAAGAAAGGGAAAGAAAAAAGAGAAAGGAGAATAAAGGAAGAAGGGGAAAGGGAAGGGGAAGCAAGAGAACTAAGAGAAAGAAGAGAAGAAAAGGAAAGCAAAAGGGGAAGGGAAAAAGAAAGGAGAAGGAGGAAAGATAAGGGAAGGAGGAGAAGGGAAGAAGGGGAAAGGGAAGGGGCTGTGATGTTCTAGGACTGTTAGTAGCAAAGTGAGCCTAAGAGGAGGGAAGGGATTCCAAAGACAGAAGAAGAAGGAATGAGGGAAGGACTTCATGTGGGTTATGATCTATTCTATACATTTCCAGCTGGAAATATGGCAATAGTCAAATCAACTTCACAGATTGATTCCAAAATCTCCTCTCCTCCACTTCCCTCAACTGAACCTTTTTTTCCAGCCTACAAAATAACTCATTCCTATCTTTCTATCCTCTATTAGAGTTAGAGTCATTCACAGTCTTAGGTACCAGCTGTGATGGAAAGGACTGACCTTGGAGTCAGGAAGCTCAGGGTTCATTCTCTGCCTTTTGCACATATAGACTGTGCAATGATGAGCAACTTACCTCTTAGTGTCCAGGCCATTCTCTGAGACTACAAGTTGTAGACAAGATGCTCAGTTATATCTGCAGAGGGCATTTCCATGCCTGGAGTTCATAGCAATGAAATGACAGGTCCAGACAAAGACCTCAAAACAGCAGTGTCATAGCCAACGTACCAAATGCTGCCATTCTTAGTTGTTCATAGCTGCAGACGGAATCTTTGAAAAGATGAAAAAATCCTTTTTAGGATTTCTAGCCAACTTTTAGCCAGGTAACAGAGGCAGTCTTACCTAAGTAAGCTCTGTGGCTGTCCCAGTACTTATGAATAGAATAATCTCTACTCAGATGTTTGATATGTGTTTGTTGGACCAGTGAATGCACCATGTTTCTTTTATCTTCACAGGCCTTCAATGAAACAGACTGGGGACAGGTATAAATATCCCCATACTCAACCAGCCAATAATCATTTATTAAATGCTTATTACGTGTCAGGCACTGTGCAAAGTATTGGAAATGCAAAAAGGCAAAAGACAATCTCTGCCCTCAAGGAGCTTATGATTCTAATGCACAACGACAGTACTCTATGATCCAGCCAACTGGCCTTCTCTTTGTTCTTCACATACAATGCTCCATCTCCCAATTCCCATCTCCATGCTTTTTCATGGGCTGACCACCATGTCTGGAATACACTCCATCTTCACCTCTGTCTCATAGAATCCTCTTTCTTCAAGACACAATTCACATCATTGCCTTCTTGATCTCCTCAATGACTAGTGTTCTTCCTCTCTAAATACTTTCTGTTTATTGTATTTATTATCTCTGTGCCTATTTCCTATGCCCTTATGTGTTGTTGTGTGTCCTTCATACTCAAAGAGGGCCAATGACATCATGATGTTGGGGTCGAGGTGTGGTATGTTCAACTGTGGCTGATTAGTCCAGTGAAAACTGAGAAGGCTCTACTATAGGTCAGGCACAAATAGTCTGCTGGAGGATTTGGGCTGGAGATTTCTCCAGATTTGCACATCTTGTCTTTCCTTCATGCTATTGTAATTATGCTTTGCTTATAAAGTACAGCGACTTCTTTGTACTTATATATTCCCTTGTTGTCTCTCTGATTAGAATGTAATCTTGAGTGGGGATCATTTCATTTATTGCTTCTATAGCCTCAGCTGCTAGCACAGTGCTTAGCTCTTAATAAAGCTTGTCGGTGTTAGCTCTTGTTCAGGGTCACATGGCCAAGCCTATGGCAGAGGCTGGTCCAGAACCCAAGCATTTAAGTCAGCAGTTCTCAGCCTGTGGGTTATGTTCAATTTGTAACAATGAAAATGCATCCTGCATATCAGATAGATTCATAACAATAGCAAAATTACAGTTATGAAGTAGCAACAAAAATAATTTTATGGTTGGGGGTCACCACTATATTAAAGGGTCATGGCATTAGGAAGGTTGAGAACCACTGATCTAAGTCAAGCCTCAGGTCTCCTTCCCAGTCCTGCTTGCACCCTTCCTCTCGCTGCTTCACATACCCTCATGTTTCATTTTGACCAGTAGAGTAGAATTTTTTCTATTGTAATAGGGGAAATAGGTTAATTTCCTGCTCTGTGTCCCACCCTGTGAACTGGCAGAGTAGTGGGAAGATTCTGTCTTCTGGGAACCCATCCAGTCCCCACATAGACCCTTCAACTCACATGATAGTCAAATTTTGCACCCCACTGGGCAGCTCACAGACTAGTGGGCATGCCTGAGGGCATGAGGGCAGGACAACTATGAGGTAGGGAAGCACGGTTACCTGATGAGGCATGATGGGAAAATTGGCCCTAGGCTTCTACTGGCCTCCCATACCTTACCCAAGAAATGGATCAGATCTCCAGGGGGGAAAAGAAGCAAGAAATTTTCCCATCTGTTGCGTATTAACCTCTGAACCACTTAACCAAACATTGGCTTCTCCCGTCATATGATAAGGTGTATCCAGCAAGGGGAGATGAGAACATTGGGAGGTTAGTCTTTTAAATTACCTCAGTGGAGCAGGGGTCAGAGGGATTGGGGGTGGAGGGAGCTATTGTTCCTGCCACAGAGCTCTGGGATATTCCAGACTGGGACATCACATCACCACCAGTACACTCAAGGACAGGAGTCAAGCACTTTTCTCTGCCTGGGAGTTCAGACATCTGCAGGAAAAAAAAAGAAAGAAAATAAAGTCCATACGTAACATTCTGTCTGCCATGAGCCTGGGCTGCAGCAAGGGGCTGATTATAGAGGAAGGAATGGTTTGTGTCATCGTCACACAGAAACGTCCGACAGTTTTTCTGTAGAGACACCACCAAAGACTCCTTTCATAGATTCGTAAACTTCCCAAGCTGCCAGGGCCTTCCAAAATCATCTTCCTCCCATCACCCCCCACCCCATCTGAGCCTTGCTTTGAGGCAGGATGGGCCCTCACCCATCTAGTCTAGACAGTGGGAGCTCTCCAGGGTGGGACATTCATCTCAAAGCCAGCTGGGCACATTCCTAGCATGTCAGGTCAATGGATGGAGTGGCCGTACAGGAGTTCATGTTGCTGCTCCTTCCTCCTGGGCAGGTAGGTGGTACAGTGGATAGAGCACTGGGTGTGGGGCCAGGAAGACCCATTTTCAAAATGGGCCATAGACACTTATTAGCTGTAGAACCCTGGACAAGTCACTTAACTATCATTTGCCTCAGTTTCCTCAACTGTAAAATGGGGATTTTACAGAACTCTCTCTGGTGAAGGAGTCAGAGAATCTAAATTTAAATTCTTTTTCTTTCTTTATTCCTTTTTTTTTTTTTTTTTTGCTTTTTGGAGGCTAGGCAATTGAGGTTAAGTGACTTGCCCAAGGTCACACAGCCAGTAAGTATATCAAGTGTCTGAGGCCAGAGTTGAACTCAGGTCTTCCTGACTCCAAGGCCAGTTCTCTATTCACTGGGCCACCTAGCCATCCCCTTTTTCTTTCTTAATGATACATTTTTACAAATATAAATGTTTATTCCCTTTCTTCTCTCTCTCCCCCCTCCTCTATCCCTTACACTCTACTCCATTTTCCTTCTTCCTTATGCTTCCTATACTGTGAAAACACACACTATGGTTTTCTGAGGGAGATTTAATTCATTTCACTAAAGACTTATTTTTTTTGGTCACTAAAGACATATTAAGCACCTAGGAAACCTGTTGAAATGGGAAGATGATTGACTTTTTAATAGGAATGCCAGAATTTGAATCCCAGGTTTGCCACATATTACCTTTGTGACTTTGAGCAAGTTTCTTAAAGTCTCTGGGCTTCACTTTCTTCTTCTGTAAACTGAGGAGGAAGACTAGGTGATCTTTGAGGTCCCCTCGACCCCTAAAATAATGTACAAAGCACCAGGTTAGGTGCACAAGGATGAAAAACAGTAAAATTTCTGTCTTTAAGGAACATTCTGATTGTAGGAAGCAGTGTGTTCTCATGGAAAGAACTCTGGTGAAGGAGTCAGAGAATCTGAATTCAAATTCTTTTTCTTTCTTTCTTTCTTTCTTTCTTTCTTTCTTTCTTTCTTTCTTTCTTTCTTTCCTTCTTTCTTTTTTTTGCTTTTTGGAGGCTGGGCAATTGGAGTTAAGTGACTTGCTCAAGGTCACATGGCTAATAAGTGTATCAAGTGTCTGAGGCTGGATTTGAACTCAGGTCCTCCTGACTCCAAGGCCAGTGCTCTATTCACTGCACCACCTAGCCGCCTCTTTTTTCTTTCTTAATGATAATTTTTATTGATAGCTTTTTACATCTTACATTTATATCTTTTTACAAACTAAATTTCCTCCCTGTTATTGTCCCTATCTTTTTTCCCCAGAGAGCCATCACAAAGAGTTTCAAGTTCTGTTTCTGATGCTTAATACTCATGTATGACTGTGGGTAAGTCATTTCACTTCCCTGGCTCTCACTTTTCTTACCTGTAAAATGAAGGAGTTGGGGACTAGATAGCTTTTACTGTTTTTTTTTCCATCCTATTTAGGATGATTTGTCATAACTGCATAGGATCTTAGATTTAGATATGGAAGTGCCCATGGAGTCCAATCTCCTCATTTTACAGATGAGGAAATGGAGACTCAGAGAAAGAGAGTGACTTATCCAGGGTCACACAACTTGGGTCTGAGGCAAAATTTGAACTCAGGTCTTCCTGAATCCAGGTCCAGTGCTCTTAGAATAATACAATGTGGAATGTGGTTAAGGTAAAGGAAAAACTCACATCAAGTGCTAGGAAAATTTGAAGAAAGCAAGATCACTTTTTGCTAGGGGGATCAGGAAAGAGTTTGCTGTGGCCTCACTGTGGTAGAGAGCAAGGTGATACAGAGAATAGAGGGACAGGCTGGAAGTCTAGAAGATTTGGGTTCAAATATGACCCTTTGGGCAAGTCACTTGGCCTCTGAATGCCTTAGTTTTCTCAACTGTTAAATGAAGATAATAATAGCAACTATCTCTCAGGGTTGTTGGGAGAATCAAATGAGATAATATTTGTAAAGTTTTTAGCTTAGTTCCTGGCACATAGTAGGTGCCTAATAAATTCATCCTTCCTTCCTTCCTTCCTCCCTCCATTCTTTCCTTCCTTCCTTCCTTCTTCCTTTTCTCCTTCATTCCTCCTTCCTTTCTTCTTCTCTTCCTCTCTCCCTCCTTCCTTCCTTCCCTCCCTCCTTCCTTCCTTCTTTTCTCTCTCCTTCCTTCCTTCCTTCTTTCCTTCCTCCCTTCCTTCCTTCCTCCCTTCCCTCCTTTTTTCTTCCCTTCCTTCTTCCCTCTCCAAAGTATGCTGAAGCAAGAATAAAAAAGGTCTCAATATTGGGAGATGAGGAAGAAGTAATTTTAGTTATTCTAATTATGAGGGGAAGTCTATGCAAAGTCCTTGGAGGGAGTAAAACGACAGGATGAGATTGGGGAAACAACTAGTAGCCCAGTTCGGAGTCCAAGAAGTGGAGTAATATAAAATGAGGCTGGAGTCGGAATGTAGAGGACTTTAAATGCCAGACGCTAAAGGGTGTGTATTTTAATCAATAGGTAATGGGAAGCCACTGAATGTCTTTCAATCCTGGATCTCCTGGGTATGTAAAAAATCATAAATGTACCAGGAAAATCCAAATGGAGGAGGACTACATTTTTTCCCATCCATCCCTTTCTTTCCAGGCCCTTAAGACCTCTCCTGTACCCTATTTTAATAGCCTTCTAACAGATCTCTCAGTTTCCAGTCTCTTTTCTAGGCTATTCTCCACACTGCTGATAATCAGACATACCTAAAACACTAATCTGATCACATCAGTCTGTCTCCTCAAACCCCCCCAGCGGCTTCCTGATATCTCTAGGATAAGATACAAAATCTTCAGTTTGGCATTTAAAGCCTTTCACAGTACAGCCCAGTCTGGAGAAGGAAACAGCAAACCACTCCAGGATCTTTGCCAAGAAAACCCCAAATGGAGTCATGAAGAGTCAGACAGTACTGAAAAATGACTGAACAACAAAATCATTATTGTTGTTATTATTTTGATTTCGGTTTTCCCCAGCTGCTAGTGTTTTCCTTTCTAAAGTTACCTTCCCTTTGCTCTGCATGTATCATCTCTGTTTCTGTCTCTGTGTCTTTTCTTACCTATATGATGTCTCCCCTATTAGAACATAAGCTCCTTGGGGCAGCTAGGCTGGGCAGTTAGGTGGTGCAGTGAATAGAGCACTGGCTTTAGAGTCAGGAGGACCTGAGTTCAAATTTGACCTCAGACACTTAACACTTACTAGCTGTGTGACCTTGGGCAAGTCACTTAATCCCAATTGCCCTGCCTTCTCCCCTCCAAAAAAGGTAAAAAACAAAAAAGAATGTAAGCTCCTTGTGGTCAGGGCTTTTTTCACTTTTTCTTTTTTATCCCCAGTATTTAGGACAGTGCCAGGTACATTATAGATGTTTAATAAATGTTTATTTTGATTAAATGCTACTCTCAACACATAGAACAATGTCTTGCACATAGTAGGTGCTGTATAAACATTTGTTGAATGGAATTACATTCCCCAGATCCTTGTGGGTAAGTGCTCATTGGAAGTGAACAAGGATTCCATTTCCAGTGAAGTCTATGCTGAAAGCACAGTGGTTGATTGATGTGTAGACTTCTGGGAAGATGAAGGAAGAATGGAAATCCTCGCTGGGTTCATGGCCAGAAGGAACAATGGGGACTTCTGGGTAAAGTAGCAACAATAGCAGGATTTTTCTGTTTGTTTGTCGGCTTCTCCATGGGGAGCTCCTGAGTGGAGTAGGGCAAGGAGATGAGACGTCCTGATTATAGAAAAGCTGATGATTGTTACAACTGGGAATGGCAAGTGGTAGCTGAAGCAAGCCAGTTCCAAGGCTGGAATTGCATGGAGATGACAGTGACCAGCAAACAGATAATTGTTTTTAGACATAGACTCAGCCCTTTGCTGATGTCAGATCAAGCTAGCATCATCCAGGAGCATGTTCAAACTGCTGAGACTTTGCTTACGTCTTCCCCAATGGAGCTGTAAGTCTTTGGATCAGCTCATTTCCCAAATTACTCTGGAGAAAAGGGCGCAGGATTGTACTTGATCAGGAATATAAAGGCTGACATTGTTTCCATTGCTTTACTATTTTTCTGTTCCAATTAAATATTTTGCTGTTTCAGCATTGTTCCTTGCCCATATGGTGCCCCTCTGGGTGACCCTCTGTGACTCAAATTCATAGATATGATTACTTGGAAGACGACAGCCCCAGCTTCGAGGCTGTGACAGCCAGATGGTGCAGAGAATAGAGTATTAGACTTGGAGTCAGGAAGGCCTGAGTTTGAATCCTGCCTCATATCTCTAGCCATGTGATTGCTTCTCAGACTCTATTTCCTCATCTGTAAGATTGGGATACTAATAGTACTTACCTATACAAAATGCTTTACAAACCTAAAAGTACTTTATTCTGTTGTTTGATCATTTCAGTTATGCTTGACTCTTGGTGACCCTTTTGGGGTTTTCTTGGCAAAGATACTGGAGTGATTTGCTGTTTCCTTTCCCAGCACATCTGACAGAAAAGGAAACCGAGGCCCTGTTTGACTTGTTCAGGGTCACACAACTAGTAAATGTCTAAGGACATATGTGAACTCAGTTCTTTCTGACTCCAGGCCTGGTGTTCTATCCACTGCACCATCTAAACACCCTTTCAAAGTGTTCTATAAATATTAGTTAAATTATTATTATAGCTATTACATTCTGAGTCAACACTCCTAAATCTATATAACTCAGGGGCCTGCTTTGATAAATTTCCCCTTCCCACTAAGGCTATCAATGTTCAAGGGCAAATCAGTTGTGGCTGGCAATCTTCAGTCTATTTCCTGACCCCTTTCAGAGGTAAATAGGCTGCTTAAAGTCTCACACCATTTACAAGTAGGGAATAGGCCTCTCAAGGTCTGAAGTCCCTACAAGCTGCAAAAAGTCTACCTGGAATCTCACAACCCAGTATTTGAGTCTGTTAGCCTGAGGACCAAATAAATACCTAGACTTAGATTTACTTCCCAAGCCCTTAGTTTTTGACCCTGCGTGTTTGTGTGTATGAGTGTGTGTGTGTGTGTGTGTGTGTGTGTGTTGGGGGTGTGGCATGTGAGAGGGGTGGGAGTTATGGTTAAAGCAAGCTTAAGAGAGATAAGACGCTACTAAAAATTTGGACTCAAGTCTGTGAGGATCAGGAGCCAGCTACGTTTGTGGGGACTCACTGAGGATTAAAATAGACATTTTGTAGGGGGAGATTTAGGTATTGTAAATACAAAAAGATAGCAATAATTTTTATAAAGCTAAAAAAATCTTGCCATTTTTGGGTCAGAGGTTATCTGGAATAGTATTGCAAGGATCCAGGGAAGCTTCTGAGGGCCTTTAGACACTTATTAGGGCAGGAAGGTGGCACAGTGAGTAGAGAGCTGGGCCTAGAGTCAGGAAGACTCAAGTGCAAATTTGGCTTCAGATACTTATTAGCTGTGTGACCCTGGGAAAGTCATTTAATCCTGTTTGCCTCAGTTTCCTCATCTGTAAAATGAGCTGGAGAAGGAAATGACAAGCCACTCCAGTATCCTTGCCCAGAAAACCCCAAATGGGGTCACAGGATATGACTGAAATGACTGAACCACGAAAAGACAGTTATTAATAGTGTGGACTTAGGCGTGTCACTTAACTTGTCTGCCTCAGTGTCTTCATCTGTAAAACAGGAATAATGACAGCACCTATCTCATAGTGTCATTATAGGGATCCAATGAGATGTACAAAGCTTTTTGCTGTCCTTAAAAAGTTTTAAAATATTCTTATTCTTATTACTTCCTAAACCAACAGCATATTAGCATTTAATTTCCTCTAGAAGAGATTTTGGAGTCTAGTTGGTGGTGCAAAAAACCAGCTTGGATGTAGGTGAGGATTTACCCCAACTTAAGGGAGAGGCAGAATCACAGATTTTTTTAAAACCTAGAAAAAAGCTTAGGATTGATCTATTCTAGGGGTGGAGAACCTTTGACCTCATGGCCACATGTGGCCTTCTAGGTCCTTGGGTGTGGCCTTATTCAGTCCAGGTTTTACAGAACAAATCCTTTTATTAAGGGGTTTTATTCTGTGAAGTTTGGATTCAGTCAAAGGGCTGCACTTGGAGATCTAGAGCGCCGCATGTGGCCTTGAGGTCCCTGGTCTAGTCCTTCACTTTACAGAAGAGGCAATCAAGTCCCAGAGGGGGTGAAGTGATTTCCTCAAGGATACAGAGCTAGCTAGTGGGGTGTGTGTGTGTGTGGTCAGTCATTTTCAGTTGTGACTGACTCTTTGACATGTTAAGTGACTTGCCCAGGGTCACACAGCTAATAAGAGTCTGAGACTGGATTTGAACTCCTGACTCCAAGCCGGTAGCTGCCCCAGCTAGTGATAGGGTCCTAGCTAACATACCGGGCTTCCTTACTCCTAGCTCTGTCTTGCCCTCTGTCTATTTTAATGTGATAACGTTTCTTTTTGTTGGATTTTTATTTTATTTTATTGAAAACAATTACATTTTTGTAGCATTCTCTCTCTTCTTTCCTGTCTCTGTCCCTTCTTCTCTATCAATGCACCCACTGCCCCAGTTCAGGCTCTCACCTTTTCTACCTGAACATCTTTTTTCCCCCCACCAGCTTATCATGATAGGCAACAAACTGGTCTCCTGGCCTTCAGCCTCTGCTTTCTTTGATCTATCTTTCACACAGATGCCAAAATAATCTCCCTAAATCTCAGGTCTGACCATGTTGCTCCCTTGCTCAAAAGCCTTCAGTCCTTCCCCAATGTCAATAGGATGAAATAACGGCCCCTGACTCCCAAGTCTGGCTTCAGGCTACCTTTCCAGCCTCATTTCACACACCACCAGCCCCACTTTTCCCTCTCTCCCTTCCTGTACTCCAAGTTCCAGGGAAATGGGATTACTAGGTGTTCCTTAACATTCTGCCCTAGACATTCACTGTTGTTGTTCAGTCTGACTCTCGTGACCCCATTTGGGATTTTCTTGGCAGAGATACTGGAGTGGTTCGCCATTTCCTTCTCCAGCTCATTTTACAGGTGAGGAAACTGAAGCAAACAGGGCTAAGTGACTTGCCCAGGGTCACACAGCTAGTAAGCGTCTGAGGCTGGATTTGAACTCAGGTCTTCCTGACTTCAGACCAGGCTCTCTATTCACTGTGCTGCCTTACAATGACAGCAACCACAATAACCACCGGTCATCGGACAATTAACAAGCAATTGTTGTCTATGATATGCCAGACACTGTCCAAGGCAGCGGTTCTCAACCTTCCTAATGCTGCGACCCTTTAATACTCGCATGTGGGCGTATCTGCATGTGGGCAGACCTGCCTGGAGACGGATAGAGGAGCGGTGTCTCAGTGCCTAAGACCATCGGAAATATGTGTTTTCTGATGGTCTTAGGCAACCCCTGTGACACCTGTGAAAGGGTTGTTCAACCCCAAAGGGGTCGCAGCCCACAGGTTGAGAACCACTGCAAAGGCTTCTAAATGAAATCATTTTTCCCCCAACAAGGTTACATTCTATGAGGGGGGGAACGTGGACACATGGGGATAGGGAATGAGGGATGGGGACTGGAGCTAGGATTTCACTGGCATTGAGAACTCTAGTAGGAGGAAGCTCCCCCCACCGATGCAGCTAAGCACCTTTCCTGAAATTTACAGTCTTAGAAAGTTGCCTCTAAGTGCAGAGAGTGCAGAGAGATTAAGTGAATTGTCCAGGGCACATGGGTGGTATAGGCCAGAGGTCACCCAGGTCTTCCTGGCTTTGAGGCTATAAGCTCTCTATCCACTGAACCATTCTATCTCTCTTAGGCAGACACATGTATATACAGAAAAAAATGTAAACAAAGACATTCAGTGGTGTGGGGAGAAGAGGCATTAGCAGCTGGGAGAATTAGGAAAGATCTCATGTAGGAGGCAGCATTGTAGTTAAGCTTGTAGCTGAGATAACAATGGAAAGCACATCATCTCTACCTGTTGAAATTCTTTTTTCTTTTTTGCTTTTTGGAGGTGCGGAAGGCGGGGCAATTGGGGTTAAGTGACTTGCCCAAGGTCGCATGGCCAGTAAGTGTTAAGTGTCTGAGGCCGGATTTGAACTCAGGTCCTTCTGACTCCAGGGCCGGTGCTCTTTTGACAGTACCACCTACCTGCCCCTGTTTTGAAATTCTTGAAGACCTTGTTCAGTTACTGCTTCCTCCATGAAGCCTGGCCATGAGGTTTACCACCTGTGTGGACTTGGGTGGGTCAGTCAGCTTCAGTTTCCCCATTGGGAAGATGGTTGGACTAGACGGCTTCTGATTCCCTTCCGGCTCTACAGCCATGCTCCTGAGAACCTAGAATGGTACTCAGGCTCTGTGATCCTTCCAACTAAAAACCTAGAATGGTATTCAGGCTCTGTGATCCTTCCAACTAAAAACCTAGAATGGTACTCAGGCTCTGTGATCCTTCCAGCTAGAAGTCTTTGTTTCCTACTCAGCTACGTTATGGATTTCTTCTTGTCTGGTCTTCCTTCCACTTGTCACTTTCCAATTTGTATCATGTTTATTTGTATCCATGTCATATTGCCTCTGGTGTATCATGTAAGTTTCTTGAGGACGGGGCTATGTTACTTTTCATCTTTTTCATCAGGTTCTTAGAACGGAGCCTTCTGCATAGTAGATATGTGAAAGTAAAGCAATGATTGTTCAACTGAAATTGAATTGAATTATAGTTATTTTGCTCAAAGTTGTGTTGGGAGAGTAGGGTAAGAAGGAGGAATGATGGAGATCTGGCCCAGGGCATGAATATCTAGGGAGAACTCATTCCACTAGTCCCAGGATCCTGTCATGGGGCATCCCTCTTCCAAGTCTGATTTTCCTTAACCACCATGGAGACATGGGCTGGCCCTTCAGGGGATATGGGCTGGCCCCTTCAGGGGACAGACATTCCTTTCTGCCAGCTTCACAGCTCAATCCTGATTGGTAGGAATGAGTCCTGTGAGGTAGTCACATTAATTGAATTCTTATTCCATTGGGCTGGAATCAATGACTGTTTTACATAATTATAACTTCAAATAGTACAAATGATCATACATGCAATGACTTCAGGGTGTTCATTGTTTGTACTAATTGGGACCTAGCTGTACATTCTTAGACAGAAAGACCATGGAATGACCCTTCCCCACTAAACCTCACTCAACTGAATTTGCCCGAGACAAGAATTCCAAGTTGTGGCTCTGGCCTTACATATCACTTTTGTATGCAAATTCTATAAGAAGAATGAGTTTTCTAAATTTGCATTCATTCATTTAGCATTTATTAAGCACCTAATATGGGTGGATGAGGTTCTGGAGGATTAGCACCTCTGGTGTGAGGGTTGTCAATCTCTTTTTAGGGTTGCTCATCTGCCTTTTGTGTCCACCTGATTCACCTAATGCTCACCTATGGCTCCAAGAAGCTGTAACATGCACAGTGGCTACACCTTGGCAAACTATCGCAGCACACAAACCAAACCAGATTGAGGGTAACCAAACTGCCTTAAGCTTGTGAGTTATGGAGATATCTACCCCAGGTATGTCAAGACTTTCCCCAGTGGAATAGGCAGATGAGAACAATTTGTTCCAATGGCCATGAAGGCAGCTGTGGAACACTTAGAACTTGGTCAAGCATGAAAGATATCAAGGTCATCCATCCACTGCATCCCAGGCTATCACCAGTCACCTTGACTCTGGTCTTGCCACTGGACTTTGATGACTCAAGGAAAGAGAGTCAAGCTAACAGCTTTGTGCAACTCTGCCTCATTTAAATCCAGTTCACACTCAAGTCAAGACATCATCACCCCACTGACGTCATCGGGCCTCTTCAGAAACCAAGGACAAATAGCACCAATAATAATAATATATGTCGGGCACTGTGTTAGATGCTGGAATTCTTCCAATACCAAATATGTTGAATGTTCAATAACCATTTCTTGAATGAATGAATGAATTGATGCGGGGTCTTTTGGGGGGTATTTCTTTGCAGAACCACATGTCCTCCTTCATCACAGGCTTCCTCTTCTGATTGGTGAATTGCTCCCCAGACTTTCATTTCAGGAAAACCCACATCAGCCATCATTCCCTCCTCAAACTGGGCCTGGCCCATGACATTCCAGACCAATTCCCCATCTTGCCCTTGTTGGGCCTGGCACATAGTAAACACTCACTATACTTTATTATTTATCTGATGGCTTATATCCTCTTCTAGAGCATGGAGGAAAAGGAAGGGATGCAGGCTTCTACCATGGTATTTTCAGCTATCATGTCTTTTGTAAGGAATAACTCTATCCTGGGAATTGGGGAAATTTACCAATCACCTGTAGCCCAGATGTGGAGATTGAGCTCACTGTATATTGGGGGGTGGGAGGGTTGGGAGGCAAGAGGAGGGAGCTTCCTTTCTTTTCCTTCCTGCTAGACAAATGGCTGAGGGAGTTACTAGAGATTCTGCCATCTGCAGCTGAATTAAGAGCTATGAGCTGTGGGAACATATCCCCTTGACTTCCATGAGCCCTTAGTGCTTCACTGGCTGACCCTGGCTCAGTGGCTCTGTGGGTCAGGAAGGTGGCTCATGATGACAGCCTCTCTAGAAGTTAGCTTGGCCGTCTCCTGAATCCAGCTTTTTGCTGGTGCTGGAGGATGTCTTTTCCATTTTTTATTGACATTCTTTTTCTCAGTCTGATTTTTTTAAAAAGGTGAAAAAAGTCTTATTGATGATCCTTCTTTCCCATCTCTATTATTTCTATATAAGCCCTCACTCATTCCCCAGAACGGATTTCTTCCTTGTAGCAAAGAAAAACAAGCAAAAATACCTGGTATAGCACATGCAACTGACAATGTACACAACAGTCTGCCCTCATAGTCCCCCACTCCCATGCAGAGAGAAGAGAGGGATATTTCCACTGCCATGCGTCCCAGAGTTTAGTGTCCTTTTAGGGATCTTTTCATTTATGTTGTGTAGTCATTATATCTACACATAGGTTCTGATGAATGGGAATAATTAACCCTGTGTCAAGTGGTTGTATGAATTTGCACTATTCAAAATTATGATTATGTTAAAATATGGTCATTGGTTCTAGCCCAGCGGAAATATGCAGTGCAAATTTGAATAATGCAACTATTGAATGGGATTCACTTTTTGCCCTGAATGGGATTTAGTTGTATTGTTGGGTTTTGCTTGTATTACTCTGAATTTGCTATATAAATTTTCTTATGTTTCTCTGAATACCTCACTTTCATACTGCCCAATAATGCTCCATTAATTCATATACCATAGTTTGTTCAGCCATGAACAACACTTTTTTTTTTCAGTTCTCAGTCACCACAAAAAGTTCTACAACAAACATTTCACTATATACTTGAATTTAGTTTCTGTCTCTGATCTCTTTGGGGTATATGCCCAGTAGTGGGATTGCTGGGTCAAAGGGCATGAACAACAAATTAGTCAATTTTTTTTTGCTTTTTTTGGGAAGGCAATTGGGGTTAAGTGACTTGCCCAAGGTCACACAGCTAGTTTTTGTGTTAAGTGTCTGAGGCCAGATTTGAACTCAGGTCCTCCTGACTCTGGGGCCAGTGCTCTGTTCACTGTGCCACCTAGCCGCCCCCCAATTTTCTTGAAGAATTCCAAATTGTCCACAGCTCCATCAACATAGTTCTAATGTACTCATATTCCCACAGCTTTACAGCACTGACAATTATATTTACTAGGCTAATTTACAGGTTAAGGTGAAGTCTCAGAGTCAGTTAAATGCACAATTCTTTTATCGGTGAGCAAATACTTATTAAGTATCTACCATGTGGCAGACACTATGCTAGGTGTTGAGAACACAGAGACAGAAATGGAAGAGTCTCTGATGGAGTTTCCATTCTATTGGGGGTAGACAACCAGTGTATACAAACTGCACACAAGATGATTAGGGTAGGGAGAAGCAAGTATTGGGGGTGGGTGGGAGATGGAAAGGAAGGGATCAGGGAAAATCTCATGAGTCTTGAAAGAGACAAGGGACTCAAAGTGGCCTGGGTGAGGAGGGAGTATAATGTAGGCAGGGGGAACAGCCTTTGCAAAGGCTTGAAGATGGGAAATTGAATACAGGATATGAAAAACAGTGAAAAATTCAGTTTGATTGGACTGTAGAATCCATGAGGGGAAATGTGTAATAAGGCTAGAAAGATAAATTGGGGCCAGATTGTGAAGGAAATTTCATTTAAATCATTCCTCTTTTCTATTTAGGGTTGTCCTCTTTACCAAAGTACCTTGCCCAAGATAAAAAGTGTGTGTGTGTGTGTGTGTGTGTGTGTGTGTGTGTGTGTGTGTGTGTGTGTGTGTGTGAGTGATATGTGTGATGTCTTCTGGTCTCAGGATGTAGTCTCTCTCCTTCTCTCTTTTCCTCTCTCTCTCTCTCTCTCTCTCTCTCTCTCTCTCTCTCTCTCTCTCGCTTTCTTTCTTTCTCTCTCTCTCTCTCCATTCCCTACTCCCACAGAGCTGTACAGAGGCAACTTTGCTGAAAATGTTGTCTAACTTCCTCCCTGACTACAGGCCCAGATCCCTTCTGACAAAGAGCCCCATTGTCCTCTTCCCCAAACTCTGGCATACATTATATACAGTAAATGATCAGGGGAAGGAGGAGCTCCAGGAAAGCAGGGGGCTCAGGGTAATTTAATGTCCTCTCACATGATTGCAGCCCATTTAGCCTGGCGGTGTTTGTCTGGGAGGGAATAGTCAGCTGCCCCCAGAAGAGTCACAAATTTACCAGGATCAAGAGCTGTGTGGTTCCAGTCAAGGTGATCCTACGGACCCCCAGGCCTCACACACTCAACTCCAGCCTGCTGATCCTTGACTCACAAGTCACAGAACCTCTCTCTTCCCTTCCTCTCCCTCCCCCACACTCTCTTAGAATAGGCCTCTAGGGAGGATGTGGAGAAGACATCACAGCCTTCTCCTTCAGCCTCAGCAGGCCAACAGGAGACAGTTTTGCCATTGTGGGCTCTGACAACGGCTTTTCTCCAGCACTGTGTGGGGGAGGGAAGGGAACAGGTGGATTAAGAAGTCATTAAGGGGGATATGGCACGGGGCTTAGAAAGTGTTTGAAGGGAAACGGGACTATTTCTTTCCATTTTTTTTACCCTGTGGATCCGACTGTCATACCCATGAAGTTCAGGCATCCTCATTAAAGTAATACCTTCCAGGGAATGAATTAAGCATTGGATTTGGGCACTGCCAGGATCAGGTGATGGGAAAGGACAAAATGGAAGCAAGGTCCCCCTCCCTCAACCCTTTCCCCAGCTTGTAACCTCAGTTAGGATTTACTGAAGACAATCCTTGACAAACATTGGATAGAATGGTTAATCCTGGCATTACCCACAGGCAGGGACCTCAGGGACCATTTCTTTAAGGAATGTTGAGGTTTCTTTTCTGGTTGGCTCTCAGCATCTCAGTGGGTCTCCTCCAAGATAGGAAAACCTCCCTAGAGCAGAACAGAAACATCCTTAGGAGGCCAGTGTCCAGGAACTCAGGATACTACTACTCTCTCCTTCTCTAGAAAAGTACACAGAAATTCTCCACATCAGGCTAAAGATTCATGCTTTCAGTGGAGGCATGGGCAGAAGTTAGGGCTAATGAGAATGGAAGAGCCCTCACCCCTTTCAATACCATCACCCCAGATGGTTGGAGAAACTCTCTCAGAAAGTATCTTGCACTTATCTCAGAGGTATCCTGCACTTATTAGTTGTATGTTGTTTAGTTGAGTCCAACACTGCATGACCTCAATTGGGGTTTTCTTGGCAAAGATACGGGGATGATTTGCCATTTCCTTCTTCAACTCATTTTACAGATGAGGCAACTGAGGCAAGCAGGATTAAATGATTTACCCAGAGTCACATAGCTAGTAAGTGTCAAGTGTCTGAGGCTGAATTTGAATTCAGGTCCTCCTGATTTTAGGGAGGGTGCTCTATTCACTACACCACCTAGATTTTAAACAAGTTTCCTTTTGCCTTGTCTCTTTCTCTTACATTATTCCATATTATGAATTGAAACCCTGCTTTTCTTCTGGAGATACCACCAACTCTTTATCCTTTCCAAAGCAGGCTGCCCTCTTACACTCCATGGAATATAGAACCAGGAGGAGGACCTGGCATATTCCTTGCTCCTCATTGCCACACTCAGATCATCTCTCTACCGCTTTCTCAGAATCCACCACTCAGACATTCCTTCTAGGTCTTTGTGGCTGTTATTTATAGACCTTTAGGTCATTCTCATATTCCCCAATAAGCTCTAGTTAGAGTATCACGCACTTTTTCCAATGGAGAAAATGAAACTCAGATCGGTTAAGGGATTTGCATCAAGTCACGATAGTTAGTGGTGGAGCTGGCTCACCGCCTTCTTTTCCACCCACACCTTTATCCCCTTGAATACCCTGAACTAGCAGTTCATCACCATCATCATCAACATTTCTATAGCATTTTAAAGTTTGCAAAGCATTTTATGTCTGTTATTCCATTTGATTTTTGCAAAGCATCCTGTAAGGTAGCTGCTATTAGTACCCCCCTTTTTCCAGATGATGTAGAGAGAACTTAAGTGATTTGCCCACAGGCACACGGCTAAGTATGAGGCAGAATTCAAACTCAAGTCTTCCTGGCTCTATGTCCATTACTCTATCTGCCGCACCAGCTAGCTGCCCCCTTTTGTTAGTCTCTTTCATTCCTGTAATTTGTTTCTGTTCTACCTCAGCTGTAAATGGGTGTAGTTATACCTCACATCTTCTTTGCCCCATTGAACTTGCTCCAGCTGCCAGATTTCCACATTATCATGCTGACAGAGAGGTAGATGCTTTCAAAGTATACATTGTATTTCAAAGTACTTGAAGTACTTTGTCCCATTTGAGTCTCGCTGCACTGCAATGAGCCTAGTTAGAACACTGTGTCCGTTTAACAGATGAGGAAAATAAAATTCAGATCAATTAAATAATTTGCCTAAGGACTAATAGCTAGGTCTCTTGATTCTAGCTTTTCCCCCTACCATGTTATGCTTATGAGACTAGTTCTGTAGAGAGGAGAAGAACCTTTCTCTCTTTCTCTCATGACCTTTCAATATATCTGAGCATATGCCCACTGTCCTGGAGAATAACTCATTCATCCTTGTAGCTATGCTTCTCTTGTTAAAAAGACCTAAATGCCATTATGTGTAAAGTAGTCATATGTATGTGTGTACATATCTGTTTGTGTATGTGCATATCTGTTTGTGTATAACAGACAATGAGAGAGACAGAGAGAGACAAAGAGACAGAGAGAGAGAGAGAGAGAGAGAGAGAGAGAGAGAGAGAATGTGAGTCTGTCTGCCCAGGGGGGTAAGTTGAATTGAATAAGCTCCTTCATGAGTCAGGTGGTCTTCATTTCTGCCTTAGGTAGTTAGACTAAAAGTTCCATGGAGGCGGGGACTTATTGGGATATGATCTCTTCCTCAGTACCTAGCACATTTCTTTGCATACAGCAGAAGCTTAATAAATATTTGCTCATATAACAGGGCATGCACAAAGTTGCCTACCTCCATATGTCTAACTATGTATGTGTTAACTCTCAGTATTTGGGTGCTTTGGAGATGATGAAGCCATCCACTTATTGCACACTGAGCAACAGAAGCTGATGTCTCTCTTCTTTAGAAGGGAGCAACTCTGTACAACTCTGTCTCTCTTCCTCCTCTGAATCTCAAGTACTGCCTATATGGAGAGGGAGAAGGTACAAGGATGTGTTTCCTTTCATTCTATTCCAGCAGAAATATTGGTCTGTTAGCACATGGCAACCAAAGTACATGTCTTGTCTAGGCAAATCTGAGCCTGGGTTTTGGGCTGTTTCTTCCATGTTTGCTCTTTTCTGAGTATAGGTATCTGAACAGAGATTCTGAAATAGGTATTTTAATTTTGGAGTCAAACTTGTGAGGTCAAAAGGTTTGGAGATCATGTGTCTTTAGTAAGAACTGAGTCATGGCAGGGGAAGTTTCTGTATCAGAGAGGATATCACTGACAGGGAAGGAACTCGACCATTTGCCTGGCTTGCTAGAAGACAGACCTGGTAGGAGTTGATTGGACAGTACAGAGCCAAGGTGAAATGTGACAATGCCTATTCAGCAGTCCTGAAAACTGCTTAATGTTCTGATATTTAAATTTCAGCTTCTTGGCAGAGTACAATGGCATTTATACTACTATAGCCTGTTTAAAATTTTCTTTTAATGTGTGCTTGTGGGAGCCTTTTGTGTTAAGCATTTCTTTTTTGTGTAGGAAATAAATGGTTATTCCATATCTGATTCATATACTATACTGTGTATGCCTTTCTACCTTCCTTCCCTTTAGGGAGACTGTACACAGGAGTCAAAAATCTAAGCTTTAAGTAACTTTTCCCTGCAGCACTGGGATGGGCGTGTTAAGAACCAAAGAAGGTGAGGGAAAGAACCTGACCCTTCTTTTAGGTAGGCAGTGTTCTCCAGCACTGAACACAGTCTAGCGTACAACCCTACTTACAGAGGAGATGATCTCTTTAGTGACAAGTAAGAACAGACAGTGCCCTAGCCCCCTTGGGTCTAATAGTTGTTGTGATGATTAGATTGGGTTGAACTGAGTCAGATCTCTTCTATCTGGTCTTTTTTACTAAGTAGTTGTGGTCATAGAAAGTTATGTGTAATCAGTAATGATTAAAAGTTTTATGTTACCTATTGTTTTTATAGGAGCAGCTAGGTGTGCAGTGGATAGAGAACCGAGCTTAGAGTCAGGAAGATCTGAGTTCAAATCCAACTTTAGATATGTACTAGCTGTGTGACCCTGGGCAAGTCACCTAGCCTCTATTTGACTCAGTTCGTCATCTGTAAAATGGGAACACGTTGGAAAAAGAAGTGGCAAACCACTCCAGTTTCTTTGCCAAAAAAAACTCCATGGACAAAAAGTTCATGGGATCACATAAAGTTGGACATGACTGAACAACAACAATTGTTTCTATATCTCACTTACTTCCCCTTAACAAGAACCTTTCCCTGCACTGAAATCGTATTTGTAACGGAGAAAGATATTAAAATAAAGCAAACTGCTGTAGTAATGGAATGTGATACATACAGAATTCAGTCCTCGTCTGTAGCCTTCTACCTCTCTACTGAGAGAAGGAGGAGGAGGAGGAGGAGGGGGAGGAGGAGGCAGGTGTGTGTTTCATCATCAGTACTCTGAGGCTGAGATTATTCATTATGGTTCATTAGCATTCCTTTTAGTGTTATCACTTACATTACAGGTACGCATCTCACCTCTCACCTTCCTTCTCTATGTGACTCTGGCCAAGCCACTTAACTTTTCTGTG
The DNA here is from genome assembly GCA_028627135.1 of Pseudochirops cupreus. Lineage (NCBI taxonomy): Eukaryota > Metazoa > Chordata > Mammalia > Diprotodontia > Pseudocheiridae > Pseudochirops > Pseudochirops cupreus. The sequence continues at coordinate 145,564,321 of CM053584.1, read as the reverse complement.
TACCCAAGAAACTCCAAGACTAGAAGTTTCCAATCATCATTGATAGTTCCATAATAGGAGCTCCCAATATAGATCCCGTAAAAAGTAAAAAAAATAAAATAATTTACGTTATTATAGTCATTATGTATATTGTTCTCTTGGTTCTGCTTACTTTACTCTGTGTCCCTTTTTAACCAAATAATTAAAAAAAATTCTTCTTTAAATGTACCAGGGTAGCTGGCTACTCAATAGAGCAACATAATGGATTAGAAGAATCTTTTATAGAGTTTGGATTTTTATGTATACTGTGTGTTATTGGAGTTTTCTTGAAACAGGGGTACATATGTACTGTCAACATGCAAAGTGCGTGGATACAGTGAGAGGAGTTAGAAGTTACAGGGACTTAAAAACATCTGGTCCCACCCTTTCATTGGACGAATGAAGGGGTAGAGGTAATGTATAGGAGGGTCATGATTTGAGCCTAGTCGTTCAGTCATGTCTAACTCTTCATGACCCCATTTGGGGTTTTCTTGGCTAGGATACTGGAATGATTCACCATTTCTTCTCCAGTTCATTTTACAGATGAGAAAACTGAGGCAAACAGGATGAAGTGACTTACCCAGGGTCACACAGCTAGTAAGTATCTGAGGTCACATTTGAACTCAGAAGATGAGTCTTCCTGGCTCTAGGACTGCCACTCTATTCACTACACCACTTAGCTCCAACCTCATCAGAGGTTGCCATAGAATTTAGGCCTAGAATGAGCCTTAGCTGTCATCTAGCCCAATACCATTGTTTTACAGATGGTAAGTAGTAGAGTTGGGATTCAAACTCAGATCCTCAGACTCCAATTCCTACTTTTTTCTATGTTTGATACTAATATTCAATTTCCTTTAACCTACTGCTCTCTTTAATGGTAGAAAGTAAGAGAGTGAGCTGGGCGTGGGTAGATGAAGTTCTGGTAGATTTGCTCAAGGCACTGCTAACCCCCACTGGCTAAGCCATCTGTCTCCCTGGTGGAAGGTGAGCACAGATCAATTTCCTTCATTCAGGGAGCATGTTTTTCTCTGCACATCACCGTTCTGGGCACTTCGCACGCCGCTTGATCTTTATGCTTTTCTTGTAACATCAGAATTAAATCCAAGCAAGAGACCCCAGCTCTGGGGAAGGGCCCAGAGTCAGAGCCGGCAGCTCTGCTGAGGAAATTAATAAAGAGGGAGAAGTGCTCACAGACAGACTGAGCGGTGAGAAATGAGTTAGGTCATGTCTCTTTCTAGTCAATCGGATATTAGTCTCGACCCTGATGTCACCCTGAAGCTATTAAGTATCACACTTCATAGAAAAGGAACTCAGTCCTCTACCCAGGCTTCTTATCATGATTTTTTTTTTTCTTTTGGGTTACTTTCTCTTATTGACTGTGGTCCATCTAAACTATTTCTATGCCTGGCCCCAGGAGCCCTAACTGACTAGACTTCAGATATGCCAATTCTGTTCAGGATAAAAGGTGAACGTATTAAATCTTGGTCTCGTAACCAGGATCAATGACTTATCTACTGGGGGTTCACTGGTAGGATAAGGTGGAGTTAGATTTGGGAAGTTAAGCAGTTTGGAAAGAAGTGTCATGAGAAAAAGACTATAGGGCTTCAATTTGGAAATGGGGCAACATAACAATAAGAAAAAAAAATCTGATTTGGTCTTAGACTGGGTTGCATTTGTGGCACCTCCTTTGCGGTACCTCCCCAACTTGGCACTCACAGATTTGTATGTTGAGTCCCTAGAAGGGTGACTACTCTTAGATTCTAGGGTACCCTGTAGGTATATGCTTCTAAAACTATAGTTCAGAAGCCCCCATTGGTGAACTTCCCATTAATAGTCAGACAGCAGACATAATTAGCTCAGAGCAATGATATTTGCTAAGTTGGCACACTACTTATAATAATTAGAAAACAGACTTTCCCAGAAATATACACAGTGTTTCCATGTGAAGAGTAGGCACAATCTTAATGCCCATGGTAGTAAGGAATCTGTTTAGGGAACTCCCATGGCCAGGGCAACTCATCCACAAGTACTGCATGGTCTTGATATCTTTTCTCTCCTCCTAGAGTTCTCAATTCAGCTTCCTCCCTGCCAGGTGTAGTGGTCAGTGTCTTTGGTGAACAGTTTAGTCAGTTGAGATTCCAGGATCTGCTCCTCTTCACAGCTGACTCTTGCTTACCAGGACTAGCTCTTTCTTGAATGCTCTCTCTCTCTCTCTCTCTCTTCTTTGCTGGATTATGCTCTCTGAAACTGCTTCCTTGCTTTCTCTCTATGTCTGTGTCTCTTTGTAGAGGGTGTATATCTCTGTTACCTGATGGATGACCTGATGGATGACTCCTATTATGTGAGTAACTCAACCACAAAATGCCATGGTCAATTAGGGTGAGGAGAAGAAATACCCTCCCTCACCTTACTGGCCTCTGGTATAGGTACAGAGGTCTCTTTAGCCTGGCTCCAGAGTTGAAGCTATTTATAAGACCCCTAAGGGGTGTGATCAATCCTTTCCAGCTAATAGCCAAGCCAATGTAGAAGGAGGAATGGGAGACTTGGTTCTTCTTCCCATCTAGCTGATGCAATCATAGAAATCAAGGGATAGATAACCCTTTGCTTTTGAAGTATTAACATCCTTGATGTCCAAGTGACTCTCAAAAGCCTTCTCCAGAATCACAATTCAAAAGCATAGATTCTATGGTATTCAGTTTTCCTCATAGTCCAACTCTCATAACCATGTATTACTACTGGAGAAGCCATAGCTTTTACTCTATGGACAAGGCAGCGATCCAGTGTATTATGAATAGTCACCTTAAATTTATTTGTAGCATCTCCTCTGGGCTACTCTTCTAACTTTTACTTACACTCTTGGGTTGATCCCCAGTGGATCCTGCTAATTTTAGATTCTAGGGTACTTCTGTATTTCTCTAGTATAGATTATAGTATAGATTCTATTCTCATACTACTCTGGCTCATGAGCACCAACCAGTGTACTTTCCTTTAACAATCAGCCAGTAGGCACAATTAGTTCTTAGCAAAGGCATAGTAAAGATGGCGTAGTAAAAAGAGTATCTACAAAATATTCTCCTCCTCTCTCCACCCTCACTGCCCCCACAACTGATAAACCTGGAATGTACTCTCCCACAAATACATTCCACATGCACGAGAAGAGTGAGTAAGAACTTCAGTACAATGGCACCCAGGCACATATAGCTAATGCTATTCACTCCTCCAGTACTGACACACCTCAAAGTTCTTCCCCTCTTCTTGCCATTCTCTCTGAAACTCAACCCTCAATTGAAAGAGTTCTCTTGTGAATCTATAAGCATCTCTCTCCTTGAACTTACATCCTCCCTGGGTGACTGCCTCTTTGTTTCCATGTCTATCTGGAGAGTGTGTCTGCATCCTCAGCAATGCTTCAAACTGATTCTCCAGTTGCTGGATGGGATATCTCATTTTATGGGGCAGCTAAGTGGTACAGTGGATAGAATACTGGGCCTGGAGTCAGGAAGACTCACATTCCTGAGTTAAAATCTGGCCTCAGACACTTACTAGCTGTGTGACCCTGGATAAGTCACTTAACTCTAGTCACTTCAGTTTCCCTATCTATAAAAACAAGCTAGAGAAGGAAAAAGAAAACCATTAGCTGTGTGACCCTGGGCAAATCACTTAACCCTGTTTACCTCAGTTTCCTCATCTGTAAAATGAGCTGGAGAAGGAAATGACAAATCACTCCAGTACCTTTGCCAAGAAAACCTGAACTGGGATCCAAAAGAGTTGAACATGACTGAAAGTGACTCAACATATATGTCATTTTAGGCTAGTTACCTGACAACTAGTTGCCATGGTTAATAATAGGGGAGAGTCGGGTTAAAGGAGAAAGAAAAACCCTTCTCTCCTACAAGATTAATTCCCTTTCAGGAGCAGATTTTTTCCTCTATTATTGGCTCCTAGACTGCACCATCTCCAGCCCCTTGACTGAACTACATAATGTCCATGATGAAGTCAAATTGACTGGATTATACCTCTCAAGGGTTGCCTGGGGTCTTGGCCAATCATTATGCAATGATATTGCTCTCTAAAGATGAAATCAGAGAGATATTTTGCTAGAGCACTACAGGAAGGTGAAACATCCCTAACCATTTTTAACATACTAACACATAATCATCTGTACATAATTGCATCCTGTGATTATATCATGTTGGGAGGGTGATGTCCAACCAAATCTCTGCCTCTTCCTCATATGCTGGCATTATGTTTGCATATTAGGGTAATTGTTCAGTGAGTAAATGCCTGTTTCTGGGCAAAAAGATGTGGAAAGAGGAGGAAGAATGAAGGAAGGAAGAAAGTAATAAAGGAAAGAAAGAGAAAAGGAGAGAAGAAAAAGAAAGAAAGAAGGAAGAAACAGAGAGAAAAAGGTCAAAGAAAATAGGGAAGCTTATAGGGAAGGAGGGAAAGAGAAAAGAATAGAAGGCATTAGGGAAAGAGAAAAGGAGGGAAGGAGGGGAGGGACAAAATGTGTCAATGAGAGATATTATGGAGGACTTTTCAGGAACAGAGAATCAGAATCCATTTATGTCCTGTTTAATTCAGAGTATCCTGAAGGGTACTCAAAGGAGAGAGAATGAGGACAACACATCAGTTTGACAGTGAACATAATTTACCTAGATGGAAGAAAAGACCTGTGGCTTTTTTTCTTTTTCCTTCCTTTCCTCTTTCTTTCCTCCCTCCCATTCTTCCTCCTTTCCCCGCCTCTTTATCTCCCTCCTCTCTTCTTTCCTTCCTCCTTTCCTTTTTCTCCCCCTCCCTCCTTCCTTTTCTTCTTTCTTTCTGAATCAGAAGATCATAGAATTTTAGAGCTGTTTATGCTAGGTGTACTTGTAAAAGAATATTAATAGAAAACTGGTGTTCTGGAAACAGGGGCTAGGAATAATATATCATATTGGCCAGTCTAGCTGAAGGATGGTGGGTGAGCCAGCTTAATCCACATAAAAAGGGAACCCCTTCTCTTATACTGCTTCCCCCATGCTGTCATTATCTGTAACAAAGGATCTTTTTGGGTTGAAAGGCTGAGAACAACCACAGCCAATAGAATCTTATTCTCCAACAGTCTCTTGGTTTGCAAATGACCTCTGGCTCAGCTAGGCAGCTTGGAGCTAATTTCCAGTCCATGGAAGGGAAAGAAAGCCTCCCACTATGGAATCCCTCAGTTATGAAGAGTGAGAAGGAATAGAACAGTCTCCCTGCCTGACACCATTTCCCTTCTGTAAGTGAGCAAAGACGCATGGGACAAGCTCAGGTTCCAAAGTGCTGTCAGAAATAGGCACCGTCTAAGGCACCGGCTTGGAGTTGCTGATGTGTTTCGGAAACACTGAGTGTTCGACATGCACATGAGTTTTAAAGCTGGTTTTCCCCTGACTTGTACTTACAGGCAAATATAGAGTAACTAATGGTAGGAGCTTAGTTAATGCTTACTTCATCCTTGATACTCTCCCAAAAGGGAGAAGCCAGTCACTGAAAAAAAAGTCATAGTTTGGGATTACCCATCATTTGGATCTTCACCAAATTGTTCTCTTCTAATCCAATCACTTGCCAAAAATTGGAAAAACTTGCCTTGAATGTCACTTCCCCACACACATGACTGTGTTTGGTAATGGAATTGAAGGTCAGTAGCTCAGAATTTGGAGACTCTCTTGTCTTGTTTTAATGAATATCCAGCAATGGGTTAATGTTCAATGTTAGACTGAGAGGGACAGTATTCCATATTTGACTATAAACCAAAAAACATCTGATTGCCTTGTGAATGCACCTTTAATTTTGTGGGCAGGACTTTCTTGATTGATCTGGAAAATTCGTTGTGACTGACTTAGTAAATTAAGCTATTCATACCTTAAAGAAATTTGATTTTAGTTTGTAGTTTGTTTAGCATGGTACTTGGTACACAGTAAGACTTTAATAAGTGCTTTTTAAATTCATTTTCTCATTCAACAAACATTATCCAGAAGGCTATTGTAGAACACTAATCCTAATTTTTCATAGGATATTTGAAAAGGAAGGGATCTTAGAGATCATCTGAGACCAGAGGTGGGGAACCTGCAGCTTCGAGGCCACATGTGGCCCTCTAGATCCTCGAGTGTGGCCCTTTGGCTAAATCCAAACTTCACAGAACAAACACTCTTTTTAAAAAAATTTATTTTTATTTTCTGCTTTTTGGAGGGGGGAAGGCAGGGCAATTAGGGTTAAGTGACTTGACCAAGGTCACATGGCTAGTAAGTGTTAAGTGTCTTAGGCTGGATTTGAACTAACAAATCCTCTTAATAAGAGGATTTATTCTGTAAAATGGGACTCATTCCATTGGCTGCACCCAAGGACCTAGAAGGTCACATGTGGCTTTTGAGGCCACAGGTTCCCCACTCCTGGAAGAGATGAAGCCTCAACTTTTTTCCAGCTTTAAAAAAAATCTATGATTCTACCTCTCCCCCAAGTTGGGGTAAATCCTCACCTACATCCAAACTATTTTTCTGTACCACCAACTAGACTCCAGAATCTCTGCTAGAGTGAATTAAATGCTAATATGCTGACAAACATCTGCTCATCCACCTCCTTTGTGGGCATGTTACCTCAGAAAATGGCAATCATAGGTGGTAACTGTACTGGGAGTTATAAATAGCCATCCTAGAACCAAACTCAGCCTGAAATGCTGATACGGGAATGACACCATGCTTTTTGCTAGTTTGTAGAACTCAGCATTCAGCTGGTGGGAACTGGAGGTTGAAGTGGTGATTCCATGCCTGGTAGCACAAGCCAAATGGTTGGAGTTTCCATGATTGGCTGTGGTCAGTTTAAGGGTTTACAGGCAAATGTCATACAGAATTTCATTGTCGATGGAAGAGGCTTCTTCCGTATTTTCCATCAATGGGTAGACCTTCAGGTTTATATGACAGGGCTGAACTACACTCTCTGATATCTTGGGAAAAGGTATCTTTCTGAAGTTACTCATGATTCAATCTGGCCACTCTTCTCTTATCTTGGTGATAAGCAGGGTTCCTCTGCCAGATTCAGTGCTTCCTCCCAGCGAATGGGTCAGCCATAGATCCTACAAATACACATTTCTTATTCCTTCATCCCCATATCCAGTAGACACAAAGCCTACTAATTCATCTCCCTCTATGTAGTGGCCTTTTGCCCAGTTATTTCTTGTACCACACTGGCCAAAAACTAAAGTTATCTGGCTTAAGGTCTAGCCAAATGGTCCAGCAATTATTGAATCCATTGTGCCAGGCTCCAAATCCACTAGGCTTGCCTGAAGTACATATTTGTTACCAGTAGTTTTATTTTCTTTAGCCTCACATCATTCTCTCCATGATAATTGCCAGGGGGGTCCGTACCTTGTTCATCATGGGTGCCTTCTCAAAACTTGACTCCCACCTGGAGGCCACATTGGTCATCCTGGATGTAGATGATGGTAAATGCTGGTGAAAGTGATTGCCATTTTCCTCACCTGCTCTGAACAATCCTGTTCCCAAGGCTGTAGCTGAGAGCAAACTTCCATTTTACAGACAATGAAACTGAGAACCAGGGAGATGATTTGTCCACATTGCATAGTGAGTTAGTAACAGAGAAAAAACAAGAACCTGCTCTCTCCGGGCTCCACATGCAAATGTGTCTCTTAATAGATGGAGCCTCTTCACTGCCATGTTTACAGATCCCAGCTGAGTTTGTTTTAATGATAGCAATAATAATAATTGTTATTGTTGTTCAGTTGTTTCAGTTGTGGCTGACTCTTCATGATCCAGTTGGGAGTTTTCTTGGCAAAGATACTGGAATGGTTTGTCATTTCTTTCTCCAGTTCATTTTACAGATGAGGAAACTGAGGCAACCAGGATTAAGTAATTTGCCCAGGGTCACATAGCTAGTAAGTGTCTGAAGTTGGATTTGAATTCAAGTCTTCCTGACTCCAGCTCTGGTACTCTATCTGCCGTACCACTAATCATATGCCATGATAATAATAATAATAATAATAATAATAAAATTTATGTGGTTCTTCAAGGTTTATGAAATACTTTGTGAATAGTTTCTCATTTTATCTTCGTAACAATCCTGGGGGATAGATACTATTATTATCATTCTCTTTTTATAGATGAAGAAATGGAGATAAACAGAGCTTAAGTGACTTGCCAGTTAGTCAGTGACTGGGAGTGGATCTGAACTCTTCTTGGATTTAAAATCTTCCTGACTGTAGGTGCTGTACTCCGTCTGCTCTACCACCCACCTGCCTTTTCAGGGATTAGATTGCTTTCAAGTGGATCTTTCAATTTTCCCCATTTTCTTACTTCTTTCGTGCCTGTTTTACGCTCTTATTGTTCTACAAACCTGGCCTGTTCTCCTAGTTTATAAGCTTTGTTTTCCCTTTCCTCCATGTCCATTCCTCACCCAATTAATGGTAAGTCCTTTCAGTAATGCTCTCTCCTCCTCTCTTGACCTTCTACCGTTGCTGTCCTCTCACCTTAGGTAACCTTAAGGATTCATCTGCGTTTTCTCTTTCTACTCGTAATCCTTGAATGTTGCTAAAGAAAATCGTGGACTGACTACATTCACTACAAGTTTTACCTCAATTGAATCATAGAAACACAGAACCTAGGGAGTTGAGGAGTAGCAAAATCTAGAAGATATATTTTTTTTAATTATAGGAAGATCTGAGAATTCTGTAGACTAAGGAGGAAGGAGTCAACAATGAGAGAAAGATTGAAGACTTGAGAGGAAAAGAGACGATTAATAGAATAACCTAACAAAGGACAAGGAAGGATAGAGGATCAAGGACACAAGCAGAATAGTCTTATTGGGGAGAAAACACACCTCATTAATCCATCGATTGACAAGCATTTATTAAACACTTATTATGTAACAGGCACTGGCGTAGGCACAGGAGAGACAAAGATAAAAATGAAATCATAACCTATCTTCACACTTACATTCTATCAGGGAATACAATATGTCCACATACTTTTATGTGTAACGTACATATGTATAAAACATGTATTATGTACATAATATATAAAATATATTTATAAAATAAATCTAAATACATACAAATAAATAATATGTACATATATATAATTAGAAATTGGAAGAAACTGCCTCATCCAGCTAGCCCAATTCATACCTAAAATAAATTTCCTCTATAACATATCTGAGAATTAGAAGAAGTCTAGTTCCTCCTCCATACAGCTCTCATATCCATCTGAATCTTCTCTGGTTAAGCAGGCTCAGTTCCTTCAACAAATCTGCATATGGTATGAATGCAAAGCCCTTTATCATCTTGGTTGCCTTCTCTGGACACTTCCCAACTTATCAATGTCCTTTTTAAGCCATAGCACCCATAACTGAGCACAAGACTCCAAATGAAGTCTGATTAGGGCAGAATATAGCATCACTTTCCTATTCCTGGAAGCTATACCCTTTGTAATTCAGCCCAAGATCTCATTAGTTTTCTTGGATGTTATAATCTCTGATGCCAGAAAGTGAAGAAGAATTAAGAAGTCTTTTGGTCAGCATAAAAGAGGAGAGTGCAAAACTGGCTTGAAGCTTAACATAAAAATATAAAACAAAACAACAAATTACAATCTTGGCAACTGGACCCATCACTTTCTGGCAAACAGAGAGAGAAGAAATGGAAGTCGTGTCAGATTTTATATTCTTGGACTCAAAGATCACTACAGATGGATAATGCAGCCATGAAGTTAAAAGACATTTGCTCCTTGGAAGGAGGGCTATGATGAACCTGGACAGCGTATTAAGAAGCAGAGACATTACCTTGGCAACCAAGATCCATATAGTCAAAGCTATGGTTTTTTTAATAGCAATACGGCTGTGAGAGTTAGCGCTGCAGAACTGACACTTTCAAATTGTGGTGCTGGAGAAGACTTTTGGACAGCAAAGTGATCAAAGCAGTCAATACTCAAAGAAATTAATTCATGTGATCCAGTGAAAGGTCAAATACTGAAGCTGAAGCTTAAATACTTTGGCCACATAAAGAGAAGATGGGACTCTTTGGAAAAGACCCTGACAATGGGAAAGATTGAAGGCAAAAGGATGAAATGGATAGATAGTGTTATGGAAAGAATCAACATGAACTTGGACAGACTTTGAGAGATAGTGGAGGACAGAAGAACCTGGCGTGCCATGGTGCAGGGGTTCATGAAAAATCTGACACCACTAAACAACAACGAATGTCACAATCACATGGTTAATTGGTGTTGTCTTGGTGGTTTTCTGACACCCCCAGAGCTTTTTCGGAACATCTGCTGAATAACTATACTTCCCCGATCTCGTCCTTATGAGGTTGAAAAAATTTTCATTTCTTCTTATTGAACTTTATCTTCTTAGATTCAGTCCAATGTTCTCAACTGTCAAAATCCTTTTGGATCTGACCTTGTTGTCTAGTGTGTTAGCTATTCCTACAGATCTCATGAGTTTACCAAATACATCTTTACCTAAATCATAGGAGTATAGCATTTCTTGTATTTATCTTGTCTTAACTCTTTATTGCACTTTCCATTTCCTCACAAACTACCCCTCTCTGCAAGACTCCACCTCCATCCCATCACTTTCTCTCTCATCTAATGAGTTACCCTCTTGCTTGGCTGGGAAGTACTAGACCAAGGGTGGGGAACCTGTGACCCTGAGGCCACATGTGGCCATCGAGGTCCTCAAGTGCGACTGAATCCAAGCTTCACAGAACAAATTCCCTTAATGAAAGGATTTGTTTTGTGGATTCAGTCAAAGGGACACACTTGAGGACCTAGAGGGTCATGTGTGGCCTCAAGGTTGCAGGTTTAACTAGACTATCCCATGTGATTGCCTTAACCCCCCCTCCGTCACTTCCTGGACACATGGCATTCCATCTCTCACCTGCTGTATCTCTGCTTTTGAACAAGATGCTTGGAACATATTTCCTCCTTATTTCTGCCTCCTAGAATTCCTAGTTTCCTTTAAAACTCAGCTCAAATATCATGCCTTACATGAGTAATTTCCTCATCTCCCTCTCAGTCCCCAGTTATTAATGCCTCCTCTTCCAAATTGCTTTGTATTTATTATATGTAAATATAAGTATGTTTATTTTATTGTAATAAATATATTTATTATATGTGCACATATTAAATACACAATACATATTATATATAAAAGTATGCATACTTATTGTATTCCCTGATAAAATGTAAGTGTGAGGGCAGGTTCCTGTTTCATTTTTATCTTTCTCTCTCCTGTGCCTAGGCCAGTGCCTGATACATAGTAAGTGTTTGATAAATGCTTGTGGATTGAGGGATTGGTGAGATGTGTTTCCTCCTTGCTAATTTATTCTGCTTGTGTCCTTGATCCTCTATCCTTCCTTGTCCTTTGTTAGGTTATTCTATTAATCATCTCTTTTCCTAAGTCTTCAATATTTCTCTCATTGCTGACTCCTTCCTCCTCAGTCTACAGAATTCCCACTCTTCCTGTAATTAAAAAAAAAAAAAACAACCCACAACTCTCCTAGATTTTGATACTCCTCAGATTATTTTCCTAGTTTCTCCTTTTTACTGTCAAACTATTGGAAGTGGATCACACTTATTCATCCCGTCCACTTACCACCTATTCACTCACAACCCTCTTGCTATGATGGAGGCATTTTATTTTTTTGACACAGAAGGAATTTATTTTGTTTGAGTATACATGTTTGTAATAAGCTATGTTTTTCTTGCTTTCTCAGGGAGAGAGGGGAGACAGAGGAGAGGGAGAGAATGTGGATTTGAAAAACAAAATTGAATTTAAATAAATTAACCCCCTTAGTAACTGGCTTTTATCACTAGCACTCAAGCGGAATAGCTCTCATCAAAGAACCAATGGAAAGGTGGCAGGAGGAGGGGACCCCAACTCTATCCTGTCCCTTTCCCTGCCCAGTGATTTCCTTTCAAGGACCAGGTTCTTTTTTCACTGCTGGTAACCTAATGACCCAATTCAATGTCCTTTCCCCCAAATTATCCTCATCAACTTCTCTGTATCTTTTGACACTGGACTGTTTCTTGATGATTTTTTTTTTTTTTGTGGGGCTGGAGATTGGGGAAGGGGAGGCAATCCGGGTTAAGTGGCTTGCCCAGGGTCACACAGCTAGTAAATGTCTGAGGCTGGATTTGAACTTAAGCCCTCCTGATTCCAGGGCTTGTGCTCTATCCATTGTACCACCTAGCTGCTGCCACCCGATTTTTTTTTTTTTTTTGCTTTAAGTAGTATTTTATTTTTTTCTCCACAATTACATATTAAGAAAATTTTTAGCATTCATTTTTACAAGATTTTGAGTTCCAATTTTTTCTCCCTCTCCCCTCTTCTTAAAATGGTATGCAGTTTGATATAATTTATACATATCCTATGATATAAAACACTCCTTGATTCTTAACCATTTATCTACCCCTGGCTTCTATCTATACTCATGCCTTTCCTTCCTTTCTCATCTATCTTTCTTCCCTTCATAATTTCCCCTTTCTTACTCTACCTTCTAAGTGTAAATATTCACCAAGTTGTCTTTGGTCTTTAAGGAAAAAGTTCCTAAAAGTTATACAAAAGTAGAATGGGCTACCTTGGAAGATAGTGGTTGTTCTTTCCTTGGAGGTCTTCAAGCAAAGACTGGATGACCTCTTGCCAAGGATGTTGTGAAGGAAATTCTTATCCATGTATGGGTTGGATTTGAGGTCTCTGAGGTCCTTTCCAACTTTGAGGGTCTATGATTCATTTCTTTCATTTCTATACCTCATCTTTTTTTTTTCTTTTTTCTTTTTTGGCTAGGTATCTAGGTGGTACAGTGGATACAATGCTATCCTTGGAGTCAGAAAGACTTGAATTCAAATCCTGTTTCAGATACTTACTTTACTGTATCATCCAAGGCAAGTGTCTCAACCATTCTGTGCCTCAATCTCCTTATCTGTACAATGCTTATTATTACTTACTTCCCAAGGCTGTTATGAAGATAAATAAAATGATGTATATAAAGCAACTTCTAAACCTTAAAATGCTCTAAGTGCCAGTTAATATTATTTCATCAGCTCCCATGGCTTCAATTATCATCTCCAAGCAGAGGACTTCCATAACTACTATCTCCATCACAATCTCTCCCTTACCTCCAGTCCCACATCTTCAACTGCTCAACTGGACATCCTTGTATGTCTCAACAGTACCTCAACCTTAACCTCAACATGCCTAAAAATGAATTCATCATTTCCCCTCTAAATCATCCTCTCCTCCCAACTCCCTTATTTTTACTGATGGAATTTAGGGACAAATCAAGGCTCTGGTGTACTCTAGGCAAGAATTGGTACACAATCCTCCTGAAACAGACATGAATTGTTATTACTGAAATTATACTGCAAGTCAATGGGAAAATATCCTGTTTTGCCAACATTTCCTTTACACCACTTTTCATGAATATATAGGGAGGGGAATGGGAAATACTTCCATCTGCATAATGTTTTTCTCCCTCCAATTTGCAAATATTGGCTATTTGGTGGGATTTCCCTCGTTTCATTCAGGCAAGAATCAGGATTGTTAACAGAAATGAGAGAGAAGTGTGCAGGAGGATCAGGGGAAAAGGAGGGGAAACACCAAGTATTTAAAAAAAATTTTATTGATTTTTTCTTTAAGATTTTTGTTATAAAGTATAATGATCTTGAAGAGTTAGATTGATGAGAAATATACAGTTGTGCTTTACAAAAAATTACAGATGCTAAAAAAAGTCATCCTGGTTGATGATCAATTTCCACGGTTTTTGTGACCGTTTAAAACCACACATGAAAGATCAAAGACTTAATTCCTGGCTGCCTTATCCTCTGCAATGGGTTGACTCGGGGACTGAGGACTAAAGTGAATGTGGTCTCCTTTGAGGAATAGGGGAAGGTGTTCTCTTTCCCAGGAAGATCTGTTACCATCTACCAGGGCATCAGGATTTCAGTCGTTCAGTCATTTTCAGTCGTGTCTGACTCTTTGTGATTCCATTTAGGGTTTTTCTTGGCAGTTACTGGGAGCGGTTTGTCATTTCATACTCCAGTTCATCTTACAGAGGAGGCAAACAGGATTAAGTGACTTGCCCAGGGTCACACATATAGTAAGTGTCTGAGGCCAGATTTGAACTAGGGAAGATGAGTCTTCCTGACTCCAGGTCCAGCATTATATCCATGTCACCATCTAGCAACAGGATTAGATGGTCTTTAAACCAGTGTTCCCTTGCCCATCAGCATTATTGTGCCACCACTGAGAAGGAGGTACAAATTATGAGAACTATGCCCCTACTATAGATGATGTATAGGAACACAGGGCCTAGCACAGTACTTTGTATACAGTAGGTACTAAATAAAAGTTTGTCATGTTGAAATGAAGAGTGGAGATGGAACTGTGAGCACAAAAAGGGAACATTTCATTTGGAATAATTAGTGTCGGAGTTCTGTTATGACACAGAATACCGATATTAGGCAATTTCCCTTTTTCATAGGCCACCCAGTCCTACTATTGACTTTCCTTATATTAGGGTCTTCACTTACAATACTTAAATCCCAACTCTCAGGCCATTGGCATTCTCAGATATTTGTCATAAATTAAGGCTAAATCTCCACATCATAAATCTCTACTTCACCTACTTCAATTCCCTGATTTTATAAATGAAGAAACCAAGGACCATGGATAGAAGTGAAATGACTTGGTACAAATGGTAAGTGTTTGAGGTATGACTTGAACCTTGGTGCTCTGTCACTAAAACCAATGTGTTTGTTTTTGCTTCCATTGTACTACATAGCTTTGGGCTCAGTGTTGCACTGAATGGCGTATGGAGGAGGCCCACTGACCACATACCATCAGCTTGGCATTAACTTTGTAAAGACATATAGTTGTGATAGGGGTCTCTCTCCCCCCCCCCCTTTTTTTTCTTCTTCTATAGAATTAGTGGCAATTAAACTAGAGATGAATAGGCCTATTTGGTTTTACCAAGTCTCATGTGACCCAACTCTAGGATTCCTAAAGAGACATTTTGTCATTCTTCTAATATGCTGTCTCAACCCTCCCAACCATCCCAGGGCTAAGGCTTTGACTATAGGGTGATATTCCAGCAAGTGGATCCATGGATCACTTAGCTACATGGCCAGAAACTTGTAAAATAAATTTTGTCAGATCACAGGGAAAAGCAAGAGTCATGGCAAAGTAGGCTCTCCAGATCTTTCTGACCAAGTTAAGGCATTAGAACTTCTCCCCATGGCATCTTTTCTTAGATTTGTTTTCTGGAGGATTTCAAAGTATCAAAAAAAGGGGGGGGGAAATCCAAAGTCTTGAACTCAAAGGGCAGACTGGTTGGGGTGAGGGCTGGGAAATAGGTCTCTTTTTCCTGTGTTTGTTCTCATTCCAGAAGGTTGTCAATAGGTCCATCATATGTGCCACTGGATGGAGAGAACATCTCTCATAGAAGCTAGGAACACAAGTCTAAGCATTGACTCCATGATGGGGTTGGGAAAGGGAATAGGAGAGACTGGGGGCTGGGCTACAGTATCAGTCAGTGATCCAGAAAGCCCCCCAGAAGGGCCACCTTAGCTGAATAGTGGAAGCCTCTTCAGTTTGGCTTAGAGTATCCATTGTTTTGCAGTTGCTTCCTGAAAAAGACATCCAATGCCTTTGTGGTTGGGTAGGGATGGGAGGTGGGAGAGACATTGAGTTTCTTTTAAAGTAGACAGGGTCAGTGAGTTAGATCAAACAGAATATTTTTCTCTGGAGCTTCAAGGTTCCAGAGGAGCTGAGTTATTTGTTACCCTTCCAAGGGGAGAAGAGTTTGGGGGATGTCCTTCAGGATGTCAGGGGTGAAGTCTGTAGAAGGGGGCAGGTAGGGAGAAGAGTTGTTTGGGATCACACCTCCCAGTCCCATTTCTCTCTTCCTGGAGTGTCTCACTCTGAACTTAGGGAAGCTGCAGAGTCTACATCTTCAGGATCTTGCTCCTGGGGGGAAACAGGCTGCCCCCCTTTCACCCGCTTCCATTTCATCCTTCGATTTTGAAACCACACTTTGACCTGGGGAGGAGAAAGTATGAAAACAAATTTAGTGACTCTTGGAGTTCATGATTAAATGTCAACATTTAATTTAGTCCTAAGGGATAGAATAGCTGGTTACCCTAACATGCCCAGAGAACAGAAATGTAAAAGGGTGTATCATCAATATTTTTACACGCTTCACTTTCTTCCCTACCAACTACCCCAGAGAGCCCAAGGGTCTGCCTGAAGACAACTCTTAAGAACAGCTGGGAGGCAGGAAGGTACTGCATTCATTAAGCAGACAAAGAAGGGCTTAGGAAGAAGAAGATAAAGAAACTGTGTATGGGGAGGGGAAGGGGAGATGTGGAGGCAGTAAAGAGAAAAAATCGGTGGCATTGAGAAGAAAGAGGAGAGAAAGAAGGGGAGAGAGGGAAGAGAAGAATGGAATGAAGAGGAGGAGAAAGAAAAATGGAGGGAAAGGGAAAGGAGGGATGAGGAGAGGCAACTGGAAAGAAGGGGAGAAAGGAGGAAATTGGAGGAATAGAGTGAGGAGGAGGGTAAAGGGAAGAGTTAAAGAAGGGATGAGGAGAAGAGGAGAATGGAAATGAAGGGAGAGAAGAGGAGAGTGGTGGGAAGGGGAGAGGAAGGATAAAGAGAGGAGATGAAGAAGAGAACAAAGAACAGGGAAAAGTGAAGTCCAAAGAGGTTCCCACACCTGGCGCTCAGTGAGGTCCAGGTTCACAGCAATCTCATATCTCCTGAGTCTTGTCAGATAGTTGTGATGGGCAAATTCTGCCTCCAGCTCCCTCAGCTGCTCCTTGGTAAAAGCTGTCCGCTCCTTGCGAGCTTTGCTGCTGGTTTCTGGCTTCCCTCGGCAGTTCTGGTTTTCTGGGGGTAGAGGAGGAGAGAAAGTACAGAGATTGTAGAGAGATAGTTATTCTCAGGAGCAAGACACTAATTGAAGAACCTATAAAAGCCAGCCAGCCAGGTCCTCCAGATGCTACTATGTCTTTTTTCTGAATCTAGGCAGGACTATTTATCTCCTTTCCCATTTTAAAAGACCTTCTGAGGCAAAGATACTGCCTTTGCTTGACCTTCCTCACCTCTCTGGTGTCTCACATTCAGGTAAGTTGGGCAGTTCTTTTTGCTATCTGATCTAAATCCTCTTAATCTCTCCAATTATTTATTCTGTACATATATTACCTATAAATGTATATGCAAGTATATGAATATATGTGTATATCTATACACATGTAGCATACACACATATATTCTATATATGCACATGCTATATATGTATAATATACATACATATATATATATATCTAACAGCATAATTCAATTAAATTTAATTCTACTTCTGGTACTAACCATATGACCTTGAACAAGTCACTTAACCTTTCTGGGCCTCATTTTCCTCATCTGTAAAATGATGGGTTTTGCCTAGCTGTCCTCTGAGGCTCCTTCCAGCTCTATGATCCTATGATCTTCATTCAACAAGCATTAATTAAACGTCTGCTGTGTTCATTGTGCCCAGTCATGAGACCCAAAGACAACCAAGAGTCTCCCTTCTCAAGGAGCTTACATTCTTTCGTAAGGACCACTAGAGACACACACTGGCCAGCTTTTTCAGTGTGTTTGGTTGGGGAAGATGGCGGGAGAAAAGGAAATCTGATTTCTTTTAGCTTTTGAAATGTGAAATGGCAAGCTGATAAGGAAAGCTGAACCTGGTGAATCGGGCAATGTCAACTTGTTTTTCAGTCATGTCTGAGTCTTTGTGATTCTTCTTGGTAAAGGTGCTGGAGTGGTCTGCCACTTCCTTCTCCAGTTCATTTTTATAGATGAGGAAACTGAGGCAAACCGGGTTAAGTGACTTGCCCAGGGTCACAGTTAATAAGTGTCTGAAGACAGATTTGAACCCAGGAAGATGAGTCTTACTGACTTCAGGCCTAGCACTTTATCCACCATGCCACCTAGTTGCCCCAGTTAGTCAACTAGTATTTATTAAATGCCTACTGTTGGGATAAGTGTCAGGAATAAGAATACAGGGAAAAAAATCCCCACTGTCAAGGAGCTCACAGTCTAATGGGGGAGACGACATGCAAACCACTATATACAAATAAAATATACACAGGATAAAAGGGAAAGCCCTAAGATTAAAGACTGGGAAATCATTTTGTACAAGTTGGGACTTTAGGTGAGACTTCAAGGAAGCAAGGGAAGCTAGGGGGCAGAGATGAGGAGGGAGTGCATTCCAGGCAGAGGAAACAGACAGGGAAAATGCCCAGAGTAGCAGCCAAGATAGAGGAGAAAAGGTAGCGACTCTCCTGAGCTCTCCCCCAAATTCCTCTAGATACCTTTAAATAATGCCAGCACACCAGCAAATGGCCCCAGCAAACCAGAAGCAGGCCTTTGGAGCCACTGAATCGGCAGTGGCAGCAGCTGCTTCTGGAGCTCTCAGCCCATAGATGTCAAGGGGTCAGAAGGAGATCACAGGGGTCTCTTCGCTAGTACTGAGGCAGGACTCTGTGGCTTTGCCCATACTCCTGTCTGGGTCACAGTCCTGGATGGCAGTCCCAGGGTAAGGAGGAGCACTAGCATTGCAGAGCTTGTAGTGGGAGTGAAGCAAGGACCCCCATCACAATTCCAGGGCAGAAAAGAGTGCTTGTGGTTGCTCACAGACCACAGCACAGGCCAGGAGAGTAGTAAACACCCCTCTCCTTAGATCATACCACCATGGAAGAACTGAAAACTTACAGATCCCTAGGGGTATCTCTGAAAAGAGATGCACAAAATCCTGAAGGTTGGGACAGTGTGCCCTCCACCCTGGAAGCAGACATCTACATTCAAAAGGAGTTAAAAGTCAGGAAATAGGCTAGGAAAATGAGTAAACAATAGAAAAATATTCTGACGATAGAAAGTTACTATGGTGACAAGGAAGATTGAAACACACACTCAGAAGAAAACAAAGTGAAAACTCCAACATCCAAAGCCTCCAAGAAAAATATAAATCAGTCTCAGGCTATGGAAGACCTCAAAAAGGATTTTGAAAATCAAGTAAGAAGAGGTAGAAAAAAGAGAAATGAGCGTGATTCATGAAAATCATGAAAAAAAGAGTCAACAGCTTGGTAAAGGAGACACCAACAATACTGAATAGAATATTGCCTCAAAAAAAAATAGGCCAAAAGGCAAAAAAGGTACAAAAAGTCAATGAGGAGAAGAATGCCTTGAAAAGCAGAATTGACCAAATGGGAAAAGAGGCACAAAAATTCACTGAAGAAAAGAACTTCTTAAAAAGTAGAATTCGTCAAATGGAAAAGGAGGTGCAAAAGCTCAGTGAAAAAAAATAATTCCCTAAAAATTAGAATTGAGCAAATAGAAGCTAATGACTTTATGAGAAATCAAGAAACAATGAAACAAAACCAAAAGAATGAAAACAAATAGAAGACAACATGAAATGTCTCATTGGAAAAACAACTGACCTGGAAAATAGATCCAGGAGAGATGGTTTTAAAATTATTGGATTACGTGAAAGCCATGATTAAAAAGAGCTTAGACATCATCTTTCAAGAAATTATTAAGGAAAATTACCCTGATATTATAGAACCAGAAGGTAAAATAGAAAGGGAAGAATCCATTAATTACTTCCTGAAAGAGATCCCAAAATGAAAACTCCCAGGAATATTATAGCCAAATTCCAGAGCTCCCAGGTCAAGGAGAGAATATTGTAAGCATCTAGAAAGAAACAATTCAAATCTTGTAGAGCCACAGTCAGAATAATACAAGATTTAGAGACTTCTAAATTAAAGATCAGAGAATTTGGGCTTGGAATATGTTATTCCAGAGGGTAAAGGAGTTAGTTTAGAGATATGAACAGTTTTAAGATGAAGTAATGAAAGCTTTCTATACCCATATGAAAAGTGCTCTCAATCCTTATTGATTGGGGAAATGCAAATTTAAACAATTCTGAGGTATTACCTCTTTCCTATTGTAGTGGCTAATAATGGAGGGGATGTGGGGAAAATGAGACATTAATGTACTGTTGGTAGAGTTGTGAACTGATTCAACCATTATTTAGGATAATTTGGAACTATGCCTAAAGTGCTATAAAACCATGTATACCTTTTGACCTAGTAGTGCCACCACTAGGTCTGTATCCAAAATGAGACAAAAAACAAAGGGGAAAAGGACCTATATGTAGAAATATTGATAACAGCTCTTTTCTGGTGGCAGGGAGTTCAAAATTGGGAGGATGCCCATTAATTGGGGAATGGCTGAGCAAATTGTGCTATGTGATTGTGATGAAATACTATTGTGCTATAAGAAATGATAAGCTGGATGCTCTTAGAAAAACCTAGAAAGACTTACATGAATTTATGCAAAGTGAAATGTACTGCATATAAAGTAATAGCAATATTGTAAGCTGTGAATGATTTAGCTATTCTCAATGATCCAAAGACAACACTGAAGGACTTAAGATGAAAAATGCTATCCATCCCCAGACAAAGAATTGATAGTGTCTGAATACTTAACTGAAATATACTTTTTTTACTTTCTTTATTTTTCTTGAGTTTTTTTCTATGTTTTCTTTCACACTATGACTATTGTGTTTTGTATGACTACACATGTTTAACCTATATCAAATTTCTTGCCTTCTCAAATAGGGGGATGGGAAGTCAGGGAGGGAAAGAATTTGGAACTCAAAATTTTAAAAACAAATATTAAAAATGTTTTTTGTGTAGTTGGAGGAAAATAAAATGCTTAATAAATTTAAAAAGAAAAGAAAATGCCCAGAGTAGGCAGACGGAGTATTGTGTGCAAAGTAAATCAAGGAAGCCAGTGTCATTGGATTGGAGCATGTAGAGATGAGTAAGGTTTAAGAAAATTGAAAAAGTAGGAAGGGGCCAGGTTCTAAAAGGCTTTGAACACCAAGAAGAGGAATTTATATTTGATCCTGGAGGGGAGAGGGAACCATTGGGTAAATAGTGGGTGATATGGTAAGCCTTGCTTGTAAGATCAGTTTGATGGCTGAGTGGAGAATGAATTGGAGTGGGGATAAACTGGAGGCAGGCAGACCCAGCAGCAGGTTATTGCCATAGTTCAGGTGTAAGGTAATGAGGGCCTGCTCTAGGGTGGTGGGAGCATCAGAAGAGAGAAGGGGACATATGCAAGAGATGTTATAAAGGTAGAAAAGACAAGACTTTATCATTGATTGGATATGAGGGATGAGAGAGAGAGGGAGTGAAGATGATTCCTAGGTTGTAAGTCCAGGTAACTGGGAGGATGGTGTTTCCCTTAACAGCAATAGGGAAGTTTGGAAGAAGGGAGGGTTTTAGGGGAAAGATAATGAGTTCAGTCATTCATTCATTTAATAATTTACACATGTATATAGTACTTTAAGGGTTAGAAAGTTATTTCCTCACAGCATCCCTAGGCCTCAGATTCCTCTGGCCTGAAGTTCAGAGGGGTTAAGTGACCCACCTAGGATCATGCACCAGGGCCAAGACCCAAACCCAGGTTTCCTGATTCCTCTACCAGTATTTTTCTAGTCAGAGCTCCTGATCTCAAGGAACTTTCAATCTAGTTGGGTCTACGACACAAGAAAAACTAATTGCTAAACAGGAGGCAGGATATGCTGAGTGAGTGGTATAGACAGTGACTGCTCTAATTAGGAATTCAGGGAAAGGAAGTGTTGGACTGGATAGGTCCAGGAAAGGTTTCAAAGAGGAGAAAGGTTTTGAATCAGGTCTTCAAGGACGAGCAAGGTTTGGATTGTTGCTTTGTAGATTTTTGAACTGGAAGGGACCACAAAGGTCATAAATTATAATGCCCCCATTTTACAGATGGAAAAGAAAGAAAATGACTTGTCATATAGTACTTGAGTAGCAGAACTAGGATTTGAAGGTTCTCTAACTCCAAGTCTAGACCTCTAGACATATGCCAGACGATTCCTAATTCTTATCTGCAAAAACTTATGTCAGAGGTCATGTATCATGGCATAAGGGATTTTTCAGTATGCTGAACTGGCAGTAGGGAGACAGGCTTCAACACTTGTTAACACTAGATCTCTGTTTTCTGATCCATAACATCTAGAGAGAGACACTACTTCACCAAGATGCTGAGAGAAAGGTGCTTCATAATAATAAATGATATTTATATATTGACTTATGGTTTGTGAAGTTCTTTATATGCATTATCCTATTTTATCAAAAGGCATACTTTGTAACACTTTGAGCCCTATATACATGTTAGCTATATTTTTATTATTATTATTCACATACAACAACTCTGTGAAGATTCCCATTTTACCAGTTAGAAAACTGAGGTCAAGAGAGGTGACACTCCGTGTCATACAGCAGGGATTTGACTGTGAGTTTCCCTAACTCCAAATCCAACACTCTACTCCCTATAGTGTGCTGTACAAGGCTCAAAGGGCCATAGACATGGAAACATTTTTATTGTTGTTAGATCTTACCTGTGATCTCACTGGTGTCTGGAAATTCCCAGTGAGGAACTCCCTCTGTTTATACAGATTTGGCACCTGTTAATTTCTAGTCTTAGAGAGCTGCCTGGGGGCAATGATGATTTGACTTGCCCAGAGGGCCAATATGTCTCAAAGGGATTTTAACCCAGTTCATCTTTCCAACCATTACTTCACACCATCATCATTTTCATTTTTATTACTATTACTAGTCTAGTGGAGTGAGTTGATCAGGACACTCTGGATCAACTAATTTACTGATTACTTCCCAGCCAATTAAATTATAGAAAGTAAAGGAACAGTAACAAGGAAAGGTTTTAAAATCTTAAAGGAAGTCTTAAAGGAAGGAATTTGTTACTCAGGTTTAACAGAATTAGAAGGAACCTTTGTTACCCTCCTTGCCTCCTTCTAAAAAAATGATCACACTTTTTAGAAAAACTGTTTTCAAAAAGTTTTCAGCCAAGCTTCAGGAGCCAGTCATTAACACCGATTCTAGGTAGCTTTGAGGAGTGTGACCTCCAACAGCAGAGAAAAGAACCAGCTGTCAAAGTTAAGATCCAGCTCTTGAGAGGGAACCATTCCTTCCTTAGGAGAGAGGCACTGTATGGAGAGAGAGCAAGTAGAAAGCTGAGGAATATGACATTGGGAAGCAGAAAACAGAGCTAGCTATGAATTTAAGGGAGAAATAGTCTGGAATTTTTGGAAACTGAGATTCAAAGAAGAGAATGCCTTGGGAACTCAGCTGAGTGACTGCCTAGAAGAAATGCTATGCCCAGTGGGAGGCATTGTAAACAGAAAAGAAATAATATCAGGACTCTGTAGTGTCAGGTGTGGGTGGCTTGGCTGCATGTATTCCCTATGTGTATGTCTTTCAACCTATATACTCTGTGTATGTGTTCACTCTTTCCCGTAATCGTTAATTAGAAGAACACACGCCAGACCTATGGCAAAGGACTATATTGTAGCTATTGTTCTTTATGTCATTGCAGTAAATGCCTTTGCTTTGAACTAATTTTGTCTAACTCAGTGGTTCTCAACCTTCCTAAGGCCGTGACCCTTTAATACTCGTATGTGGGCGTATCTGCATGTGGGCGGACCTGCCTGGAGAAGGATAGAGGAGCGGTGTCTCAGTTCCTAAGACCATCGGAAATATGTGTTTTCTGATGGTCTTAGGCGACTCCTGTGAAAGGGTTGTTCGACCCCCAAAGAGGTCCTGACCCACAGGTTGAGAACTGCTGTTCTAACTGCTGTCTACTAAAGGGAAGCACACTGATGGGAGCTTGTAAGCTACAGACTGCAGACATACATAGTAGTTTGAACCTGGGAATAGTTGCCCCCTGGGAGGTGCCAAATTGGGGAGGTAGCTCAGAGTGGGTAGCACACTATTTTAAATTTATGATTTTATGACCACCACTCAGGATTACTTCTACTATTACCATTGTCACCTCTGTAGCTGCCGTTACCATTTTTACTATGGGAAATATATTTAGCAAACAATTGAGACTCTCAAGTATCTCTGTGCTGGGCTTCCCTGTTCCTATCAGACTTCATTCCTTATCCTCCAGAGCTGGGGAGCACATGAGGAGAAGGGGAGGGGAGTAGTTGGCTCCTTCCCTCTGCAGAAAGGCCAAGGAAAGGCTCATGCTAAAACAATTTGTGAGCAGACAGTGTTGGGTTTCCCCATCCTTCCTCTGCACAAACCACTTTGCTCTTGTTAATCCCTTCTCCCCCCACTCCCCTATCAAGTGATTTCTATGATGTGGCCTCAGGTTTTACATCATTAAGATGAATTGGCTGCAGGGCCTCTGAGGAGGTCTGGATTCTCCCCCTTGAGTCATCTAGACAAAGTGCAGAGAAAGCCACAAACACCCCAAATCAACAAGGATTTGGACTTAGGAGCCCTGGGCCAGGTGGGAGGCACTGAGGGTGGAGGAGGGAGGCGGTTACCGTCTGGTGTCCCTGCTTCTTTTCCAGGGAATTTTGCTGTCCTGGGATATATCAGCCCGCTTGTAGTTCCTGGCACATATTAAGAGGTTATTAAAAGCTTGTTCATTAATTTATTCAAGGGCTTGTTAGGGCTCAAGCCAGCCATTGTCTGTGGATGTTTATATTACTTTTAAAAAATTTGTGATACTAAGTAAACATTCACTGTTATGCTCAATACTGTTTCAGGAACTGAGGGGGACATAAGAGCAGCGATGTGAATGTTTAACAACTGGCTCTCCACAAACACAAAAGACACTTTCAAATGTAATCTGCATTATTCACACCTTCTCTATCACTTTCTTAAGTCTAGAGACAATCAACAAAACAAGCAAGCCTTGATTTCTATCCGTCTGCTGATCTCGGAGGTGTAAATACTCATGCTGAAAGTTTTACACCCGTTTGCAAACTGATTCTACCAGCTCTAAAAACATCCTTCCACAGGAGTATAAAACACGGTCTTGGTCCCCAAGAAATTTACAATACATTTGGAGATTCATGATTAACATATATAAAACAGCAGTGGAAACTCAAATATTCATTTAGACTCAAGTTCATTTAGAACTCAACTCTCTGGTACAGAATGTGTGTGGAATAGAAAAGTTTAGGGATAGGGTAGGGGGCAGAGTGATTAAAGAGCTTAGGGAAGACTCCATAAAGGAAGAAGAATTTAGGCTAAGATTCACAAGATGGG
Organism: Pseudochirops cupreus; assembly: GCA_028627135.1. Taxonomy (NCBI): domain Eukaryota; kingdom Metazoa; phylum Chordata; class Mammalia; order Diprotodontia; family Pseudocheiridae; genus Pseudochirops; species Pseudochirops cupreus. Next base: position 145,539,125 of record CM053584.1, on the reverse strand, counting down.
TGCGATTTGAGTGGATGGAGGAAGTGGGAAGGGGGTATTCCAGGTATGGAGAACAGCAGGGCACCAAATACAGGAGCGGCCATGTGATGGTGGGGATTTTTTGGGGGTGGGGAATGAGGATAGGGAAGGGAAGGCAGTGAGGAGATGAGCCTGACCTCATACTCTGCAAAGATACTCAATAACAATGATATCTGAGCAGGTAGGTGGCTCAGTGGAGAGAGTTCCAGACCTAGAGTCAAGAAGACTCATCTTCCTTAGTTCAAATCTGCCTTCAGACACTTACTAGCTGTGTGACCTTGAGCAAGTCACTTAACCCTGTTGGCCTCAGTTTCCTGATCTGTAAAACTGAGCTGGAGAAGAAAATATCAAACCATTCCAGTATCTTTGCCAAGAAAAACCCAAATGGGGTAAGGAAGAGTGCAAATGAAACAAATGAACAAAAACAATGATATTAAGAAATTACTGGAGAAAGTGGGTATGACTCTTGATACAATGTTTTCCAAAACTGTTAGAATCTAACCATAATAACAGCTTTTATCTATATAGTACTATCCCTCTTTTAAAAAATCTCTTTGTAAAATTCAATTTTATTTTATTTCCTGTTCAACCTTTCCCTCTTAACAACTCCATGAAGTGGGCAGTGAAATATCATAGCCTTTTTACAGATGATATAGACATTAAATTCTAAGCCTGCTCATCATTGAGCCTCTTTTGCCCCAGGGATAGAGGTGGAGAGAGGAGTAGAGGTCACTCTTTTGGCAGGGAAAACTACTGGCCCACCTGCAGGAAAGCAGAGGGGTCAGACCTTTCAAGAAACAGAAATGTGGGGAAAGTGAGGAGAGAAGGGGAAGTGAGGTGAGGGTAAAGGGCTTAGGGTCACAGGGCCAGAAATGTCTGAGTCCCATAGGATTCCTGGCCCTGCCTTTCTGGCAGGGGTCATTAACCATGGAAGAAATTAACCCACCCTGCCTACCCCTAAGTCTGCTTGGAAGAAGCAACAGCCCAAGTAATGAGTTCCTTTACATTCCACTGACAGGTCAAGGAGACAGGTCAAGCCTGAACCAGGCTCTAGATCATGGCTCAGACAGGGGATGGAGAAAGGCAGGGAATGAGGGTGGGAGGAGGAAGGTTAGAAAGACATGTGGTGGGATCAGCTGCCATATCCTGTACTTGGTTATGTACTCTGTCCTCTGGCCAAATCTCTCAGTTTTTCCTCCCAAACTCTTGGGTGCTAACCTCTATAATTCAAGTAGAGAGAGCTCTTTATGAAGGATAGACCCTGGGGAGAGGGTGGGAGAGGGATAGAGACAGAAAGGGAGAGAGGATCGTGAGAAGCAGCAGGAAAGAGAGAGCAGTTGAAAAGGTCTTGGCTAACTTAAGGTTGGACTTGGGTTCTGAACCTGGGATAGGATTACCATTGTAAACTTGGACCTCCTAACATCACATAAACTGGGAGGTCCTGAATCTGTTGGAAAGCAATGGAAAACCCAGAAGATGTGGTTTTCTACCTTAATCTGTGTGTCTTGGGGAAAAAAATGAAATTTCTTTCAGCCTCAGTTTCCCTTTTGAATAGGTATAATGGTACCTGCCCTTCTGAGCTTTTTCCTATTTATAAAATGGATATAATGATACTTATTCTCCCAGGATTGTTTTTGGTGGAAACAAGATAACATATGTAACTATAGGAGAGGCACCTTGGCATAATGGATAGACAGCTGGTCTTGGAGCCAGGAAAACCTGAGTTCAAATTCAGCCTTCAAAACCCATTGGCCACATGGTCCAACTTAATCTTTCAGTGATCTCAACAAATATTTAACACTAAGTTTCAGAGGCATTGACCTGTACCAGTAGAAGGAGTTTCTCCATCTGGGAGTAGCCCAACGAAATCACAGGTCTAATCTCTAATCTCCTACGGAAAGAAACATAAAGCACAAACCACATTCATACAGGATGTCCCAAAAGTCTTGGTGCCGTTTTAAGCCAGGAAGAACTTGGCTCTCACCCAGCCTCTGCCTTCCTGACCAGTATAGGACACAGGGCTGTCCATCCACAAACCAGGCCCAAACCAGCCTCCCTGGGTCCACTCCTCACTCTCCATCCTTGGGTTTTTTCATTGTTTGACTTGAGAGCTGTGATGCCATGGTTGGAATGTTTCAGGCCCCTCCCTCAGCCCAATGTGGGGGCCCTGCCTAGTCCATTTCTCTAAGCCTTATAACACAGTCTTAGAGGCACCAAATTTTAGCTCAATCTAAGCCTGCTCAGGCACCATTTCTATAGCCTCAAAGACTTCTATTGTCTCTGAATACCTCAAGTAACAGGGAACACGCTGCCTTCCAAAGCAGCTCATTCCATTAATCATTAGGAGACTTCCGAAGTCTTGTCCTCCTTACTCTCTCTCCAAGCCCCCTACTCAAATCAGGACTGTGTTGGGTTGTTCTGGGATGGGCCGTGGAATCTCTCTTCGTCTAAGGCTTGGGGAGACATGCAGATGTCTCTTGACAAGATCTCTTCAGCAGATCATTTGTCCCCAGGCTGGTTGTGGATTGTGACTGGGGCTTGGAGTGGTCATGTCTGTAGCATCTCTTTGAGATCCTTTCCCCTACACACGTTGCTGTGTGTAGCTGAATCAGGAATTCCTAGCCTACCCCTCCAATTTGGTCATAGATCATTGATTTAGAGATGGAAAAACCTTCTTGTCCAATACTCTTATTTTACAAATAGGGAGACTGAAGCCCAGAGAGGTTAAGTGACTTCCCCAAGGCCACACAGGTAGTAAGCCAAGACTTGAACCCAGGCCTCTGATGCCAGATTTGGCTCTCTGATGCCTTCATAACTGGGTACTTGGTGTTTTTTTTTTCTTTTTGGAGGGGGGAGGGCAGGGCAATTGGGGTTAAGTGACTTGCCCAAGGTCATATGGTTAGTAAGTGTTAAGTGTCTGAGGCCAGATTTGAACTCAGGTCCTACTGATTCCAGGGCCAGTGCTCTATTCACTGTGCCACCTAGCTCCCCTGGTTTTTTAAAATGCATATTATTTTCTTACATTATATGCAGAAAGGATGTAGGGCAGCAGGGTGTGGTACAGAGGAAAGAACCCAGACCTGGAGTCAAAAGGCCTAGATTCAAATTCCAACTCTGTTATTTACTATCTGTGATCCACGAGTGGGGAACTGGAGGCCTTGAGACCCTATGTGACCCTCTGGGTCCTCAAGTGCAGCACTTTGACTGAATCCAAACTTCACAGAACAAATCCCCTGAATAAAAGGATTTGTTCTGTAAAACTTAGACTTAGTCAAAAGGCTGCACCCAAAGACCTAGAAGGCCACATACGGCCTTGAGGCCACAGGTTCCTTACTCTTGAATCCCTTCCTCTCTTCATCTTCAGATGTAAAATGATGGAGTTGGATTAGACGGCTTTGAAGGTCTCTTTCAGCTTTAAATCTTAAGCTCCTAATGCAGCAGGTCCTGGGGCCCCTCCCCTCTCCCTCTTCTCTAGGTTCTCCCTTCCACCAGATCCCATCGTCTGACCCAAGTGGGGAGAGGTACTGTGACTTCCTGTTCTTCTCTCTTTCCTTCCCTACCGTAAATACAGATGGAGAGTGAAGAGAGCAGTGAAGGCACTAGTCCAGGAAGAGATATTTATTGTTAGCATGGTTAGTCAGTGAGGGAGAATCTCAGGCATCACACAGACATTCCATATGACCTTGAGCTGCATTGGAAAATCCTCTTATAGATCCTTGGCTTTTAAAAAATGTACTTTCTCATAGCTGGATTTGGAGTCAGGATGGCCAGGTTCAAAGTCCCATCTCTGTTACATACAGGCTGTTGCAAATTGTTATTATTATTCTGTCATGTCCAACTCTTCACGACCCCATTTGGGTTGTCTTGGCAAAGATACTGGAATGGTTGGCCATTTCCTTCTCCATCTCATTTTACAGATGAGGAAACTGAGGCAAGTAAAACAGAGCTAAGTGATTTGTCCAAGGTCACTCAATTAGTAAGTGTCTGAAGTTGGATTTGAACTCAGGTCCTCCTCACTCCAGGGTTAGCTCTCTGTCTATTGTGCCACCAAGATGCCTCAAGAAAAGGATTTAGCATTTGATAACATAAAATTATCTCTGGACATTGTTTTTCAGAGGATATTTCTTCATAGGAATATAGACTTTACATTAGAAGAGATCTCAGAAACCATTTAGTCCAGGCCCCGTATTCTACAGAAGAGAAACTTTGATCCCTAGGTCTAAATGAGTGTCTAAGGTCACACTGATAGTCAATAACAGAGCCAAGGTCAGAATCCTGAATGTCTGACTCCAAATTCTGCCATCTTTCCACTGTATCAAACTTCCTTTCATCTTTATGGGGCTATGATTGTTATTATAGTGAAACATGAAAATATTTCTTTTAATATAAATAGTATTCACACAGGGTGTCCCAAAAATATCAGTGTAGTTTTATAAACTTTAATAACTTTGGAAACACGGATGCTACAAAATACCTCTTGCCAAAATCTGAACGTTTCATTACTTAAATTTCTTTTTGTTTACTTACTTTTGTGAAATTTGAATGACCCATTTAAAATTTTGATTTTTAACAAGACAAGGACCCCTGTCATTACGCATTTCATGCTCGACAATTTCTGAATGGCACTTTATCCTACCAGTGAATTGGTGGAGGACATCCTCTCAGTCACCTGCCTTATTTCCTTTAAACATTTTCTTGTCGGGTCACATCAAAACTGTTGTGGGTGCATCAAAACCTTGCTCTTTGGGTAATCTCTGCTCATCATTCCAAAGGCATTTCAGCCACTGAGCAGTAGTTGATGAAAGTTTTTACCAAGTTCGAAAATTGATTAAAATATTGAATGGCATAAGACAGTGGTTATGTTGAATCTAATTATAAAAAATTAATCATAAAATTTTAAGTAATTACCTTCAAATTTTGTTTGAGGCTTTTATGCTTTAGAAGTTATTGAAGCTTAAAACTACATTAAACCTTTTTTTGTTGTTGTTCAGTCATGTCTGACTCTTTGCGACCCCATTTGGGGGTTTTCTTGGCAAAGATACTGGAGTGGTTTGCTATTTCATTCTCTAGTTAATTTTACAGATGAGGAAACTGAGGTAAACAGGGTTGAGTGACTTGCCCAGGGTCACACAGCTAGTAAATTTGTGAGGTCACATTTGAACTCTGGTCTTCCTGGCTCCAGACCTAGTGGTCTAACTGCTGCACCACTTAGCTGCCCATACTAAAACTTTTGGGACACACTATATGTATACATGTTTTCTTCCCAGATTAAAAACTTCTTGTGGTTAGGGACAATTTCGTTTTTGTCTTTTAATTCCCACAGAACCCAGTACTTGACACATAGTAGGTGTTTAGTAAATGGTTGCTGACTGATTGTAATGGAACTCTAGCTTATTTCTCTTGTTTCAGCTCCTCAGGACATAGCAATAAATACATCTTAAAAAATTCCGACAGCTCAGCACTGGCTGTTCCTGTTTGTGGGCAGGAGTTAAATGCCCCTATTCCCCCATGCCAAGCCACAGAAGCCTTCTTTTGGAGAGTTTGCCCTAAATCAACAATTACAAGGGTCAGAGGGACTCATGTTTCTTGTTTAAAGGAAGATACCAATACAGAAGTTCTCTGATGAAATCCATGAGTGCGCCCATACAGCTGCCAATGGGATGTACGTGTGTGTGTGTGTGTGTGTGTGTGTGTGTGTGTGTGTGTTATTATGGTTTCTATGGTGTACTTTTATGACTACAAGGCAGATTATTTCATAAAAAGCTGTCACATCTGTCAGTCTTGCTTGAAACCAGCATTTTATCGTGGCTGAAAGAAGGCTCAAGTCCTAGGAGGTCAGACTCCTTGGAGTTGTCCACTTCCATACCACTGGTCATCCCAAACCCATGAAGTTCAATCTCAGTACCAGGCAGTGGATCAACCTGGAAATACTATCTCTCAACTAATAGAAAAGCATATTTCTCCCCTCTCAATAGAAGTGGTGCATGGTAGGTGCAGAATGAGGCATACAGTGCCAGATGCGGCCAATGTATTGATTTGTTTAATTGTACTTCTCTGTTACAAGGGAGAGCTCTAGATGGGAACAGGAGCGGACAGTCATTGAGTCATTGAGAAGTGAATGGTATAAAAAAAGGGCATCGATCTAAAGCAGGAAGGGATCTCGGGTCATCTAGTCCAACTCCCTTATTTTACAAATGCAGAAACTGAGGGCCAGAGAGGCTGAATGACTTCCCCATGGTAATATATACTAAGGGCAAAAGATAGAACTAAAGATAGAAATTAAATAGATAAAATTAAAAGCTAGAAAAGATAGAATTGGAACCCAGGTCCT
>CM053584.1:145497765-145532676 GCA_028627135.1 Pseudochirops cupreus | reverse complement strand
AGAAAGGAAGGGGGAAGAAAGAAAAGAAGGAAGGGGAAAGAAAGAAAAAGGAGGGAAGAAAGTAAGGAAGGGAAGGAAGGAATGAAAGAAAGAAGAAAAGAAAGGAAAGAAAGAAAGAAGGAAAGAGAAAGGAAGGAAGGAAGGAAGCAAGGAAAGAAGAAGGAAAGAAGGAAGGAAAAAAGAAAGGAAGGAAGGAAGCAAGGAATGAAGAAGGAAAGAAAAGAAGGAAGGAAAAAAGAAAGGAAGGGAGAAAGAGAGGAAGGGGGAAAGAAGAAAGGAAGGTGAAAGAAAGAAAAAGGGAAGAAAGTAAGGAAGGGAAGGAAAGAATGAAGGAAAGAAGAAAAGAAAGGAAGAAAGAAGGAAAGAAAGAGACAGAAAAGAAGGAAGAAAGGAAGAAGGAAAGAAAAGAAGGAAGGAAAAAAGAAAGGAAGGGAGAAAGAACGAAAAAAGAAAAGAAAGAAAGGGAGGAAGGAAGGGGAAAGAAAGAAAAAGGAGGGAAGAAAGTAAGGAAGAGAAGGAAGGAAAGAAGAAAAGAAAGAAAGGAAAAAATGACATCTCATCTTGAAGGCAGGCCAGAGGAGAGAAAACATTGCTGCTCTATTGCAAAGAAGAGAAACTTTTAAGCTATAGGATCAGGGAAGCTCAGATCTAGACCTTGAAGGGCCCTCAGAGATCGCCTAGTTCAACCTCCTCATTTTACAGATGAGGAAACTGAGGCCCAGAGAGGTTAAGTGAATCGCACAAGGTCACACAGCTAACTGCTAACATTTATAGAGCTCTTACTATGTGCCAGGCACTGTGCTAAGTGCTTTGCATCTATTATCTCATTTGATCCTCATAATAATCCTGAGAAGTAGGTGCTATTATTACACTCATTTTGCAGATGGGGAAACTGAGGTGAAGTGTGGGTCACACAGACAGAAGGTCGTATTTGAACAAGTCTTCCTGTTTCCAGGTACAGAATTCAATCCACTGAGCCATCTGGCTGCCCCAGTCATAGACACAGAAATGGACTGACACGATTCCTCCCATTTTTCAGATAATAAAACTAAGGCCCAGAAAGGTTGTCACTGGCTCAAGGTCTCATGGGGTGTAAGTAGCAGAGTCAGAATTCGAACTCCTCTGCATTGTACCACGCTGCTTGCCATGCGAATGGGGGTGCCAATATTAGCAGAGTATTTTTTTTTTTCATAAAACGGAGAGAGAATCCATGTGGAAGAGGAAAGTCAGGGATTGGTGTCTACTCTGACTTTCAGGGAATGACAGAGGAGGAGATGAGATACGATGGGGAGAGCAGAAGGAAGGGGGACTGTGTTGTCAGTCATGGGGGTGGGGGGGGCTAGGTGTGATGGGACAGCAGGGCTAAATGAGATGGGAAGAGTGGGGCTGCATCGGGATGGGTTGAGAGCGGCAGTAGTCGACAGGATTGGGAAATGACTGTGAAGTGAGGGGGTATCTCGTAGTAGGGGGTAAGGTCAGATGGGAACACTGGGAGGGGGAAGGGAGAGAGGGGGATGGGTTGAGGCTCCCTCTGGCTTTGTTTATTTTTATAAGTTCCAGATGCTGTTCTTAGCTGTCACTGAAGGAAATGGCATGCTTGAATGCCGGAGCCTACTCACACCATTTCTCTGGATTTTTGGTTTGGGGAAAAAGAAGGATGTCAAAAAAAAAGAACCTAAAAAAAGGTAGAAGGAAGGGAGAGTTTTTCCTGGCCCAGAGCCCAGGAACCCCTTTGGGTGGGAAGGCCTCACTGTGATGACTGGGGGCTGGCTGGGAAGGTAATCCTGCTCACATTGGGAGGAATATCTTTTTGGAGCACCGCCAATAGAAGCAAGTTTACTACAAGGCAGCATCCCTATGGATCTGCTCATGCCCCATGGGTTTAATTCAGGGGTGGGGAACCTGTGGCCTCGAGGCCACATGTGGCACTCTAGGTCCTCAAGTGCGACCTTCTGACTGAATCCAAGTGAATTCCCCACTCTATGCATACATATATGTGTGTCTAGTATAGACACACACACTCATATAGGTATTTCATTATTTAGAAGAGACTGGATTCAAACTGAGCTTTTCCTTTTTCTCTCCCACTCTGTCTCTTTTCCTTCCCTTTCCCCCTCTGTCTCTCTCCCACTTTCCTTCTCTCCTTTTCCTGTGTTCTCTCTCTCTCTCTCTCTTTCTCTCTCTCTCTCTCATGCACACACAGACACACGCACATCCCCTATATGTACATGCATATACATATATGTATACACATACATATATGCCAATTTGAATCCAGTATCTCCTAAATAATGAATATTTCTAGATATTCACTAAATAATAAAACATATTATAAATACTGGGTGACTTCGGGAGAGTCCTTCGTTCTCTCTGGGCCTCCACCTCTTTACCTGTAAAATAAAGGAGTTGGACTATATGGCCTCTGAGGTACCTTCTAACTTTAAGTCTGGGAGACTATGAGCCCGAGTCACTTAACCTTTATGGGCCTCAGTTTCCCCAAATGTAAAATGAAGGAGTTGAACAAAATGACCTTCAAGGATCTACCTAGCTCTAAATTTATGATCCTATATTTAGCAATTTGAAAAATTCCTATTGTATGGGGTGTCCCTAAAGTCGGGACACATAGGAAATCTCATTACATGTTTTCTGGAAATGAAATGAATGAAATTTTCAACAATATTTTATTTATTAGCACAAACGATATTTCATAGGAAGACATAGGAGAAACATAGGAAATCTCATTAATTAATTAAATTAAATGACTCATTAATATGGAAAATAGTCCCCAATAGCTAATGAAAGCTTTTATTTTATATGAAATTGTCATGGCTAAAATTTATGCTAATTAAATAAAATGTTGTTTAAAATTTTGTTCATTTCATTTCTTGAAAAATATGCATAGTTAATGAGATTTTCTGTGGACACCCTGTAGAAAGACTTTCTATCTGTGCATTTGGGCAACTGGTCTGAAACTGATAGTCTTAGAGATTTGCCTGAGGCTCCAGGAGAGTCACTGACTTACCCATGATGCCCCTGGTCTTCTGTCTCCAAAGTCTACCCTCTCTCCATGATATCAGACTGTCTTTCCAATAGATAAATAGGTCTTGAATATAACTGTACGAATTACTATTTTACAAATGCATGCTTATTTAATGAATCCACAATAGCTTTTTGTCCTACTGTACTTTTTCTTTTCTTTTCAGGCAATCAGGGTTAAGTGACATGCCCAGGGTCACACAGTTAACAAGAGCCTGAGTCGAAATTTGAACTCAGTTCTTTCAGACTTCAACCCCGGTTCTCCATATAAGGCGCCATTTAGCTGCACATCAGGGTATTTTTTCAATCAAGACTAATGAATAGTTCACCTGTGGAGGTGGGGGCAGACTGCCAAGGAGTTGTTAGACTTCAGAAAGGTGCCCTCCTATTGGAAAAGGCTGGGAAAAGTACCTAACTTAGGTGCCGTCTGTCCCAGAGGCAAAGGGAGGAACAGAGAGAGCTCTGTGGGTCAATTCGGTTCAACAATCATTTATTAAGTGACCTTTATGCCCAGGGCACCTGCCTCTTGTTGGTAGCCCAAGGCTACACTGATAAGGTATTAAAACTCAGCTACTTATTAGCCCAACCTCTAGGAAACACCAAACTTTCCCCCTTTACTTTCTCTGGGTTACCTTATAGTGTAGTGGCTCAAAAACTGTACAAAAAAAACCAGGAAGGGTTCTAATCCTGCTATAGGATTATAAGGGTGAGCCTGGCAACTCCCTTAACTTCAGTTCTTCCTCTGTACAAGGAAGAGGGGTTGCCCTTCCAGCTCTAAATCCATTCTCCGAACCCATAGCCTTGGATCTTAATTTCGTCTTCCTCCCTGAGGGCTGTAAGCCTAGAGAAGGGATTTCTAGTCTGCCTGCAGCTGTGCAGTTATTCAAACCAACTTCCGGTTTCCTCTCGTTGGGGGGGGAGGGAGAAGTCGGGTGAAGGAGGGAAGGCAGTGGAGTTGTGGAGACTGCAGAATTAACGGCCTGAGGAAGGTCAAACAACTCAGGTCTGACAACTGGGAAGGAAGAACAGAAACACCCAGGCAATTCCTGCAAAGCCAGTGGGAGACACTGAGTCACAGCCTCCCTCATTTTCAATCAATACTGGCATCCGCATTGTGTTTCCCAGAAAGGATAAGCCAACAGCCTGAGAAAAACACTGGAGTTTACGAAAGGGATCGCTCAAAATCACCACCAGTTCAACCCCTCAACATTCTTATGAGAGAGAGAGAGAGAGAGAGAGAGAGAGAGAGAGAGAGAGAGAGAGAGAGAGAGAGAGAGAGAGAGAGAGAAAGAGAGAGAGAGGGAGAAACACAACATTCTAAACCTAAAACCCAGAGAAGGGAGGTGACTGGATTAAGGGTGCACAGCTAGTCAATGACAGCTGGCACCAGAACCCTCCAACCGGGGTCTTCTTGCCCCCAGTTTCACACTGCTCCCAGTTTCATTTAGCATTCTGACGCAGAGTAAAGCCAATTAGAAAACTGCTTTCCGACTGGTGCTCTCTCTTGCCTATGAGTCTTTGGGGACACGTTTTCCAGTTTTCATTGTGTGTTTATGTCATTGCAAACACAATAGCGCTAAAATGCTAACTCGTTTCTCCTTTTCTTGATCCCTTATATATGAATGCGCGTTCTGAAGGTGAAAAGCTGGGGGAAGGGAGAACTTTCCATTGGCTTCTGTTCTTGTGGGGGAACTGAATTTCTGGGCTCACAGGATCTTCAGTTTAGAGAGGGAATGTTCCCTAGGGGACAGCTAGTGTTGCCCTTTCATTTTTCAGATGAGGAAACAGGCCCGGGGTGATAAAATAACTTGACTAAAGTCAAGTACAGTCAGAGTTAGAATTTGAACCCAGGTCCTCTGACTCCAAAGTCCAGAAACACTCTTTCTGATGTACCACATATCCTTATTGCTGTTTCTCCATGTTAATTCTGTGCCATTTTGTGTTATGCTTTAGAAGTAAGCCTCATTTGATTACTAATAGTTGAGGTTTTTTGCCTAAGTTTTTCAAGGCTCCAAATTTTCCCTTGCTGTGGTCAGAATGGCACCCATCTTTTAAAAGATTTTTGTTGTTCAGTTATGTCCAACTCTTTGTGACCCCTTTGGGGTTTTCTTGGCAAAGATACTGGAGTGGTTTGCCATTTCCTTCTCCAGCTCATTTTACAGATGAGGAAACTGAGGGAAACAGGGTGAAGTGACTTACCCAGGGTCACACAACTAATAAGTGTCTCAAGCTGAATTTGAACTCAGGTCCTACTGACTCCAGGGCTGGTGCTCTATCCACTACATCACCTAATTCTCCTCATACAATTGCTATTTCTCTGTAGAACTGAGACACTTGTCTCCAAGCATATGACTCCAGTGCTAAGAAATTATCTCATCCCAGAAGCCCTTCAAATGTTATTTTGGGATTAACTCTTTCATCAGGCTGCGACTGGCACCTCCTTTCCACCCTCTCTGTCAGGAGGCCATTTCCCTGGACAGTCTTACTTACGAAGGGGCTGGCTTGCTAAGATACTAGTAGCTAAGTATCCAACAACAGGTAATAGGTGCTAAGAGGGACGTTCAGAACTTGTTGAAGTAGAAGGTGCTGCCTTGTGAGGTAGTGAGTTCCCATCCCTGGAGGTTTTCCAGTTCTCTGGATGATCATTTGTGAGGGTAGAACTGGTGTTTTTTGAGAGATTCCTTTGATAAACTTGTTGCACATGGGGGTTTTCCATCAGGTACAACTTGGGGTAGGTGGCTTCTGAGATCTCTTTCAGCTCTGATATCCTGTGTAATCTGAAGCTGCAGCTCAGACGGTGGCTTTAAAGTGGGGCTTTTTCTTTCTCATTGACCCTTGCCCTTCTAGTTGCTAGTTTTACGTCTGAGGCATACTTTACTGCCACAAGCTCTGAGCCTCTCTCAGGCATGGAAAGGTCAAGTCGTGCCTTGCGGTAGCCCAGGCGTACCCATAGCTAAAGGACTTCATTCTCAAGAAGCCCTCACAGTGGGCTCTAAACAGAAATATATCCCTGTCCCCTCTTCCTCTTAGAATATAAACTTCTTGAATGTTTTGTCTTTTATGGTATTTTATCCTCTGCATCATCAGAACCCCCAAGAATAAAAGCAGGGCCAAGGACTGAGAATATGTAGCAGCTTGTATGTGTGTGCTCTGAGGATGGAGGGTGAGGCTGGCTGGTGTCAAATTTGATTAAAGCAGGGAAGAAATGTAATAGAGGAAGGACGGCAGAGCCAGGGCTCAGACAATTGGGGTTTTACATATGATCAACTTTATATTAAATGAAACGGACAAATGATTAAATGCTTCCTTCCCTTGAACTCTACTATGAAACTGCCAATTTCTCTCACAATGATAAATTCAATAGACTTATGATTTTTTTGGGGGGGGGGAGGGTTTCCTACTGTTCAGCTAGTTTAGGGGTGGGGTAAACAGAAACAACCAAACAGTTGTCACCACTGAGGAGTGTTGACTTTGAAAACAGTGAGATCCTTGGAAAAGTCCCATGTAAGATAACATCACATTTCATAGGAGAGTAGTTTTGGAGCAGGGAGGAATTTTAACAACCCCCTCATTTTACAACTGTGACTTGCCCAGGGTCACATATGTAGTATCCAAAGCAGGACTGGAAGCTAGATTACTTCCTAACTCCAAGTCCCATATCCTATCCATTATGCCATGATGATAACAGGAGGTTAAGCCAACAGAACCAAGCAGAAAGGTAACAATGTGCCTGAGCAGTAGCATGGGCAGCCGCCCCCCCCCCCTTTTTTTAAAAATTAGACTTGAGACATCAGAGCAGAGTTAAGCCAGTTTGGCTCTCAGAAGGAGAGTAGGTAGAGAAGGTGAGGGGAGGCAAGGGAAACACGCCATTTAAACTGCCAGGTGTCCAGACACCTCTTACGGGTTTTGTTGGTAAAAGATAAATGAGGAGCCTTTTTTGGTGTCCCTTCTTCCCTATCTCCTCTACCCCCATCAAACCCCTGGAAGAGCCTAGAAGACTCCAGCTGATTTAACACCCTGAACTTAGGACAGAGCAGTGGTTATGAGGATCTCAAAGGCAAGGATCGTGCCTTATTCATCTCCATAGCCTCCATAGCACCTAACACAGTGACCTCCCTAACCCCATTGGTTAGACTATTCCAGGATGCTGGGGATGAGAGAGAACCATACGTTGAGCATAGGAGTGTTGTCTTTGGGGTAAGTTCTGTTTGTTTGGAGCTCAAATGCACCTGCTTAGTTTGGGGAAAGTTTGTATATTGATGGTAGATTTTGAGCTAAAAGCAAAGGTCATAGGGTCATATATCTGGACTAGAAGGGATCATCCACAGACTATCCAGTTCAACTTCCTTTTCTGAGGACACTGAAGTTCGTAAAAAGTAAGCAGCACGCCTGAGTCAATATCAGAAGTAAGTATCAGAAACAGGATTTGAACTCAAGACTCCACTATATCACGCTACCTCCCTGGTAATCATGGGGGCATTAACACAGAGGGATTTGGTTATTGAGCTTAGTCCTCTCCAATTATAGAAGAGGAAAGCCGAGATTTGGAGATGTTAAGGAATTTGCCACAGAGCATACAGGTAGGAAGTGGGAGAGGTGTAATTTGAACTCGGGTCCTCTGACTGCATTTCCAGGGTTCTTTCAGCAGAGGTTTCTCAGTTGTTAAAGCTGGACCTCAAGTCAGGGAGACCTCAGTTTCCTTAATTGTAACATGGGAATAATAACAGCACCTACCACCCAGGGTTGTTGTGTGAGAGTCAAAGGAGGTAATAATGATAAAGGGCTTAGTAAACCTTACAGCTGGTTATTAGCTGTGCCTGGCATATAGTACATGTTATATAAATGTTGTCGTTGTTACTATTTTTATAACATTTTTGAACATAAGACAACATCTCCTGTGTTGGGTCAGATAGTAATTCTGGGGCAGTATGGGAGTGAATGAAATACCAGGGCCGCTGACAGCCTCACCTCATAAATATGTGCTGTTTTTCCCAAGCAGGACCAGACAATGGCACCAACCCACCCTGCTACAGAAAAAACAACTTGGAACATATGGTCTCCTGATGGCTACTCAGCAACATCACCTCTGTGCATGGAAACCTTGTTATTGCAATGACTTTCTAAACAAAATTACTCCATGTGTTATTTGTATAATAATAAAACCAGAATAACACAGAGGAGCATTCAATCCAACGCAATGAAGTACCCTCGCCATTTGCAAGCACCAAGCAAGAGTACTTGGCCGTCTACAGCAATGAAGAATAATTGGAGTAAATTTGTCAGATCCTGACCAACCATTGGGCTTTCCCCGTCCCATCCCAGTCTGTTTTTACTCACTGTTCCACTGGAAGGCACATGTAACCCCCCTTTTCAGAAAATCGGGAGAGTTGAAGGAGGAATAGTGAGAATGCAAAATGAGATCTTTCCAATTTAGTTTTGGAGCTGACTTACTTTGAATCCTTGAAGGAAGACAAGGGGAGCCAATACCTTGACTCACAGAGCTCCAGTGAAGGTGGGAAGGGGCAGAAGGGAGGCCATTCAGATTACTTATCTCACTGAGGTTTTAAAGGGTCAACTCTGCTTAGCATGCAGGGATACACTTGAAACAGTCTATCGATATGTGCAAACGCATTACATTGAATTGAGATTCCAGAGATGGTTTAATAATAAGGATTTTTTAAAAACCTAAAACATGCCATTTTTTAAAATAAAGGAAATTAATTTTTTGGAGCCCTTGATTGTTCTGGCCATCATATGATGAGGCAGCCTAGCATCATGCCTAGTGGGTCAATTTTGGAGCCAGGAAGAGTTCCAGTATTGCCTCTGGGACATAATGGCTGTGTGACAGTGGGCACCTCTTTGCTCGAAGCAACTTTTTAAAACTATAAATTATAGGTAAACTGCTGATTTCATCAATGAAAGTTTCCTAGGCAGCTAGGTGGCTCAGTGGGTAGAGCTTTGGACCTGGAGGCAGGCAGACTCCAGCTCAAATCTGGCCTTAGACTCGTACTAGCTATGTGACCCTGGGCAAGTCACTTGACCCTCTTTGCCTCAGTTTCCTCATCTGTAAAATAAGCTGGAGAAGGAAATGCCTTGAAAGCCTCAAATGGGGTCACAAAAAAATCAGATATGGCTGAACGATTTAACAAAAAAGTTTCCTAAGCTGATGAAATCATAGGTTCCTTCTTTCCCCCCCTTCCTGCATTCACATACGTGAAAATAGCTTCAGAGCCCTGCTCTGATGAAGCATGGAGGGAATGTACAGATTCTTTAAACCTAGGCCAGTGGGGCATAAGCCCGACCAGATTCCGTGGTGCCTAGAAATCTCTTGAACCCAGTCCAGGCAGCAGACTATATTGCCCATCTGAGCGCCAAGCGAGGTAGGGAATAATGATAATGACAATAATAGAGAAGGATGGGGCACTAGTATGAAAAATAGTGGAAACTTTCACTCAACAAAAACGCCATCATTCCATTCACCTACGTAATAGTTTGCTGAACACGGAGCATTAAGAATAACAGCAGGCTAGCGACTCGTCCCAGGAACATTTCTGAGACTTATGAAACAGAAAGATGAGAGAAAGGAAATAATAATAAGGGCTCACATTCATGTAGCACTTTAAAGTTAGCAAAGCGATTTACATAGATAATCTCATCTGATTGAAGGTTCAAGGTTTACTAAGCGCTTTGCACACGTAATCTCACTGGATTGGGTTTTAATTATCACTGGCAAGTTGGTATTAGAGAATGAATTCTTTGGTGACCTATAAAATTTGCCAAGGTTAGTTTTTTTTGAGGGGGAGGGGATAGTAAATGTAGGAATAAACAGATCCAATGGGGGTCTGTCAGGTGAGGTCAGACTGGTGTGCTATAGACCCACTCACTCAAAGTTATCTTTGCTTAAGAAAGAAGGAAAAGTGAAGTGGAGTGGGGGAAGAAGGTGGGAAAGGAAGAAGATGGGAAAGACTCAGTTTCCCATCCTAGGTAGATTTCCCATTGCAACTGCAGAATACATTACTGGGAAATGGTGACAGTAAGGATCCTAGCTGTCCTAGACTATCAAGAGCACAATGGAAAATATTAACATGGCTAATAATTAATTTGGGGGGCAGCTCGGTAATGCAGTGAATAGAGGACTGGGTCTCAAATCATCTCCCCGATTTCAAATCTGGTCTCAGATGCTTACTAGCTGTGTGACCTTGGCCAAGTCACTTAACTGTTTGCCTCAGTCTCCTCATCTGTAAAATGAGCTGGAGAAGGAAATGGCAAACCACTCCAGTATCTTTGCCAAGAAAACCGCAAGTGGAGTCATGAAGAATCATACACAACTGAACAACATCAAAAGGATTAATTTAAGGCATCATCAAAATCACTTTTTGTCTCGGCTAGTTCCAGTCCTTCAATACCATATAAATGACTAGTCTTGTGATCAGTGTTAGCTCCAAAGGTCATTCTGCCCACTTGCCTTCAGTGTGAAGGATTTCTGACCTCAATCCAGGTTGAGGGTTTCCTAAAGCATTGCTGCATTTTCACGATGAAATAGGTTTTCCTGACCCTGATCCCAATCCTGGGCAGTACCTAGGCCAGTCAGCTATACTTTTGTGGTAAATGAGTTTGCTCTTTGGGCACCTTGACATGAAATGATGCCACCTCCCCCCATGTTCATGCCAAGGTGAGAGATGAGGAAGACCTCATCTACATTCCCCGACCTGTGCCAGACCATTCTGAAGCATTGCCCAAGTGATACCCCAGGACCCATTTATTCCTGCCCCTGAGCTAGTCTGAGACTCTTTTATTATCTCCCTACCAGGCAGAGCTAGGAGCAGTGTTTACAAATTGCAAATTGCTTTAGGTTATCAAGCCTAAGGAAAAAACTTCCTAACAATTAGTTATACTAAAGTGACATGGGCTACTGCCTGAAGTATTGAGTTCACTCTCACTGAAGGCCTTCAAGCACAGGCTGAATGACCACTCATCTGTTGCATGGAAGACAGGAGTCTTTAGTTATGGCCACGGAGCTTCCCTCTAACTCCGAGATTGAGATTCTGGGATCCCTCCCCCTTTCACCGGTTTCATGGGATTCTGACCTTGATTAACCCTTCGTTAAATCACAAGGAGCATTGCATTTTATGCTGATTTCAACTTCCTCTCCCCCATCCCCTCTGAGTTCCACCTTTCCCCTACCCTCTGCCGCCCCATTCATCCTCTTGCATCGGCTCCGCTGAGCTCCACAGTCTTATTTGGGTTGACATTTAAAATTGCTAGATGGAGAGTTTTGACTGAAAGACCAAATCCAAATAATCTTCAATGGTAGGACTGTCACCCCAAGGGGATATGGGTTTAGGCAAGTGGTCACTAGGTTCCAATGTCCCTTGCTTCTCTAAGGGTCAACTATGTGTGGTGTTTGCCATATGATTTGGGTTCTATTCAGAGTCAAGTAGGAGTCAAGCAGGCCAGGGTGACTCAAAAGCATTGTCATATCACTGGGCAGATCAATTAGAGTGTCCTATTTTTTTTCCTGAACTTCTATCCCTTTCCTTGGGTCAAGAAACTATTTGACAGGATCTAGACCCTAGAAATTGCCTACCCTCTTCCCAGCCTACTCTTTCCTTGGCACAGAGTTTCCATAGGGTGTAGAATCTTAGAATAATAAGTGTTTAAACTGGACACAGCTTTAAGGGACCATCCCATCCAGCCCTCTGCCTTGGAGGATTGCAATTGTCCCGATTTTACAGACTAGGTAACTAGGCCCAGAGAGGTTGAACAGTTTGCCCAAGGTCACACAGCTTGTAAGTGCTCATCTGCCCCAGTGCTGGCTCCTCCCCTCTCCCCCATGCCACTTACCTGAGTTCTCCTTTTTCCTTTTCGCTGACTTTTTTTCAGTTTCATTGGCAGTGGTCCCAGGGACCCCATAGTCCTCCCCTAGGCTCCCTACAGCATCCATGAGGCCAGGGCTACTTTCACCCACCTCCCCAGGACTCAAGGTTGGGCCTGGGGTGAGTCTTCTCCGGGCCTCAGAGCCAGGGAAGTGCCAGTCAGGGGGCTGTGGAAAGGCAGGGTGCTGGTCAGCAAGGAGCCTCTCCTCTCGGGGCAGGCTATGGGGTGCAGTGGCCAGGCACGAGGCAGAGAAGTCAGGGTACGTCGGGAAGTCTGGTTTCTGGTGGAAGGAGAATGGAGCAGGAGGGTAGTGGGGCAGTGCCATTGGCCCGTTGACCTCAGAATGGGGGCTCCGCAGGCAGCCCCACAGTGGGGCTGGAGAATGGGGGCCCCTCATACAGCTGTTGGCTGCTGAATCCATCTGCGTCTCCGGCTGCGGTGATGTGCTCAGTCCTCCCACGAATGAGTTCAGTTGTTACCCTTTTTAATTCAGATTAAAAAAAAAAAAGGCAAGCACCAAAAAAAAAAAACTACAAACCACCCAAGACAACAGAACGCCCACCCAGACAACCCCCAAACAAACAAAATCCCTCCCTACTTACAAAAAAAAATCAAATATATCTCCTCTCTCTCTTTCCACCTATATAAAACTTCAGCCTCTAACTTCCCACCCTCTAACGAGTCAGCCTGTTTATTTTGGTTCTGTTGTAAATGTGTTTGTTGGGAAGCAGTGGATGTGAATGAACATTTTCACTGTCCTGGCTCAGACCCACCAGCTGGTTAGGAGTCGCTAGAAGCCCAGCCCAAATGCACTTCCCAAGGCCCTGAGACTCCTGTGAGAGGCTGGACAGGGGGGGTTGGGGAGACACTTTTTAAATACTGTGGTGGGGAGAGGACGACAAGTTTCTGAAGTGAAATGTGAGAGAGGGGAAGGAGGGGTTAACCTGCACACATTAGATCCTCCAACCAAAGCAAAGCAGTGGGTTATTAATCATCAGAAACCTTATATGCACATCTAATGGGATTTGCAGATGGAGATTTTTTAAAGAAACATTGTATGTATTTTTTTTTTAAAGGGGAGAGAGCAGCACACACACAGAAAGTCTTTCATGTTCCCCTGTAACACTATTAAGTTATTTTTATTGCACTGTTAACAAAATTCCCCAAGTCTTGGATTTGGAAAAAGCCTTAAACCAGATCCAGAATCCATCAGATGCCAAATTCCAGGGAATAAGGAGCAAGAGACAAGCTTGCTGACTGCATTTGATTTAAAGGCCATTCTCTTATGGACTTCAGAAGTCAAAATTATTTCTAAGCGATTTTGCCCAGGTCTTGATAGAGGGCCATGATTTAACCTAGATATAAAGACAGAGTTGTCAAAACCCCAGAAAAGTGCCAGCCTTTTCTGCCCAGTGGAAGAATAGTTCACTTTCTCAGCAACTTGACACAAGAATCGATACCTTCCTTCCTATCAATAGACTCTGGCATTCTCACTGATTTGCTAAGGCATCCTTTTAAGGTAGCAGGGCTGATTCTTCCTCACATTAACAAGACTCTCAGCAATTTCCTACCATCTAATTGAAGGTGTCCTCTGCCTCCATACTGACTTCCTTCTCTACCTTCCCTAGCTTCTTGGTTCCCCCCAGCCTTGCCTTTTTCATGGTCAACACTTTTTACCATCTGTGATGAAAAAGGGAGAGGGAAGACCTGACTTCTCCAAAAGAGTTATCTTTGACAAAGGAGTTATAAATTGTGCCCAGACTATTGCCTATAATATTAATATGAGCTCCTGTTTTCTAGCCAGAATATGTCTGTGGGCTTTCCCATCATATCATCTACCACCTTAGGGATCAGTTTCTGGGACTAGCTTGTAACCAAGATCTGAGATCTCCTGGGGAGATATCACTCCCTGAGTGATATTTCAATCAAGTCCAACATTTCATGTAATCCTCCATGCACTGTGGCACTCCTAAAAAGTTATTGTTAACTTCTTGGAGAAATAACACTCGGAACACATGGGGAGCAGAACTTCTCTCCCACTAATGAGGCAACTGGTGCCATCTGGAATGTCTTCATGGGCCAAAGCAACAGGATCTGGGTGCAGAAAATGTCGACAGAACCAAGTCTGGAGGCTAGTCTTCTGACTGCTGTTATCATGGAGACTCAGGGGTCTCCCAAGCTGAGACCTCAAGGGATCTTAACTCTGTGGCCTGACAGTAAAGTCAATGCAAAGGGTGAGGGAGGTTTTCTCATTTGACAGTCTTTGGTGGAGTAGGGTGTGAAGTCCTATGTTTCAAGGCAATATGGAAGCTGGAGTCTGTGACTCAGTTAACATATATTGAGCACCCAGTGTGTGCAGGACACTGAATAGTATTGGGCAATGAGTGTGTATTTGTGTGTGTGTGTGTGTGTGTGTGTGTGTGTGTGTGTGTGTGTGTGTGTGTGTAATGCATGGCATTGTAAGGACTCATACTTGTAAAGCTTAGGTAAGAAAAAGACATCATTCTTTTTCTCTGGGACCTAACAACTTAGGGAAATGGGACATATCTAAATGAAAAAGCACCTTATCATGTTTATATGGTGTAAACTGAGTGTTTTAGGACTAAGGAGACCCAGAGTAAATATGTGAACAGAGGCAGGTGGAGCTCCTCATAAAAGGCTTCCTGGAAGGAAATGACTTTGGAAGGAGATGAGGGGCATAGGTGGGTATCAAGGAGGCAGGAAAGGGAATTCCAGAATGTGAGAATGACAAATATAATGGCACAGAAGGGGATGGGATTCCGCCCTCATGAAAGAGAGCTGCAAAGTAGTATGTGGTGAATTTAAATGAGACTTAGATTCAAAATCCTTGCCATTTACTTAGTTATAGGATCCCAGGCAAGTTGCCTAATCTCTCTGAGCCCCAGTATCCTTAGCTATGAAATGGGGATAATATTTGTGCTACCAATCTTTCTTACAGGGTTGTTGTGATCCAGGATCAAATGGAAAAATCTATGTCAACTGCTGTGGAAACCCTGTGGCCCTATGTAAATGTCAACTATTATTATTGTTGAATAGGACTTGTGGCTTCATTGGTATGGGGCACTCCCAGTGAGGAAAATACCTCTACCAAGTACATATCAGCACCTGTGACTCTTGGAGAGTTGCCTGTGGATGCCGAGAGATTAAGTCCCTTGCCCAGGGTCATGCTGCCAGTCTGTGTCAGGGGTAGGATCTGAACACTGGTTTTCCTGATGTTTGGGCCAGCGGCCATGTGTTACTGCTTCTCTATTATCATCATCTCACTATCGACATATTGCCTCTCTGTTATGATCATCATTGCTGTTGTCAGTATGATTGATTGTTTTTGTGTTTGTCCTTTGTTCTCAAAGAGGACCATGACATCAGGAAATGATGACATGACTTGCAGTTGACTTGGATTTGAGTGAGGGAGGGCTGGGCAAGGTCATCCAGAGCCATGTGGGTCCAGTGACCAGATATTCATCAGGATGACTGGAGATGACCCAGGACACAATGGGAGACCCTGGTCCTTTTAGGCTAAGGCCTTTTCAGGTGCTGACTTAGAATGAGGTAACGCCCATTCGGTGAATAGGCCTCTTCTAGAAGTGGGTGAAGGGATGGCTCCTTTAATTAGGAAATTAATTAATTAGGAAAATTAATTAGGCCTCCCTCTGCCTGCTAGTTTCATGGGCCATGAGTTTCATGGAAGGCCATGAGATTGTCTGATCTAGCTTCTCCTTCTTGTCTTCTTCTAATATAACTTTTCCTGGTTGGAATAGGCCTAAAGAACTAAATAAATGTCTCCCATCCCTAACATACCTGTCACCAGGGTTGTGAACCTCTCTGCTGATTCCAAGTCCAGTACTCTAACCACTATATAACACTGCCTCTGTGGTTCTGAATCATAGCCTGTAATAATAAACCACATGATTGTTGTTAATTCTAAAGAGAGAAAGAGGGAAAGGGGAAGTCCAAGGGAATTGTATCAAATTGTGAGCTCCGAAAGCCATCTGTGGGAGGGTGGAAAGGAAATGCTACTGGACAACACAGGAAAGTCTTTCAAGATCAGCCTCATTGATCCAGGAAAGACCACGATGTGATCCTTGACCTGGGCCTGGGTGGCTGGTTTGTTCAGAGTATCCGACAACTACCTTAAGTTGTCCAGAGTGGCCTGTCACTCATAAAGCCCTTCTCTGCTTTCTCTTTTACCCTGAGCCTCAGCAGCAGGGTTATGGAATGGGATGTGAGCAGTGGAGTATATGGAGAAAAGATAGGTGGGTAGAGGGCAGTGCTCTTGGTGGTGAGAACGTGCTGACCCTGCAGCCCCTTAACACCCTCAGCAGCTGCCTGTGTCTGTCAGCTTCCCCTTGGGGGGGTTGTTTGCCCTCTACATCTTCCTGACAGTTGACTCTTCTGAAACCAGAAAAAACAACAATTCCTCCTTGTCACTGAAACCCATTTGTTAGATGCTGCTGGGGACTGGCACCTTTAACCTTTTTAAAGTCAACATTTCCCTTGTCAATATCCAGGTCTGGATAAGAGCCAAGATGGATGGAAAACAATTGTTTGCAAAAGAAACTTCTTTAGTGAGACCAACAAACTGAACTAGGGGTTTCCAAGAAAGGAGTTGTGGGTGCCAAACCCAGTAATTCCACGTTGTTAGAGCTATGGGGGGAAGGGAAAAGGGAATCAGTAAAGTGGAGGGCCATGGCCTAGGCTCATCCTGATGAATCATCATGGTATAGGGACACAAATGTGAATTATGAGTAACCAGAGAGCAGAAGGAGATGAATGAAGAAGAGGGAAACGGAAATGATAAACATGTTGGTCCAGGACCATGATCTCCAAGGAGTTACCAGGAACTTGACAACATTTTCTCAAAAGTCCTTTGCCAACTTTAAAGTACTGTATTAAAGCAAGCTGATATTCTTGATTGTGCACAAATTATTATCGTCATAATTATTAGGCCAGCAATGGCAGGGCTCAGGGTGGATGAGTGGGCTGTAAAACATTGTAAATATGGAACCTAGAAGCACTGGAATAAGGATGTCAACAAGGAAAGGTATGATTGGAAAAGAAGATGGATTGGTCATGTGGTAAGAGTGAGGAATAATTAGTGGAAAGCTCATGTGCTCTACTGACTTTGTGATGTCAAGAAAAAGCAAGGAAAGTGTCCAGCACATTGAGTGAATTCTGTATAGCAAAATTATGGGAGGGAAGAGTCAAGTCACTGAGGATAGGCAGGTATGGGTGAGTTGTAAGGGAACATCCACATTGATTAGATTCCAGATCCATTTAAGTAGTTGGATAAGAGTAAAGTAGGGCAGTGAGGTGGCATAGTGAATGGAGCTCTGGCCCTGGAGTCAGGAGTTCAAATTTAGCCTTAGATGCTTACTAGCTGTGTGAACCTGGGCAAATCACTTAATCCTCTTTGCCTCAGTTTCCTGTTCTGTAAAATGAGATGGAGAAGGAAATAACAAAAGGGGTCATGGAGAGTCAGACATGACTGAAAAGACTCAACAGTAACAATCCCTTATACTTACATTCCTTAGGTGGTGCAGTGGAGAGAGTGCTGTATCTGGAAACAGGAAGACCTGAGTTCAAATCCAGCTTGAGGCTATTATGAGTTAGTCACTATGTTCCTTGACCTCTTCACAACATTTGGTAATGTGGATCATTCTCTTCTTACTGGTTAGTTACTCTCAGCATCACAGAATTGGGAAGGATCTCAGAGACAGGCTAGTCTAACTCATTTCAGTTATTTTCCAGTCATGTCCAACTCTTCATAACTCCATTTGGCAAAGATAGTGGAATAATTTGCCATTTCTTTCTCCAGCTCATTTTACAGATGAGGAACTGAGGCAAAGAGGGTTAAGTGACTTGCCCAAGGTCACACAGCCAGCAAGTGTCTGAGGCCAGATTTGAATTTAGGTCTTTCTGACTTCAGGCTCTCCACTGAGCCACCTAGCTGCCTCACCCACACCTGAACAAAAATCCTGTCTGTTATGTCCCCAAATACATGTCATTCAACTTTTGCTTGAAGACACTCAGTCAAGAGGAGCATAACATATGCAATTCCCTTTGGGAGAGCTCTAATTGCTAAGAAGTTTTTCTTTACGTGGATTTTAAATTTATTTCTGTATAACTGTCAACCATTGCTCCTGGTTCTGCTCTCTGGGGCCAGGCAGAATAGATGTGTTTCTTTTCTAGGTAATAATCCTTCAGTTACTTGAAGACAACTATCATGTCCCTAATAAGTCTTCCTTTTTCTAGGCTTTCAACCATTCTTTCAAACAGTTCTCATGTAGAATGAACTCAAGGCCTTTAGCCATCCTGATTGCCCTTTTCAAGAGCTTGTCAATGTCCTTCATAAAATTTGACATCTAGAACTCAGCACAATACTCCAGATGTGTTCTGAGCAAGGCAGAGCACGATGATTCTATCACCTTCCTATTCCTGGAAGTCATTCCTCTCTAACTGCAGCAGAAAAGAGAATTATCTTTCCTGGCTGCCCCCATCATCCTATAGACTCACACTGAGTTGGCAGTTCATTAAAACCCCTCATCCTTTTCAGATGCATTGTTGTCTAGTCATACCTTCCCCATCTTGGATTTGTGAAGTTGATTTTTTGAGCCCAGACAGACTTCTTTACGTTCATCCGTTATACTATATACAATCATCAATCAAATCATATTAGATTTGGCCCAATATTCTAGTTTTTAAAGATCATTCTGAATCCTGGTTATTATCCAGTGTTAGTTGTTCCTTCCAGCTTCATGTCATCTGTAAATCTGATGCCATCTATTCAGTGCACAATGCCATCTATGCTTTTGGCCAAGTCATTTGCAAAAGTGTTAAGTAGCATAGGGCCAAGCAGAGATCCCTGGGCCACTCATTACAGGGGAAATTTCCTTTCAAGCTGTCATCAAATCATTAGTGTCTACTCTTTGGGTCCAAGCATTCAACCAGTTCCAAATTTACGTAATTGTATTATTGCCTGCTCCACACCTCTTCATCTTTCCCCCAAGAATAGCACGAGAGACTTTGTTAAATACTTTGCTAAAATTTTGTTAAACGATATTTTTATTTCCCTGTTCTGCTAATCTAGCAACCTTGTTAAAAAAGGAAATTAGATTAATATGTAATAACCTGCTCTTGAGAAAGACATGCTGTCTTTTATGATCATTCTTCCTTTTTGAGGTATTCACTAACTTTAATAAAAGTTTTCAAGGCAAAAAAATACTAGAAAAAAAAGCCATCTATGCTTGTTGCCTGACTTCCTATTTTCTCATTCCCTTCTCAGCACTTTACAATCTATCTATGTCTCCCACCTCCTGACTGAAAGTACTCCCTTCAAGGTTTACAATGATTTCTTTTTTATTGCTTTATTTAGTATTTTATTTTTCCCCAGTTACATGTAAAAGCAATTTTAACATTCATTTTTAAAACTTTGAGTTCCAAATTCTCTTCCTCTCTCCCTTCCTACCCTACCTCCCATTGAGAAGGCAAACAATTCAATATAGGTTATACATGTGTAGTCATGCAAAACATATTTCCATGATTGTCATGTTGTGAAAGAAAACAGACAAAACAAACCTCAAGAAGAATAAAGAAAGTTAAAAAAAAAGTATGCTTCAATCTGCATTCAGAAACCATCCTTTCTTTGTCTGGGGATGGATAGCATTTTTCATCATAAGTCCTTCAGAGTTGTCTTGGATTGTTGTTTTGCTGAGAATAGCTAAGTCATTTACAGCTGATCATCCTACAATATTGCTGTCACTTTATCTGCAGTACATTTCACTTTGCATCAGCTCATATAAGTCTTCCCAGGTTTCTCTGAGGGTATCCTGCTCAATGTTTCCTATAGTACAATAGTATTCCATTATAATAACATACCACAACTTGTTCAGTCATTCCCCAGATGATGGACACCCTCTTTATTTCTAATTCTTTGCCCCCAGAAAAGAGTTGCTATAATTATTTTTGTACATGTGGGTCCCTTTTTTTTTTAATCTTTTTTGGGATACACACCTAGTATTTCTAGCTCAAATGGTATGTAGTTTTATTATAGTGATTTCTTGATTGCCACATCCCATGGCCTTTTCTCAATCCTCATCCTTCTTGGCCTTTCTATAGCTTTTGACATTGTATTCTCTTGGATACTCTTTACACAACCTGGTTCTCCTACCTGGGTGATTATTTTTTCTCAGTGTTCTTGACTGTATTATCAGCCCTGTCCTGTCCCCATAACATGGATATCCCACAAGGCCTTTTTCTCTATGTATCCTTCCTCAGTGATCTCAGATGCAAGTGGTTCATTGATAATCTCTATGTAAATGACTCCCAGATCTACATATTCAACTGTATTCTCTCTCCTGAACTTCATTCCCACATAACCAATTGACTACTGAGAATCTTCTCTTGGCTTCCTGTAGGTTTCTCAAAAATGGACATATAAAATGGAACTCATTGGCTTTCTCTTTAAACCCATTCGTTCTCCAAACTTACCTCTTTCTGTTGAGGGTATCACTGTTACTCACATTCACAGCTTCAGAGTCACCCTCAACCCTCTCCTTCCCACAACTCCCTTCCCCCCATCTAACTGGTTGCCAATCTAATCATTCTTGTGACTTTACCTCTATAGCATCTCTTGTATCCATCTACTTCTTTCTATTTACATGGATATCACCCTCGTTCGAGCCCTTAATACCTTTCTAAATTATAATAATAACCTCTGACAGTAATTGGATTCACTCTTTCCAGTATCTCTTCTCCAATCCATCCTCTACCAAAATGATACCAAGTGTTGTATGTTACCAAAATCATATTCCTAAAGCAAAGACCTATCCATGTCATTCCCTCCCTCAGATATCTGCACTGGCTCCCTATTGCTTCTAGGATAAAATACAAACTCAATTTGGAATAAAAAGTCCTTTGTGGATCAACTCCAGCCTACTTTTGAGTACTTATTTCACATTACCAACCTCTCCCCCTATCCAAGCATTCTAGGTTCTAGCCAAGCTGCTTCTTGTACACTGGTCTAAAGTTCACCAACTCCATTTTATTCACAGAAATATATTTATATATGTATGTGTGTATATGTATGCATGCATGGCTATACATATAGGTACACACATGTGCATGAATACATGAATGTATATATGCACACACAATATACATTTATATGTGTACGTTATATAGAATGTATAATATGCATATATAGAGTGTGTAGTATATATTTACAGTATATATCATACAATGTGTGCAGTTATACATTATGAATGCCAGTTTGTGTATATATAAACATACTTATGTTTGTGTGTATATATAGACATGTCTCTATATTTTAATCATTTTTAGTTGTGTCTAATTCTTCGTGACCCAATTTGAGATTTTCTTGGCAAAGATACTGGAGTGATTTTCCATTTCTTTCTTCAGTTCATTTTATAGATGAGGAGACTGAGGCAAACAGGGGTAAGTGACTAGTTCAGGGTCACATAGCTAGTAAGTGTCTGAGGCCAGATTTGAAGTCAGGAAGATGAGTCTTCCTGACTCCAGGCTTGGTGCTCTATCTACTGCAGCACCATCTAGCTTTCTTTTATAAGTATGTACATACGCAGAAGTCATGGGGAGTAGAGGAAGTACCACAGATTTCAATAAGGGAAAATGTCCTGATATATATATATATATATATATATATATATACACACATATATATATGTATATATGTATGGATACACACATGTATGTATTTATTTATATTGTGCATAGATGTAGGGGCATACACACATAGATATACAAATATATACATACAGGACAACACACATGTATGTATACATACAGACATGCGCACACACACATATACATATATATCAGGACATTTAAATACATAGATACCAACACACACACACATATCAGAACATTGTTTCCTTATTGAAACCTGTGATACCTCCCCTACTCTCCATGGTGAGCCATGGCAGTGACTTAGCAATCACATCTTCCAGTATTTTTAGTGTCCTTGGATGAATGTAGTTCATTTGGATCAGATAATTTTAGGGGTAGGTAGGTGTTCTCTTACTACTTCTCTGTTTTTCTTGGGTATCAACTTTCTTATAACATTTTTGTTCTGGTCTTTTCAGTCCAAAGATCATTTTCTATGGCAGAGAGGGAAAAAGCAGTCACCATCTTGGTCCAGATTTTCCCCTGAATTTGACCCTGGGCCTAGCTACTCTATATTCTAGGAGATCATCTGGAAGCTCAATACAGTTCAGGAAGAGATGAGTCCTCATCCAGATTAGACCCAGAGAGCCAGGGTCTAACTCCACTGGAGCACTAAATTAGCCATGACCTTGTGACCAAGAGCAATAGGGGGAAATGGGAGTGACTCCAGGGCTTCCTATGGGCAGCTCAGGCTTCTCATTCTTTCATTCCTGCTCTTCAGGAGTATCTAAAGCATAGACATTATCTGGGAAATTGAATGAAACTGGCAGAGACGAGGCAGCAGGGTCTTTTTTGGAAGTTAGTAGACCTAAGTCTGACAACAACTCATGATTCAACCTAAGATAAGTCACTTCCTGTCTTGGGCACTCAGTCTGCTTCTCTGTAAAAATGAGGGGTAGCCATGTGGTACAGTGGGTAGAATGCTGGGCCTGGGGTCAGAAGGATTCCTCTGTGAATTCAAATCCTGTCTCGGACACTTCTTAGCTTTATGACCCTGGGCACATCACTTCGTCCTCTTTGTATCAGTTTCTTCACCTGTAAAATGAACTGGAGAAGGAAATGGTAAACCATTACAGTATCTTTGCTAAGAAAACCCCAAATGGGGTCATGCAGAGTAGAGCGCAATTGAAAAACGACTCAATGACAACAAAAATGAGGGGATTACCGATGAATCACATGAGCAGGCAGTTTTCCGAGGAAAAAATCTAAGTTATCAATAACCATACAAAAAAATGCTCTAAACCACTAATAATTTGATAAACGCAAATTAAAATAACTGAGGTTCTCCCTCATAACCACCAGCTTGGCAAAGATTACAGGGAAGGGAAATGACACATGTTGGAGGGGCTATGAGAAAACGGACACATTAATACACTGTTGATGGAGCTATGCATTGACCCAGGCTGTCTGGAGAGCAATTTGGAGCTATGCCCCAGAAATCACTGAACCACGTGCTCTTTGACCCAGCCGTATCATTATTAAGCCTACATAAGCCTATCCCCCAGAGATCAAACAAAGAGGAGGAGGAACCAGAGGCATAAAAATAGTCATAGTAATTGTGTTTATAATGGCAAAGAACCAGAAACAAAGAGGGTACCCATCAATCAGGGGACTGGCTGAACAAATTATGGTACGTGAATGCAGTATAATACTATTGTGTCACAAGAAATTATGAATGCAATGCATTCAAAGAAACCTGAGAAGACTTGTATGAACTGATACAGAGTAAAGTGAGCAGAACCAGGACAATTTATAAAATAACAGCAATTTAAAAACAAATTACTTTGAAAGACATAAGAACTCTTATCAATGCAAAGATCAACCATGATCCCAGAGGACTGATGGTGAAACACGCTATCTACCTCCTGAGAAAGAGGAGATGGATTCACGCTGTAGAATGAAATATACATTTCTGGATATGGCAAACGTGCGAATTTGACTTGCTTGACTAGGCATGTTTGTTACATGGATTTTGTTTTTCTTTAAATTGGGAGTGGGATGGGAGGGAGATTGAAAAATAAAATGTGGGAAAACTGAGAAAGTATGAGATAATTGGGCCCAACAGATGAGAAAGGAAGAGAGACCATGGAGGAAACAGAAGGCTCTATGAACATGTTTCACCAACTTTACATCCTTGCCCCAGACTGGCCCTGCTCAGATTGAATCTTTGCCTCCTATGCATTCATTAAGTTGTAATATGGGGAAGGAGGGTGTTTATCTTGCTGCATTTAAAAAAATTCATCAAAGTAAATTCATCTTTTGACAACGCAGCAAATGTTCATAGGACATTTAAGTGGTTATGGGGTGCCAAAGTCGAGGGTAGATGGGAGAGAGGAAGGTGCTCACTCCATCAGAGTCTATTGAGGGAGAACTATTTAATACATAGGAGAATCTAAGCAAGAAAGAGACAGAGGGCAGAACCACTCCCTTTCTAAGAAATGAATGTGCCATTCACCCTGACTTAGCGGGCCATTCTCTCTGGTGCAGTTCTGATGCATCCTCCCCCTTACTTTCAGCTATCATGGGTGGGGGACCAGGGAACCTCCTAGGACCTCATGCCAAAGCATCAAGTCCTCCAGAGGTGAGCATGTTTCCCTGTAAGTGCCTGGGACACAGGCTCAGCACTATGTTGGATATGCTCTATCTAGAGCAGTGGTTCTCAACCTGTGGGTTATGTGCAATTTGTAACAGTGAACATACATCCTGCATATCAGATAGATTCATAACAATAGCAAAATTACAGTTATGAAGTAGCAACGAAAATAATTTTATTGTTGGGGGTCACCACAACATGAGGTACTGTATTAAAGGGTTGTGGCATTAGGAGGGTTGTGATTCTTACTGTAAGAGTGGCTATTTGAGATGGAGGGAAGATGTCATTACACTGATCTAGAGCTTTCTTGGGTAAGTGGCTTAACTTCTGGTGCCTCTGTCTCTTCATTTGTAAAATCAGGATAATAATACATGTAATATCTTTGATACTTGCCTCACAGGGTTATTGTGAGACTCAATGAGATTGTGTTCTTTGGGAAACTGTAAACACAAAATAATTGTCAACTATTGTGTGTGTTTGTGTGTGTACCCCATGGATTGCAGAGTATGCTAGATTTACAATTAGAAGGGACCTTAGCAATCATCTCATGACCACCCCCATTTTAGGAAGGTCTATAGCATTGGTGCCAAACACGGCCAACCTGCAATACTCTTGAGTGTATCACAAACTAAATTAAAAAGTAATTGGGGCACCAGCCCTGGAGTCAGGAGGATCTGAGTTCAAATCCAGCCTTAGACAATGGACACTTAATAGCTGTGTGAGCCTGGGCAAGTCACTTAACCCCTTTGCCTTGAAAAAAAAAGTCATTGGGAAATGTTTAACAGGATAAATAAATAGAAATACAACAGAACAGAGATGATGTTAATATGTGTTTTTCTAAGTCAATACATGACCAGCAGAGATCCTTAGATTTGGTTTAGTGGTCCCCATCTCTATTTGAATTTGACACCACTGGGCTATATCCATCTTTCACCTCAATCATGCCTGGACTATCTCTCTGAATTCCTTCTCCTCCCTCTTTGCATTATTCCCTATGCAGGTATTCTTCCTTTTCCTCCAACCCCATTTTCAAACTCCCCTAATGTGATCTTTTTCCACTGGAATATGAGCTTCTTGAGGGCAGGGACTGATTTGTCTTGCTATAATTATTCGTATCTTGGAGCTTAGAGCAATTAATAAGTGCTTAATTAGTGTTTGTTTATTCCATCTATCCATGGATCCATCTAGCCACCTCTCTCCCTCTTTCTGTCTCTCCAACTCCATCTACCTAGTTCCTGCTCTTTTATTTTATGCATGCATGTGACTTACTCCAGGCTGCCTCGGCAGAAGACTAATTCAAACTCAAGTCCTCTGACCTCAGACGCATTGCTCTTTCTACTCCATGACACAAACAAATAACTTGCCCACGGCCATGCAACTAGTAAATGTTAGAGGCGGAATTTGAACCCACCTCTCTTCTGGCTGTAGAGGTTAGGATGGAAGAGAAGCAAGAGTTCCGGGTCAAATGAGTGAAGGCAAATTCAAACACCTGTGGCAGGCAACAAGGGCCTTCCCATCAGGCCATCTTTGCCCTGCTGTGACTCTCTTGATAGGTACACCAAGGAGAGGTGTGGGCTGGCAAAGGCTGGGCTTCCCCCTGTGCAGGAGCCACCACGGACCCAACCCCTTGAGCCCAGGGGCTCTTCTGTAGGAATCCCCTGCCCCATGGCTTCTAAACCATTTGCCTGGGAGCCAGCAATGGAACTATTTGGGAAAGTGGCCTAACGAGATAGGACAGGAACTGGCAACCCAGGGATTTATGTAGTGTGGGAATGGCTCACGTTTCCAAAACTATTTACACGGCAGTATTTTTTAAAAAGAAACAAATGCTAGTGAAAACCACAGCTGTGAATTACTTATAAGGGGCTATGAAAGGGGGTGAGGGAGTGGGGCTATTCCATATAGAGCAGAGTCTCCTTTGTACCATTCTGACCGTATCCCCCAAAAGGACCCTCTTTGCCCCTTCTGGGTGGCCTTCCCAACCTTTGTCATTCTTAGCCTTTGGTCCTGGGTAGGGAGGTGGAGGTGGAGGGTAGAGAGAGTACTTGAGGACATCACTTAGGAGGGCCAGTATTCATTATTAGCGGGGTGTGAGAAGGGGGAAGATGAGCCTATCGGACAGAATTTGGTGCGGACTATTGAAGAAGAGTGGGAGAGGAGATGTGTTGAGCCGGGATGACGTGAATTTGCCGTTGCCTTCCCCCTACATGCACCTTTATACTCTCAGAAATTGAGGCCCCTTCCAAGAACTATTGTTTATATGGGTTATAGCTATTGGTGGGCATCTAGGTGGTATGTTGGATAGAGTGCTGGCCCTGGAGTCCCAAGGACCTGAGTTCAAATCTAGCCTCAGACATTTACTGGATGTGTCTCCTTGGGCTAGTCACTTAATGCTGTTTGCCTCAGTTTCCTCCAGTGTAAAATGAGCTGGAGAATGAAATGGCAAACCACTGCAGTATCTTTGCCAAGAAAACTCCACATGTGGTCATGAAGAGATGTACACAACTGAAAACAACTGGACACACATACATACCTACTGATATTTACCATATTAGAAATTGAGGGCATCTAGGTGGTGTAGTGGATGGAGCTCCAGGCCTGGAGTCAGGAAAACTCATCTTCCCAAGTTCAAGTCCAGCTTTAGATGCTTACTAGGTATGTGACTGAACAAGTCACTTAGCCCTGTTTGCCTCAGTTTCCTCATCTGTGAAATGAGCTGGAGAAGGAAATGACAAACCACTTCAGTGTCTTTGCCAAGAAAACCCCAAACGGGGTCATGAAGAGTTGGACACAGTTGAAAAACAGCCTGACAACAACAATACAAGTGTTATCATGAAAACAGTTCTGACTTTGTGACCCTCCCTTAAAAGGGTCTTGGGAGTTCTCCTAGGGGTCCTAAGCAGCTGCCTCGGAAGAATAGGAGCCACATGCCCTGGAAATGCTTTGGGGCATGACCTCATACCTCTCCACCACCATTCACCAGGCCAGTGGCAGGGCCATCTCTTCTAGTAAAGCAGAGAATCTTCCTCAGGGACAGTGGGAAGCAAGGCCCATTTCTGAGAGGGGGAGGGAGGAATCTCAGGCAGCTAAAATGCTGCTGCCGCTGCTCTTCCTACTGTGTTTATGACTTTGAAAATGCTGTAGCTTTTTAAAAGTGTGTTAATTTCTTAGAGTTCTGCTCCAGCTATTCCCATGGCTTCTTTTTCTTTAATTGAATAAATAAATAATACATGAGGCCTACTTGGCCAAGGAGAAGATGCAGGTGTGATTCTTACTGTAAGAGTGGCTATTTGAGATGGAGGGAAGATGTCATTACCTGGTGCCTCGTCAGGATGGGCGGTATACACACACAGAGCCATCAATATGTGTGCTCATGTCTGAGCACTTGGGATCACAGATTTGGAGCCTGCTGGGAGCTTAGAGGTCAGGCAAATGCACACACATGTTTGGACAGAGAGCATAGGACCAGGGATATTAATGCCTGCATGCAGACACACACAGAGCTAGACACAGATGTCCCCGATATGCCAAGGCACAAACGTACACATATCCACACACTGTACTAATACGTACATGAAACACCTTGACCATTCTCTGAGATACCAGTAGTAGGGTGTGCATAGATAGAGTGTGAGAATGAGAGTCAGGAAGACCTGAGTTCAAAGTTTGCCTGATCACTTACTAGCTGGGTGGTCCTGGGCAAGTCATTCTCTCAACCACAGTTTCCTCATCTATAAAATGGGTATAATAACAGCACCTACCCTTCTCCCCAGGGTTGTTGTGAGGATAAGATTAGATTATATAAAAAATGAATGTATATACACATATACACATACTACTTTACAAACCTTAAAGCCTTCTATAAACAAATACCCCAATATTACATACATATATATATTAAAGCCCTCTATAAGTGTTATAATATATATAATATATTATATACATATAATATAATATATATATTAAAGCCCTCTATAAATATTACACACATATTACATACATATGTATGTATTTTAAAGCCCTCTATAAATGCTATTTGGACAAATGAGCAGGTGGGTAGCCAAGTAGATAGAGTACTGGGCCTGCAGTCAGGAAGATTGATCTTTATGAGTTCAAATCTGGCCTCAGACATATACTAGCTGTGTGACCCTGGGCAAGTCACTTAACCCTGTTTGCCTCATCTGTGAAATGAGCTGGAGAAGGAAATGGCAAACCAGTCCAGTTATCTCTGCCAAGAAAACCCCAGATGGGGTCCCAAAGAATCAGACAGGACTGAAAAACAATTGACTGACAACCACAATGTGGACAAACACTCAGAAATGGACACAAGTACTCCAGGAGACATCAGTACCAAGCGCACACATCCACTTAGGACTCTGTACAGTCAGAGACATCAGTACACACAGAGACACAGATGCAAAGAACTGGATATAGATACTCAGACGTACAAATACACCCGAATACCCAGACGTATTAGTGTGCTCATGCAACACCATTCATTCTTATGTATGCACATGTTCCCACCTGGAAACACATTCTCAGAGATAACAAAACATATCCCCAGACACACGCAAAAGCTCAGAGACACCAAGATCTTGGAGCACATTCACACTCTTACGCATGACTTTTTTTGCCTTGTATTTTTCTTGGAAAGCTGGACTTGTGGTTAATTTTACTTGGCAGTATTTTTACAGAATTATACAACATTGGAGCTGGAAAAGACTAAAGAGACTATTGAGTTCAAGCCTCTCATTTTATAGAGGAGGAAACTGAGGCTCAACTGACTTGACCAGGTTTAGCTAGCTGAGCTAGGAATCGAACCTGGGTCTTCCAACTCTATCGGACACGGGACACCTCCCTATCTCTCTCTTCCTTCAT
Organism: Pseudochirops cupreus; assembly: GCA_028627135.1. NCBI lineage: Eukaryota > Metazoa > Chordata > Mammalia > Diprotodontia > Pseudocheiridae > Pseudochirops > Pseudochirops cupreus. Next base: position 145,503,572 of record CM053584.1, on the reverse strand, counting down.
CTTGACATGCAGTGAGGATCTAGCATTTTAGCACCCCAAAATAATATTTTAGAACCAGGTCTGGGCCCTTTCATGCACATCTGGCTGCCTTTTCAAAGGGGCTTGTCCTCCAGTGTCTGGAGTCGACTTTCCTCCTCCACTAAATGGGAACTCATCGAAGAGGCCAGTTTCCATGTTTGAAGCAAATGCTTTCAGGCAGAAATGACTTTAGCATGAGGGGAGCCAGGGGGCTCAGCAACGAGAGGCGCCAGGAGGGACATCCTGTGGTAGGAAATGGAACTGTGGGAAGGGCTCTCCAGTGGGGCACTGTGGCCTGGAGGGGGGCCAGCAGAGTGAGTTCTCCGCCCAGCCTTTCGCTTAGGCTCTAGGAGCTTCTTTCCTCGGAAAACCTGGGGCCACCGAATTCCACAGAATGCTCTGGCTGACCTAGAGGCAGAACGAACCGGGCAGGGCAGTGTCTGGGAGTGGTCTCTGTCCCTGTGCCTCTATTTCCCCATCCTTAAAATACAGACACTTAAAATTTTTTAAAACTTTATTTCTTTAAAACTTACATACACGATAAGAAAACAAAAAGAAACATTATAAACTTAAATATAATAAGAAAAGGAAAAAAAAACATGTCATGCGCACAGCAAAATGTAAGAGGATTCAAAATATATAGCAATAAATTTCCATTTGAAGAGAGCCTATGTAATAAGTACTACACATTGTGTTGAGAGCTGCCCATCCTTTCTTCACTTCCCTGTAAGTTTTCTTTTGTTCTCTGCTGTGAATTTTTTATGTTGTAGATATACACACTCTTGAACCTCCTTAAGGCAGGCACCGGCCATAGCATAGAGCCATGGAACAGGCTTATGCTAAGTTCCTTCTGGTCAGAACTGGAACCCTAAATGAGATTTTATTTATTTTTATTTTTTCCTTTTTGGGGGGGTGGAGGGCAGGGCAATTGGGGTTAAGTGACTTGCCCAAGGTAGTAAGTGTTAAGTGCCTGAGACTGGATTTGAACTCAGGCCCTCCTGACTCCAGGGCGGGTGCTGTATTCACTGTGCTGTATTCACTGCGCCACTTAGCTTGCCCCTTTTTGTTTTTGTTTTTGCTTGAATGAGATTTTAAAGATCATTTCTCCACCAGTCTCATTTTGCAGGTGAGAAAACTGAGTGTCGGAAAGATTTAAGAGTCACAGTCAAGATGATGGTGGTGTCTAGGACCTAGAACCTGGGTTTCCTGACTCCTAGGTCAGTGCCCTCTTTATTATAGTATAACACCTTTTATAAAATTTTTTTTCAATTAGCAAGCATTTATTTTCTTTTTATTTTACCTCTCCTACCCCACAAAAACAGAGAAAAACAAATAACTACCTAAAGAACGAATAGCTAATAGACACTGCCCCCTTTCTCCTTTTTTTTCCTGGGGGAAAGAATAATAGCTCACATTTATTCGGTGCTAACCCCATCAGACCCGCTTTAAATTACAATAGATTTCACTAAGCCCCTACTGCTGGTTAACCCCTTACCTCCTGCTTCTTCCCAGCTGGGCTTTGACAGAGCTAGTCCAAGTACATGGGAAATAATAGAACATGTTTAATATTAGTAAAGAATGTGAGAGCTTAAGCAAAGAAAAGCTTAAAGCTGAGGTCTCGTTTGGGGCTTTGATCCCATGTTACTACTATAAAAGGTATGGACATAATCAATAATGTCTCCTAAGGAAGACTAAGGAGAGCTTGATAGGAAGTGGACAGTAGCATCTCTCCCCAACCCGAAGTACTTGTTGATTCATTTACACCTTGTTAAAGATGAATGATTAATTCTTAGCGTTGAGAATGAGATTTTACTGGTTCAATTAAGCTATGTATTTGTACTAGGTCTATAAAAAGGGTTAGGCTAAACAGAACAACAAAAAAGAAATTGAACCTGGTATAATTGATAATGTTCGAGCTTGTCTCTAGAGAAGTGTTAAGAAAATGCTCCATCCTATTTTCATTGTGGAGGTGGGGGACTATGGATGTGAAATACTGCATGTGCTGTTGATATGTTGGTTGGTTTTGTTGAACTGTTTTTCCCCCCTCTTTTTAAATCTTGCTTCAGGTGTGGCAGTCAATAATTGGCTTAATCACTAGGCAATGGCAACCCAGATGGCCGTTCTGAGGCATAAGTGTGTGAACAGTCACCTGGAGGGCAGGGGCTTCTCTGGGGGCTCTGTCGCCATCTTGAGTGCTCCTCAAACTTGAGAGATTCATTGTGAAAGCTCATGTGTTCTGCTGACTTTGTGATGTCAAGAAAAAGCAAGGAAAGTGTCCAGCACATTGGGTGAATTCTGTATAGCAAAATTATGGGAGGGAAGAGTTGAGTCACTGAGGATAGGCAGGTATGGGTGAGTTGTCAGGGAACATTCACTTTGATTAGATTCTAGATCCATTTTGTGAAAGCTCCCTCCATTTGGGATCACTGAGTGGGCCTGGGCAAGTGGTGAAGAGCCCTTGCTCTATATATACATTTGTACTCTAGTAAAAGTAACCACTTGATTTGAATACCACTGCTCCTAAAAGTCTGTTAGTGCCAGATCAGATTAAATTTGAACCAGAACCAATTGCTCTAGCTGCGAGGATGCAGCACAATGACCTTGTGGGACAGAAAGGGTAATAATCAGAAATAAAAAGACTTCTCAAATGCTGAAACTGCTGAAAAGTATAAGAATGTCTTTTTCAGGCTTTGGCAATTTTACTGACTAAAAGGGACAAAGATGATAAAAAAAACTAAGACTCAAATGTGACAAACACTTTAAAAAAAGCATTCCACAGGGAAAATGCACTTACTGAAGACAAAATCTGCATCGATGCCTTATTTCCCTTCTGTTTATTTGCACATGACCAAGAGGAGAAAGCTGTCTTGTGATTATTGTACAACTATACATTGCCTAATTATGGTTTAGCCTGCAGATGATTTATTCAATGTACTGGGGCAGCCTAGCTTAGCAGGAAAGCTACCACTCAAACACAGATGCCATGCCCATCAATGAATATTTATAAGCGCAATCCTCAAGACAGGAAAAGGACACCAAGGCTGATGGTTCCAAAATTATGAGCTGCCATGGCCACATGGCAACAATACATGTGTTTCCTAAACATGTGCCATGGTATTTGAAGTTTTTGTACACTCTCCCTCATGGATACTGTTTGCTTTGGTAGGAGAGTGCACCCCAGGTTTGTGAGTGGAATGTTGTATAATTATTGTTCTTTGTTGCTGTTTTGTTCTATAATTATTGTTGCTTTGCTTTTTATGTTAATTCTTTTGTTAAGACTCAGTTGAGTCAGCTGACTGATTTGCTAATGGGTGGCACTGATGGGGGTTCAGGAGCTACATGATAGGAGTGTAACCACCTACAATGGTCATCTCTAGAATCCTGAGAGTAACAGCAGCAGTGCTCCTCTGGAGAATTGTAAGCACAGGGAAACAGAGTAAGAGGAGGGGGTTAGGAGGAGGGAGACAGGAAAAGGGAGAATAGGATATAATCTGCTACGTAAGAAGACTAGACAACTGGTTTTTTAGTAAAATCAGTCAGCACAGACACCAGTTCCTGGGGCATCTGTGCCAGTACAAGGGTGGGACAGTGGCAGGGAAAACTGTTGCGAATATTCCAAGGGGGGAGGGGGCAGAAGAGAGAATATGGACTAACATCTGTGTTGGTGAAATCGGACACCAAGGGGGCAGCAGCTGCAAGGATTAGGGGTACCAGCTCCTGGAACCTCGCTGTCATTTGCAGTGATTGTGACCCTCACTAGGTCCCTGAGGATCAAAATTCAAGGAGTGGATTGTGGTGAGGGATATAGCACACACGGAAACCTGGGTGGATGATCTGGGGCCAGGTAAAGGAGCAGCCACGTGGAGGGGAGGAGCCTCTCTGAGGAGCCAATGGGGCATGTTCTCATGAGAATGGGGCATGTCTTCAGAGAGCCCCTAGGTCACAACAGAGCAACCCTGCAAGATGCCTTCACCTGGGGGTTAGGTCCCAGAAAACCAAGGTCGATATGCATTTTTATATCTTCATAAAACTAACTGATTTGAATGTGATAGCCCTGAGTGTTTCATTTGTGACAAATAAGAATGAACATAGACCAAGAGAAAGGGATAGCAACTTCATTGGGTAGAGGAGGAGGAGGGATATATTTAAAATTTGTAATATAAAAACAAAAGGTATCAGTAAAAATAAAAATAAGTTTTTCTTTCTTTCTTTCCTTTTCTTTCTTTCCTTTTCTTTCTTTCCTTCCTTTTCTTTCTTTCCTTCCTTCTCTTTCTTTCCTTCCCTTCCTTCCTTCCTTTCTTCCTTCCTTCCTTCCTTTCTTTCTTTCTTTCTTTCTTTCTTTCTTTCTTTCTTTCTTTCTTTCTTTCTTCCTTCCTTCCTTCTTTCTTTCCTTCCTTCCTTCCTTTCTTATTGGATGATTTGCCAGATAGAAATCCAAAGAAAATTGACCATAGACCCAATCTCGGTCCTGGAGAATAATAATGCTTGGCCTTCTGTATAAGACTTTTCTGTTCATCCTCACCTTCAAGCATTTCTCCCTTAACTCAAAATATAAATTGCATGAAGATTCACTTCAGGAGAGTGAATGGGCGGTGGCTGTGGCAGTTTCCAGCCTTCTCAACCCATAAACACCAAAGAAAAAGGAAAAGGGCAGTGGGGAACTCTGTTTGAACCAGGTGACAGAAGAGCACAGTCAGGTCCCTCCCCTGGGGCTAGAAGTGGCAGGAGGCACAGTGGCTGCAGCTGCTGCCACATGGCTGCCTCTAGAGCTTCTGGCCTGCAGATCATAGGGAGACCAAGTGAACATTCAGAGAGTAATCACTCTTGCTTTGACCTGCTTGGATCTGGGTCACAGTCTTGGGTGGTGGTCCTGGGGTGTGTGGCAGTGTGCCAGAGCTTGGGGTGTCTGTAGAGAGGGTGCCCTCCTCAGACCTCTGACAAGATTTGTGAAAATCCCAGTGATTTGGGATATAGCTCTCTCCATTCTGGAAGCAGAGTTCTACCATGGCAAAGAGCTCAAAAGTCAAGTAATTAGCTGGCAAGATAAGCAAGCAGAGGAAGCACAATCAGACCACAGAATCCTTTTTTGGAGACAAAAAGGATCAAAAACATAGAACCAGAAGTCAATGAAGTTAAAACTCCTGCATCAAAAGCTTCCAAGAAAAATATGAACTGATTATAGTCCATGGAGGAGCTCAAGAAGGATTTTGAAAATCAAGTAAGACAAGTGGAAGAAAAATTGGGAAGAGAAATGAGAATGATGCAAGAAAATCATGAAAAGTGAGTCAACAGCCTGCTAAAGGAGACCCAAAAAAATACTGAAGAAAATAATACCTTAAAAAATAGACTAACTCAAATGGCAAAAGAGGCCCAAAAAGCCAATGAGGAGAAGAATGCCTTAAAAAGTCAAATTGCCCAGATGGAAAAGGAATTTCAAAACTCACTGAAGAGGATAATTCCTTCAGAATTAGATTAGAGCAAATGGAAGCTAGTGACTTTATGAGAAATCAAGATACTATAAAACCGATCCAAACAAATGAAAAAATAGAAGGCAATGTGGAATATCTCATTGGAAGAACCACTGACCTGGAAAATAGATCCAGGAGAGAAAATTTAAAAATTATTGGACTACCTGAAAGTCATGATTAAAAAAAGAGCCTAGAAATCATCCTTCAAGAAATTCTCAAGGAAAATTGCCCTGATATTCTAGAACCAGGGGGCAAAATAGAAATGGAAAGAATTCACCAATCACCTCTTGAAAAAGATCCCCAAAAGAAAACTCCTTAGGA